>OY757541.1:38907638-39038142 GCA_963584105.1 Alviniconcha strummeri
ATAGCAACAAGCAACTAGTTATTGCTTGTACTAGACACATTCTGACTACGGGCCTCAAAAAACGTCTTTAAGTTGGCAGTGTAAAATCGAAAATTCACTGTCACCGCGGCCTTACATTTTGAAGAAAGTACGCACCGGAAGTAAAAGCATCCAAGGGACTTAAGCGATGCCGGGCAAAAGTCAAGGGAGTCAACAACCCCGCCTGAACCGCCTATATTTTTTATAAGGAAGGTGCCGAAAGCGGTTCACACATAGTTCAGGAGCTGTGTGAGAGTCGAGGTGACCGTCCTGGGCTGTCCGTCCTAACGAGCCTTCTGGTTTCCCGTGGACGTAAAGCTATACTTCGGCATTGGTCTCAGCTTGTCCCTAATATGTCAACTGACATCTGAGGACATTAAGTAACACTACCTACCTACCTGCAGTGCTCGGAGTGTGGTGTAACTGTTGAGTATTACGACAATAAAGTATCCCCTGCCGACCTGATGTTTCCATAGCCTGTGGTGCACTGGTGTAACAGAAACAGCATCAGTGAGTCACATCGTTTTTGTACCGAAAATCGGAGTGCAAACTGCATTATGGCTGTGTAGAGATAAACAAGGTACAGCGTACAATGCCATGGATTAGAGTGGATTAGAGCATTAAAATAACTTCTTCTTTGTTGTTGTTGTTGTTTTACTTACACAGTATTTACAGTGACTGGGCATTCTGAACAGCTTCCACGTTGTAGGTGGCAATCTGTTGCAAAGTCTTCGAGAATAATTACGTTCTCGGCGTGAGCCGAATGTTCACGATGCACGTCCACACACTTGCCGATCTAATCCGACCATTGTGACGGGTTGCTCACCTTGTTCGTGAGCGAGAGCATTTTTCCTCGTTGCACTATTTGAAGGTGTTACTTTCGTCCAGTCTTCCATTCCGTCTACCAGCAGTTGCAGATGGTGTGGGAAGATTAGAGCCACCCGAAACCGCCACCCGAATCCAACACCCTCAATGGCAGCGTCTGATTGTTTGCTGAAGACAGTGCCTTTGCTTTTGCAAGTCATGTAACGCGTTTGTGAACTGACTGTGAACAAGACTTTCTGGCGAAACGCGCACAGAATAATATTCTTAATAATGAAGCAAATACCGGCACAAACCCAGTTGTGTTGAGACGTTTCTGGGACTAACAGACCTGCTCATTTTTACATCGGAAGTTCACTTGTGCGGCCTGTCACAAAGTAAGCGCATAATCAAAAATGGGAATGTGGAGGGGAAGAGGGGCCCCGACGTCACGATAATGATTTTGTTTTCGTTGCCTTTCCGCGGTAAAAGGGGAATAAGCTCAGAGTGCCAGTGGAGAGTTTGTACTGGAGTTCTAGGGCCTGCTGGTGTGATATCTTAAAGGCGACTCTACCTGTGTCAGTGTCAATGAGTAGCTGAAAGAGTGGGATACTGTGTTCATCTACAACATAACTGTGCAAATCAATAGCCTGAGTGGTGTTTAGTCAGCAGCAATCCTAACACTTCGTTCATTCAAGATTACTTTATTATATTACATGACAATGTCAGGTATGTGGCTAAATGTACACACATCACAATTATGATAAACCAACGTGTACACACATATCGCACATGAAAGTCATCTATAAACGTTCACATTGCCCTTTTTCATGGTGGGGAGGGATGATCAAATCGTTCTTCCACGATCAGTTTAGAAAAGAAAATCAAACCGTGACAATCAAACCATTTTCATTTTTACTCACATTCAATGGGTCCATGACAGACTGGCGATTTGGGCTTGTCTTGTCCGTCAAACAACGAGTGCACCGCATCGTGGTAAGCCCGTAACTGAAATGGAAAGAAAGAAAACACCCTAGCTCCTGCACTCTGTTCCAATTGTGCAACCGCCGTACTTGAACATGCGCTACGGTCTTCCGAACAGCATCCACGCTATTCTTTTGAAATTCGCTGTGTAGGCCTACAGTCCCAGAGCACGGGGTGGGGGTATTTGGTGCTCACTGCAAATCTCAGTCTGGCAGTCCAACCGCTGGTCTCAAATGTTAAAAAATGTTATCACAGTCGAATGTATATTATAGATCTATCGTTGATGGCAGAGCATTTCTCACCGCCAGTGAAGACCAAATATTGAGTGAATGCGTATCAGTGTGCGTGTGTGTGTGTGTGTGTGTGTGTGTGTGTGTGTATGTGTGTGTATGAGCGTGCGTGCGTGCGTTGCGTTGCGTGTGTGTGTGTGAATATGGATATGCGTGTAGTGCGTGTGTGTGCGTGCGTGCGTGCATGTGTGTGTATGTATGTGTGTGTGCATGCCTGTGTACGTGCGTGCGTGCGTGCGTGCGTGCGTGCGTGTGTGTGTGTGTGTGTGCAACGAACTTCAACTTGACTTCCCACAGTCATAATTATACTGACAGACTAAGGAAATCCAATGATCTAGCCTACCAGTCTAAAGTTATACTTCTTAGTCCAGGCAAAATGATGTTTCGCCCCTTTCTTATCATGTGATAAGTTGAAACGGTGCACCAACTTCCGCCGGGAAACAGGAGAGGTGGGAACAGCCCCATGTGTCTTGTCCTGCTTGATGGCCGCCTACGCAAAGGTGACCGCACGCGTAGCTGATCGATGATGTCTGAGTGGCTACAAGCAGGGGGCCTATGCACTGAGAGGCGAATGCATCATGCTCCCTTGATTACCCTACCAATAACTCTTGCATCCTGCGGAGCCAGTATTCCTCCCTTCCCCCCTTCCCCACCCATAACAAACGCTTCCATCCGCAAAGTGCCACCCGATATTGACTAATTTCTGCGGGTGACATTTAGCTTGGCCAAGCTGACCTCTCTGACAACAAAGCCGATGGGGATATCTGGTAAAACAAAATCGGAAATTCAGGAAACGAGAGTTGTAAACCCCAGCCCTTTTATGTACAAAGCGGCTTCACTGACGCCAATACCCCGTTGCTCAATTATTTGAACTGTGGTAATCAACTGTCGGCGGACCCAGACAAAAATCGCGACTTTATTTCCGAGGATTCGATCCAACCTCCACCCACGCAGGCTTCATTACGCTCCGCACAGTTTGCAAGGGACACACCCGGATGCTTTGCCGGCGTCCCGTGAGGATGACACCGAGTTCAGCTGAAGCTACCGGTAGCCTTAAAACCTGATCCCAAGCAGTCTACGCTCGGGAAATTATTTCGGGAACCGGGTAGCGGCGTAGGGGGCAGATGCCACTTGTGGAGGTGAAGGAGGTGTGTGTGTGTGTTGGGGGGGTGGGGGGGGGGGTAGTAAGAGGGAATACATGCGGATTGATTCCGTTCTTTGGTCTGAAAACAGCTTGAATTTATACCTTTTTGGCTGGACTGTATCAGGGCGGTGTCATTACCTCTCTCTCTCTCTCTCTCTCTCTCTCACTCACACACACACACACACACACACACACACACACACACACACACACACACACACACACACACACGCACGTTTCATTTTGGTTGTTCTTTTTGTTTCAAGAATTTTTATTTCTAACCAAGCGGTCGGTCCCTACTGTATGGAGTTAATCATCAAAACAAAAAAAGCAAAATCATGTCTATGCTGTTGCACCTAATACTTGTGGATTCTCCCACACAGTCCCTGAAACCTGAAAACAGGCCCTACACCGCTTCATCAAAGGCACTACAATCTTCTTTTCCTGGACAGTGGTTTCAAACTTCTGCTGCTAAGACTCTCTCTCTCTCTCTCTCTCTCTCTCTCTCTCTCTCTCTCTCTCTCTCTCTCTCTCTCTCTCTCTCTCTTTATCAGTTGCTGCCGCTGTTGTAATGTCGATCATACTACAGTGTGAATGATGACTGCCTGTCTGATATATCTTCATTGTGAATCAGTTTTCAGACAGGTCAGCCGCGCTCGCCGGTTTTTGTGGACCGAATCGGTTGTGGGTCGGTGTGGGTCTGACCCACAGCCGGACAGTCTCAGCAACTGTGTTAAGTGTGGCCGCGGGTCGGATCATGCTACGATTTTTTTATTTTGTGTGTGTGTGTGTGTGTGTGTGCTTATTTCAGTGGGTTTTAGAGCGGAGGGGGGAGGGGGAATTCCGTCTGAGACTCGCAACACTCACTGACACTGTTATTATATGACATATATACACTGGCATAGGCTACACACTCAGCACTAGTTTTGGCGCATGATGATTTGTTGTTTTTTGTCACGGCGGAACATCGATAAACAACGAACACTATGACTGACGCGAACCGCTGCCGGCCCATGCTGACTGACATGACTGAATGTCGTGTCCTCTCTCTCTCTCTCTCCCCCCCCTCCCCCCCCCCCCCCCCATCTCATTTAATCAAATTGTACAATACACGCATTTATCGTCTTTGTTTTAACCACTTACTAACAGGATGATCAGTAATGACTCGGTCCTATGACACTGCGACTGATAAAATCAAAACGCACGAAAGGTTCACTAAAAGAACGCGGCTGATTTTAGTTACACGACACAAAACACGCGCAAATTTTCAGGCGGGTAACCCCCCTTCTCAAGCAACAAACAGATGATAAACTAACACCCCAGTAACAGAGAATGATAAATGAAAGTTGTCTGCTTTAATTTTAAAATGATTGTCCCGCGATGTTAATATTGCTGTTAGCGCTGGGCACTAACTGAAACCCAAACTGATAAAAGTATCGATAATTTATATTTCATTGTCTGTTAGTGCCGTGCATTATCTGTCTGTCTCAGTGTTGCTTGGAAGTTTACCATGGGTCTGAATTTGCACTTTTTGTGTTGTTTAATTAAAATAGGCGGTCTTGTTAACCTGAGTGTTCTGTGTGTTTTGACCTTATTTTAGAACGCTTGCAGTCAGGTTAGTGTTTCACTGAGACTCTCTCTCTCTCTCTCTCTCTCTCTCTCTCTCTCTCTCTCTCTCTCTCTCTCTTCTGCTATAAAAAAAAGTATAGAGGTCATCGCGATATTACGCCATCGCTGGCTTTCATCAAACTTGTAAGAGTTTAAACACCCCCAAATCAGATAAATAAATAGTTTTAAAAAAATGTCAGCACTGTGACTTGAAAAAAACAGAATCTGAAAGATGGTGAGGGAAGAAGAGGAAGAGAGGCCCGGAATGCACACCCAGGAGTCGTTATAGCCCTACCGCTAAACCATTCATCAAACTGTAGCGCTGAATTGTGTCGTTCGGCCATCTGAAAGTGAAAAAGTATACGTTCGAAAATATATGACAATTCTGTCGTCTGCTCGTATTGAAATGAATACGAAACAAACTCTAGACATTACACTCAAAGTAGTATTATATATCACAAGAAATAGGCTTTCGTACTGGTTCTGTGTGATAGTTTTCCTGTATATCTGAAGTAGGTTTGGTGGGTCTCCAAAAGTATTGTATTTTATTAAGTTACTGTTGGTACCCAATTGCGAAAATAAATCTCTAGTCTACACCGGATATACAGTAAGGTCAAGGATGATCATGCGCGCCAACTTCGCTTCTGGCAGGAATATTTCCTGTCAAGTCACAGTGAGGCATAGTTCTTGAGTCTTTGATTAGAAATGCAGGGCGGTTAAAAGCATAAATCATGTTGCTTGGCTCAGTCGTTTCTTTATCGACCATTTTTTGAGGTAAGTCATTGACCAGTAGATCGAAAAATGGAACATACTTTGTCAGTGTCACAATGTCACAGCAGCTGTCAAATTCCACGTACATAATTATTCATTTATTTATTAACTTATTCTGTTGGAATCAGGAATGTCATCGACGGCAAAATGGATATTGAATTCTGCCTAGAGTAGTACATTTTGCTTTACATCCACAGAAGCGAGATGGCTTATTAGGGACGGGGACAGGTGGGGGAAGGGGACGAAAGAATGAAGGCTCGACTGCGGATACCGCCCGAAAAAGGCAGGAGAGACCGTGGACCGCCGCCAGAACAGTGGAAATGTTAAGGCGGTATCCCCTCGCCATTGCCCAGCGACTAGTGCACTACGCGATTGCTGTTTCAACTGCCGTGCTTGGGAAGAGTCACAAGGAGTGAAGGACAATGACAATGTCCGTTGCACTGTTGTTGAGGAACAAATCGAAGCGAAAGAAGTCCAACTTTCGCAGCCCAGCACCACCTCCCTACTCATGATCTCTTCTGGGCAAACTGAAAGGTCCAGCTCCACCTCCCTCCTCTAGATCTTTTGATCTCGCCTGGAACCTTGTCTGCCCAGAGATGGTTGACAAATATTTAAGTATTCACTCCCATTGCACACTAGTTAAATTAGTTACAGCTAGATCTAACATTGTAACAAGTTACATCTGCATACACAATGTTGTTGGACCACAGACTGATATAATTATTTATATTATACATGTGATCAGTGAAGCGGCCTGATACAAATTACATACTGGTGCAAGCACCAATATGAGATACTGGCACACCCATTGACTGATTGAGATCATATACACTAATACAGGTGCAGCACCAGTATTATACTTTTATAGTGGATCATTGTAAATTTGTATGTAGGGAAAAAATGCCCATTTTATTCAATGATTTATGGTCGCGCTGATAATACTCAATAGATAAGGTAAATTACGATGATATAACTTATAAGTTATAAATGAGTTACACAGTTGACCCGATGTATAAGTTTATAACAGCCTTTTCCAGTCTGTCTCCTTATAAATTACTGGTAAAGTGGTATGTAGTGATTCCCTGTCCATGGTAGCACACACAAGCATAAGCCTATATTGAAGCCACAGGACTGAATACACTGAGTGGCTCCTCATTCACCACTTTCACATACCAGGCTGTAACCACAGGCATATTCTTGATTCACATCTGCCAACACTTGGACTGACATTTCTCAGAGTCAGACAATTGGCCAAGCCATTATGACCGCAACAGTCCATCTAGACTTTCTTTTTTGCTTGTGCCTGTTGTACACACTGAGTTTGTAGCTTCTAAATTTGATATATGATATGGTGATCAGATTTACTTGGCTAAAGCTAGTAAAACTAATAGCCTTTAATCTGGTCTTTACATGCCTAAGCTATTCTAGCCTAGCTTTCAACCCTAAATCACTGCGTGGGTGGGCAAAGCTGAGTGAACTTTGGGGACTAAGACTCGCCTTGTCCTTGTGATCACTCACTTTGGACATTGTCATTGTAAGTTGATCACTTAAAAGTTAAATTGAAAAAAAAAAAAAAATATTCAGCCATGGATCCCTCTTGTCAATGGCAATTGGCATGCTGCAGCTGGGGCCATCCTGATTGACCTTGTTGAATGGCCAAAGTCTTCAGTTGTTAGTATGTTTGTTACTTTAATACCAAACAATATTTTAGAAATCCTAAACAATCCAGATGCCATTTCTCATAGTATTAGTACTATTAGTATTACTCTATCAGGAAAGAAAGAAAAGAAAATGTGCCTTGCCAGCACTCATTACATCTAGACGTAGCAAGTACATGTCCACCACATACCACTGTTTGTGACTGTAAGACCAGCTTGTAATTCTAAACAGAAAAAAGCCATCACAATTCACATACAGGGCCACACCAGTACATATGAAAATATAAAGTGGATTCAAAATTGGCAATTCTCAGAGGCTGTTGGTGAGACTGAGAGGTTAAAAATCCTGGCTGAAGAATTTGTTTACTACTGCTCAGAATTTTCAGGACCAGTTCTGAATCTGAAGTTCATATCATGTACATGATGTAGTGATGTACTGTAACTAGTGTAAGTGGATGCCATACTTTCAGAAATATTTCCAGCCCAACACATGCAGTGATGCCCACAATTCCCACCCCCCACCCCACCCCCATGCTCATTAGTGATACATGTAGCATGCGGAATTGAAGTCTCAGTTTAATTAATTTAATCATTGCTTCCCCAGTATTTTTGCCAAGTGCAATGAGCATGTGCTGATGTGGCTATCAACCGCTATACAAGTGGACATTGATACAATGATAGAATGATACTGACACCCCTCACACCCACTCTCACCTCCACCTTTTGGTTAACTTCAGTCACTGAATTTGAACATTGTAATCTGTGCTGAATATAAACTATCACTATGAATATTATCTGTTGCAGGTGACTGACCTATTCAGTATTCTACATTCTGCTGCCTCTTATGGCCACAGATGTGGAACTGTCTCTCAAGCACACAATCATGGACCAAAGTCTAAAAGATCCGGCAGCATGCAACAGTTCCAAGAAAGTGAAAAGAATCTTCGACTTCTTCTCCAGTACACCCAGAACTTCTGCCTCTGGTGTCTTGAAAGAGGTTGAAGTCACAGTCACAGAGCATGCAGAGAAAACATTTCATCCACATGAAGTGCACTGTGAAAAAGAGAGCAAGTCTAGTTTTGAAAATGATCGAGGGGAAACTGTTGGCAACATGTTTCAAAACACAGAAACTTGTGTTGCTGGTGACAGTAAAAAGAGTTTAAATACTTTGATGGATGTTCTGCCAGTTGAATCAGAACCAAATGTCCCCAGCCCTGCTGAATCCTGCAATCTGCAGAAACCAACTGTGATGAAGAGAAAACGGTTAGCAACAAATAACAAAGCAAAAGGGCAGATAGGAAATGGTGAACCTGGACCTGAAAAGGAACAGAAAAGGCGGTTGGCAACTAACAAAAAAGCAAAAGGAAAGCTAGAAAATAATGAAGCCAGAGCAGAAAAAGAACAGAAAGGTGAGCCAGAAAATTGCTTGTTAAAGAATATTCCACAAGAAATAGATTATGAGGAGTTCATGAAAACTTTTGCTCAAACCCCATGTCTGAACAAAAACAGTACAACAGCTGGTGATGAAAAGAGAGAAGAGCCAACTGATCTTGCTGGTGCCGCTGTGGATTTCATCAGAAACAGGACCGAAGAGAAGGCTGCTGAAACAGAATTGGCTGTGAACAAGAAACAGACAGAAGACTATCCATCGACCAGCCCCATTCTTGAATCAGGATGTCATGTGGGTGAGCCAGGTCTGGCAAAACCTAAAGCAAGCAATACAGCTAATGCCTTTTCTCTGCTAATGCAAGCAAAAACTGACAGGAAAAAAGAGAGGTCTTCAGAAAGTGGTTGTCATTGTATAAAAGCAAAAGATACGCCAAGTCCCAAACAGAGCTCTGTCAGGGACATCTCATTCACAGATGATGATGAGGGAGATTCAGATCAGCCAGATGAGGTTCCACTAGAAAAAGTTTCATGTTCAAGTGGAAGTTCTTGCACTCCTAGTGTTTTGAATTTCTTTTCCAAGTGTGCTAAAGGTACAAAAATTGAAAGAGATGGCAGGCCTGTCTTGGTGAAAGTTGACATTCATTGTGATCCAGAAAAGAGGCAAATAGCATCTCATAAAGGAAAGTCCAACAGAGATCAAAAGATTAAGGTGGGGAAGGTAGGAACTACTGATAATGACAGTGAAATAGTTTTTCTTGGATCGGAAACAATTGAAATCAATGAGTTTGAAGGAAAAAAACTGAAGTTGAGAAAAAGCAAAGGGTCTAGTTCGGCATGCATAGATTTATCTCAGGAAACATTTGATGGAGTTATTAAAGAAAAGACCAACAAGAGTGAACAATCAGTAGATGCAAGAAGAAAAAAGTTCCTTCAAGATTCCACTCCACCTCCAGACAAACTGGTGAAAAAAGCCCAAGCAACATTACAGTTCGCTGAAAGTGGTGGCCTTGCCATGAACACTTCTGTCATAGCAAAGCCTGCAAAGAAGTATGGGAAGAAAGACAAGGAAGCAGTGGATTCTTCGGAAACTGCTCACCTTGTCAACAGCAAAAAGTCCAAAACAAGGAATAGGAGTAAACGACAGAGAATGTCACCAGCATGTGACAGTGACTCAGAGGATGTTCAATTGGTCAGCATTGAAAAGGGTAGAAAAAGTTCCACGGAAGAAACCACAAGTGCAGTGAAATCAACAGGGAAGAAAATGCTGACAAGGCTCAGGTAAGATGGGTGCAGTGGTAAGGAGAGCATTACCTGATGTTATTTTTGTCCGCAAGCAAAATTGTCCAACTGTCACATAACTTCATAAGTCATTCTAATTTCTGTGGTATTGGTTACAGTTGTGGGTGATCCATTTTTGGCCCCTGGCATTTTTGTTTCAGAATCAGACATCCAAAATTACAAACAGTGGTTGGTTTACAGCGTATACAGTTTGAGGAAGCTGCCACAGCTTGAATCACTTCATATACATAGCTTTAATGTCAGCCTGTAATTTGTATACACAAGTAACTAATATGGTGTTTTATGCCCAGTCAGTTTGTATCATTTACATGCTTTAAAATATTTGGAGGTGATTAAAGCAACATTTGACTACTGATACAGATAAACTTCAGTATCTAATTTTTCTAACTACAGTTTTGCCGGACAGCACAGTGGCACAGCTGTAGCATACCAGTACAATGACTTGTTTCCATTAGCAGTGGCCAGAAGTACCAAAAGCAATCAAGGGAAACTGGCTCAGCTACTGTTTGTCACTTCAGTACTGTCAAATAAAGTAATCCAGATGGAATCATTTGGTGAGCACTGCCACTGCTAAAAATGCAAAAAGAAAATCTTATTTAATTTTTTTAATTCTTAAGCAAACATTTTGGTCACAAATTTATATGGAAAGGTGGATGCACCAGTCTGAATTCTGATACACTGTGGGTGCTTGCATGCATTATCAGAATTATATATATGTGTGTATGTGTGTGTATACCAAAGTAGCTAACCTTGGTTCATTGAATTTGCTTGTAAAAATAACTGGCATGGTTATGAAAATTGAAATAATATTTTGTGCCACTATCATGACTATGGTTTTTCAGCAGTGCAGTTACTAGAGTTAGTTAAATAAATTAAATGGGCTGCGTTCATTTTCAGTTTCAATTGATCAAAATGAGACTGTTCAGATTGTGCTTGTCTACAGCTAAGGTTGTTCGGATTGTGAGTTTCTGCAGCTTAGGTTGGTATTTTTAATTATGAATATGATGTTGGTATCCTAATTCCAATGGTCAGTTGCAGTGGATTTTGGTTGTATTTCTTTGCAAATGTATTGATGGTATGCTGTCGACATTCAGAAAATCCCAAGAATCAGAAAGTGGAACTGCTGAAAGTGATGCCAAGGATTTTACACCCCGGTCAAAGTGTGTCAAACTGGTATGTTCACGAATGTGCTGTTTGGTATTAAAGGAAGTAGCCTTCTCAGAATATGTTTTCTATCAGCAGGTAAAAGATATAAAAATTTTAAAAATACTATTTTTTCATAAAAACCTTATAATAGAGGATTTTCTTTTAAAATGCTGAGTTGATTTGATTTTCAAATCCCAGTCCTCTTGCAGGTGTTACTTCAGTGACAGGTAATGGGACTTGACTGTAAAAAAACAAAAAACTGCCATCAGTGATCAAGTGTCACAGCTGGCCTAGAATGATTACTGGCATCTTGGCTTTGATCATGCTTGCCTTGTTGTACTCGTAGTGTGCAGCCATACTAACAAAACAAAGTCTAGTAATTCCAGTTAAAATCAAAGGAGCATTTTAGTTTTTTTACACAAAATCACTGATTTTTACAGTGTTATTTTTACCTCCTGAGAAAACTTGTTCTGAGAAAGCTAGTTCCTATAAAGTTGGTAGCGTGTTACTGGCTAAAACAACTGGAGGTTAAACTAACTGAATGTTTCACACTGAAATGTTGTAGTGTTGGGTTTTTGTTGGTGGTGGTGGTATTATTAGTGTTTAGTACAATAGTAGAATAGTACTAAAACTAAATTATTTGTATAAATTATAATCTACTCCATCAGTCCATGTGCTAAGATACTCAGATCTATAGGGAAGTGATCTACGGATTACATATTGGTGGGAGTGGTAGCAGTTTGAACTGTTTAATTCTGTTGAATTAATGTTAATGCATTACCATTTCAGAACAAATGGTTTTGTTTCAAGTTTGAATAAATTTGCTCTTTTAACACTAATAATATTCATTTGACATTTTGATAAAAATATTATGATGTCCAGAGTTATTTCACTCTGTTTAAAAATAAAATTGAAAATCAGTTTGATTTACACAAGAAATAATCCTGTTGATGGAATTGAATTTAAAAAGAGAGTAAATTGACACATCAAGTATGCTGCTGTAGTAAGGAACAGATGTTAACCTTGGCTGGACATTTGGGTGTAGATTTTGAACAAGATTTGTCTCATTGCTGTGGCTGTTCATATTTATGATTTACCCTAATACTAGTACATTACTAGTAACAGGCTATGGTTTCATTAATTTTCTCCTTTTTGCTGGTAGTTACATGTATATTTAGTCCAGTCTTGATCCTGTAACAATTTGCAGAATGCCAGCGCTTCCAAATCCAGAGCACAGGAGTTACTCCAAAAAGCCAAGCAACAAAAGAGCAAAAGGTCCAAAAAGAAACGGCCCCAAACTCACATGACAGAAAGAAACACATCAAATGGAAGGTCCAAAACTCACAAGCCAGAAAGGAAGCCACTTTCCAGAGCAGCCAGAGGACAACCCGAGGAAGACCTTATAGTAGAAGCTGAATCCTCCACCCCAGAGCAAGGCTCTCGGCGACAAAGCCGGCGGTTGGTGGAGCAGCAGAAAATGCGACAAGAGGCTGAGCAGCAGAGCTGCATTAGTGTTGACTCAGACTCATGCAGCGATGAGAGTCAGACGCCACAGAAGAAGAGGAGTGCAAAAAGGAGGGACTCTTCACAGGCTTCACCGAAAAGGGTTTCTTCTAGGCAGAATTCAAAACATCCAGGTAAAAAAGCCATGTTCGTTTGATTTTCGACTTGATTAAATTTGTTCATGTTAATTGTTGTCACTGTTAGACTAGAGTTAGCTAAAAAGAACTCTGGCCGTACAAAAGTATGTTATAGATCTGTATTTTGCACAAAAGTTGTATATATGACTTAGTGCCAAAAGGTGTGCATGAAAACAGGACAAAGGGGGTAGAAAATAAAGTTGATGATACATTGAAACTAGTTGTGTTTTTAGAATGTGCACAGTGCTAGGAAATATTTCTTAAAAGCAAAAGATAAGAACTTGCGCACTTTTGGAGATATTTGCTGACAAAGGTCATAAAAGGCTGCATGTTGTACATCAGATATTACAACATGAATAGTTCATTGTGTCTTCAATTTTGCACAAGTAGGCACAAAATCAAGTCACACTATTAGTGCACATCTCCCCTACTATGTTTGTGCCAAATTTTGTACACATATAATTTTACACATGATTATAACATGTTGATTGTTATAATATCTGATGGGTGACATAAACCCATAACTCAATTTTTTTTTATATAACAAGTAACACACCCTTTCATGCAATATACTATAATCAGCCATACAAGTGCATGCAAAAAGACAGTGAGAAGATTTTTTCTCAGTTTGCATTTAATAACAAGTCATAAAAATTAAATTAAACAAATTTCTGTATTACATCTGTATTACAACAAAATAACATTTCCCCAATTTTTAGCATAGAAAACATTCTGTTTGCTTAGATCAGTCTAACAAAAACAAATCAGAATGACCTGATTTTATCAAGGTAATTAACAATTAAGTCCAGCCCCCCCCCCCCCCCCCCCCCCCCCCCCAGCCCCCCAAGCTCTTTGTTTGAGGTGTGGATTCTCTGCGGCCAGCCTCTCTCTGTGCCGTCTGCAACTATCTGTGTTTGATGTTTTCCTCCTTGCTGTACCACTTGGTTCAGGAGTATACCATGGTCTTGTCAATGAATTTGAAGTGTTATGAATATGAAATTATTAACCCAATAACCTGCAACTGTCCCATTACTGATATGCTCAGTACAAACATGTCAAACCTACACACACCATGATTTCTACACAAATCAGTACTCAGTTCTCAGAACCGCTCTTAGTATTACTAACATCTGCTGGGCTTAATTAAACTTTGACAGTTTAATGTTTTACGTCATATTACAACAACAGTTGTGTGGCAAACATAACGTCTGACATAACTTTCACGACGAAAATTACTTCCAGGAAAAAACATAACTTCGTCACTCTCGCTCAGTTAACAAAATATTCTCGCAACACCTCTAAACAGTCTACAAAAAGCATACACTTATAACTGATAAGTTTTTGATGAAACTGAGCACACATCCTGAATCAACAGTTGCATGTAAGATTTACAAGATATTGCCTTGTCGTAATGAAATTCTTCACGCTGTACTTGGCTAAGTATAAAAAACAGGTTTTAAATCTTCGGTGCGGGAAGATGCCACTTTTCACAGTACTTTCATTTCGCACACCCAAATCAGCAGAAAACTTGAAAATAATCTCAACAAACTCCTGAAAAGCGTACAGTGCATGTTCTACATCAGACCACTGTACCGACGTCAGACCACTGAAGGAGACTATAACACACCTTCCGATGTTTTCGAACAAAGACACGCCATGCAGCCAGGAAAATAAATGCACTCGGGAAAGGTCACGTGACGTTCCGGATGTTGTCGATAAAAAAGAGACTGCTTTCTCATTTGTTTTGTACAAAATATTAGATATCTTGTAGGGACGTCGGATATTACAACAATATCAAACGATCAGGGAAATATTCTTCAGATTTCATGCAGAACTTCGCTGGAAAAAAAACGAGTGTCGCTGTATAGTGCAAATGCATGGATCGGACACATGTGATGTTTCTGGTGATTCCGAAGCAATGCTGTCGTTTTTCGGTTGTTCAAAGTTTTCAGTTTGAGTTTGCAACACATCTGACATACATACAGGGCAAACATTCGCGATCGATTGATCGAAAATACAACTATCGTGAGTGTTGATGTTATATTATCTGTATAAAATGATGTTTTCCACGTACAAATCAGTGACTGGTTCTCCATGTGCTTGCGATTTGTTTGTAAGCAAAGTGACGAAAATCACTCGGTACATGGATGTCTGTTTTTGGCGGTCATTTTTCAGCGCTTTTTCAGTGTGTGATGACTGTATCTTGAAATCAACCAAAGCCTGGTTGCTGAAATTATCTGTACTATATATTCATTCATTCATGCAAGTACACAACACAACATTTTAAATAAAAACAGTTTTCAACAATGTTTTATTTTCAACTGAAGTGCATAACCCCTTGCATGCGCACCTTTTGGCACTAAGTCATATATAGAATATGCCTTTTTTTATGTGTTTTATGTCTTTTACAAAGTTTTAGTCGTGTAATTTGTTGCCTTTTGCAGGATAAACATAATACTGGTTTGCATGTGCTTCTCAAAGATGGGTTGAAGTTTTTGTTCACTTTCAAATGTGGTTGAAGTATGCTGCAAACTCTGCCTGAAGATGGGACCTGTTTTATAAATGTATTCAGATCTCAGTGGGGGGTGGGGAGGGGGGGGAGCAAGTAGTTGAATGTTGAGGCTCTATTATTTGTATGAATGTCTTAGCAGTGAGGCATATATATAGCAGATGGTGTTCTGAGTATGTTGGCGTAGTTAGAACAGGCAAAATGTATGCTGCCAAAGTGACTGCAGCAGTACAACTACAAGGCTTTCTAACAATGGAGCTATCCAACAACTTGATGCTGAGCTCATCTCTCCAATGTAGACATTTGAGAGCAGGTCCAAATGAGTTTTAAGGCTTGGAGATTCTTCAGGCAGTCTGCATTTTGGCATTGCTGTGTATGTTTGAATGTCCAAATTGGACTCTTCCAACCATCAGGGGTATAATGTGTGTCACAAAAAGGTAAACTATGCTCTCCTTTGTACAAGGTTCACACAATGGAGAATTGTTCCCATTTGATTAGCTGTTGCTACCTCAAGAAATGTGTTGCATAATGAGAGTTTACATCACAATGGCCGCCTAAGTGTCTAGTTAGCAGCTGTTTTAAATCTGACTTAATTTTGGGTGTAAAATCCTGCCTTGCCTTGGTTATTTGACAAGAGTTTAAAGATTTAGACTGCTTTGTGCCATCTCAGTCTCAGTACTTTCATCTCTGTCTTTGGTTGTAGTCAGATGAGTACCAATACAGTAGCAGGGCATGGGGATATTTGGACTAGGAGTAGGAGCTTGTGTCTCAGCTAAAACTGGCAAGGGTAGGACAGCAGATGTGCAGGTGAATTAAGGAAATGAATTAAAAATGATTAATTCAAATTATTAAACTTTTCAGCTTGTTTTCCTTTTCTTTTTTCAGGAACAGTGTTTGTACTTACTGTTTTGTTTGTGTTATTTTTAACAGTGGGAAAGCTGGCTCCAATATTTGCAAAGAAGAAGCCAGGAGAGCCATTGAATAATGCTCCTGAACAACCATCAGAGGATCCAGAAGTCACACGAAAGAGACGAGAATTTCTCATGAGTGGTGTGCCTTCTGAGCTGAAACGGCAGGCAGCATGCGCGGCACCAGCAGTCATTGCCACTGACTACGCACCTTTTCCAGACATCAGTCATGTGCAGCAGCGATCTTCCATGGAATCAGGAGGCTTGGATATGTGGTCGCTGGCTGCTCCAAAGAACATTAGAGGCATCCTTGAAGAGAAGGACAAACTCACTGAGATGGCAGCATTGGATTTGAAATGGACAAGTCTGCAGTGGCAACCAACTGTTGTCGAACACAACAAATCGTCACTTCAGTTACTTGTATGTCTGAGAAAAGAAGTGGGGAGCCATGTATAAATTATTTTATTACAGTGTGGCTTTGATTTGTACACCAACTGTATTGTGTGTTAAACTGTTAGTATTACTGAGGCCATAGTTTGGTAAAAAGGAGGCACTTGAATTTGGATGGTAACGCTTTTGCTTCAAGACTTTAGTTAGGTTTTTGATTATTACCATCATTTTGATAGAATGCTGCTGCTGTAGTTGTGATTTTGCTGTGACACATGTCTATACCTTGGATGTTTAATTTTATAAGGTGGACCTACCTGTTGCAGGATCCCCCCTCATCTGATGACATTGATGCAGATGTCTGTGAGACACTGTTAAAAGGACTGCAGCAGACCAACCCCACTTTCCCCTTTGCTGCCATGCACAGCAAGTTCAAGGCACAACTCAGTGGCAGCACTCCCAAAAAGAGCAGCTCACCAGGTATGGGTATGTTAAACTGTTACTCCACTTGGAAGTTGGACTGCATGTTATGAAATGGAATGTTATTTATATTGTGTGTATGCATGTGCGCCCTTGAGTATGCCTGTGTCCATGATATGTGTTGAACTTTTGCTTCACTCTGTCATAGATGTAGGACTATATTTTACAAACTGGAATCTTACTCATAAGTGTGCTTGTGCAAATGCCCATGTGGGTGTGTCATTGGTGCAGACAGGTGTATACTTTTAATTAGGTTAGTTGATGGATGTTGGTGTTGTTGTTTGCTTTTATTTGTCTGCTTATTGCTTTTCAAGATATTTTCCTTGTTAAATTTGGTGAGTAAAGAATCTGAATCTGAATGTTAGTGATTACTGTCCACTGTCACTGCAGTAGAAAACAGGACTGAGGCAGGCATGTATTGTGTTTGCTTTTTGTTCTGAGACCCAGCATTTTGACTTGCATGATTGAACCTGAGTCTGTCATGGTCAGTTTGCCCATGGTGTATGGCCATCCATTTGGAGCATGCAGCCATGTTGTGATTTTAGTAGAGTTTAAAGTAAAATGTTTGGGAGAAGTGCTGATTTTGTATGATGAAAGCATGTAAATATGAGATGCTGATTTTGCATGTGATGGCCAGTAAATGGAAATTACCTGTTATTAGTTTCAGTGACTTTGGTCTAATGTCAGGGTCAAGCAGCCTCAGAAATTCAAAGATGCTTCTTTGTTTTTAGCCAGTCACGTGCAGTCTAGAGTCAACTGCACATTTGTTACATGTGCTCCCCCCCCCCCCCCCCCCCACCTCCCATGCCAAAGAAAAAAAGAACAAACATCTGTTTGTTACCACTTTCCTGTTACATTTGTGTTGATTTAAGGGAGATAAAGTGATAAGCTTTAGGTCATGGCAGATTTGTATGTAGGCATTTGGTACTTATCTTGAGCTAGAGCTGTCAAATGGTTTCAGTTTTTAGTTCTTTGTGTGTACAAAATTAACTTATTTCATTGACACTGAACTTTTTAAGCAGCAGCAATGGAGATTTCAGCCTGAGAATTCAGTTTTTTCGAAGTTTACATTGATGAATATATGGTTGTTGGATAGAAAACCAAGAGCCTTTACACATATTGCATTTTCCGCAATTCACTAAGGGAAATAACTAATGGGTTTCCTTCTTGGCAAAAACTTTATTTAGTGCTAGCATTTTCTAGGCTACCTTTTGAGAAAAGTTTCAAATGTTGGATGGTAATATTCCAAGGCCACTTCGGGGGCGGGGATAGCTCAGTGGTTAGAGCGCCGGACTCGTGATTGAAAGGTCGCGGGTTCGAATCCCTGCTGGAATGGCGGGAGAATTTTCTTCTCCATGGTCGACTTTCTGTGCTGACTCTTATTTCGGTATCCGTTCCACCCCCGTGTTACCACAGTAGCACATAAAAAATCCCGGTCATTCTGCCAAAAGTGCAGGTGGCAGGTTACAGCTAAACACGCATACACCTTACGTATGTGGCTTTTATTGAACCGTGCTTCGGCATTGGTCACAACTTGTCCCTAGTATGTCAAATGACATCTGAGGACATTAAGCATCATCTCATCTTCCAAGGCCACAGAAAGATTAAACAGTTTAAACTACTGAATGTCTTCTACAAGTGATTTAACCATCACTATCAGTTTATTCATTGGTGTGAATGGGGATATGTTGTCTGTGAAGCAATGAACCATTGGCTTTTTTTCAAGTGCAGTTTCTTTAAAATCTGTTTTTTAAGACTTTGCCATCAGGTTTTGTGGGCATGATTATTTTGTGGTCTGTTCCCAAACAGTTGAACTGAATTTGGTTGTTTGTTTTTTTGTTTTGTTTTTTGACAGATGACTCAGCTACAGTAAACAGTGCAGCAGGAACAGATTCTGATGTTGTCATCATTGATGATCTGGCAGACACTATGTCACAGAATGACAAAGGTAATTTGTGTTGCAGAGTGTTATTGTAAAAACCTGTAAAATCTTGGTTTGATTTAATCAACCTGTTACCTTCTTCGTTTGATTTTTTTCTTGATCAACTGTCCCTTCCATTTTCAGGATAGACTATTCAACAGTGACTTATAACATTGATTTTTTTGCAAGAACATGCTTCTAATCAGTTTTGAACATTTTGATTTTCAGTTAGAGCAGCTTACAGACCATAGTTCATTAACACTATAACAATAGACTTGTTGTCAACATGGTCATCTGGTTTTGTTTTATTCCATGACCCAGCCTGCGGCAGGGACTGATAATGTGTCACATGCTTGGCCTGTACACGGCAGTCCAGTCTCAGCTATTTCCCACTCTTTAGTTCACCGGCTCACCCCCATTGCACTCAGCTTGACCCCAGGTCACGCCTGACATTCCAGCATGGCATCTGGCACCAGTGGAAACTGGGCCTTCTTTGTTATTACTTGTGCCTGCAGATCTTGCAGCATTTTGTGGCAGTTTCAATCGCATGCTGTGGCAAAGCCTGGATTTTTGACTGCATGAATGTTGGTGTGTTTATTAGTCCAGTCTCTTCTTTTTTAAAGCCAGTTATTCATTTTCGTGATTCAGTCCTGTAAGCTGTGATATAATGACTTAGCTGGTGTATGTGTGCTTCCCTTTTCCATCATGGAGAGCGGTTTTTCAGCTGACCATTCATTAACTGAACACGCAAGGAGAATGAATTCTCTTTGCAGACTAGTGGAGAACGAGTGAAAGGAGGTGAGAAGGATAAAAATAGAAGTAAGAGGACCCGTTGTACTCATTACGATGATGAAATTCTATCGATTTTTGGAATAGACATTGTTGAAGATACAGACCATAAGCATTCAAGTGCCATCAACCATCAACTGCCTGAAAAAACGTGTGGAAGAGCAGCTCAGAGTGTTAACTTAGTGAAAGAACACACACATGACGCCTCTCTTCCACAGCCTACCATCTTTAGAGAAAAATAAAATGTAACTTTGCATGCAAATTAGGAGCACATACGATTATAACAAAGTTTTGAATGTGCTTCAAAACTTGAATGTCTGTATAACAGGTTTTATTTTCGTGTTTATTTTAAATGTATGGTACCTTTTACTGTGGCAGTGAAAACAAACTAGTGACACATGTTGGAAAACAAAACAAAATAGGTACCGCAAATATTGTAAATCACCATCATGTTCGATATGACTTGTAGCAAATTAAATACTGTCAGTACATATTCCCCAAGGAAAAGAAGCACTGTGAGTAGCGTCTGAGGCGCTTGGAGTGCATGTTCTTGTGAATGGATTACTGTTCGTCGAGTGATTAATGAGGCCTGCTACAAGCGTAAGGTAGGTGAATCATGACTTTTGGCTTGATGTCACTAAAGTAGATGCATGTAGGTTTGTGAGCGTGACATAGTTACTCTTGCAAAAATCCATTTGCGTGACTTAGCGTCGTGGGAAAAACATGGAAAAATTAGGTTGGCGACGGAGTGATAAAAAAATCCATGATTTCTGTGTTGTTTTTGTGCGTCTTGTACGGCATGCGTTTTGCTATTTTATATGGCATGTTTAGTGTCGACAGAAACCTTGTTCTTTTCTCTACAGAACTCGTTTGATACAAAACCTTTAGCTGCAAGTCTTAATGAGTAAAATACTTTGCAATCAACCACCCCAATTTTGCTGCTTTGTCCCTTCTCCCGCTCTAGCTGACCGCAGCGCTGTTACCACCACTGTGCGTGCAGCATAGCAAGGTCAGCGCGTGGGACTCCCTGTGTACAAGCGCGCTTTGGTCTGTGTGAAGTGCGGGTGTGCGCTATTCTCTAGGGTCAGCGTGGGTTATAGTCAGCGGGCCAATCACCCGTTGTTTATCTTTAAGCATCCGTTGCTGCTAGCAGGCAGTGGCGAAAACTAAAGGGACAGATTCAGACTGCCGTGTGTATAGGGTTTCAAAACCCTCTTCCTCCCTATTCTTGTTTTCACTGTATTGGATGTTATTCATGCTTAATTAAACAATTTACATTTACTCACAGCTCTTCTTGCTTTGAATATGATGTATGGGAAATTAAAAAAGAAAAGTGTCCAAAGCCACCGTAAACAAACCTGTAGCATCATTTTTATTGGTGGCATGAAAAGATGAAGTCTACAATTTTTGGATAATAATAATTTTACAACACAAAATCTTGTCTGGAAAGACTATTCTAAGTACATGCATGCACACACACAATTTACAACCAGCTTAAAGTAAACAGACAACAAACAGGAAATTGTGGAGGAAGGTAGCAACATGAAGTAGAAAGTATAGGAGGTCTGTTGTTTCAGAAAAAGAAATGTCCTGAGGTTAGATTTGAATGAGTCTAGAGAGTCATGTCGAGGTGCCCAAGACCGAAAAGGCACAGGTAACTTCCAATTAAAGAGCAGATTACAAAACCAGCCACAATAATCACTTGTCCTTCCCCGCTCCAATGGCATAATTAAAAAAAAACTCTCACCCGTACTCCTTGCTTCATCCCTATAACAATAATGGGGGGTGGGGGCATTTTGACAAAATTTGAATGGCTACACTATCTTCTGTTTTTGGTTATATTCTGCAACTTTCTCTGTGCTCTTTGACACAAATTTTGAATGCAGGTTTGTGTTTGTGCAGACAGCCAGTGGCCGGAAATGCTCCAGCCTAAGTCTTCCTCAGAAATGATCGGTAATGAGAGCAGCATCAGGCGTCTCAAGTTCTGGCTGGAGGAATGGAAGGCCTTGATACAGCGTGAAGCACGGCTGTCAGGTGAAGATTGATTTTGAAACAATATGGTCAATCACAATTTGAATATTGGGATGGGGGGTGGGGTGGATAGTTCTCAGTTGTAACTATACAGGCAATGATGGGTGTGGTGTAATTAGTGGATCAAAGTCTGAAGAATTCATACTAATCTTTGGCTATGATGAAATGGCTTGCGTCTCAGAAAGTTTGAAGTTGTTGATTGCTTTTATGTAGCACTATTCTCTGCTCTCGAGCAGACTCACTGCATTCACATGTGATTCTACATGAGTGAATAGCTTTCTATAGCGTGTTTTTGAATATCCACCAAAGTGGTGTACTTGCAGTGCTGGTGTGGCTGGTGCCACATGAATCTGTATCTGTATTGTGGGCATCCTGTGATTTTTTTGTTTTCTGTGGCATACCATTATAATCCTGTTATGAAAACAAAGTGCATATGCACCCAGCTGCAGTTTTTACATAATCTAATGCTTTCTGCATTAATCTTTATTTGTCTGTATGTAATTTAATGTTTGTTTTTCTTTCTGGTCTTGTAGCTCGATCAGCAGCAGTTGGTAGCGACAGTGACTTTGATTTTAGTGGAGATGACAGCAGTGAGGATTGCAGTCAGTTGTGCAACACCATGCTCCTTGTGGGGCCACATGGCGTGGGCAAAACGGCAGCAGTGTATGCTCTGGCGCACCAGCTTAGCTACAAGGTATGTTGTCATTCAACTATGTAATGCCATGCAGGTGCTTCTTTGGAGGCCTCGTACCATTGGCAGGAGTGCTGTTGTCTGTGCTTCAGTTGACCACGCATATTCCCACGCATGTTGGGAGTGAACTATGTAATAATGCATGCACCTTTTAGGACCTCACATTATGCACAAGAGTGCTGTTGTCTGCTTTACTCACTTTTTGAACTTTGCTTGTGTGTGCAGGTGTTTGAAGTGAATGCCTCCTCCTCCAGACAAGGTCGTCACATCCTGGCCCAGCTACAGGAAGCCACACAGTCACACCAGGTGGCACAGAAAAAGGATGGCATCATTTTCAGTCCTTCATCTCTGACACCTTCAAGGCAGAGGTCACAGCCGACAGGTGTGCATGGAAGCTTAGATATTGTGACACCTTTCAGTCACCTCCAGCATGTGTGTATGGACAGTTAGAATACACTGACAACCTGCCAATTCCAGTCACGAGTCAGCAAACATGAAAAAATGGACCTGACACCTTCCTTTTAGGAATAACGGGCAATGTGTGTGCATGGGGAAATATGTGACACCTAGCTGGGGGTCACAGTCAGTATTTGTTTTTGGAAATTTAGATCTGATACCTCCTGATCTGGAGTTACAGTCAGTAAGGAGAAATTAGATCTGACACCTTCCTGTCAGGAATAACATGCTGTGTGTGTGCAGTGAAAAACAGCTGACACCTAGTTGGAGTGAGCAGGGGGAGGTAACAGTATGTGTGAATGGAAAATTAGATCTAATACCCTCTGGTTTGAGTTACAGACAGCATGGGGAATAGCACTGTCTGCCTGAGGATGACAAGTTTGAAACTGTGAAGGGAGATTACATCCTTGAACATGTTTCGTTACTGTTGGAAAACACTACATGTGTTACCTCGTACAGTAATAGTGTGTTTTGTTCCTCCTTGTCTTTTTTGCAGGTCGAATAGTCTTGTTATTCACCCCAATAAAGAGAGCAGTGTGTACTGCACAAACATTGAATTTAAACCATTTTGTTTATCTGCAGAACAACCAGATGCGAAGAAGGCTGCTAAGAAAGGTTCCAGTGCAGTTCCTAATGCTTTCGCCAGCTTTTTTAAGAAAGCAGACACTGCCACTGGGAGCAGGAAGAGTGCCAGCAACAGCAGCACAAAGGAAGACAGCAGGAAAAACAGGGACAGCCCAAAGAAAGACAGCAAGAAAAACAGGGACAGCCCAAAGAAAGACAGCAGGAAAAACAGGGACAGCCCAAAGAAAGACAGCAGAAAAAACAGGGACAGCCCAAAGGAAGACAGCGCAAAGAAGAACGTAGATTCTCCTAAAAATGAAAGTTCAAGAAAGAGGAGAAAAGCGGCAGATGGGGCAGAAGGTACTGGTGTTTAAGTATTTGTGAGGTTACCTGTTTGCATGTGTATATGGATACACATTGGGTGTATATATAGTATGTGTATGGTTTTCTTCTCTGTTTTTTTAACTATTTTTATTTTTACTTTTCTCCTTACGTACCACAGCTGGGTGTCAGAAGCACACAGCCATTTCCTTTTAATACTGTTACATTTGTACAAAACTACAACTGATCTTAAATCACTTTACTGCTGGTTGCAAGCTCATACCAGCGCATATTTATGTATACATATCTGTACATGTATGTAAATGAGCAGGAAAAATGGTTAATACAGTCAAGCATTTCAGCATCATTAATACAAAAGAAGCAACATCTACTTCTAAACACTGATAAGGAATTTATATGGAACCAGTGCTTTTCTAACCTGGATTTATTTTCTGTGTAATGTGATAATTTCGTTGAAAATTATAGTTAATTTTAGGCTTGCCTCTGAGTCTGACTGGATACACAGTTAGTTGTGTGAAAGGGGGGGGATTGATAGTTAATTTTAGGCTTGCCACTGACTGTATTTGCTTGCTATGTCAGGAAGGGTGTGGTTGATAGTTAACTGTAGGCTTGCCTCTGACTGAATATACTGCTGGGGGGGGGGGGGGGGGGGGATTGATTTAGGCTTGCCTCTGGCTGAGTGTTCTGCTTGTTGTGTCTAGGAGGGAGGGTGGTAGTTAATTTAGGCATGCCTCTGACTGTTCTGCTTGTTGTGTCCAGGAAGGAGGTTGGGAGTTAATTTTAGGCATGCCTCTGACTGAGTGATCTGCTTGTTGTGTTGGGCGAAAGGTTGCCGTCAGAAGAGGTGGTGTGGGGAAGCACAAAAAGACAACTCCCATACACCACCAGGAGAAGGGGAGGAAAGTAACCTGGCTGGCTACTTGAATCTCTCCTCAACTTCGCTTATCCTGTTTGACGAGGTCAGTGGCACAGGAAGCTGCCCGAGCATTGAGAGGTGTTAATTGCTTCAATGGAAAGGCCCTTTGAATTTCGGTGGAGCATTTTGCAGTTAAGCAGATGCATGAAAATGTGTTCCATACATACTGATTACTACTTGAGAAAGTCGTGGGACATGCGTAATTCACAAAATTGTATGGTGTTAAGAGCTTTTAACCAGCTTCAGTGGAAAAGCCCTTTGAATGTGAGTGTGGGACAGGACATATGTACATGGTGGGAAAGCCCTCTGAATGTGAGTGTGGGACAGGACATATGTACATGGTGGGAAAGCCCTCTGAATGTGTGGGACAGGACATATGTACATGGTGGGAAAGCCCTCTGAATGTGAGTGTGGGACAGGACATACGTACATGGTGGGAAAGCCCTCTGAATGTGAGTGGGGGACAGGACATATGTACATGGTGGGAAAGCCGTCTGAATGTGAGTGTGGGACAGGACATATGTACATGGTGGGAAAGCCGTCTGAATGTGAGTGTGGGACAGGACATATGTACATGGTGGGAAAGCCGTCTGAATGTGAGTGTGGGACAGGACATATGTACATGGTGGGAAAGCCGTCTGAATGTGAGTGTGGGACAGGACATATGTACATGGTGGGAAAGCCCTCTGAATGTGAGTGGGGGACAGGACATATGTACATGGTATGGATGGCCCTACACACAGACCAACTCAAATAAATCAATGGATTTTAACTGTGCTCAGTTTACTGGTACAAGAACATGGTTCTGTAACACTTCTCTCACAAAAAAAATCCACAATAGGCTGTTTACGAAGCGAGTACGACTTTCTGTCTCTCCATTTTTTTATGCAACAGATTTACTCTGTTCAAGATCTAAATATAATGCCTCAACAGTTAACCACTTGCTTGTTGTTGTTTTTTCTACACTTTAACTTAAAATTTATATTTTCCTCAGTGACATAAAAATTTGTTTCATACATCAAAAAGTCACCGGACAAGCTTCATTCACAAAACTGTATAGTGTAGATTCTGTTGTTGCTTTTCACTGAATATATATGATATATAACTTTTATGAGTGATACCTTTTTGCTGATGCTGATTGGTGCACTGTGATATGGAGGCAGGGGTTAAGTTCAGAAGTCTGATCGGTTGTATTTGCAGGTGGACTTGGTGTTTGAGGAGGACAGCGGGTTTCTTCACACTGTGCAACATTTCATCAACACCACCAAGATTCCCATCATCATGACGACCTCAGACCCAGGATTTCAGTGCCAAATAAATGCCAGATTTGAGGCCCTTGTCTTCAAAGCCCCATCAGTGGTAACTTCTTCTTTTTTTAAGTTGTGTTGTGGGTGTTTATTTTTTCTTTCAGTTTATACACATATGAACTATGTTCCAAAATCAACACACAAGGGGGACAAAAAAAATTGATAAATAATAAGTCATGGCCTGAATAAAATAAATGTAAAATAAATCGACTTTGCACAAATGATTATCCAGACTAGCTGGCTCAAGCTGACATTAAAACAGTTTAATGAGCAGTTTCTAGTTTAAGAGTTAGTGACTTTGTGTGTGGGCTGTCTGTCAGTGTGCAAGAGGTGGCGGGTTGTAGTATTGCATCAGTGTCTTTCGGACATTTTGTGATGCCTATTATTTGCACCTTTGAATTCCTTGTCTGTTGGCTGTGACCGTGGCCTTGTGTTGTTTTCTTGTAACAGACTCCAGTGGGGAAAGCCCACCCAAAAGAGTTCATGATTGTAATTGCTATACTGTTGAGACACAATGTGTATGTATGTACTGTCTTAGAGTGAAATGTATTTTATCAGGTTTCAGGTTTTTGTCACCAGTCATTACTGTCTTAGAGCAGAATGTATTCAATCTGTTTTCAAGTTTCTGTCACCAGTCATTACTGTCTTGTGGTGAAATGTATTTGATCTGTTTGCAGGTTTCTGTCACCAGTCTCTTGCAGACAGTCTGTCTTGCAGCTGGGATGCGTGCCTGTCCTGATGACATTGGCTGCCTGGCTGCCCAGTGCAGGGGTGATATACGCCATGCTTTGCTCACCCTCCAGTTCCTCACCTTGTCCGGTGGTGGGTGGAACAAGGAGCCACGCCCAGTCATCATCGGACCCACACAGAAGGCTGTGGGCTCTGAGAAGGAACCACACAAAGGAAGAGAATCGCTGGCAACAAAATCATTGGGCTTGTCAGCTGCTGGGGATGAAAATGATAGTGATGGGGATTTCATGTCTTTGAAGCCTCTGCGCAAGAAAGCACGCCGAATTGTGGATGATGATGATGATGCTGAAGATGGCAGCAGTGCAGCGGCATCTGTCTCTGCAGGCGCCAACACAGCCAGCGAAAGCGAGAGACAAGATGGAGTGGTCGTCAGTGCTGATAGGCTGCCTTTGGTACATCTACACCTGCATGAAAGTCTGCTGAGTGTTTCTCGTGATCTGCATGCCCTGTTCATCAAATGTATGAAGGTGAGAATGCATGTGAGGCTTGCTGGTGCATTAATTGAACTTAAGAAAAGAAGAGTCTGAGTGTCCATTGGGCATATTATGCTCTTTTGTTTGCACCTTTGTGTGTGCTTAAAAAGAGAAAGAAAGGCCACAAATGAAGAATGTCATGTTCTCATAACAGTATTTGTACTTTGTCTTGATTATTAGTATTTTTACCAGTCCTGTCCGTATTTGGTTTATGCAGGCTATACCTGATTGTCTGACATGTTTCAGGGTGAATACAACAGTCCTGCAATACAGCTGCTGACCACAGAGTGTCTGAAGCTGAAGAACAGCAGCTTAGACCTCCTCCAGCCCAACTTGCTGAAGCTGCTGCCTTTGCCAAAGACTGCCATGCCAGGCAGGTGGCGTCCTCCCTCTGAGGTTTCCTCCAAGTCAGTGAAGAGAAAAAGAATCCGCTTCGATATTTATGACAGTGAGGCATCTGATGATGAGAACACCAAGCTGACCGAAGCATCAGAATGTCCCTCGGCTGATACGTCCAACAAGGAAACCGCTGTCGTAACAAAGTGTGATACTGACGCTGGAGGAGAAGAGAGTTCAGCACCCACAGAAGTGCAGCATGACCATGCAGAGATGCTCCAAGATGAGAGTCGGGTAGAAACTTCGGAAGCAAACTCTGGCCTGGATGCAAACGTGGTCATAGTGACTGAGAGTGGAGAAGAGAAGGGAGGAGAAACTGCAGCAACGGCTTTTTTGGAAAAAAGCATTTGTGGGAAAGAGGCGCTGGAGGCCGACACTTCTTTAAACTCTTCAGGCAGCAGCAAGATGGACAGGACAGAAGAATCCAGGGTGGAAACCAGTGAACCGAGTAGAACTGTACAAGGGCAGATGAAAAAGAGCTTGAAAGGGTCCAGAAAATGCACAGATGGTGGGCTCAGCAGTAAAATCCTCAGGAGCTTTGCTGATTACTATGAGACCTTGTCTGCTGTTGACAGCAGTCTGAACAACCACCAACAGCCTGCCCTGGCTGCCCACATTGGCAGTGGGTGGAGTTTGTTGCCTGGCATTGAAGACGCTGTGTCCAGGGAAGAGTGCAAATCAGACCAGTTAAAAGAGGAAATGAAAGCAGAACTTGGTGTCCGTGCAAGCAGGTGCTTGTGGCAGTCTGTGGATCACCAGATATCGTCATGGAAGTGCACCAACAGCTCTGATCAGCTACCTGATGGCTGCAGCATACCTGTATCGTCCTCAGACACCTCCACCAGACTGGACCTCAGATCAGAGGCAGTGGCAAGCAGGTTTGCCCTTTTGCTTCATTTAAACAGTATGTGGCTTTCAGAAACATATGACCCTCTCCTGGCATTGTTTTACACTTTTAATAATGCAAGACTAGTAAAAGTTGTACACAGTGCAACTGCCTTGAGCTCTGCTTTTTCATATAAAGTGCTGGTTTCAGTGCCTGTCATAGTTTGTAAGTATACTTCTGTAAGATTGAATACATCAACAGGATTGTGTTCAGTCCATCTTGACAGCAGTTTGGTCTGTGTTTGAAGATGATTGCTTTGGTTCCAAGTGTGGCAAAATCTGTCCTTAAAACTAGTAAAGCATTTGTCGGGCAGTTCCAACAAGGCCTTTCAAAATTGGTGGATGGCACGATCAGGGTAGAGTGACTTTAAGATGGCTAAGCTGCAAATTGTCTGAACAAGAAATAGAACAAGAAACAGAAGCAGCAAACTTTTCTTCTTTTTTTGTTTGTTTGTTTTGTTTTTTGCTTTGGACTTGATAATTTAATAAAATAACGTAATTACATATGCTAGAAATGTGCACCTGTTTTTGACATTAGTGTTTGTGGAAGATAATGTTTTGAATCGGTTTTTGTTTCACTGATCCAGTGCCTCAGAAAGCTACAAGGCTGTGGCAGACACGATCATGAACATTCTACCATTGACCTCATACACCACTCATGGCCCGCTCACCTTGGATTACCTGCCAACGCTGCGAGCCATCAGTCAAGCTGAACAGTGTCGCCAGCTCGCAAAAGTTAAACGCAGGTAAGTTTTTGCACATGTGTTTGTGGAAGATAATGTTTTGAATCGGTTTTTGTTTTTGCATAAAAAGGAAGATTGTTTGGGTTTTAATTTGTGCTGTAAAACAATATTAAAATCTTCATCACTCTGAGAATAAGAATCCTTGCCCTAGTGGCAGTGGTTCCACAAAGGGTTTCATGCTGAGCTGTCGAGCCCCACTTCCCATGGTTATGTTCCCACAAGCTTTAGGTCTCTTCTTCATATTGAAGACCCACGATCAAATGGCTGATCATTCCAGCACCTAAAAACTGATCATCATGTTATGTTGACTGGTGAAATGCACAATGGCTTGAGTGGTTCCAGTGTTCAGATACATGTAATTTGCCTCATCTAACTGCAGCAACAAATGTGCACCCTTTCTCACTGTAACAACTGTTTGGAATCCACCTGGCTTATGCTGTGCTTTAGCTCATGGGCCCAAAAATGGCAACCACTCTTCAGGCTTTTCCAGCTAAATATTACTTGTGTCCTGATTGGCTGAAGCTGCTTGGGTGATTGGCAGCCTGTATTGTTTTGCTGGCTTTAGTGCTTCAGAGTACACTGGTGGAAAAAAACACCTCACCCCTGCCAAGTAAAAGTTGGGTCTCCACTGAGAGGTGGACTTTTGTGATGGGTTAATAATAAATAATAATAAAAGCTTTTATAAGCGCAAACTCCTGTCCATAGACTGTTCTAAACGCTAATATGTGCGCACACACACATGCACTATTCAGAACTTTATTTATACAGTCTTGAGGTGGAGGAAGAGCAGCACAAAATGGAAAACAAGGCAGGTCTATTGTTTTGGAAAAAAGAACTGTCTTGATGTTTCAGGGAGGGTTTGTGCTTCAGTGACACTGTACTGTGAACGGAAGAGTACAAACATGTCTCCAATCAAGATAAGGGTGGTCTTTCATCAGAGACTGCACTGCATTAATGAACGTTGCCGGTTACAGAGCTCAAACCGACATGTAAAGCTTCTTCCTCCACCTTCATCAATAATCATCTGAATTTTGCAGTACCATATGGCTAACACGAGTCAGTATTTTGCCAGCAGGGATCTCAAAAGCTGACTTTCATTGCTATGCGTGGCATGTTTCAGGTTTCATCACCACTTTGACAACATTGGCCTGTGTTTGAGCAACTCCGCAGTCACAGCCCTATGCGCAGAGTTCCCCCCAACACAACAGAATGCATGAGCAGCCAGTTTTAGAGTTTTAATTTATTGGTTTTCTACCTCCGGAAATTTGTAAATAGTTCAGGAGCTGGTGAGTTGCTTATTTGTACATGATAACTAACAGCTCCATAGACACAAAGGGTTGTACAGATTGGTGTCCCCCCCCCCTTCCCCCACCTTGTCCAAGTCTGTACTCACGATATCCAGCATGTTCTGAGCCAGTAACTTGTCTTACAACAGAGAAGCCAGTCATCTAAGTCATCTGCCTTCAGAATATATATGCAGATGTCTGAAATCGAGCCCCAACCCCTTTTTTTTTTCCATTTCATTTTGTACTTGCATGACTGAGAATGTAATAAACGTATACTGTTATCCAGCTGGCCGCTGCTCGAGTGTAGTCAGAACCCTTGTTGGTTTAGCCTGCACTGACTTACAACACAGTTTCTTACTAGTTGTAGTGACTGGCCCGACCTCAGATTGCAGCATATACCCCAGGAACATACCCCAATTAGTAACACAGTTTCTTGCTAGTTGTAGTGACTGGCCTGACTCCAGATCACAGCATATACCCCAGGAACATACCCCAGTTAGTAACTTTGCTTTCTCAGATGGTGTTTTAGTTTTCTTGGCCAAGCTAAGAGTAAGAACCTCAATTGCGTATTACAAGGACATTTAGGCAGCTATCTGGGGGCTAGCAGATGAACAGATCACACACTGTTAAGTGAAACTGACAACAAAGGATCACTGTTGTTTTCACATGTTTATTTTCAACAGTTTATTACACATCACAATTCTGGCAAGCACTTAAATATTTCAAAATTTCTCTTCAAACATTAACATGAACCCATTAAGAGTTCAAGAAAATATGATTGTTGTCCATTTACAAATTTACTCTTTTCGCAGTGATTAGGCTGGAAGAATTGTACAGACATTTGACTCATTTAAAGGAATAAGTACATAATCATTCCTATTGATTTTTTCTTTTCTTTCCCCTCTCTCCCCTTATGACTAATGTTTAATAATTAGGCTGGGAGCTGCAAAATTCTGTGTCTAGAAACATAGCAATTTGTACAAGTGTATCAAAGTTGTTAATAAATAAATGACATTGTTTGAAGTTATCATTTGTTGTTTCCGTAACATGCAGGGGAACTGGGAAGAGCAGGTGCGTGCTTATTTGAACCATGAAAACTTGCAACAAGCTCACAAACTGGCTGCAAGTTTGGAACATTCAGAACTGTGTAAGTCCATAGAGCATGAGCAGTTTTAGCACTCCTCTGTACACAGAACAAGGCAAGAGACTTTCAGCCAGGATCACTTTATTACCATGAATCACTCGTACAAACATGCACAGAAGCAAAACTGACAGGAACAAGACCAAGAGCTGGATTTTCCCACTTGTCTCTGTTCACTGGGATACCAGCTAACGTCTACATTACAGAATGCTAGAAATCCGCACAGATACCCTGCATTTCTATCACCTCATGAAATAACATCTGTGCTGTGATTGTGAGCGGCATTGACAAGAGTGCACTTTTAAATCTCCATCACATTCCAGTGGCACAAGTATTTACAGAAAATGACAATTTGCATGCAAGAAGTGATTAACATACAGAATGTTAACATGTATTAACAAATTACAAATGCACACTGTTACAGAATAGCCGCAGTATTACCAACAAGACTTGGTCTGAAATCTTAAAATGAATGAATTGATGCACTGGGTAGAGACAGCAGCATTAAATATCACAAATCAAGTGCTGACAAGATGTTGCACACACAATAGGTAAAATCTGTTAGCCAATACCCCCCACCCTTTTTGAAAAGGAAATACCTGTGATTGATTTACATACAAAAATGAATCCTGGCAGGTAACTGCTACAATCAGCATGTTTCACTGGCAACAGCTTTAGTGTATTATGGGAACTCATCAGACAAGTTAACTGATGCATAAACATTCACAGTCCAGCCATAACAGTTTTACACCAAGGGAATTATTTTTGCACAAAGGCAGGTAAAGAAAGATTCGCACAAAGGCAGGTAAAGAAAGATTCTTGAATTTATCAGTATCTTCACAAAACTTCACAAAAACAAAGATGATGAACAAACATTTTCAAATCTGAAGCAAAACATATTTGGGGATAGTTCAGCCCTGTGTCAGAGCTTTTTCTTTCAAATTAACTTTTCAGCCAGCTCATGCAAAAACGAAGGTTGAATTTATTTATTTTTTAACTGAATTCAACCATGAGGATATTTGACCCTTATGATTGCAAGTATCAGCCAGCACTGGAACTGTTAAAAGAGATTAGGCATTTTGATTCCAACATGGCATTTTCTGTTGCTGTTGTTAAATACAGTTTTAGATAATCCCTTCTTCGGGGAAGGTGGCACAGTTTTTGTTCTGTTTTAAATGGCGATACCATGTAAATCCAATTCTGAAATATTACATGCCAGTAATAACTTATTCTGTTTTTCCAGCTGAAAACTTGTCAGAGATGAAACAGTACACCAGATTAGTTTTGATTCAGTGCCAACACCACCAGTCAAGATTCTTTTTGTTCAGTTTTTACAAGCTAGATTTGCACATTAGTCCCTGCAACAGTTATCCACAAGCTCTCAACGAGTGGCTCCTTTGTGCATAACGAACATAAAAAATACTTCAGCAACTCAGAAGGATATGAACAATCACATGTAATCTATGTACAATATGAAAAACTGAAAGGCAGCACTCCGACATCAAACTACAAAAAGAGAAGCTATATATACGTTACGTGTACTTGACCAAATTCAGAAGGTACGCTAACAACACAATATTATGTTCTAACGTGTGACAAGAAACATCATGAAACCACTTCCATGTCTTTCAGACACATTAACTTTGAGATCCAACCCAGCCCCAACGATTTTTCAAACAAGAGATTTTGTCAGCACTTGAAATTTAATGTTAAACATAAATTACAGCCAGGCAGGTAAACCTCATTACAATACCTGAACTTTGACAGAAAAAAAAAATCTCCAAGCGTTGGTACACACCAGGATTTAAACTGCACAGCATTTTATCCTTGTGCCTTCCCCTTTACTAAAAAAAAGTCTCATCTCCATTGTTCTGTTCTGAAAAGTCCACCTTCTCCCGGACAAGGAGTCTGCAACTACCTTGAACGACCCTGGTATTCCTAATATGGTCAAGAAAATCCTTCGCTCTTGGTACCGACTAGGATTTCCAAGAAAATCCTTCACTCTTGCTACTGACTAGGATTTCCTAGGACAGGCACAGGCAGTAGTCGCACAACCCCAGAGATTTTCAGGGCAGCGCTGCAGATTAGGCAAGTATATTCCTGATCTCTTTGTGTATGTGGCACAGGAAGTCCACATAGGAGGAGCTGCCATTCATGCCCTTGTCCTCCACCAGGAAGTGGTTGAACCACGGCTCCAGCTTGTCACGCTGACGCACAATTGTCAGCTGAAAACAAAAAATACCAAAATGTTGTAAGGAAAGTGCACTTTGACTGATTCTGTTTTTGCAACAACAAAAACAATGGTTGATAATGCAGTTTGTCCTGGCAATTGCTGATTTGCACACCCATTATTTACATGCGTCAGTCTAGAAAACACCAGATTTGTTTGCAATAAAACAAATTCTAACCTTATTAGACGTTGCCAAATCACTTTCTGTTTATGGGGTTTTCTCAAATTTGGGGGTTGAGAAAATGAGCACTCCAGCTTTCTTGCATTTAAACAAGAAAAAACTTTTACTTCCTTTTTTCCCCCAAGGCTAACTTGTGGCCTTGAAAACGGTGTGATCACAGGTATTTAGAGTCAAGTTTAACAGAAGTTGTGCAGAATTTCAAGGATCATGTTTAAATAGCACCTGAGACATACTTCAGCAACTGGAAACTTGTTAATTATTTCCCTTAAATACACAGTTACCATGAGCATGATTTTATCCATGGGCAGATATGTCAATACACAAAAATGTGCTCTGATAAAAGACATGAGAAAATACAGCTTGCATTTTTTCTGTGACCTTGAAATCACTAAATCATGTGCAAATGTACAGCTCAATTGTGCAATTGTGGCTATCATCATGCAAAGTTGCCTACAAAGTTTTCATCCAGTATGTAAGTTTATTACCATTAATTTAAATGCTTTTAACATTGCTTCGATGTCCTTTTAGACATGTTTTAAAATTAATGAGCCTTTAGTAGTTACCCAAATTGCTGTGTATGAAATGATTAAAGTACACTGGCTTGATCTGACCCGACAGTCTCAAAGACAAAACTTCTACCACATAGTTTCACAGCCAGATGCGCACTATCATATTGTAATAGAACAAAAAACATTTGTATATACACACACTACAAAAACTATTCCAAATGAAGCAATACTCTTGTGGAAAAGCGAACCAACCTTCATGAAACGAGCTCGTTCCTGTCGAATCCTTTCCACCACCTCACGCAACTTGCGCGATACAGGATTGTCCAGATCCATCAGTTTGACCTGCAACAACCAAGGGGGGAAATCACAACCCAGACACACGCTCTGTAGCTGCCCTTTGCCCACCCAGCAGCCTGCAGACAAAAGCTTACCACACAGTGCTCAACCAGACCTTCACTAGCTCTATATCTACCCAGCTGACTGAGAAAAAGCTCACCCAGGAGTTCCTGCTGATAGACCGATAATTAGTTTTTAATGTCAAGTCAGCTGGGCATGTGAAAGTGAAACACTTTGTCAGAACACAGGACATGATACAAATATCTACATGTGCAAAATAGCACTTGGTCAATTAAAAACACTGGAAACAGCAGGTAAAAAACACAGTCCAAAATGTAACAAAAACTTAATATGCTAAAACTGTTGACCTCATCAAAAATCCAATCCAAAGATAAAAATCCAATCCAAAGATACATCTTTCAACAACATCCTCCACTAAAATACTGTGAAGTCAGTACTGAGCTTTCAGTGACATCAACTGACCTTTATATGAGCTTTCAATGACATACCTTGTCAACTGAAATTTATTTGAGCTTTCAATGACCTACCTTGACCTACTTTATCAATTGAAATTTATATGAGCTTTCAATGACCTACCTTGTCAATTGAAATTTATATGAGCTTTCAATGACCTACCTTGTCAAGTGAAATTTATATGAGCTTTAATGACCTACCTTGACCTACCTTGTCAAGTAAAATTTATATGAGCTTTCAATGACCTACCTTGACCTGCTTTGTCAGTTGAAATTTATATGAGCTTTCAATGACCTACCTTGTCAAGTGAAATTTACATGAGCTTTAATGACCTACCTTGTCAAGTGAAATTTATACGAGCTTTCAATTACCTACCTTGACCTACCTTGTTAATTGAAATTTAAATGAGCTTTGTGAATGACCTACCTTGTCAGTTGAAATTTATATGAGCTTTCAGTGACATACCTTGTCAATTGAAATTTATATGAGCTTTCAATGACCTACCGTGACCTACTTTGTCAATTGAAATTTATATGAGCTTTCAATGACCTAACTTGACCTACTTTGTCAATTGAAATTTATACAAGCTTTCAACGACCTACCTTGTCAATGTCAATCTGGGCAGCACTGGCAACACCGAACAGCTTCTGGATAAGCTCAGGGTCCACTGTGTGGCCAATCCACAAGAACATGGACACACCATTTTCTGTACACAAAGAAACCACAATCATGCAATCATTCATTCTGGAAGTTACAGAGTAAACATAAAATAAAAAACTTACACTTTATATTATAGGACTTGAACATGCTCTTATTAATATTATTGCACTTTACGTTGATGTTGTTTCTTCATTCCGTTATTTCTACTGCTTAAGAACTGACGTAAATTTTCGGTACCATAAGTGTCACCACATGTACAACATGAGGTTGTAGGTCCTTAACACACAACTGAAGACACTGACAGTAACTTAACAGAGTAACATAACTCAAGTTTGGATCCTTGGGGGCACAAAAGTAAACGTCTGCTGTGTTGGGTCAACAAGAATCTTTATGTATGTTTTTGATGTCACATGCTGTTCTTTGCCAAAGTTTTGAAGCAAGTTTTTCTGTGAACTGGGCCAAAGTGCATCTGGTGGTCACTTGAGCCTATCATTCAGCAAGGCCAAAGTGGTCATCTGAGCCTATCATTCAGCAAGGCCAAAGTGGTCATCTGAGCCTATCATTTAGCAAAGTTCTATGCCAGTGTATGGACAAATTCAGCCATTTGCTGCCAACAGTTACTCAGCAAAAGAACTTTTGGGTAAGGCTGATTTTGCTATTTGATTGGCAATGATTTTTTTTTTAAAGTAATCATCTTTTGGTAGTAGTATTAGTAATTGGATTTTAATGTCCTGTCAATCACACAGGGTCACCTCAGGACAGTCAAACTCAGGTCATAAGCAAAACACACATTTCTAAACTCTTCTTACATATATATCAACCCTCTGTCAAGTCAATCTACAAAACCAATCACTTCTCAAACATAAAGCATACATACACAAACATCAGACACAAATTTTCAAAGAGTTAGTCCCTTCAATATTACCCTTTAAAAGAGCACATACGGCTATGACATGCTGGTACCATCGATCATTCCGTCTAATTTATCAACATCAATACCTGGTTAAAGAAAACTATAAAAAAAGGAATGGACGGACACAATATAAAATTTAAAAATATTATATAAATGCATAATGGCAAATACCAGTGCCATATGGCAGCTAGCTGCACATACCACCTACCAACTATCACCATACCAGTGCCGTATGGCAGCTAGCTGCACATACCACCTACCAACTATCACCAAACCAGTGCCGTATGGGAGCTAGCTGCACATACCACCTACCAACTATCACCATACCAGTGCTGTATGGCAGCTAGCTGCACATACCTGGTTTGCCTAAAAAAGGTCCTTCAGTAACTCACAAATTCACTATCACAAATATGTCAAATCCTGAAAACATAAACAAGAGTAAGGCACTATTACAATTTTGTTTTTATAGAAGTATATAAAGTCTGCAACTGGTTAAAAAGAAAACCTCTCACTGCACATAAGTTTCACACATACCCAAGAGGTAGATGCCATTATCCTGGAGCCGTTCAAGGGAACAGCGAATTGCAGTGGGCAGTTCCCGGGACTCCATATCTGCTGTATGCTGCACAAAACAAAGAAGTTGATGTTTTACAGCATAGTGTTGTCCACCAAAGTTAAGCTGTGGGGTACACACACACCACGAAAGTTATGTTTTACAGCCTAGTGTTATCCACCGAAGTTAAGCTGTGGGGTACACACACACACCATGAAAGTTATGTTTTACAGCCTAGCATTGTCCACCAAAGTTAAGATGTGGGGTACACACACATACCATAAAAGCTGATGTTTACAGCCTAGTGTTGTCCACCAAAGTTAAGGTGTGTGTACACACACACCATGAAAGTTGATGTTTTACAATCTAGTGTTGTCCACCAAAGAGGTGTGGGGTACACACATACCATAAAAGTTGATGTTTACAGCCTAGTGTTATCCACCAAAGTTGATGTTTACAGCCTAGTGTTGTCCACCAAAGTTAAGGTGTGGGGTACACACACACACCATTAAAGTTGATGTTTAACAACCTAGTGTTGTCCACCAAAGTTAAGGTGTGGGGTACACACACACACACCTTTGACTAGTCTGGAAGAGTGTGGTATATCCCTAGGTAGATGACCTCCACTGTCCCCTCATTCTCTTGTGCTAATTAGACACCATGGAAAGATAACAAGAATGACAGCTTGCCAACACACTAACATCGCAGGAAAGAGAACAGCAGCATGTTGTTGCTGAAAGAGAGGCAAGAGGCAAAGGGCCACTTACAAAGGGCAAGAGCCTGGGTTATTACATTAACAAGAAGGATCTCTTGCTGACTTAGGAAAGAGAACGGTAGAATGTTGCTGCTGAAAGAGAGGAAACGTTCAGAGCAACATGGGGCCACTTACAAACGGTAAGGGTTATTACGTTAGAACATTAACAAGAAGGATCTCTTGCAGACTTAGGAAAGAGAACAGCAGAATGTTGTTGCTGAAAGAGAGGAAACAGGCAGAGCACCACAGGGCCACTTACAAAGGGTAAGAGCCTGGGCTATCACGTTAAAACATTAACCAGGACAGCTTGCCAACTTAGGAAAGAGAATGGCAGAATGTTGAAAGAGAGGAAACTGGCAGAGCACCAAAGGCCACTTACGAAGGGCAAGAGCCTGGGGTAGAAGAAGACGTTGGTCATGTGAACATCCATGGCATTGATGAGATGCATCAGGTAGCTGCGATCATCTGTAGAGATCTCTGAACCTGAAAAATATTGCAGCATGTATTTTGCATTATTAATCGTAAAACATTCCAAGGTCAAAACACACAAAAGGTTATCTTTTTAATATTGAACATTTTTGATCTTGTTTCAGAACACTGGCAATCAACTTTGTTTCCATTTTTGTTTTTAACATCCTAGTTTTGACAATGCATAAAATATGAAAACTTGTGGAAAGAACACTAGCATTCTTATACCAAGACACTACTGATTTCTCTGGTAACAATGGTATCTTCATAAATTAAATTCACTACAGCAGGATCATGAATGAAGAAAAACATCTGCCACTGATGTTATTTCAATCAATGAACCAAAGCTCGCCTTAATACAGTATCGTTCAGGCTGAACATCACCAACAAACAGCAATTATTTCCCTTTCAGCTGACAGACTGGGAGAAAGCTCCAGAGCTCACAGAGTCACGCACATTGCAAAATTTTGCGTAAATATTGCTTTTTCAGGTGCCGTACGCATTTTGGCCACATTGCCGCGTCACCATATGCAAAATGACTGAACACCGATTCAGCAAGTTACGGCTCACTGGTGGCTGCCACGTCACTCAACACTAGATCAATTTGCAAACTCCATGTGATCTCAGCAGTGGCTCCGCACTCCTCCCCACAACCACAAGTCCAGTCAATGAAGGGCAGAATCTGGATGATGAGATAAATGCACAAGCTGCCGTTGTTTTGGTCTGCAGGCTATGCATTTTTCGTATCACTGACACAAAATACATAATGTTTCACATCAGTTGGCGCAAATCTCTGAAAGGCAGCACGACCCCTGGCTCAGGAGCTGGTTGAACATGGAGGTGGGCCTGGGCTCTCCATCCCTATCCCACTCTTCCCCCATCCCAAACACACCATATGGGTTCTGCAGACATAAAGCACCACGGAAGAGGGAGAAAGCTCACCTCCTTGGATGCCATCACTCTTGATGATGCAGTTGGCATAGAGGGGCAGCAACTTCATGCACTCTGGCAAGATGAGCTGGCCTGCAGATGAGGGGTTGGCGCAGTTCTTTCTGTAGCACGCCAAAATCTGGGACACCTCGTTCATGATGTGTTCGCGGACGAACTTGGGGTTCTGGTTCAGGGTGTGACGGATGGCTGGAAATAAATACCAACATGTTAACTGCAATGGAAGAACAAGAATTCACCATGTTTATATGACAAGTAATAAAAAATGTAGTTTTGTTCAAAGCATAGTCTAAAATACCACTGGGCTTCAGCAGTGTAACTTCACAAGCAGTGTATTGTATAATCATAATATAAACAGTTTCTGAGAAAACACCAACATTAAAGGTTTTGCAGGGGTTGGAAACGTGTTACTTCATTTGTATTCTGTTCATTATCGCATCCATACTCAAATGCAGTTCTGTTCATGGCCATCTATTCAAACATAAAACAATCATACAAAGTTTGAACTTCATGATTCTTGTCACAGAAATGTGACTTTCAGTTATATCTGAGAAAACCACTTTAAGTTTTAGGCATTCTGAAAATATGTTATCTCTGATGATTTTTTTATTGATTTTTTTTACTTCAAGCAAAGATACACATAGAGAGAACCAGCACTTTGTGCATGATTCTGTCCATGTAAGAAACCCCAATACACAGTTTTAGCATAAGACGCCCCAAGAACACATTTTCTGATACCCCTGTAACCTAGACATCAAATAGCATGAGACACAAAAGAGCAAAAGTCTATATCAGAAGTTACTATCATACAATTTTTGAAAAGCTACTGTCACAATCTCTGAGACAAGGCCAGTGCTAAAGTTCTTGCCACGGACAGTCTCAAAATCATTCTCACATTCATTATTACCCACTCACATGCTTAATTTTGTTTAAATGCTTAATATTGTTTTATACGTGGGTCAATAACATTCACATGGGTCAAAAATGGCTGCATCATGGCCCAGGCTCTCACCAAGTTTTGCAAAGAAGTTGACGAGCGTGTCCAGCTCGCAGGAGCGGAAGAGATCAGCCATCTGTGTACAGCAGTTAAAGCCCTGGTTGATGACTCTCAACCGCCGCTGTCCATTGGAACTGGTGTACAACACTGCAACCTGGAAAACAAAGTTCTGACATTAAAGACAAAAGTCTCTGAGACAAAACTGTCCTGTGATGTTACTTTACATGCGTGCCCATTTCACATTTTATAAAAATGTATGCGTATCTACATTTGAGTTGCATTCATTTGGGCTCCAGTTCCGGAGTTGGGGTTGTTATGTTTTTTGTTGTTGCTGCTGTTTTTTGCTTCAAGTCTCAGGAACATGTCCATGTTCTTCACAATTATTTTTGTTTTTCACAATCATTTAATAAGCAAAACAAAAAATCTAGAAGCACTGTCAAGCTACCTGAACGAAGGCCCCTTCTGCTTCAGAAAGTTTGTCATCATGTTTGATCTCCACTGCAATGGACTGTTCAGAATCCATTGCCGCCAGCTCCACGTCAGTTGTGTTGGACATGTAGAAGTTGCCAAAGAAGTCCACAGGGCGAATACCTGGTAGACAGAAAAAAGAAGAAAAACATAAAAAATTCATGAGCGGAAAATGGAAAGTTGATTAACTAACATTTTGTAAACAAAACCTTTAAAAAAGACCAAGATAAAAAAATATTAGGTATTACCCCCCCCCCCCCCCCCCCCCCCCAAAAAAAAGAAGAAGAAGAATAAGACTAAATAGGTAACAGGTACTTGACTTTTCTGCTGGTGTCAAAACAGACATCCATTGTCCACAAATTATTTTTGAGGACAATAAATGTTTCACTTGGAAAACAGTTCAGTTCTTCATAAGCTGTCTGACCACAATGAAAAAAAGAAAAAGAAGACAAAACACAGGTGACCACAACACAGGTGACCACAAGACAAGTTTCACCCTTTTACTGATCACGGGGTGCAGCAGGCTTAGCAACTGAGAACAAAAGTCAAAACAAAACCCACATCTACCCACATGGATGGCATGATTCTAAGATACAACTTCCTCCCCAACCCCACTTTGTTACAGGTGGGAATAAACATATAATAAGGAAATCAGCAACACTGCAAACAATGTCCCTGGTTTTGAAACCACATACCTGTGCTGGTTCTGACACGCAAAATGGCATCAAAGGCAACAGGTCTTTCAACATTGCAGCGGAGATCTTCAATGAACCGATCACCATCCAAGTCAGCCTGAAAGTATAAATGCCCAATGGTTCTACTGAAGGTTGCAATTACTACATTAGTACAGAACAGACTTGCAGCAAATTAGTACAAGTTGATGTTTTCTCTCTTTCTATAAGATCCAACATGTAAAAGGTTCAAAAGAACACTGTTTACTGGGACAAGACAAAACCAGCAAAAGCTGGGGGTAATCCCCTTTGTCAAGCTACAGAACAACCTATTATGTGTTTTAGAATGCCAGCTTTCTCTCTCTCTGTAGTCTGTCTCACAAGCATGCACGCACACACACACACACACACACACACACACACACACACACACACACACACACACACACATTTAAAATACTAGCCACTGATAATTTACCATCATAAAGTCAACGTACAACAATCAAAATTCTTCCCCTTCCTCCCCTCAAAACCAGGTGTAGCTAACAAAGTTTCCTGTATGATGTGGGTCCTTGTGCTTGGTACAAGTTGTCAAGGTCATCATCAACATAAAGGTCCAAACTTGATAAGAACTGACATTGAAGCTACCACAGAACCTGTCACTTGCATGCAAAACTCATCAAATCTTTCATGAAACTGAACATCATGCACCACAGCACGAAGGCCTCTCATTCAGACATGACTGTGATGACATGCGGTCAGTCCAGTTCAGTTCAAGCTGGTTTCTATACACTCAGAAAAAGTGCTTTCTATGTACTTGGAAAAGCACATCATGCACTCCACCCAATCACTCAGAAGTTCCCCAAACATTACCCTTAAAACCGTTCCAATGTTCGTCTTATTGGCGATGGCCCTATATGGTCTGATGCTATCCAACATCCATCCCTTTTTAAAGCCCATACAGTATGATCTGCAGGCTTCCACATCCTCAAAGCAGCTTTCAAACTCTAGAAACAGTCTTTATTCCAGCCAGTAGTCTAAACGATTGCCACGCCTGCTCATTGCCACTTCTAGAGAAGATTCCTTGTGAAGACTTCCACATGCTAACCTGGAAGTAGCTGTATTTGTAGAGGTTTCCACTGGTGAGCCTGACCACATCGGCCATTGTGGCCACGTCACAGTAGGAGTTTGGGAAGAGGAAGAGGTCCACGCTGCAGCCCGCTGCCACACACTCCTGGCCCAGCTTGCCGTAGAACGGAGTCTGAGGGGTCAAGAGGCTCTGGAAAACAATACATACACATCTGTGTGGATAAGGACTGAAAGACAACAGACCCTGTTTTGGATGGAGTGGCAAACCTGTGGAGCAGAGATAACTGCAGCGTTTCGAATCATGAATTGTTCGGAAGCCTGAAGAGAGGACTAACCAAAAATTTCAAAACCTGAGGTTTGGTCTCAACTGGAGAGGGGAGATTTTTCCACCATTATACAGATGCGATACACAGTTGGCTTCTTGCACCCCATCAGCCACATCTTGGCAAGAGAACGAGTATGTCCTCCAGAGCCTTACATACCTTTTCATGAGTCAAAGTGCTTGCTGTATTTATCTCCCTCTTTAATCATTGTCATAAACAGCACTTGTCTTCCTACCAGGAACCACCTAGTACATCTCCAGCAACAATTTTACATTAGCCAAACAAGCAAATGAAGCAGAAACCAAGGCAACTTCACACAAACTCTTACCTTTTCCTTCTCAGTCCCCAACAGTTTGCGGTCATCCCTGTTCTTCAGCTTGCCAGGTGCCTCCGCAGTGGGGAGTGAGGTGTGGAAGATGTAGAGACGTCCGCAGCGTTCAGAAGACTTGAGGGCATCAAGGCCAGCCTGAATCACTGGGCCTAATACTGTTTCCGTTTCCTTGCAGTCAGCAAACAGTTGAGGAATCTGTGCCAGCAGACTGCAAACACAAAGTGAAGGTCTCCACATTACTTTCTATAAGCAGGGGAAACAGTTTCCATAAAACACAGAAGCTATCATCTACACAAAAACTTTCTTTCTACAAGCAGGGGGAAAAGTTTCCATAAAACACAGAAGTTATCATCTAAATAAAAACTTACTTTCTACACACAGGGGGAAAAGTTTCCATAATACAACGAAACTATCATCTAAACAAAAACTGTCTTCAGGTGTAACCTATCATCCAAATAAAAAACGGTCTTCCAGTGTCATCTCACTTAAGTATATCTCATACTTCTTGTAAAAGTTTCAAATTCAACTCCTTCCCCCAACCACTGATGCCACCACCACCACCATGAAGTCTGAATGCACTCAGGATACTCTGGATCATAGTAGGATCAAGGCTACATGTGCAACATTTCAAAAGGCTGTTTAAGGAGTCTCCTTCCTGTAGTGTTGGAACAACGTCGACAGAGACAATGTGCAAGCCTGGATAGAAGTAAAGCTCTACCTGTCAATGACGGCTTCAGACTCTGACAGCGTGACCAGGAAGCCATCCACAAGTGGCACAAACACATCCTCAAGATCAGACACCACCATCATCTGGGGCTGAGCGAGGGAACTCTGCAAAACAAACACAGCACCTTCAACAAACTGTTGTAGCAATGTAGGCTGAATTTCACAAACTTCTAATACGATTATGATGATTCCTCTCATTGTTCATCAAAGGATTCTGCCTGAGGTTTGGGAGCACCATCTATTTTTGCATTTGTCCACCTCAAGACAGGCTACTGAAAATGCAAACATCACTGACCATCTCCTACTCATATGACTGAGGTGGTGAACCAGGCAAAAGGCTTCTAGTTCTATTCCCCCTTCTCCACTTTTTGGGGTACCATTCCATGTCCCAGTGATTAAGCATGTACCACTTCTTGCTGTTGTGGAGGGGAAGTTAATCCAGACATGAAGCTACTTCTTACAGCAACTTAAACATGCTTTAAAAAAAAAACAAAAAAAAAACGTTTTTTGTACATCAGAAATGAAACACTGAGCGGTTTCACAATGAGCTTACCTTGACATTGTAGAAATGCAACTCTTTATGGTAAGTCACAAAGCCAACCCTGATTTCAGACTCCTCCATGCCAGCCTCTCTGCACAAATACCAAAAATAAATACTGTATTATAAATACAAGAGAGATGGGGGGAGGGTGTAAGTAAGTGTACGTATGTTTGTGTTCGTACATTTTTTATATTGCACATTTCAGCAGCTTAAATCTGGAGTTTAAAGTGTTTTCTCATGCACAGTTGTGTTTACTTTTCCATGACCTGCCAGTTGGAACGGTGAGACCATTAAACAAAAACAGTCCAACATGCAGTTTACTTACTTTGGCAAGTTGACGAGAATCTCATCTTTTAAGCGATCACAAATGAGGTTGACAAGTCCGCTCTTTATACTGTTATAAGACACATCAATCATGAAGATGAATGCAGGCTGCTTGGGTAAAACATTGTTCTGCAACAAACAAACAAAAGAACAAAAAATACTTTACTTTGTTTCTTCTTCATCTCTTCCTGTCATCTTTTGCATCACACACACACACAAAACTTACAGGATAAAACTTCCTCACGATTGAATGAAACATTTTATCACAATTTACAGATGAATAGACTGTCCACTGTACTTCAAATCTGTACAATATCTTCTATACCTGTACCATGACAAGAGGTTTTGAGGTATGTTTCACTGCATAAAATGAGGGCCGTATGAAGTTTTGTTTGTTTTGAAAGAAATCAAAGCCACCTTCATGAACTAGTTTTAGTGTCCACAAACCACTCCTATCTTCCACTTACATTAGATGCCAAGTGGTAGAGACCCTTCAATGAATCAAATGTACCCCTGACAAGAGCAAAAATATTACTTCTTTTGAGGTCTTAGCTACTGTCACTGGTTCAGAGGTTACCTTGCAGTAGTCCTGCGTGGCGACAAACTCGTACGTGCCCAGACAGAGCTCAGCTCTGTTGTAACAGTCTGTCCTCCTGCCTGTGTGATCCAGGTGAGCAAAGTACTCGTTGGGCACTGAAATAAACAACAACAAAAAACATCAACTGGAGGACTACTGTCACCTGATATATATATGTAGACATAATTATGCTAATTTCACAGGATAATTTTATCTGAGAATGCTGACAATGCAAACCCGAGTCTGTTCTGCTGGTGTGGTTCTGTAACGTCTTTCTTAGTAGATATGCCAGATTTATATGGCGACCATGCTAAAATCAAAATGACTTGACATGTAAATTACCAGATCAGTACACTCCACCTGACCTGTTGTTCACATCACCCTGATATGACTTGTGCAGCCAACATGGTGCTAAATAAAAACAGTGATTTGTTTTGTTATTATCATCTTCTAATTCCTTCTATGCCCACACTTGGCCAGATAATGGAAAACCCATAGCTCAGCCTTCGGGATGTTGCCAGGTACCACAGTTACATCTGCCACAAGGCCTGAGCAAGGTAGTCAGCCGAGTAATACCAGCACACAAAGTGACACCGACTTACTTTTGGTTGTCTCAAGCACATAAAATAGCCTCAAACAAGAAAGACTTCAACTTTCAAGAACTGACCGTCAGTGGTAGCACTGCAGAAGACACATTGGAAACGGCGACCGCCATCGATGAACTGCATGTAGGGACACATGTAGGCCTTACAGCGTTTACATCGCACTGGGCCCAGTTCACCCAGGTCCACGATTGGTGGTGGTGCCTGAAGCAAAAAACTTGGATGTTGATGGGGATTGGGGTTGGGGCGGGGGGGGGGAGGGGGGGATACAGTAAGGTGCTAACAATATCATTACAGTAAAGAGACATCAGGCACAACCTCATCACACAAAGCTCCAGCTTAATTCCTAACTCCTTCAGGAGAAATGAGAAAAGTATAGTTAGGCAGGCTCACCTATAGGTAAGAGGTTATTCTAGGCAAGAGGTCACTATTACCTCTAGCTGGGTCAGCCTAACTATTCAACCAGCACCTGTAAAATCCCAAATAAACTCATTTGCTTCACTTCAAACAACACTCCACAACTACATGAGAATTCAAAATCAAATTATGGAGACTCATGATCACTGCAACAGCTATGCCCAAACACTGATACATCATTATCAGTATTCTTGTTTGCTTTTTGTTTTTCCCACCATCTTTCAGAGTTTAACAATTCTGACTGGAACGCAACTTACTAATTTTGTTTTACCTATATTAATCATACATGGACACAGGTGTTTATGCATGTATGTGCACACAGATGCACACACACTCTATCTTTCTCTCTCTCTCTCACATACACACACACACACACACACTCTTTCTCTCTCACACACACACACACACACACACACACACACACACACACACACACACACACACACACACACACTCTATCTCTCTCTCTCTCACACACACACACACACATCCTGCAGACAGGTCGAGAGAGGAGCAGAATGCCAGTGTAACACCCACCTCTTGTGAGCCTAGCCTGGCAAAGGGGGTCAGGGCCAGAGCAAAAGGTATGTGACTGGCTTTTAACATATCACTGGTGCATGGCACGTTGTACATTGTTGACCGCAAGAAACGGGGGTTGGCATAACCTGCACACACACACCCATCAATTAGATTTTTTTTTTTTAAAGTTGCCTCATAGCCCTAGGTCTGAAGTACATAAGAACGCAACAAAGCATGCCCTTAGGGGGTAAAAACAGAAAGAAGGAAAATGGAGGGAGTTGGGTCTGTAAAGGTCAATAGCACTGGGTCACCTTGGGATGAAGAAAGTGAATGAAGCAAACTGAAGTAGGAAAAAACAACTGCTCTCATGCTGCTTTCATCAAACATGAATTACTCATTTACTGGTATCAGCAGTAGCATTAACAATACACCAGGACACACAAAATGAAGTGCGTTTTTTCATATCCAATATCATAATGTAGCACCTTCCTCATTAAGGAAACTGCATACATTCTTCATTTGTCCTGCTAGAAATGAAAGTTACACTCCACAACAGTAGCAATATAAAACTCCTTCTAGCACTAACTTAAAGCATAGAAATATCTGAAGGCAGAGTATGTGTGCAAGCAAACAGATATTTCAAAAGTGTGTATCATACTGGCTTGTCTATTTTGTAATCAGAATAGTAAGGCACCATCATTTACGTGCTCAATAATGCAAATCTCAATTCTTAACTACTCAGTCTTTATAAAAACAGCTCAGCATCTAATAGTCATGATGCTTATTTTAGAAGTATTCTTACCCTGGTCTTGTGTTGTAAACTGTGTTGTAACTAATGGTGGCAAAATGCCTTTCTGGTTTGCCTGGAAAGGACCACTTCTGTTTCGCCGATCATCCTCAATAACTTGAATCTGCAATGTCACAAACAGATGTTCAGCAGGTCATGAATCTATGAACTCACATTCAAAATGTACATTTTCCTGCAGTTCATGACTATGAGAGTTCAACTGGCAACTAAAACCTTCAATCACATGCAGGAATGCTGATGACAATTAAAAACATTCTACACCTAAGAAGAGAGTAGATACTCAAAACCAAAAGACAAACACAAAACCACCACCTAAAATCCCCACACACATACAGACAGTCCAAGGCCAACCAACACTCACAGGACTGGGCATCTGCTCTGGGTCTAGACGTCGAGGCTGTTGCGGCTGTGAGGAAGGCCCAGGGGCTCGAGGCTGCTGCATGTTGAACCCTGGCTGGCCAAACCCTCCCGGCTGGCTCCCTGGAAACGGACCTCCAGGCTGCGGCGGCGGCATCATGCCCTGAGAGGAGGGTGGGGCGAACCCACCAAACTGACTGGACGGCACAGGGCCAGGGCCGCTCGGAGCACCTCCCATTCCCGGCGGCTGGGTGAACCCTGAAGATGGTGGCTGTTGCAAGCCCTGACTACCGGGCATCACAGGTCCTGAAAAATGCTGGCTGGCTGAGCTGGGTGGCCCCATGCTGCTCGGCGGGAACCCTGACTGAGGTGGGCCCGTAAAGTTCTGTCCCTGGCCGCCCATGCTGGTAGGGTGCTGGCCTGCAGGCATGGGGGGCTGCCCACCAACCCCTCCCATCGGAGGTGCCATGCTCGAGTTGGGTGCCGCCATACCCCCTTGGGGTGGGCCCCCCATTCTTGGGGGTGCACCCATACCGGAAGGGGGTGGTCCAGCTCCTCCCATAGGAGGTCCTTGGGGCTGTCCCATTCCTCCATGTGGGGGTGGCGCCATGCTGCTGGGGGGCTGTCCCATTCCTCCATGGGGGGGTGGCACCATGCTGCTGGGGGGCTGTCCCATTCCTCCCTGTGGGGGTGGCGCCATGCTGTTGGGGGGCTGTCCCATTCCGCCATGTGGGGGTGGTGCCATGCTATTGGGGGGCTGTCCCATGCCAGGAACTGGAGGTCCTGGAGGCCTGTGTCCCATGCCCATGGGCGGTGGGCCCATGCTTCCACTGCTTGGGGGCATGCCCATGCCACTGGATGGTGGTACTGGGCCAGTCTGTGAACCCGGAAAACCACCTGGACCTTGGTTCTGTAATATATATTACATATAAATACACATTATTGAAAGAAGAGGGATTCCGCAGACAGACTGAGAATAGTAACTCAAGTTACAGCCCCTGACATGGCTAGACACAAAAAAGGGGCTGTGAGATCTGCACAGTATCAGTTTGAAGCCAGCTGGGTGAAGAAAAAGAACTGGATTCAAAAATCTTTCCGTGGAAGCAAAAAATAAAGGTTTTTCTTTTTTGTAAACAAAGCACACAAAAATCGATAAGTGAAGACATATACATCCTTTCACAATGAAAGCAAATCTAATTGGTCTGTATACAGCAAACAGACAAACGAACACATGTTCCTAACCTGCTAAGTACACAAGGAGCAAGAAAGAGACAAGACAGGGAGACTGACAGACTATACTTTATTACACAAGGGCAGAAGTTTGGGCATGAAAGACTCAGACAACCTGTCCTTAAAACAATTATAAACACTTAAACAGTGATCTGAGAGAGAGAGAGAGAGAGAGAGAGAGAGAGAGAGAGAGAGAGAGAGAGAGAGAGAGAGAGAGAGAGTTCTCTGGGGTAAAAGTGTGCCAGCAATAGTACAAAGGGAAAAAAATAGCTGCACTTCACTAGTGATTACAAATACTATCAGTGCGCTTGTTCCAGCAAGTGATGCACATTTTACAGCTGGTGGGTAAATGTAGCAATCCCATCAGCCAACATCATTCTGTTTTTGATGGGTAATTATTTTTTTTCTAAAGCTGAATGCTACGTACCATTGGCTGTGATCCAGCTGGACCCGACAGTGACATGTTCTGGAACTGACCAAATAAAATATCTACCATTATTACTCAAGAACTGAGAAGTACCAAAAATAACAAAACTTTCTAAATGTGCATACACACGCATGCACACACACACCCCTTTTCTGTACAGATTTACTCAACAACCGACAGACATCATTTTACATAGCTTGCTACTTGTTTCTCCACACACATCATCAGTGAGGTAGCAGGAGTCTATCATTCCACGTATACCGTTAACAAAATCAATAATGCAAGAAATAAAAAAACAGCCTATTACAAAATGTCATCACCGATCAAATATGTAACCAACACAAAAACTTACTCAGAGCTTTGCAGTGGTAAAACTGAAGTATGCCCACTCTTTCACTGCACCCTTCCCTCTCTACTGAGGTAACTTCACATGGAAGATGCTGAATGATCCAAAGTGCTAACATCCAGCCAAACACCAGGAACTGAGTCTTTGATACTCTTACCTGTGACGTTGGTGGTCCAGGGTGACGTTGTGGTGGCATGCCTCCAGGCTGCATTGTAGGTGGGCCCATCATACCTGGGCCAGGGGGACCTGGTGGGCGTGCAGCTCCAGGTGGGCCAGGTGGTCTAAAACAGTTTGCAGGCAGCCTCATTAGTCACTTCAAATCAGTGTTCAGATGTGAGTACCCATCCGAATCATACCAGCCTCTTCACTTACACTACAGCATATAATGGATTATAATTATTATTATGAGGAGGATTGTGAGCTGGTTCGGCCTAGCGGTAAGGCGTTAGGCTGGTAAGCGGAAGGACCTCGGTTCGACACCGCTTCGGCTCTCCTTTCTCTTCAAAAAAGTTGTGGTTTGTGGACACTGTCTTGTGACTTTGTCCATTACTGCCTACTGAAACATTAAAATGGCTCTCATTACTGCCCATCTTAATGCAGGAATCATTCTGGTGGTGACAGTGTTGCGATAGGTATATAATGCACCACACTTAACACACACCCTCACACACATATTTGCCAGCACCACAAGCAAATGAAATCATAACCAACCTCACTGCATCCCCCTGTCCTGCCTGGAAGCCGTTCTGCATTTGGCTGGAGGTAGGTGGTGCACCACCAAAGCCGGACAGGGGTGGACCCATAGGCTTTCCTGGTGGGGCTTGAGCTCCAAACTGACCTGGAACTAAACCAAATAAACAAACACCATTAATTGCACATACACACCATATATACATATATATATGACCTGTAATAGCTGAAATCTCCAAATCAGACAGAAGTGTTACTGCTGCTGCTACTTGGGGGAAATGAATCAAGAAAACAGTTTCCGAGTATGTTTGAGGATGCTGAAAAATTAAAGGTGTATTTAAAACAAAAGGCATAACTGCTGGTTAAATGGAATTTAAATTGGGGTGCAGTTTTAACTTAATGGAATATAGCGCAAATACTACAGCAAATTTGCATAAATCCCCTTGTGATTTGTCTGAGGACTGCATAAGGTAAACTATACCGAGTGAAGCGCTGATATATAATATATGAGGGCTAAAGTCTATTCATCTAGATGATGACTGTAGTCAACATGGAAAGTTACACAGTAGTAGTAGTAGACAAAACACCAGAGTAGCCAACCAACACACCAACATTCAATGATTCAAGGGGAATATAGTGTTTCAATTCCAACCAACCTGGTGGCCCATTGTTATACATGTTGTGCGGCTGACCGTGTGGCTGACCCCCACCAGGCATGGATGGACCGGGGGGTGCCCCATACCCTGGCACCCCCTGCCCGGGTCCGAAGTTTCCAGGATACTGTCCACTCATCAAGACACTGTAGGCTCAAGAGGATTCACCAATCATCTGAAACGAAACAAAATGTAAGCAAAGTTATTATAGGAACTTAGCACTGAAATGCCAATTTGAGTTCAACATTGCTTTATCCATGTACATCCACACAGACTGTACAGGCTGTTGGGGACAGGGAGCCCAGGACAGCCACCTTGACCTTCACGGGGCTCCTGAGCTCTGACGGAGATGTCAACCAGTGGAATGAGATTTCATCCTGACAATGTCATCACTTGGGGTGCAGCTTCTGCCATCAACTTATCAAAGTTACTATTATACCAGTAATAATACACTTGCCCAGGACAGGCAGAAAAGCCTATGGGCATGTCAATACTAAAAAAAAAACTTAGTCCATCAGGCAAGTCACAATTTTGCCTTCTGTGAAATGCAAGGATTCTCTTTTATCTCATTTTTATTTCATCATTTAGATCACAGGATATGGATAGAGGGGGAAAATTATTATTAAAAAAAAAATGACCACAGAAAAACTGCAAATGCAATATAATCACCATAGTGGGTGTGAAATACAAATTATCTTCTTCATAAAATTTTAGGGGGTTGGGGGAGGTAGCAAGCTAGTACATGTCAGGCTTACCTGTCATTGTCTCTGGCGTCAGACAATGCATATAAATTTTCCTGAGTCTAGAAACCACCTGCCCTTTGCTTAGGTTTCTTGTACACAGTTTATTAACTCAATCAAAACTGTATCAAGTGAGTTTACGTGCTCAAATAATGTATTGAATATTCCCCATGCAATCACTGAATCATGACCAACTTATTCAATACAATATACAATATAACTTTATTGCCAAGTGTCAATACACTGATTGCACGAGGAATGTTTTGTGGTGCCAAGTATACTCATCACAGAAATGTAAACAGCGCAAAGTTTCAGAATTATAAAAATCAGGCTGAGTATTTATGAAATGGAAAACAGAACAATAGACTGTCATTTGGGACATACTGCTATGGTGCTAATTGTCAGTGCAGGATCAGCACCTGGAATCCAATGCAGTTCATGACCTTGAGTCTGTTGGTCTTCAAGACTCCATCTTCACATTACAATAGCTTTGTTGCCAAATAGAGCCCCAGCAGAACTCTTCAGCATGGGCAACTTCTGTCCACACTGGGTAGTGTCCCCTTACTACAGTCAGGATGGTCAACATGCAGACAAAATTGTATGCGATGTTCATACCAGAACCGCAGATATGGATGCAAAAATAAAAATGACAGCTCATTCAGATATGTGCCAAGGAAATATCAGGCTTCAGCTGCCAGCCAGTGAAAAGGCAGTGAGAGCAGAGTGAACAAAATTCTCCATCCCAGCTGACCTGACCTCAACTTGCTGAAGTCCTGACAACAGGAATAACTCTAGAATTAGAAAGGACAACGGTCACAGCCGTGCCTGCACCTTGCTATGCTTAAATGACATTAGCGTCCTCCTTTCTTGCCAAGTTTTCAATAGCTAAAAGCAATAATCTATCGTAACACTCATGTTGACAAGCAAACAGCAACATTGTTTTGCTGAGCAACTGACAGCCGATTCTCTTTCTCTCTCATACACACACACACACACACAGAATCAGCATGTATGACTTTGCAGTAGGCCTATCACCAGCTGCTTGCTGTTAGTGTTAGACTGTTACCATTTGCTTGAAAGTTGAAGTTTAGTTTCGTGCTAATTGAAAAGGGCTTCAGTTGACAGAACTAAATCAAGATCAGTAGATCTAGTTAGATTTAAAGTGAGGCCAGACAAAACCACAGATGGCAAAAACCATTGCTGAGTGGTGGCAGATACTCACTGGACTGGAGGGACTTCATGTAGGGGACAGCAGCAGTCATTTGGAGGGCATGGGGGTGGGGGGTGGGGGGAGATCAGATTGCTGTTCTGCATACATATCTTACAGTGAGGCAAAAATGATTGACCCAAATGCATTTTGTCTACATATTTGTGTATGAGGTATGCAGTTTATAAAACACCTTGCATGATCCCTGGGCTTAATATAGTTAAAAGTATATATGCCAGAAGATGAATCTAACAGTAACAGTACACCAACACAGCAACATTAACAGTTCAAACTATTCGGAATGGGGAGCCCAGGGCAACCACCTTGACTTTCACACAGCTCTTAAACTTGCGAGGAAAACGTTGACAAACTTTTACTGTTTACGTTGTAAACTTGTAGTTCTAACTTTAACTGTTGGTGTCACTATTTGCAGTTGCACCAGTTGACAGAACGTCACTCAGCTGTCCCAGTCTGGAAAGTGCTCCTGGTACCAAGGATCAGACCAAAAACATGCAGACTGCAGAAATAGTCAAAAACAAAGATAAGGAACCGCAGACAGACTGCACTGTTGTATAAATGCCTCACAGTCACACTGTTTATTCTCACCTGTTTTGACATAGAAGCCGCTGTGGCACGACCGAATCTCTGACAAGCAGTGCTGTGGTCAATTTTTGCACCTTGGAGCGAAGTGGTGTGTTCAACGCGCTGGTTCTCTGTAAAATATGAATTCTACGATGATAGAGTGAGTTCAAATGTGACAACGCAACACAAAATTTGTGTAGATTTTACACGACTTCTTTGCCACGTACGGAACTAGATACAACTTCCGTGCATGCGTACTTCGTGCCACGTTGACAGGAAGCAGATCCAAGGGACGTAACTACGTCTTGTGTGGAAAAGCTTCGTGGCAATCGAATGTGGCGAGTCTGTGGCTGGAAAGCTCAGTTAATGTGCACCACAAATTGGCAAAGAAATTATCTAGCACACAGTCAAAGTTCCTCAAATGCTTATGTTTCGAGCGTGTTTGGGAACACAAATAAGGGTGCATGAGGCAAGTTAAGATCCTACTTTCGAAATATTTGGGTGTGTCTGTCACTCATTTAAGTGTGCCAGTGATGTACTCCAGGGGTCTGTACCCAAGACGTGTTATTGTGTTGGTGCCTCTTTTACTTGGGTTGATGCTCTTGTGTTTCAAGCTTTGTCATAGTTCGGATGATTATTTTACTTCAGCTGACAATGGTGAAGAATTCCAGTCCGACACAAATGATTATTTTGAATCCTGGCCGGGATACAATGTAAAGCAAGTGAAATCGCCAAGCGCGGACTTGCCCATCATAGTGTGGTGGACTGGTGGCGGCAATCTCAGCCCCCATAATGTCGCCAGAGACCGGCCATCTTATGCACTCCTTACCTGTCCAAATGGAGCAAGCTGTTATTCAACAGTTGACAGAAGCCCAAACGTCATGGCCGATCAACGCACTCGAGGATTCTTGTTCTATGGCACTGATGTTGACCCGCTTGATTTGCCATTGCCAAGATTGAAACATCATGAGTGGGCACTTATCCATGAAGAGTCACCTCTCAATAACTATATGTTAAGCCACTATGCTCTGATACGGTTATTCAATCACACATCAACCTTCAGACGTGAATCTGATTATCCAATTTCAACTCAGGCCATTCACCAGCTAGATTATCTTATAAGGCGTAAGCCCATCAGTACAGCACAGAAAAATGAAGAAAAGAAATCCAGAGGTCTGGCCTCAGTGGTGTATGTGCAGTCCCACTGCGATGTGCCATCTGACAGAGACAGTTATGTAAAGGAATTGATGAAATACATTGATATCGATTCATATGGGTCCTGTCTCCACAACAAGGATTTGCCTGAAAAGCTACAGGACCCAGCTGAAACATATGAGGCTGATGCCTTTTTGGATTTGCTGTCTGTTTACAAATTCAATTTAGCCTTTGAAAATGCCTATTGCAATGATTATATGACAGAAAAGATCATGCGTCCATTGCACATAGGTGTGGTTCCCATTTACAAAGGCTCTCCTGTTGTCCAAGACTGGATGCCAAACAATCACAGTGTCATTCTTGTTGATGACTTCAAGTCACCAAAGGAACTTGCAGATTTCATCAAACATCTTGATGAAAATGATGAAGAGTATGAAAAGTACCTGGAGTACAAGAGAACAGGAATCACTAACAGCTTTCTTCTCGATCATTTACAAAACCGTGAGTGGTCAGTCGGCTCAAAAGACTTTTTCCATGGGTTTGAATGTCATGTTTGCAAACAGCTTGTGATGCGAATGGAGGCAGAAAAAGCTCATGCAGAGGATGCTTCATCACCACTGTTACCTCCACGAATGGCTAATAATTCCCATTTAGGATGCCCTGCACCTGAACGCCTGGACATTGGTCAAGGAATAAAAGACTAGTGAGTAACATTAACATAATAACAACTAACACAAACCTTTGATACCATGCATTGCCATCACTAGTAATCCTGTGCATACTTCTGTCATGTTTCTCTAATACAACTTAGAGTACTGCACTCTTAAAAAGGCTTAATTGATTTTTTAAGGGGACTGCATCCTTAAAAAGGCTTAACTGGTTGTTTTTTTAAGGGGACTGCACCCTTAAAAAAGGATTAATTGTTGTTGTTTTTAAAGGGAACTGAAGCAAAGAAGCTTCATGAGTTTATGGAATAAAAAAAAGACAAGAAAAAAGTTCTTCTCCAGATTTCTGGTCATATCTCTAGATCAACAGTTGAAATCACAAAAACACAACTGTGAGTGTTACCATTTTGTGCCCAGCACATGAGTGACATGGCTGGGATATGTGACAAAAGTAACGTCATGAGCCAACTAGTGACTGCTAACCAACATGGCTGCACCCCAAGGAGCTCAAATTCAAAGCATTTAACTTTAAAAAATACTTCTTTTGGTAAATTATTAACTGTGATAAAACAATATCTGCTTAAAGTTAAACTTGTAGTTGTACAAAATCATGCAGAATGAAATAAATTGCACATTGTAAGGTTGGCATGCATCTTCAATTCAGCTCCCATTTAACTGCTTAAAAGCTATATATAGTAAGTACTTGGTTTTACACCCAGTCAACCATTGCAGTTATATCAGGGTGAAAAAGCTATAAATATATAATGTCTCAAGGGCAAAACAGCATAATAAATAAATGACTACCACAATTCCCATGCTAGACATCAGTTCTGGGAATACACACAATTGATGCCAAAAAAAGGTTGTATGGGAGATACTGTTAATTTTATGAAGAAGTGAACAGGACCAGTTGACTTAAAGCCTCTTTAAATGGATGGGTCTTCAGAGTGGTATTAAATGCAGTGGTAAACTGAATACATCTAATTTCACTAGGCAGAGAATTCCAGACAGAAGGAGCAGCATAGAAAAAGAGCAGCGTGTAGCTGTTTTGGTCTTAGTATGCAGAATGCCTAATATTGTGGAGTCAGAGGAGGAGTGTCCAGAGTAGTCATGATGGAGGATAAACATGAAGAAGATCAGACAGATAAACAGGGGCTGTATCACTATCACTATCAGAGAAGAAAGGAGTTGACAACTTATACTCAATGTGTGCTTGTTGGATAGGCAGCGAGTGAAGAGTTCTGAGAAGTGATGAAACATGATCTCATTTATGAGCAGCTGAGTTCTGGACCTTTGTGGTTTCTCAGGAAAATGTTTAGGACTTTCACTCTATCTCAGATATAATATGTATAAGACTTTCACTCGATCTCAGATATGTATAATACTGACAATACAGTGTTCGTAGTTTTCGTAATAGTCTCCCCAACTTATCACTGTATCAGCAATCTTAATGCCAGATTGAAAGGACTACATGTCTGTGTTTTTGTGTGTGTTTTTTCAGCTGGATAGACCTTGATTGGACATCAATGTACTGGGATGAAGTGGACAAGGCCAGAGCTGTGCAGCACATGCTGGAAGTGGGAGAGTCTGATACAAAGAAATTTGAGAAATATCGTTTGGCAGAGATGAAAAAACATATCAAAAGAACTGTCTGAATGAACTGAGTTGTTGTATACTTGGTCTTTCCTTCTGCCCAAACCATCCTAGTGTTCTTGTTGTGGCATCCCTCAGCTGAACACTCTGGGGGTCACTTAGTGTGTGTGTGTGTGTGTGTGTGTGTGTGTGTGTGTGTGTGTGTGTGTGTGTGTGTGTGTGTGTGTATTGACAGATGCATTCCTCATGCTGAGAGTATTGGGTGTGTGACCATTTTTTATTACCCCAGCACATGAGCAACTACGCACTGTCTTTGGAGGAACAAGTGTACTGATTGCATGGAAGCTGGAACCGAGTCTAATTCTGGAATGTTTGTGTTTCTGTTGCTTGTCAAATCTCAGAGAGCTGTAGTGGCATGTTTTCTGTGTTTACAGTTCAATGCACCTTTAAAATTTGTTGTTTGTTTGTTGGATTTGTTGTTTGTTTGTTGATCACTTTCATATAGTGCTATTCTCTGCTCTTGAGCAGACTCACTGCGCTTTTGTCACTTGTGACTCTAAATGTGGGACTGCGTCTTTTTACAGCAAGCTTTGAATATTCACCAAAAGTGGTGTGCTTGCAGTGCTGTTTGGTTCTCACATGGCTGGTGCCACTCAAAACTGCTGACATATTGGCACGTTCTGTGTACATCATACAATTATGCACCATATCATGTCACTCCATGCAAAGCCACATATGTAGGCTGCATGTGTGTTTAGTTGTAACCTGCCACTTGCACTTTTGGGAGAATGACTGGAATTTTGTACATGTTACTGGAAGACATGGGGGTAAATGGGTACTGAAATAGGAGTCAACATGGAAAGTTGACCCTGGAGAAGAAAATTCTGCCAGGACTTGAACCCATGACCATTTCATCATGAGTCCAGCACTCTAACCACTGAGCTATCCAGCTCACCAGAGTGCAATGTAGGTCATGATATATCGTTCTTGTTTTTCTGTCTCCTTTGTCTTTCTAGCTCAGTGGTGTGTGTGTGTGTGTGTGTGTGTGTGTGTGTGTGTGTGTGTGTGTGTGTGTGTGTGTGTGTGTGTGTGTGTGTGTGTGTGTGTGTTGTTGTTGTTGTTGTTGTTGTTGTTGTTGTTGTTGTTGTTGTTGTTGTTGTTGTTGTTGTTGTTGTTGATTGTGTTTATACAATGCAGTGTGCCTGGAACGTAGGTCATAATATGTATCGTTCTTGTTCCCCCCCCCCCCACCCCCATCCGTTTTATGTTTTTTTTTAATTTTGATTTGTTGTTGTTTGTGTATTTTGTTGGTTTTTCTTTCTGTCAAATTTGGCCCAGCTATAACCATCCTCCTTGACTGGGCATAAAAAAGAAGAAGTTACCTTTCTTTCATATAACTCCAAAAGTGCATTATACCCATCATGTAGCTGTTCACAGTACTGCTTTCCACAAATGCAGCAGTCATTTTTATTGATAAGTTCATTTTGAGTGCCACATGAAAGTGAGTAAGATCTTTCCAAGTGAAAACAAAAACAAAAACTACTAAAATATGCTTAACAACAACAAAAACAACATTTATGACCTAAGGCTGCTTCCGCTGGAAATGATGAGATGTGTAAGAACAAGTACTATTTCACGTTCAATTACTTCAGCCATGCAGGACAATGGAAATATTGATCAATTTTGTGCCAGTAGTGACCACAACAACAGCTGAGAATAGCATGTGAGATGAAAGTTGTGGGCTTCAAGTTAAGACTGTGTAAAACGCTGTGTTGTCAGGGATGTTGGCACAGCCTGTACCCGTAGGTCACTCCAACAAACAGGAACATTCATGCCATTGTTAACGCTCTCAACAACACCAAAATGATGTCAGTCAGTGTTCATCAGTCCCAGTATGATGGTCAAAACTGAATGTTGGTACAGTTTGTATTTATAGGCTATAAGTATATAAAAATAATGTATAGACCTGCCATGTCATCTGTTCTGTGCTGCTGTCTTCGTCTGTCTCAAGTCTCTGCTGACTGTTCTGTGTATGAATTAAGTTTCGTATTGTTAGTATGCTTATGTGTGTGGGTACCTGTGAGTGTGTGTTTGTGTATTTATGCCCTTACAATAGTCTCTATGGACAAGATTTTGCACTTTATAAATACCTTTATTATTATTATTATGTACTCAGAAACAGGGTTAATATGATTCCTCAAACTTTATGTGATAATACTGTGTACTGTTGGACTAATTTCAAGTCAGAATGTATAATCAGAAAGCTCTAATTAATGTATTTCTTTCCCAATAGTTTTTGTCTAGTTAGGATTCAGTTTTGTATGATTGTTAAATGTGTTCATACACAAGGTCACACCATACAGTCATTCTCAAAACAATGTTTGTGCAAGTAGGCTGGCCTCTCTCCAGCAGGTAGAAGATATCAGTGTAAGTTCAAATCAAGGATTTTATTGTCAGTTTAGAATCTGACTTTTGTCCATGACAGTTAGTGGATCAAATGGCCATAGAGAACACCACCCACTGTCACAGATGGCCCGACAGCTACCACTGGCCTCTTTGGTATGACATGTTGTTGCTGTATGCTGCCAGCCATAATCCATTGATAATCAGCCTGCCTAAGGTTTGAAACAATATCCAAATGAGGTGAAATTTGTAGAATGAACTCCTTGATTTGAGGTATTTATTTTCGTTTCTTCTGTTTGACAGAAGTTGTTTTGAGATAGCTAGCTCCCTTAAGGTGGTGAACCGACTTTGTCTGGCTGTGGATCAGAATTTTAGTGAGCTTTGTATCTCTGTGATAGCACAGTCAGTGTCTTTTGTTGGCAAACTTACTTTGTTGTTGGTTTCAGTAGACCCTCGTGTCACCATAGGCTGCTAAGAGTATTAAATAAACAGGTGAATGTGTTGTTGTTGATTGATGTTGCACTATTCTCCATTTCTTGAACAGACTCGCTGCACTCTTGTCATATGCAGTTCTGAATGAGTGACTGCTGCTTTTTATCATGCAGTTTTGAATATCCGCTGAAGTGGTGTGCTTACAGTGCTATCTGGTTACCATGTGAAACTATTGCCATTTCAGTGCACATACAACCTGTGCTAGTTTACACTGTCACTTCATTCCAAGCCACCTCCATAAGGTACATGTGTGTGTAGGTGTCACCTGCCACCTGCGCATAAATGACTCACATTTCAGTATCTGTTCCACCCCTACTGCAGTAGCACAGGGGTGGAACAGATACTGAAATGTGGGTCATTACAGAAACTACCCTGGAGAAGAAAATTCTTTTGCCACTCCTGCCAGGACTCAAACCTGTGACCTTCCAGTCATGAGGCAGATGTTCTAACCGCTGAGCTATCCCCACACCACACCTGTTCGTGGGTGTGTGGGTGACACAAAGGTGGTCAGTAGCTATCTTTTAAAGCTTTCGTGCCAAAAATAAATCAAAATGATACATGGTTATCAGCATTACATACATTACCTTAATTACAGAGCTGCTGTATGCATTTTTCGTTGTTTTGTTGGTGGAAGCTAGCAGGCTAGTATTGCCTGTGCCAACATAAAAGCAGAAATTGAGGATGTTTATGCAATACCTAACAGTTTTAATATGCATTTTTCACAGGATTTGAACCGGTGCTCATGGGGGGTGACCAAAGCCAGAGCTCTTCTGAGAAGACATTTCTTGTGTGTGAAATATGTTAGTTTATTAGACGCAAACTGCATGTTTGGCATTTTATTAGAGAAGATACAACTGTGTACATGGACAAAGGGCTTATAGAATGACGTCAGCAGCTGTCTGGTCAGTTTTTGTTTTGTTTGTTTGATATTATGTTTACCTGTTGTGGTGTAATTAGGATTTCCAGTTGTTCAGAATCAAAGCTAAAGCAGGTCAGCACCAACTCAGTGTTTTCCCAAGACTGTGAGATTGTTTTCTCTCAGTCAGTACAGAATCTTGGTGTGCTCTTGGATGAGTCTCTCTCAGTGGAAATGCCAGTGAATCAGTTGCATGAAGTTTGACATTTCCAGCTTTGTAGAATCAGTAAGATCTGTTCATTCCTGACAGCTGATGTTGCAAATACATTGTTTGCAGCCTTCATTCTATCCTGTCTTGATTATTGTAATTCTCTATCAGCTGGCCTTCCTGAACACAAACTCACAAAGTTTCTACGCATACAGAATAGTGCTGCCAGCCTTTCCTTCATAAACCTTGATAGAATATATTACTGTACAATGCCTAGGGCAGTTTATAGCTGGAGATATATATATATGCACTTCAATTTGTCCTTTGTAAACCTTGACAGAATGTATTATTGTAGTGCTTAGTGAAGTTTATGGCTGGATCATATATAATAGATATGCACTTCAGTTTGTTTGAAATAGTATTAACCCCCTTTTCCCATCACCCTGATATAACCGCACTGGTTGACTGGGCATAAAACACCAATTCACTTACCCTTTTTCCCAATCAGTCTCTTATGCCATGATTTCTATGGTGTGTAAAGTATAAATGATACACATGACGTATTCAGTTTTTGTTGATAATTATAACAATCATAAATCATGTTTGCACATGTCAGGATGTTTGTTGAGGAAGATGGCTTTCTTGGGTGGGGGTGGGGGGAATACAATGATTTTTAACTTGAGAGTTTTTTATGTTTTGGTCTGTCAGATAAAACATTATCTGGGTCAGTTTGTGTTTGACAACAATTAGCACTGGACCAATACTTTCTTGCATGCAGATTGAGAGAAAAGGGGTATATGAGAGTGTGTGTGTGCATTTCATGACTTTAAATTATTAAGATACTATAAATATTTACAAATTAATTTCTAGTTTGTGTTTTACTGTATGAGTTTGAACAAACTTTAATTTCCCGCCGAGATGAATAAAACGAGCATATTGCTATTGTCGTTTTTAAAAGCCTTACAATATTTGGAGCACAAGTTTGTCTTATACAAAACTGCCATCAAACATTGAAAGACTGCGGTCTGAGTTAATTTACTAAGAAAATTGCTGATGTTGAAGATTTATATCAAAGTCTGTTCTTGCTGTTGTTCTGCAGTGGATTTGTATGTTCAGTAAGTCTGGTCTTGCTGTATTCTGCAGTGGAGTTGTATGTTCAGTAAGCCTGGTCTTGCTGTTGTTCTGCAGTGGAGTTGTATGTTCAGCAAGTCTGGTCTTGCTGTTGTTCTGCAGTGGAGTTGTATGTTCAGTATTGGGCACCAATCCTCACACGTGAGCTTTGCACAGTAATAAAACCAAGATTTTCCCTAATCTGACCACTCTCCATCTCAAGGTAATAAAACATGCACACGTCTGCAAACCTCTGAATTTCCAATTTTTCATTTTGTTTTTACTGATTGAGATAAGATTAATAGAGTGTTTCAACACAGTCATTTGGAGAAGAAGAAAAACCCCAGCTGGTATGGTAAAACATGCAATCATTGATTAACTAATTCCAACAGTCTTATCGAAATAATATGTGTCTCTGCTGCCAAATGATTGTAAGTTTTGGTATGAATATTTTGCAGTCCCATGTGTCAGGTGCACGTCCACTAGTTTATACAGCACCTCTGCTCTTTTGCATTTTTGAATCTCTGTATCATTGTAAAAACAATACCATCTCTGCCACAGCACATCTGCTTTGATTAGATCTAATGGTACACTCTGAAGTAAAATGCATGCAGTACTAGCTCATGATGTGTATACAAAAACATCAGTGAACAAACAACATGACTTCTTTCTTACATCTTATGCCATCTTTATTACATTTGCATGACAAATCCTCAATTTCAAGAGGGGGAGGGGTCCTCTCGCAAAAGAGATCCCTGAGGTCAGAATGCAGCTGCCCAAACGGTGAGGGATAATACATATATTACAGATAAAACATACATATATTACACATATCTACGGATATATGTATGCATGTATTCATTTATACTGTTCAGCTACTGTCCAGTCCCAGAGGAAACCTGAAAATTGCTGGTAAAAGATAACTGCTTCCAACACCCACCCCAACCCAGCCACCATGTCTGGTACACCATCCCTATATCAGTCATTTAAGCACAGTGGTAAAGGCACACTTTTTCCCAACAAGAGTTTTAAAACTAATCCCACCAACCAAAGATTGCTTTGTACTTTTTACCTTTAAGTTTTCTGTCACTGTGTGTGTTATGGGGGCAGGGAGCAAAGAAGACATGAACGTCCAGAATGATCGTTTCTCTGTGCACACTATAATGGCCACAGATGCCAGAATTCACCAACACTGCCCTGCCCTCCCAAGTAGTTATTTATTACCGTCCTTGTTGCGCTCATCTTCCTTTGTCATGATTGTGGGTATTATTTAGTTACCGTTTTTATCACTGTGCTGGATTACTGATGACAGTACACCTTTGTTGCCAAGCATAATAATTCATTACATTGCTTTTGCTCTCCTGGGAGAGGTCTGATGTATGATGTTTTTTGAATGTCATGTCATGTGCTGCGTATTTTACAGTTGGATTTTTTTTCTTCAAAAACCTGTTCAAAAATCAAACCAGAATAAATATGTATATACCATATCAAGACAATAGTCACATCATTAATTTTGTGTGTCTGTACATGTATAGCAAATTGCAAATGATACCACATGATTTCTCATTCATACTCAAAATAACTGGATCCAAATGTTGGGAACCTAATGTTCCGAAGCAAGTTTTGTAACTCGCATAGTTGGACAGTCCAGAGATCAACAAGTGCGTTAGTACACATGATCAACTTCACACTTCACAGAAGTGCAGACATGCTGATATATACATATCATACCCATTATGTTCAGTTTTATCATATATCACCTTGAATCACACCTGCTGCTAAAGTCCCACTCTCCTTAATGCTGTCCACAACATCACTATCTGCCCTACTGAACACAGAGTGGTTAACACTGGCAGGATTCAAGACCTGAGATTCTGCACTGAACGAATCAAGACTGTTTGCTGAAGATGAATGTCTGTCGCTGTCAGGCTGTGGCTCTGGAGCGGCCTTGCTGTTGGCTGCTTTTAAGCCATTCCATTTGGCAGCTTTGGTTTTGTACTGCATCCCATGTCCTGCAAAGCAAACAATGTGCTGTCATGTAACCCTGACTAACACGCCCCAAGCTTCACTTTCCAGCACCCTTCTTCCAAACTCCGCCTTAATTGGTTACGTCGTTAAAAGGGCACTCCTTATCTCCACACGTCCGTCTCAGCAAAATCACCCCAATAAGACTCATGCTGTCAGCCCCCTCCATAATATTTGAGAGAACTTTGAGTACTAAGACTGTTGAACACTGCCTGATATAATCTGAGTTGTGCATAATATTTGAGAGAACTTTGAGTACTAAGACTGTTGAACACTGCCTGATATAATCTGAGTTGTCTGCGTGCTTACAAACTTACTGCCATCTGAGCACCAACGACAAACTGTCAGCTAACAGTTTTCGGTCACTTATGGCCATCAGAGTACCGACAACAAACTGTCAGCTGACAGTTTTTGGTCACTTATGGCCATCAGAGCACCGACAACAAACTGTCAGCTGACAGTTTTCGGTCACTTATGGCCATCAGAGCACCGACAACAAACTGTCAGCTGACAGTTTTCGGTCACTTATGGCCATCAGAGCACCAACAACAAACTGTCAGCTGACAGTTTTCGGTCACTTATGGCCATCAGAGCACCGACGACAACAAACTGTCAGCTGACAGTTTTCGGTCACTTATAGTGTAACCAGTTATGGCAGTGGTTGAAGGATGTTGTAAACCAATGCCTTGAGTTTGGTCGACTTACAGACCACACAAAACTCTTCTAAATTCACAAAACATTCTCACAGCATTTGAAAAAAGATACAAACAAACAAAAAACTTCAAAAAACAAACAGCATAAAACAATGAGTTAAAACCTTGGGCATCTTGGGTAAAATAAAACCAAAGCCAAACTGCATAAAGTCCATTTATATGAATATGTTGCTGTAATCTTCTAAATATATAATGAAGAGGTGTATAAATAAATAACCAAATAATCTGCATAATAGCTTTCATCTGTCTCTGCAACCTTAAGGCTATCTCAGTGTCTGTGAGAAGAACTGTGACTTTAGCTTTTCCTCGGACACTGTAAATGAGATCTTTTAAACCATGGTGACAACCTCTACTGACTTGCACCTTAATGCTGGTTAAGCTCAAGGTCAGAGCCAACTGGAAAAATAAAACTGAAAGTTGTGCCATTTTAAGAAGTATTCTTCACAATGTACAAATGTAATCATTAACATAATGCCTTAATTTTTTTTAAATACTTTTGAGGCATATATATATACTGTGATATGCCTTGATAAAAAAAATATATAATTTTTTTTAGCTCTTTATCTGATGATATTAAAAAATATCTGGAACTGCCCAATGACAATCTTTATGAAGCTTTATGCAATCATTCATACCAGTTTTGTGACCTTCAGCCATTTCTAAGGTTCCATGGACATTTGAGGGGGAAAACAATGAAAGTTATATTGACTGATGCAATCAAGCATTAGCACTTCATGGCCATAAAATATGCAGACAAAGTGGAAAGAAGAGAACAAATAAAAATTACGGTTTTAAAGTAGCCCAAGAAGTGCTTACCCAGTGATCAGCAATATGATGAATGAAACGTTTCGACACAATTTTGTTGACTCAGCTGAATATTGATCAACTTTTTATAATCATTAACTGGACCAAATTTTCATCATCAAACTTGTGCCACAGTTCTCTCAAAACTGAGCCTCTGTTCCACAACGCAAAAGGGAATTAACAAAATGTTAAAGAATGAACCGTGTGCTTCTGCATTAGCACAACTGATATGGATCAACTGCTGGTAAACTGCCCATTGGATCTGTCCGGTCATTGTGAAAGAATTTGTTCCGTCATCACAGCTCTGTCATTATAGATTCACAGAAATTCAAACATAAAGTAAAAACAGCTAATGTTTGATGTTTCTTGCAGTATTGCACGATTTTAATGGGGTTTTGTGGGGGTAAAATTAGGACAGAAATCAAATTGGTTCATTGGGAAAATAGTATTGCAAAAATTCACCTTCACAGTCCAAAACTTCGCTTGATGTTTTCTGACGACAACACCCTTTACATAAAGCGTATTCACATTTTGATCCCTGAAACAAAAAAATTACAGTGAGTATTCAAAGGAGATTGCATACAAGTTACAAAAAAAACCCATTAACAATCTTGTAATTATTCCCTGTACCACTGCTCTCTTTGCAACCAAACCAGGTGTTCTGATGTATTATTACCAGTAGCCAGATCAAGTACAAACAGAGTAGGCATATCCTGATAGTAGCTTTTAGAAAATGTTGCCACACACAGTGACAAACCTTATTTCTTTCGGTACATTTTCTGACACTGTTCATGACAGCACTTTCCCACTGATAGCAAATATCTAAGCAAATTATGACTCTGTCAAAAGCATTGTGTGACTCTGATAAATGAATGAATGAATTTTGTTATATGGCACATGTAAACTTCCTCACAAAAACATGCATGTTCACAGTGCCGGACGCACACAATGTATACATGTAGGTTCTCACAAACTATTATTACCAAAGACATGCCATTGAAGTACACACAACTCCCCCCCCCTCCTCCCCCAGTATAACTATACACAGTAGTTAGGTACAGATAGATAAGTACACATAGCTGCAAAAATAAACAGTATTTATGAAATTCTACACCACCACCAATGTCATTCTATCAGTATCACATCTAAAATTATCAAAGAGCAGTAATAAGCACACAAAAACAAAAACAAAAAACATCAACATCTCTGTCACAACCTAGACACAAAAACTGCATATTTGCGTTTCTCACTTTTGAGAAAAAATCTACACAATCTGAAACAGAACGAGGCCCAGAGCACCCGTGCAGTATCAACAAATAAGGGAGTTAATTAGTGCTCAAAAAGACACCACACAAACAACAAAGACCTGAGTTGCCTGCAGTAACACCTAGCATGCAGGTAAATACAAGGTACATAAAACTCCACCAGAGGTAACTGTATTTACTCGCAAGCCAGTGACATTTATCATAGGTGACTCCAGTCTTTGTTGTTGTGTTTGTGTGATGTCTTTTGGGTACTAATTAGCTCTCTTGTTTGATGATTTTGAGATGATCTTTTCGAATAGGCAGGTTGGTAACCCAGTGCTTATTCATGCTGCAAGTTTCTTGATCATTTGGAGCTGTATCTGTTTTTATGTCCCCCACCTGGATTTGTCTTCATCAAAACACTGCAGGCCTAAAACTGCTTACCTTGGGATTGGCGCAAGCAGAGCAGGTCTCAAACCTCAGCTTCTTGTTGGGGTCAAAGTTCTTGGATGGATGCTTCAGTCGTTTTTTTAACTGCTTCTTGGACAGCCCATATTCCCGGATGCTGTCCAAGCGCTCCTCTCTCTTCTGATTCAACTCATCTCTCACTTCCCTCTTCTCTGGGTCTGAGTTGGCATTTGGCCTGCAACATACTTCACAATTACACATTATATTCTATAAGCTGACTGGTCATGGAGTGCTTGTGGGCTGGTATCTGATCTACATTATCGTCTAAATGCTGCATTGCTAAAATGCATGATACTTAACAACAGCAATGACAAGTTTGCATGTCACCTCTGCACAATCAAACGGCCTTTAGGACCTACATCTGTGGCTTTCATGTGTTCCCTGTTACAGCTGTACTTATATATAATGCTGTTCAGCTTGTTGTGAATCTGAAAGCTGTTCTCCATGGTGAATGTATTCTGATGTACTATAATTTTTTGTTTCTTTGTTTGGACCACATGGCCATTTCCTGGCCATGTGGTCTAAATAAAGAAACAAAAAACTTAGAAGTGCATGCTGCCTTTCTACAACCACACAACTGACAGACATGAACGGCTGGTGACTACACCACTCAGCAGCTTCTTGTGTCACACAGGAAAAACTGGCTCTTGTACTTGTCTCTTACACACAAAACCCCATAAGTAACAGCAGTTGGGGTCTGCTGTTGTAAATCAATGAGAGCAATCACAATCTCGCAAACCTGAACCACATGCGTACATGCTAAGTATTATTTTTTTTCCTCTGCTCTGTGCCTTTTATTCTCCTTGCAAGCGGCAGCTCTGTCCAGGCAGTGTAAGGTCCAGAAAACTCAGAAATACCACACCACCACCAACAACAACACATGCATTCACTAATATGTACATATCCAGATCATGATAACTTACAGACCATTTACTCATGACGTCCAGGAAATTCAGGCCGATGCCACACCACTGCCAACAACATCACATCCATTCACTATATGTACATATCCAAATCATGATAACTCGCAGACCATTTCTTTATAAGGTCCAGGAAATTCACATCAATAACAGGCTACCATGAACTACAACACATGCATTCACTACGTGTACATATATAAATGCAAATCATGATAACACACAGACCATTTCTTCAACTTACTTACCCAGGCCGTTCATAAGGCTGACAGATCCAGTATGGGAATGGAAGTCTGGGATGAAATTTTTCCTGGTCTGAGTTCTTTGCATATTCTTCTACATCATCCTGCCGACATCAAACAAACAGCTGATTTATGGGAAAGACTGACTGCGTGAAAATAAACAGCTGCCAATGGCTTGAGCTGTCCTGATTATTGGAGTCCCATAGCATGGGTTCTTGGGTTCAATTTTGACCATAACAAAAAAGGAGAACTGACAAAGCATGAGGAACTGTTTCAGTTTTTGTGTCAGTCTAGCCATTTTGTCAACTGTCTAGGCACTTGAATAAGCACTTTATTTGATAATCCAGCTTACTGATTGCAGGCAATTCATATTTGTCAAGAACTGCATTCAGTTTTTTGTCTTGAATCTATTCAAACAGCACACTGGTAAGGATCAAAGTGTCTTCCTTTGGCATAGCTACCTGTGTGGTTGGAACAGTATCATGCATATGTGCACGCATTTTGTTGTGGTGTGGGAATATTTATTCACATGTGTGTGTGTGTTTTCTTGGGGTGTGGGAATATTTATTCGCAGATGTACGTGCATATGTGTGTGTGTGTGGGTGTGTGGGTGTGTGGGTGTGTGTTTGATAGATAATTAATAGATCAATTATTTGCTTTTGTCACTTTGGCTTGTTAAACTCACTTTACACCTTTCTTTCAGCTTGGCAGTCACATCTTTGAACTCTGCAATTGTCCTCACAGATGCCACAATATCACGGATGTCTCTGTGTATGTGAAGACTGAACAGAAATAATACATTCTTAATTCTTGCTTCTTTATCAAACTTGCTTTTTCATGCTGCTCACAACATTAAAAAAAGTATATTCTGATTTGGGTTGGGTTTTGTGGGGGTTTTTTTGGGGGGGTGGGGGGGGTGGGGGGGTAGCAGCAAGCTCTTTATGAAAACACACTGGCTTAAAGCTGTAGAAGCATGGAAAACCTCTGACAAAAGCTCCATGTGAAAGTCAAAGACCACAGATCTATAAATTAGTGACCATTGTTGAAAATCACTGGACAAAAATTATTACTAAAGCAAAAGCGTTATGTCCATAACCATAAGTATTGTGTCGAGTCTATATTCAGCTGAGTAAGACAAGAAGACACAAATGCTGAAGTGACAGGTATTCAGTTACATGTTTAATACTGAGTAAGTAAGTAAGTAAGTTGGTGTTTTACCCCAAGTCAACCATTGTGGTTATACCAGGGCAAATTTAATACTGAACACCCTTTCAACCACCAAAAACATATCAGGGCAAAACAAAATTTATCCACTCACTCATAAACATCTCATTTAGCAGTCAGCACACACATCATATTCTATATGTGTAAACAGGGCTGAGGAATAAATGTTAGATGAACCAGAAAGGCAGAACTTAGGAGAATTCTTGGCAGCAGCCAGAGCATACAAAACTATATTCCAGCCTACTCAAGCCATGAAGGATGGAATCTTCAATAGCCGTAGGTTCTCAGCTTTGAGGACCAGTGAATTCGTTGTTGTTTTTTAAAACAAACACAATTACAACACACAACATCTTGTCACCTGGCATTTCATGTAAAATCAAACACTTAAATCTAATTTTGCCACAAAATCATGTTCTCAGTAGAGAACTACACACTGCAGATGATACAAGTCACTCACGCATGATGGAAAAGCTTAAAGAGATGACCCCGGACATATGAAGTGGGACAAGGATACTTCTCCACCAGTGCCAGATATTCCTCTGCCATTTGCCAGATTGGTGGTGAAAGGCCATGGAAAAGAGCAGGGTTGTGCAGATTCCCCTCTAGAAATATGAACAAAAATGTAAATAAACAATTTAAATTATAATGGCATTTCTGTGGTAGACTTTTTTTCAGTAACCCTGACAATGAATTACGTATATATCATATATTATGCATATTTCACACACACACACACATGCACACACACACGCACACACACACACACACACACACACACACAGAAAAGCAAAACAAATTCTCCAAAGCAATACCATTACTGTCATATTCAAAACCAATGTTTCCTCATTGGACTAAATCAGTATTAAAATCAACATGTGTCAACACATCACAATTATAGCATTCAATCTCGAGAGTTATCAACAAAAACCACTGATAAACATATTAAGAAACAAAACAAACAAAAAAAGCTTTCCACCATAACTATTCCCTTTACAATAATCATCTGCATAACTAAAGAAAACAGAAGAAAAGTATACCTGCAGTCATAACTCCCTGGGCACCTGTCTCCTGCAAGCAACAGTAGACATCCTTCAAGTACTGGATGTTTCCATTGGCAAATACAGGGATGTTCACTGCTTCTCTGCAAGGAAAAGAAGAAGAAGAAGAAGATTACAGCTGATCCAACATCTGCTGATAATCCTAAATCACTGACCAAAGTGTTCAAGATTATGTCAACACTGAAGCAAATATCTCTGCTTACCCTTGAACGAATACAAATTCACATGCATGCATATATATCCAGATCCTCCCCAGCCCTTCCACATGCACAAAACATGCATGAGAAAACCATAAAACACTAGCTTTGTGTCACCCAAGACAAATTTATGTGAAATGAGTCAAGGTCACCAAAATCTAGTCTGAAATTGTTAACACACAAGGGAGTTAATTAGCACTTGAAAGACATAATGCAAGTACAACAACAAAGGCCTGAGTTGTCTGTAGTAACTCTCACCTGGCATATGGTAATTCTTTGCAAGCGCTATGGGCCTTGTTGTGTTTCAGGTTTTTGAAATTGTTAAACTCCATGGAGGTTTATCAGCAAGCAACATTTGAAAGTTCTTCCTCACATTTTCAGAGAAAAAGGACAATACATCAAAGCTATTGCATAAATAATGTATAGTCAAGAAAAACTAAAATGAAAGCAATTTTTTTTTTTTAATGCACAAAAGCTGCAGTACTTTACTACTAACCTGACTGCCTTAATGGTCTTCCAACATGCAAGGCCGGTGTTCACACCTTTTTGGTCAATAGTACGACCATGGACAGTAAGCAACTGAAAAATGTACACCAGGTGAATCAAACAGAAGCAACTGAAAAATGTACACCCAGTGAATCAAACAAAGAGAGAGAAAGAGAGAGAACTCAAACTTGAAAACATCAATACTCAACGACAGTAGCATTAGGTCCAGCAACACAGAAGGATAGACACAGAAAGACACAGAAAGATTCATAGTCCTAGAAGTGACCACTGTCAAAATTATTCACCATTCTGTCATTTTAGATGGTTGTGAGAGGGAAGGGGAAAAACCCCAGAATGACGAGCAGAAGAAGAAAACAAGAGAGCAGAAGGCACATCAATCTGGGTCATCCATTCTGCAGACAATCCTCTTGAAGTGAAATCTCTTCTTTCTTCTCCAGGCTCTGGCAGGCAGCTGCTGAAAATGACCACAAGCTACTGTGGCTGGGCCACTGGAGATGTTTGGGGAAGGAGGATCCTGGCCATCTTCCTCCAGTCCTGCAGCAGCATCTTGCTGACACTGGATGTCTTCTGGACCTGTGTCCATGTAGTGTGAACCTTGCCGCTCTTCACAGCACCTTTTCTATACTGTCAGCAGGCGCTTTTTCTTGTATGGGTTCCACACAGTACTGGCATGTTCAAGGATAGGATGTACCAGTGGGAAAGTATGCAAGCACCTTGTATAAAAGTAGCTAGTGTAAAACACTTTACATTCTTACGAGTTTTGACACAAAAACATGAACTTAGTTTTTGTGACAGCAGTCTTACCTGCGACTAGTAAGTCATTAAGGTTAACAAAATTAATTAAAATCTGTCCCACAAGACACATTTAAGCGCAGTAAGTTAAACCCAGATTAGTCACATATTTTACACAATTATTAATGCTAAAGCATGTTGGAAGATTTTTCAATTATTCCTTCTGGATACAGTTTTTCTTTTTTAAATCACACACAAAAACAATCACTTGTTGCATTGTTACAGACAAAAGCAAACCAAATGCCAGACAGCAGATCCACACGTACCTGACATCCTGCTGCCTCCAGCATCTTGGCATACTTTACTGTTTTCTCCACTGATGTAAACACTCTAATCTTGCATGTGATGGGCACTTTCAGGTTCTCATGGCAGGACGTAACTGGAAAATACATGCAACAAAATCATTTTAGAGGGAGAGAGAGTGACAGAGCTGGAAATATACTTTTTATACAATAATAATACATACATTTTCTATAGCGCTATTCCCCGCTGAGCAAGCTCAACGCGCTTGTTCACATACATGTACATAATATATACCATTTACATTTACTATTATATACAAGCAATTAATAAATTACACTAATATAACACAAGTACTTGTAAAACAGCACATAAAATAACTGTTATATAAAACATAGCAACATTACAATAATTTAAAACAGATATATAATTATAAAGCTGGGTACTAAGTAATTATTATTCCTACACTAAAATTTGTACACACACACGCACGCACGCACGCACACACACACACACCCCTCTTATATAAACAAAGTGCAACTCTGAATCAGAGAAAGACAGCTAGGAGACCATAAACATAATCATCAGAAACAATGGCAGCTTCAGTTATGTCATTTAAATTAAAAATAATCCTATATGCCTCTGCTCAAACTGTCAAAGATTATAAAGACATGTATTTATAATCTTTGACAGTATTTATAATCTTTGCTTATAAATATGATTATAAATACATGTATTTATTACACATGATTATAAATACATGTATTTATAATCTTTGCTTATAAATATGATTATAAATACATGTATTTATAATATTTCCTATGCTTAACAGTAGTCCACATCACATCATGCAGAAAGGCAATGTCACCATATATATATCTATAGCCCAATAATATATATCCACATTTCTCCAAAATCTCAAAGCACAGAAAGCTGTTGGTCCACATACCAAGAAAGAATCCTCTTCTAATTACTAATTAGTGTAAATTATCAAAAGGGTAACACCGAACCTAACCACACTCTTAATCACATTTCTCACCGCCAGCAAAATTTCCCAGATCTCAAAGCATACCCTGGTCCAACCAATCTTTGACTTTTTATTTTTTTTAAACAGAGCCATGAATAGTGCAAAAGAAACAACAACAATTCTTCATAATGTTAAGGACTGCAAACTGCAATGCCAAAGGCATTGATAAAGTTCTCTACCAGCATGGTACATAAGATGCTTTGTTCTCACCCATTTTTTCCAGGAGTTCCCACTCGTCTTGGAGATATGCTCCGTAGTGGCCACGTCTAGCAATGCTCTGAGGGCACCCCAGGTTCAAATCTACCGCATCACAATGGTCTTCGGCCATTTTGGCAGCTCTCAGTAATGTCTCTGGGTCATTGGCACAGAACTAAAACACAAAATTTGCAACCAGTTCAGCATTTATGATTATATAAATTAATATAGATATACATGCTATCTGAATTTATTAATGATTAATTAAATAATTCAGTCTCCATGAATAAAATATTTTTCCCACTTTGCACACTAGCTCAGTTTGTCTAATATATATATTATATAAGAAGGAAACTGTTTTTAACAACAACAAATAAGATTTTTTTTATTATGAATATAAAACATATAGTTGCACTTTGGGGCTAACTACAAATGTTTTCTTCAGAGTGTGTGTGTGGAGGGAAGGAGGGTGAAGTGGGGGTTATTGCTGTTTGTTGCTGTTCTTGTTCTCGTTCCATATATTTGTAACTGAGTGTATTGTGTCTCGGGCTATGACTCTTTAACCTTTCTTTCCTGTCCTTTTCCTTTTTTGATTGGGTAGGAGTTTTATGGCCCCAATTATCTAAAGTGTTTAAACTTGAGTGCTGGGCCTGCAGTGTCCCTTTTCCCCCAGTGTCCCTGCAGTAGCACTGGTCATCAGTTAGTTCGAGCTGCTGCCTATGCATCTGATTCAGGGGAGAGCCTACACCATTTCCTGGTTGGTGCAAATAAAAGTTATGTTATAGCATTAGCAACCTCTGACTTGTGACTCTTCATTCATGCTTCCAACCTGCTTCCCTCACTCCCCACCCAACTCCCCTACATATTTATAAAATAATATCATGCCAACCAACTTCCTTTGTTTACCCAAATATTTTACTGATTTATACAATGGGACTGGACATGGCAAAGAAAAGTGTTGTATTCTGGACTCAGATAAGCTGAGTCTCTGCCATAAAAAGCGAAGTCTGTGTACAGGTAGATGTTCCAGGCTGCACAGGTGTGCAGGGTTTGCGTTAACAGGTAATTACAGGTATTTAACCAGTTAAGGTCATTGCTGGACACAATATCAGTGATCAGTGAGGCTTGCTAGCTGTTATTTTGCTTGAGCAGTTCTCAACAACAAAAAATTAAAAACCAGAGAGAGAAAAAGTGGGTGTGTGGGTGTTCTTGTCTCTAGACGGGAAATGGGTGTTTGGTAGTAGAGCTCTGGTAGAACAGAGGGCAGTGTATCTGACCGGTTACAGTAATTTTCTGACCAGTTCCTGTGAACCACTTTCGCTACCTTATATATGTCACACCGGTTTGCAACATGTCTCGCGCGATCACTGGGTGTGCGGACGGGCACCTACCTGTACAATCAGTGGGCGATCTTCCTCGCAACTGTGAAGGGATTCGCGGCGGTAGTTTGCATCCCGCACAAACACCGACGCGTGTAGCATAGGTGTGTAGCAAAGCTCCCCGCCGTAACGACGACTTAGCATGCGCCACGCAAGCTCACTCTGGTCCACCATCGGTGCCACCACGAATTTGGCTGATCGCAATTTGGTTTTCCAAAACTCAAAACCTTCAGGTTTGGTCATTGTCACAGGATGCCAGGTGTGTCGACTGATACAGTGATAGGTGACAAAGAGGGGAGAAAAATCACGGAGACACCATCAAGTTCAGCATAAAACGCGACAGGCCCATATGTTTCCCTGTCATAACTTTGAAACCTGCCTCGGTGAGATGGGCCCTATTCATACAAACATTGTTGACAACTTGATGCAACACCAAGTAAAACGAAAAGCAGCATGTGTACCGGAAGTGTAAGGGGAGGCAAGACACCAACCACAAATGAGCCTGTGCAACTGGGCCCAGTTCACATAGTTACAAGGTTTTTTACCTGGACCTATATCCATGTTTTTTCAGGGACGGTTAGGACCATGGACCTACAAATACTTTTAACATCCTGTGCCATGGCCCCTTTCTGTACACTTTATTTTATTTTAGACTTCATTGTCCCTTCTGGAAAATTCAGGTCACCATACCAGGGTCAGCAAAGCACAGCAGCCACAACAGCAGCGCTACTCATTCCTACCAGTGTATGCAGTAGTTTCACGGACCTATGTATATGTAGGTCCATGGTATTTTCATGTGTCCAAACAGTGGTATGGCTGCCAGTGTCAGGGAATTTTTAACCTGCACACATATATATGTTAATGTCATGCAATTGCACACAGGGGCTGTAAGGACAACATAAGAGAGTCTGCACTGGAGGTTGACTCTGGGAGAAAAATCTCTTGCTGCACCAGGGACTCGAACCCACATCACTATTGCACCTGGCTTTTTGGTGTGATGTTCTTCCAACTGAGCTATCCCATTTGTCCATTTTAACAACATGCCACACACGTTCCTGCACAACTCAAACCAACAAAAAGGTAGCAGCTTTTTGGTGGATAGTCAAAAACGCGCTATAAAAAGCTATTCACTTATGTAGAATCACATGTGAGCACAGTGAGTCTGCTCAAGAGCGGAGAATAGTGCTGTATAAAAGCGATCATCAACAGCTTTTCACAAGGGTCAGGCGTTAGCAGTGTTAGTGTATAGCTGTGGTGTGATGTTACAGATGAGGGGGGAGGGGGGGGCTCACAACATCCCTTCGAGCTAGAATTCTAAAACAGGTCAAAACAATAGATCCTGCAGATTTAATCTTCTAACAGACTAAACATTTTGTAATGCTTTACCAATAATACTTTACCAATTTTGGGGCTGTTTATTTCTGTAATGAACATTCTTCAACACTCCACTCTTACCACCATTTACAGTAATTATGTGCCTACTGGTCAGGTTTTAGTGTACAAAAACCTCCAGATTCCTTGTAGAAGATTTTGCGCTGTTGGTTCCTGTGCCTTTTCAGTCTTCAGTCCATCTACATGGGATGACCTTCCCCTTCCTCTCCAACAGAAACCCTCTCTCAACTCCTTCAAGTCAAACCTCAAGAAACATCTTTTCCCAAAACTATAGACCTGCTATGTTTTTCATTCCATGCAGCTGTCTTCATCCGCCTCAGGTCTCTGCTGCCCATTTTGTGTGTAAATTAAGTTCTGTATAGTCAGTATGCTTGTGTGTGCAGATGCCTGTATGTGTGTGTGTGTGTGTGTGTGTGTGTGTGTGTGTGTGTGTGTGTGTGTGTGTGTGTGTGTGTGTTTAGTAATCCCCGTGGACAAGATTTTGCACTTTGTAAATATTACTATTATTAAACCAGCATTAGGTTCACTAATACTAACCAATTTACACACGAGGCACTGGTCACAAATTTCAAAATAATCATGTGCAGTGCAAACTGCCCACCTCCATGCAAGACACATCTAACAAGGCTTGTATATAATGCAGATATAAGATCTTGCATGGACATGGGCAAAATGCTCAATCCATTTTCATTCCAGACTAGATATTTAAACTTCTTTCCTTTTTTCTTCAAACTTTCTTTTTTTCTTGAAATGGGTGTTGGGTGTTTAAAGTTCAGTGGAGGATATCATCAATGCAGTCTTAAACAGCTTTCTTAAAATTTATAGCTTCCAAGAAAAAGCTGTGTTCAGGTTTTTGTCCCAGCTACATAAGTTCACACTTGCATGCATCTGAAGTGATCAGAAAAACACATGTAGATACAACAGCAAGGTTCAGTTGGTTTATTTCATAAAAGATTCCAAAGACAGTCATACTGAACTGTATCACACACACACACACACACACACACACACACACACACACACACACACACAGGCACACACACGCTTACTTACTTACAAAGACATGCATATTGTATTTTATACAGATTACAATAGCTTCAATGATTTGAGGCTTTTGCCAAAATTGTGCAGCTGTTTCTAGTAGGTGTACACTTTAGACAGCTTTGGAGGGTATGAAACAAACGTGCTTGTAAATAACTACTGCTCACCACACAGAGGGTCTGTGTCTGCTCCAGATCTTTACTTCATAACAGAATGGTTGTAAACAGGTGCTTGCTTAACGTCAGGACACCAGCTGCTTATGCTAAGAGACAGCCATTTGCATACTGGGCACAAGATGTTGACAGCACCTCATAAAGAGACTAATGGAGTCACAAAATGTTGATTTCAAATTTAAAATGTAAAAAACATCAGTGCACTTTCTGTGGCAGACTGTTTTGCAGATTGTTTTGCCACAGATCTGCCTCTTTTCACCTACACTGGACATGGTTATTCAAACAATTCAAGGAATGCCACAATGGCAGGGGTGGTGGTGTTTATTCATAATTATATACAGTTCACATATATGTTGCTTGTGTTTCCAGCCAAAGTCAATGACTGACATACTCTCCACGAGCGTCCATGGGAATTTGACCAAAGCCACCCACCCAAGGAAAAACACATGTTTCAGACAAGCTTCCATGTGATTTGGACCAGTCACATGACTAATGGCATACTGACCAGTCACCTGACCACTCACACATACATTTCACACAAGATTCCACATGATCTGAAACAGTCATCCAATCACTGACATACACATTTCACACATGTTTCTATGTGATTCTGACCAAAATCACCAGACCGCAACCACACAGAGTTCCAGTCTTCACAAATCTGAAAGCCCATGGAAGTTTTGGGTGATTTCACTCACCAGTCTCATCCGTCTCCAACACACCTTCAACAAGCTAGACAGAAACAAAGGGAGCCAAGTTCCTGGTCACAACTGCAATGGTGGCAAACGTATATAAGATCTTCAAGGCTCTTGCCAAGTTGAAAAGCACCCTTGTTCTTTTGGGTGATAACTGCAGCTGACTGAAACAGCCTTCCTGAGGCAGTCGTAACCATACTCACAGGTATTGCTCACTAAAAAAACCCAAAAAAAACAAATCCTGTCAAGCATTTCTGAGTGTTCAATGTGGCTGCCTTTCCCGCACAGGCAGCAGTAAAGTCTTCTAGATCAGTGAGCAGGTCTCATGACTTCAAGCATAAAAGAGGTTCAAGTACTCATTTGTCCACTGAGACCATGATCAAGAAAAAGCCTCAAACAAGAATGTGAAGACAAATCTCAACCACTTCCAAGCGCTTTGAGATAACCAGTTCTCATCAGGGTTGTAAGTCACCGGTCAGACAGCTCCACGGAATTCAGGGAGGTGGAACTGCGGTGTTTCAAAGAGCAGTGGACGCTCAATCTTCTTGGGAGGCTTGTCTGCTTTGTACAGCAGCTTGAAGATGCCAGTGCCAAGATTCATTGGAATGCCCATGATGATGCACTCGCTCACACCTGCAGTCAATAAGACAAGAAGCAAAAACACTCAGACAACTCACTGTTGAAAAAAGAAAAAGAAAAAAGAAGTCTTACATGTTTTGGTCCCACTTTGCATGTGTATGTGTGGTGCATTGTAATTTTGAAAAAGCAGCATCACAAAATCACATACAGCAACAAAAAACAAACCAAAAAAATTCCCAATAATCCAGGAAAATAGGGCCAAGAAGGACAGTCCTTCTCAAGGATGGTCTGTCGTCAAGGCTTCCACTGAATCTTTTGCCTTTTACTTTTTTTTTTTTTTAGCACATTGTTAATCCCTTGGATACAGCTGCAAAAGCAGCAAGAGCAGCAACTTAAGGGTATATACTGATGTTTCAGTCTTTACCAACTGTGCTGTAATGAGGAATACTAAATCTGCTGTGAGGAAACCTCTCCATTCTTTATTTTTAAGTGCCTACGGATCTTTTATACACACAGCCTTGTTGCTTCATGCAACTAAGGCACAAAGTACATTCCTGATTCAGGACTGAACTCTGGAGCCACAAATGTGCCAAAGAACAGGTTATGAATGTTAGGATGATGACAACTCCTCTCAGACTCTTCAATTCCTAAGCTCAATTCACCGACTCCATTGTCTGTGTCACCAATGGAGGTTCTTTTGGTTTTCCTACTAGAGAAGTGGACACTAAAATGTACATGTCAGTTACAGAGTAGAAGAGCTGAACGTCTAACCTGTGTGATAAAATGGCAGCCAACCAACATCTCAGCAAATGCAAGATCAAAATAGTCTCTGAGTATCTCACAAACTGATGGCACTAAATATATTACAATCTAGGATTTGTGATCCAAACAAGGCATCCCAAATGTTATTTAAAACTGACTTAAATGTGTACAGACATACCATTAATTGTGTCCTTCTGCCCATAGTATGCAGCTTCAAACAGATGATCTGCTGTCTTCTCAAACTGCAATGACAAAAAAAGATTAAACACTCTGTCAAGATTATTTATTAATGCATCCATCACACTAATCCTTCCTAAAAACCAAATGCTATCAATGGCAATGGTTTGGCCACATCTGCTGGGTGCCATTTTTCTCAAACTGCAATGACAAGAAAAGATTAAACACCCTGTCAAGATTATTTATTAACAATGTATCCATCACACTAATCCTTCCTAAAAACCAAATGCCATAAATGGCAACGGTTTGGCCACATATCCTGGGTGTCTGGGTGCCATTTTCATTCACATGATTTATTTCTATGCTTCACACAAAGGTACTGTTCCATACTGCACATTAGCTAACTTCCGATCAGGGAGCAAAAATAACAGTTCAAATCAAGATCCTCAGACAGTGTTCAGACACTCCCACACACTCCAACCTGCCTTACAGAAGCTAAGCCAAAGTTCCCTTAATGGGCAGCCAAAGTTGCCTTAATGGGAAGACAAACTAACAACTGAATGATCAAGAACTATAGGTTCTGACTTTGCGAACGACCATGCCAGTTAAGCACAACTGTCTAAAGCAGGAAAATAAACCATCTGCTTTTACTCACTGAGGCCAGCATCAGCACACTCTCCTTCATCTTGGCCAGTCCAAACCTTGTGATACCCAGCACCTCTCCCTTAAAAACAAGAACACAAAAAACAATATAACACTTTCATATTGCACAATTCCAATGCGGTTGTTAGCCCCTTTCACTTTCAGCTAACATCATCAGCAAAAATCATGTCCCCTGTTTTCTACATTCACAAAGCATTACTCAAAAAACAACATTGATGCCTTCTTTCAATTAAGCGGTTCAGTTCTCAAAGATCCTTGACAGTTTTCTTTTTCACTCCAGACATCTAAAAAAAAACTAAATATCTTATGAATATCACAGCCCTTTACTGTCCTACATTGGATTAGACACTGTTAAACCTATCGATACAGATTATAGGACCAAATCTTGGGGGAATGTTTGGTCCTTCAGAACAAACCACCCAGAAATGTGTCACAGTGACCATTCTGCCATGGCACAGTTACTGTTGTCTGTTTTGCTTTCTGCACTGTTTTACCTGCACTAACAAGGAACATGCACTCTCATCAACAACTGAGGAACACCTCCATATACGATTTGTCCATCCCCTGTGCAAATAGTGTAGCACCCAATAAACTCCACTGTACTGACCTTGAAGGTCATGAGGTCAGCCAACATCATGGTGTGACGGATGTCAATGCTCATGCCATGACTCTCCATGGTGTAGATGATCTCATTCATGATGGTTTTACGAGCAGCTTCAATGCCCAGTGTTTGGAACACCTGAATAATGTTGTTGGAGGTCGTTTTGCGCCCCTGAACACCTGCACAAAAATAATCAGGAGGATCAAATGCATAGTCAACTAACGTTCAGTAGAGCTTTCAATTTTTATTATGGGTTCTCACATAACCTTGAACAAACATAATCATAAAGGTCAACGAAGCGGGCACAGGGCATGTACAGCTCACTAGTGTTGTTACCACCAAGTCTGAAACAAATCTGGCTAACAGTTTCCAAGAGTCAACTTGAAGGTTTCTACAATCCAAAAATGTCAATTATTTTTGACTAAATACCACAAAATGTCATCAAAAACACGGTTGGATTGATCCTGCACACCTGTGTAACAACTACTGTACAAAATCTGAAGCAGACTGCAAGAGACCACAGAAAGAAAAGACAAAAATTAAAGGTCATATGACCTGTCTAATGCCACAGTGACCTTGGAATTTGTAAAGGTCAGTATGACCTATCTAATGCCACAGTGACCTTGAAACGATGTTCTGGTCCAAGGAGAGGAGCTCACCTCGTGTTCCCATGACGCCCAGCAGGTTGTCTCCTTCCACAAGTAACTTCAGTTTCAATGTTTTGGGGTCTGGATTCTTCTCATCATGGCAGACCACGGCGTGGGTCACAGCTGGGACGCCCTGTGTGTGCAAGTGTGTGACTGCATGTATGTTTGATACATATCACATTCACAAGACCAGACAGGGGAGCACAAGGTCCTAAATAGGACTTTTATTTCAGCAGTTAACACAAACAATACTCCACCTACCAGCACATTAACCATTGTACCACCATGACTCCATTATCACTTCTGAAACTAAAAGTACATCTGTCCAAACACATGCATGTACATGCACCCCCCTCCCTCCCCCCCCCCCCTCCCCCACACACACACATGCATGCACACTCACAAGCACCACACACACACACACACACACATACTCTCTCCCTCTCTCTCTCTCTCACACACACACACACACACACACACACACACACACACACACACACACACACACACACACACACAAGCACACCCTCACACACACACACACACACACACACACACACACACACACACACACACACACGCACACACACACACACACACACACACACACACACATGTATACTTACAAACACACTCACTAGTATACTCAATCACAATGACAAGTATACTAATACACACAAACAAACACCCCCCCCCCCCCCCACACACACCAAACATGCACACACAGATACACACAAACTCAGTGGACTGAATGATGGCTGGATCAGTCAATCAATGAGTCACCTCCTTTCTTCAGATATACACTGAAGACACCTACCTTGATGACAACATTTTCCAAGTTCTTCTTCAGATACTGCATTCTGTAGTACATGGTGCTTTTCTTGGTATCTGTGGCACTCACTGTCAGTGTGTCATGGCTAACTGCATTGATGTCCTGCACACACACACACACACACACACACACACACACACACACACACACACACACACACACACACACACACACACACACACACACAATTTTCTTCTTCATCCTGTTTTAACATGTGCTGTCCACACCCCCACAGTGGGGTACTGTGGTTACAGAAATTAACTCCCCTCTGTTTGATAACCCAGAACTGTAAAATTTACACCAATATTTACATCTAGTACTGTGGTTGCAGAAATTAACTCCCCTCTGTTAAATGAATGGCTGCAGAAATTAACTCCCCTCTGTTAACTCACCCAGAGATGTCAAATGCTCTCTGCCATTTCAATTAACACCAAAATTTACATCTCCCCTTAAAGCCTGGAGTGGGTCAGAATATCATCATGCAAGCTTTTCTTAATGCCAGGCATCTCTCCTTGTCACATTCTAACTTCCTGGTCCACTCAACTTCATTTTTTTCTTCTCCAAATCTTCTCTTCTTCCTAGCTTTAAATGTTTAGAAGGTAACAAAGGACAAATAGCAAAGCTAGAAATTAATAATTCAGTATTACAAACAAGCAAATGCAACTGCAGTCCATTTTTTTATTTATCGATTGATTTGCACAGGTGTCAGTTCTGTCATTTACAAAATACTTAGTTCTAACAAGTAAGTTGAACAACCACTTACATTGTAGCCAATGTTCATCCTGGCAGCAACAATGGCATCAGTGATACTGTCAATGTTGACCTCCAGCTGAAAGTACAATGAAAAAACAAACTACAGCTGTTCTGCCCTGCTCTGCAGACTGTTCTTCACATTTGGTTCACCATAATGTGAAATAGTTCTAGGAAGAGTGATAAACAAGAAGAGGAGCAAAACAGCAACAGCAATGATGATAATCATAAGTGAACGGTGACGATGACTCAAGCATTCTAACTGGGGAGTATGGGAAGGGTAATAATTTACACTGTATTAAACATATAATATGACAAAATCCTGATGAGGATCTATACACAACTTTACAACAGCACCAAGTGACATCAATAATGTGACAAACACAGAATTTGTAGCACACTTAAACCCAACGCCAGTGTCAAAATACACAGTGAGGTTTAACCTCACATTTCACCACCATACTTCATGACAGTGCACCACTTGTAGCCCAACAACTAATACTCAAAACCAGCAATCAAACTCCAAAGACCACTTTGCATGACAACCCCCCACCCCCCACCCCCTTACTAGCCACACCATTTGAACCCCATCCAGTACCCTTTACTGGCTATACCATTTGAACCCCATCCAGTACCCCTTACTGGCCACACCATTTGAACCCCATCCAGTACCCCTTACTGGCCACACCATTTGAACCCCATCCAGTACCCTTTACTGGCCACACCATTTGAACGCCATCCAATACCCCTTACTGGCCACACCATTTGAACCCCATCCAATACCCCTTACTGGCCACACCATTTGAACCCCATCCAATACCCCTTACTGGCCACACCATTTGAACCCCATCCAATACCCCTTACTGGCCACATCATTTGAACCCCATCCAGTATAGGTCATTTTAACCCTACCCAATATAAGTCAGTGTGAATGAGCTTCTCACCAAGGACCCCCCCCACACACACACACCCTTTTTTTCAAACACCATGTAACTTTAAAACCCTGTTCTGGTAAATAAATCTCTCAGACATAGCTTAAACATGAGAATCATCTTTCATAACAAAAGACACTATACTAAATAGTACCGTTAGAAAATAAAAATAAAATTACACTCTTGTGTATCAGCCTCTTGCATATGACAGTGATTTCCCCCCCCTTTCTTTCACCCTAGGACCAAACAGATGTTTGAAAGTCTCTCATCTCAGGTCCCAGTAACTCCATGCCTGGACCAGACAAAACTACTGTACCAGCTACCAACCACCATGTTCATGGGAGCCAGGTGAAACAATGTACAGGTAAGTAGTTGCTAGGACTGCAGAAGGAGAGTTACCTTGAGCAGACGAATCCTGTCCAGGTCCAGCTTCACCAGGATGAAGCAGTCATCCGGCAAATACACCTCCTCAAAGTATTCAGTCACCTGCAGGAAATTCATACAGTGGGTAGCTGCAGCAATACGCGTGGTGGTACGCACACGCATGCACACAAACACACACACACGCATAATAACAATAATGGACAGTTCTCATACAGCACAAATCTTCATGCACACACACACACAAAATCAATGCACTAGCACACACCATACACGCACATATAGTATACACACTGTAGCCCAGTACCTAGTAAACCTACCTGTCCCAGTGTGGTCTTGTCGATCCTGCCCTTGACAACCTGGGCTGAGTCCACGTCATCTTCCACATCCAAAGCAGCACTGATGATTGGAGTTCTGATAGACCTGGATGCATTGATGATTTCCTTGATTCGAGGAACGCCAAGTGTGATGTCTAAAACGGTTAAGGTTACACACGCCTGACAAATCTAATCAACATTCAATCAATCAGTCAATCAACTGATCGGGCCATCACTCAATCAGTGCACACAATTCACACTGGAACAGTAACGGTCTTCAGTAACTGCCACAAAAAGTATTCACATATTAGCAATATAAGAACAGACCTTTATTGCTGATCACTTTTATATAGCACTACTCTCTACTCTTGAGCAGACTCACCGCGCTCATGCTGCACGCGGCTGTGAATAAGCGACTGTATCATTTTCCACAGTGCATTTTAATATTCACTGAAATGGTGTGCTGAAAGCGCTCTTGGGTTGTTACATGGCGTAGTCCTAGATAATGCCGAAGATCCACTGTCCCTTTCAGATAAACTTCAACTTGGCACTTCAAGCAGCATCACACTGCCTGGTGGTCCAAAGGATACTCATGGAGGCAACACCAGCAAAATGGAAAGTCTTCAGAGTCATCTGTGTGCCTGGCTCTCCCACAGACTGAGCTGTGATGGCACCCACTGCTTCTCCTGAAATTGACCAACACCACGTGACCATGTGTACAAAAGAAAACAGGTACAATGAAAACTTTCCCCTATATCTGCCCCCCCCCACCCCCCACCCCCTTTAAATGTAATGTTGATACTCTGGGGATGAGCTCTCTTGTCTCTGTCTCTGCCCACCCACCCCACCCCCCAACCTTTTTCTGTGGCTGGGGGGTGTGGGGGGGCACATCAGGCCACTTGAGTTCTGAAGGTTCGTCCAGTGCATAGCACAATAGGACGAATCCACAGAACAACAGGATGAATGTTGAAAGCCAACAGCTACACCAGCAGTGATTGGTGCTGACATTTTGGAGCAGTTTTTCACGCAAAAGGTAGCATACATAGGGGTAGGAGTAAGTTTCACACTAGCAAGGTTGATCTATTGTACATGGCTGATGCAGCAAACTTTGACTTTTCGGCCTATCTATTCATAACCCAAGCAAACCAGATGTGGCTGTTTTGAAGCACGTCAAGCACAGGCATGAAAATAATGGGCCTAACATCCATCCAAGTGTTTGAATCCAAATTGGAACTTTAGACTCCTTAGTCTTAGGCACTGCTGGCGGGCATTGTCAACAGTGATCATGTAGTTCACACTGCTAACACTCCACACTCTATACTGAATCAATGCCAAAATAAAAATGCCACAGACAAAAAGAGAAAACACAAAGGCAGTATGCGTACCTGGTTCAATGACTGCCCTGTTGTACTTGTCAAGGCAGATGTCCAGAAAGCGCAGCATCTGAGACCGAGTCAGGCGCCCAAGCTCACCCACGACTGCGACACCAACCACAAACAATGTCTAAACAAATTGTGAAAAGACACAAAAGAAACACCAACCACAAACAACATCTGAAATAAACAAACTGTGAAAATACACGAGAGAAACACCAACCACAAACAACCCCTGAACCAGACAAATTGTGAAAAGACACCAAACAAACACTAACTACAAAGAGCATCTAAACCAGACAAATTGTAAAAAGACACCAAAAAACACCAACCACAAACAACCTCTAAACCAGACAAATTGTCAAAAGACACCAACAAACATCAACCACAAACAACCTCTGAACCAGACAAATTGTGAAAAGACACCAAAGAAACACCAATCACAAACAACGTCTGAACTAGACAAACTGTGAAAAGACACCAAAGAAACACCAGTCACAAACAATGTCTGAATTAAACAAACTGTGACGACACAAATCAAACAGCAACCACAAACAACCTCTGAACCAGACAAATTGTGAAAAGACACCAAACAAACACCAACCACAAACAATGTCTGAACTAAACTGTGAAAAGACACCAAAGAAACACCAACCACAATGTCTGAACCAGACAAATCGTGAAAAGACACCAAAGAAACACCAACCACAAACAACCTCTGTACCAAACAAACTGTGAAAAGACACCAAAGAAACACCAACCACAAACAACCTCTGTACCAAACAAACTGTGAAAAGTCACCAAAGAAACACAATCACAAACAATGTCTGAACCAGACAAATTGTGAAAAGACACCAAAGAAACACAAATCACAAACAATGTCTGAATTAAACAAACTGTGACGACACAAATCAAACACCAAACACAAACAACCTCTGAACCAGACAAATTGTGAAAAGACACAAAACAAACTGGTCACTTCAACACATCAAATACAAACAAACTTCATAAAACCTAGTGTTGCAAAGTGGAACTACACAACAGAAACAGCATTTTTGGAACATGTATCTGTCATAAGCTTGTTATGCCATTCCACACACAGGTGTTGGCTAATTTAAAAAACATATTTTTTTTTTACCTCTGCACAAGACAAGAGCACCTCATGAAGCATGACTGACAAACCTGAATAATACTGCTGACATTGCTGGAAAAGAAATGCCTTAAAGCAAGGTGGAGCTGGCCAAATCATGGATAACAATGCTAAAGGCTTTCTGAAGCCAAAAAAAGCATGTGCTGACAACTTTTCTCAAAGCTTTCTGAAGCTGAAAAAAGAATGTGCCTAACACTGATCACTGGCCAAACAGTAACACTGATCATTACACACTCATATTTTTCATGTGAGTCAAAAAAGGTGTGCAAACTTTCTAAGATCGTTCTTCTTTTATTCCTTTCTTCTGAATGACAGTGTAAAAAACCAAGTTACTATTTATTTACTTCTAAATGGCAGTAGTTGCCCCAGTCATTAATGTTTCTTTCAGGCAAATAAAAAAAATCAAGACTAAAAACTACACGTATTCACAATGGTCACCTCAACATATTCACAGATAAACCCCGAAACAAGCAACACGTTTCTTCCCCTGTAGATTATTACGCTATTTCCCACAGGGACTGTCATTCTATATACATGTATCCACAATCAAAAGCATAAAAGATGAGACTTACCACCGGAGGTAGCCTGTCCTCTCTCAAACAAGTTCCTTGCTGCTGTCATGTTCCCTGCCATCAACTTGATGTGATTCCTGAAATATCAAACAAATAATTCTCCTACCATGTCCATGTGGCAGAACAGACGGCAGCTTTGAAGAGGAGCTTGAGTTTAATATTCATCAAACCTAGGAGCAATCCTTTTTCAAAATGTAAGCATCTACACAATTTAAAACAGAAAGAGGCCCTGAGTGCCTGTGCAGAATCAACAAACAAGGGAGTTAACTGGTGCTTGCCAAGACCTCACGCATAAACACAACAACAAAGAACTAGTCACCTATGGTAACTGAAGTCTGTGCCTGCTGTTTTTGGAAAGCTTGCATGCAAGGTGAGTGTTTTCTCACCCCAATCAGTGCTATGTTGGGAAAGGCAAGGTCTGAGCGCTGTTCTAAAGGAAGAAGCTCAATGAAAAAGTCTGACATCTACTGGAACTGTGTTTCAGAGCAGATGAGCCATGCAAGAGAAAGATCTACCAAGTTTATTATGCCACCTGCGTAAAAGAGCCCAGCACAATGCAACTCACATGACATCCTGCTTGAAATCCGCAAACCCAGGCCAACTGCCTCCCCAAGGTTCCCCCGACAGGACATCCTCTGCAAGTCCGACCATCTCAGGCTCTGACAAGGAGGCCTCTCCACGGAACTCCTCCATTGTCATCGCCTGCAAATCAGAGCCCCACTGTTCAGGTTGTCACAGAGTAATAATGCATTAAAGAAAGTGAGGGGGGGGGGGGGAATCATAGATTTTCTCTGCTATATTCAGTGACTAATCACAGGTATTTGTCATGTTATGCTCCTGCTTGTGCAAGATCACAAGTGTAATGAGAGAGAGACAGTCAAAAAGAGAAAGAGCGTGTGTGTGTGTGTGTGTGTGTGTGTGTGTGCGCGCACGCGCAAGCATGCGTGCATGTGTGTCCGTATGCATCTGTGTCTGTGTATCCATATATGTTCAACATGCCTATATGCATTTACATACATAATGCATTATTTGACTTTTGTACATTCTCAATGTCATGCCATATTATTCTGCAGGTTGTACAATTTACTGCATCCAGGAAACACTTTAAAGCAAGAAGACGGAGTACACAGAAACAACAGTCCATAGAAAAACACACACCCAGACGCCAACATCCTCAAGATCAGTGTCAACCACCCAACCTCTCCTCACCCTGACATGGTCCCACAGCTGCTGAAAGTTGATGGGCTTGTTGTCCCCTTCCATAGCCGTGGGGTCCAGACTGTCCCCCCCGTAGACAAACTGCACCACTTCGCCTGTGGACGTCCGCACGGTCGTGTCATACTGCACGCACAGGTCCTCCAGGTTCTGCAATGTACCCCACAGCCATGCTCTGAACACAATGCATCAGGAGTTTCCTTTTTTTCCCTTTTGCTGAGAGGCCAGAGCCAACAAAAATAATGTCCCTTTTGCTGAGAGGCCAGAGCCATCAAAAATAATGTCCCTTTTGCTGAGAGGCCAGAGCCATCAAAAATAATGTCCCTTTTGCTGAGAGGCCAGAGCCATCAAATATTCCCTTTGCTGAGAGGCCAGAGACATCAAATGTTCCCTTTGCTCAAATGTTCACTTTGCTGAGTGGCCAGAGACATCAAATGTTCCCTTTGCTGAGTTTTCTCAGCAATAAATCCCACACTGCTTGTTTCTCCATTATGTACACAACTCTGCAGAGTCCATGTCCATATTTTGATTACAGCCCAATGGCCAGTAGCAATGAAACACCAGTACCAGGTACAAGCAGCATGATGATCAGAATTGTGATCACAGCTGCTCCTAAAGGAAGAGAAAGAGAAGTTCAGTTACTCAAGCGTCTTCTCTCTGCAATGTCACTAGTACCATTTTGACATCAGCTATACCTGTCCAAAAGCGTATCCTTCAGCAAACTTGGCATGACTCGCCACAACCACAGAAGTCACTGCCTGTGGCCTGCACCCACAGTCTTGAAGAGAGTGTCCGCCAGACCCTCGCAATGAGACACGGCAATGGCTGAACACAACTGTCCATCTTGGCCAGACGATTCTGCATTGTGCCAGGATCTGCAGTCTAGACAGCAGTGTCCACCAACTTTTATGGCCATCCACGGCCTGACTAACCACAACCATCTACCCTGGCCAGATAGCAGTGTCCACCAACTTTTATGACCATTCACGGCCTGATTGACCATAACCACCTACCTTGGCCAGAGCTGCTGCATGGATCTGCAGTCTCAACAGCTGTATAAACTAACCAACTGACCACAACTACCTACCTTGGCCAGAGCTGCTGCATGGATCTGCAGTCTCAACAGCTGTATAAACTAACCAACTGACCACAACTACCTACCTTGGCCAGAGCTGCTGCATGCAGCCAGTATCTGCAGTCTCGACAGCAGTATAAACTGACCTTCATGGCCGGCCATGGCCCAAATGACAACTACTACCTACCTTGGCTATACAATGCTGCATGCAGCCAGTATCTGCAGTCTTGACAGCGGTATAAACTGACCTTCATGGCCCAAATGACAACTACTACCTACCTTGGCTATACAATGCTGCAGACAGCCAGTATCTGCAGTCTCGACAGCAGCATCCCCCATTCCATCATGGCTGGTCACGGCCTGACTGATCACATCAACCTACCTTGGTCAGGTGGGGCTGCATGTACCTTACTGCGTCTGCAGTCTTGACGGCAGTGTCTGCCACTCTCATGCCTACCCACAGCCTATTGATCACGGCAACCTACCTTGGTCAGGTGGCGCTGCATGTACCCACATCAACCTACCTTGGTCAGGTGGGGCTGCATGTACCCACATCAACCTACCTTGGTCAGGTGGGGCTGCATGTACCCACATCAACCTACCTTGGTCAGGTGGCGCTGCATGTACCCACATCAACCTACCTTGGTCAGGTGGTGCTGCATGTACCCACATCAACCTACCTTGGTCAGGTGGCGCTGCATGTACCCACATCAACCTGCCTTGGTCAGGTGGGGCTGCATGTACCCACATCAACCTGCCTTGGTCAGGTGGTGCTGCATGTACCTTAGCAGTGTCCACCAGACTCTTGTGCCTAGCCACAGCCTGACTGATCACAGCAACCTACCTTGGTCAGGTGGCGCTGCATGTACCCATGGCAACCTACCTAGACCAGACGTTGCTGCATGTAGCTCATGTCTGCAGTCTTGACAGCAGTGTCCACTGGACTCTTGTGTCTAGCCACAGCCTGACCAATCATAGCAACCCTACTTGGTCAGGTGGCGCTGAATGTACCCACAGCAGCCTACCTTGACCACACAGCGGTAAATGTACCGTAGCTGTGTCTGCAGTCTAGACGGCAGTGTCCACCAGACTCTCCTGCCTAGTCATAACCTGACTGATCACAGCATCCTACCTTGACCAGACGGCGCTGCATGTAGCCTGTGTCTGCAGTCTTGACAGCAGTGTCCACCAGACCCTCACGGCCAGCCATGGTGTGGAAGAAGAATTCTGTTGGTGTCAGGCCTGTGTAGAAACTGTTCTCTACAAAGCCACGGGCTTCTGGATCCTTGGCTGAAGAACAGAAATAGCTGCACTATGAAAATGGAAACTGTCAGCGCAATTATTCACAAACAAACAGACACATGTTTGTAACAACAGACATTTGTCTGTTTTCATGCATGTAAGTTGTAACTGAATTCACCATCTGGGACTGCAATAGTAGCCTACACTCTAACTCAAATACACCATACTGAGAAAAAAAGAAGGGAAAAAACCTTCAGCTCATGAAATACTTTTATAACTGCTATAACTTCACCTGCAAGACAAGACACCTCAAAATGTCATTTCCTATATGCACAAAGCAAAGAAAACAGAAAAGAGACAACCCAAAGGCATTCCACTACACTGATACCACAAACAAACGCACTGGCACCCTCCATTGTCTTACATTTCCTGTCAAAGTGTGGCAAAGCACAGTCCTCAAAGCCGTTGGGAACACAAAGAAAACAGAAAAGAGCCAGTCCAAAGGCATTCCCATACAGTCACACCACAAACAAATGCACTGGCACCCTGCACTGTTTTACCTTTCCTTTCAAAGTGTGGTAAAGCACGGTCCTCAAAGCCGTTGGGAACCCGCTTGCCGCTGATGGCCTGCTGTCCCACGCACGCTATCATCTGGGAGATGTTGATGTTGGAGCCTGCATGCACAGAAAAAGCAGGTTATCATGTGAGTACAGTCAGTACAAGTATAGCAACAAATTGCCATCATATTCATATATATTTCATATATATAAATGGAAAAAACAAAACAAAAACAACAAAATTATCCACAAAACAAAGTGAGTTGTTTAGTGCTTAAAAGATGTCACATGAACACAACAGAGACCTAAGTCTAACCCAGCATGTGAGTAAATACACAGTTTACAAACTCCACCAATGGCACATCCTCAAATGATGTATCGGAACAGTGCTTTATTCTGTCAACCATGACCCCAGCACCAATAACCATCAGCATTTTGTAAGGCTTAAAAGTCATCATATGCAAGTTTCTGATGCATGAATGAGTATAAAAAAATAAAATAAAATTAAAAATGGAGGAAATAAAACACTGATAGTACAGTCAGCAGTGAATTTCCAATCAAGCTGAAGCACTCTAATATAAGCCAGGAGCATGAAACTTGCAGAAAAATGTGGAGGTTTACCTTTGGATCCGCAGATGGCCATGATGAGTGGACTGTTGGTTTTGTGAAGTTCTTGCAGACATGCCATGCCAGCCTGCTCACGGATTGACGACAGCTCTTTCAGTATAACCGCCTGAGAAAGAAACACACAAAACAATAAGTGCTAAGTAAAATAAAACCGGGAGAACTAAAATTAAAAAACAAAAACAAAATGATAACAACACAAATAAATTACTCATTTGCGTGTGTATGTGTGCATACATGCCTGTGTGCACGTGCGTGTGTACGCATGTATTTGGCTGCACACATGTGCAGGCATATACACACACACGTCAGCACACACAATCTAGAATAATGTCAGAGTCCGCAAGTTCCTCCTCATGACATCCGTCACGTTCTTTTGCCAACCTACTGCCACAGTCCGACATGTGGTTCCGCTAAAGCTATGAAACACCACTTTCAAGCAACAAATTCACCAACAATGGATATCGTGTCTGCTGCGTTATTACAAAAAACTAATGCTCAGTTTCGAAGCACTGACACACAACATGCTTCTATACTGAGGTATAAGTTGATGGTGAAAAGTTATCTGGTTGGGGAAAATAGACTATGAAAGGCACAGTCTAAACAACTGTGTAAACCAAAGTATGTGAAAATGAGTTTGTGGTGCTCTGCAACAGGCTGTCTCAAACTCAAATTCAAGTAACCCCTCCCCTGGGCATCTTCAATAAATAGATTATTTTTTTTTGAAGCACATTTCTTTTGTGGTTCAACATACATCATCTGTTCACTGGGCCAGTTTTGCAGAACAACCTGTTAAACAAGCACGTACCAAGCAACCATGGCCACATCACTTGTCATGCTTTTTGCATGCACAGAGAGAATCACCCTTCAGAACAGCTGTTGTTACAGCGTTCCCAAGCTGAAGACTCAGGGGTCACCCAGTACATGACTATATGCAGTCATACATTGTCAGATGCATGCTAGAAGGTAAATGAATTGCACATGTGACCATTAGTTTTTTTTATTGCCCAGCCACATGGGAAGCCACATGCCATCTTCAGGGGACTTAATTCCATTTCTGGTGGGTGGATGCCGTCACGCAAGGAGCTTTTCACGGCTGAAGATATTCTGTCCGTAACTATGCAGCACACAGTAACATTTAAGGTAGCCTTGGCATACTTGATGGTGTCACTGCGTTCTTGATGGCATCACTGTATCAACTGTCACAGAGCCCAAGCCAAGGGAGGTTCAGAGAAGTACACTTGCTAGACACATACCTCCAGCGTTTCCTCTTCATTGCACCCAGGCTGGGTCTGTAGCTTGTGTTCCTCACACTCCTGAATGTGGATGTCACAATTCTGGTACCTATCAAACAGACACAAATTCACACAGAATCCAGTAAAACATGGAAGTGAAACAAGCTCTTACACACACACACACACACACACATATGCAGGCACACACACACACGCATGCAGGCACACACACACACACACACACACACACACACACATGCATGCAGGCACACACACACATTTTCAAAGTCTTTCCAAAAACTCATAACCACTACATCTGAGGCATAGTCAAGCTTTCTACTTGTCTAAGATGCCACAGGCCACAACCAACTCAATGCCCACATCTTCAGGAAAATGAAGCTGGCACCATCACCAACCTGCAACTGTGGTCTTGAAGACCAGACAGCTGAGATGCCAATTCTGCAGAAAGCAAGACAAAACGTGTGGCCAACAGCAGTGCTGCTGCACATCAAACTCTATGGCAGCTGGGAGGAACTGGAGAAAACAGCCACGTTTATCTTGCAGACTGGACTTTCAACAGACCAGGATATTAATGAGGACTTTTCTGAAAAGGAACTCTTAACTTAAAAGACAGCCTCCATTGCAAAGTGTAGCAATAATACCATTTATAATAAATTTTACAAAAACAAATTATATAAAAATAAGTTACCCCTGTGACAGCAACTGATTCTTTGCTTTGATGAGTCCAGCACCTGGTGTGACATCTCCGAGGCCAATGGAAAATCCACGGTTGGCTGCACAGTAAAAAGGAGTCACAGAAATATGCGTCCATATGCATACATCTGTATCAACAACAAAAACAAAAAGCACACAAAAGACCAATCTAGAAATTGAACTGCTTACTGGAAGTAAAAATATTTCAGATCATGTTCAAGATTGTTATCATACTCTGTTCCAAAGGCACTGTTGCACAACTGTCCTTGGTGTCATAAATGTAGACACATGACTGAAAAGCTGGGGGGGGGGGGTTTCTTTCTTCCTTTCTTTCTTTTTTTGTGTTCTTGAACTAGGCATTAGTCTGCCATCCTGTAAACAAAATCTTTTAGCTCTCAAAGGAAAACAAGAGCCATGACCATCTTTTGACACTGGAATGACAATGCTGCTGGTGCTCAAGAATAAACACACCTGACAGGCTATTACTGTAATAGCAGAAATTGTTTCTAAACAATGAGCATTACAGCCAACAGTGTCGCTTTCCAGAAGCACCCTCACACAACTCACAAAGGTACGCTGGACAGATCTTCGCAAGGCGCGAGAGAGCATCAGCAGCATACTCCTGGCCAAAGCTGCGAAGGATGATGTAGAAGATGTTGTTCTTGGAGCCAGAGCCCAGAGTGGTTTTGTCCAGGGTGCCACACATCAACTGACTGTTGTGCACCACAACAACTGCAACAAACACATGCGTGCTACAGCTGTAAAACACGTGAGATGGTGCTCCTGGGGCCTCAACTATCTTACTGTCTGTATGACACTGTGCAGTCACTCACTGTTGGCCACCACAACTGGACCAAATGCACACACATCAATAAAACACATGAGATGTTGCCCTTGCAGCCTGACAACCCTACTGTCTGTATGGCAATGTGTAGTCACTCACTGTTGGCCACCAGCTGTTGGCCACCACAACTGGACCAAATGCACACACACATCAATAAAACACATGAGACGTTGCCCTTGCAGCCTGACAACCCTACTGTCTGTATGGCAGTGTGTAGTCACTCACTGTTGGCCACCAGCTGTTGGCCACCACAACTGGACCAAATGCACACACACATCAATAAAACACATGAGATGTTGCCCTTGTAGCCTGGCAACCCTACTGTCTGTTTGACACTGTGCAGTCACTCAGTATGGCACTGTGCAGTCACTCAGTATGGCACTGTGCAGTCACTCAGTATGGCACTGTGCAGTCACTCAGTATGGTACTGTGCAGTCACTCAGTATGGCACTGTGCAGTCACTCAGTATGGCACTGTGCAGTCACTCAGTATGGCACTGTGCAGTCACTCAGTATGGCACTGTGCAGTCACTCAGTATGGCACTGTGCAGTCACTCAGTATGGCACTGTGCAGTCACTTACTGTTGGCCACCACAACTGCACCAAATATACACACATCAATAAAACAATGTGTATAATTATATGCATGCAAAAAGATCATACACGCGTCCTCAATATTTCACAGTCCATGTCAGAGTTTGGTGGATTATGGAAACACTAAAATAACTCAACATGCATGAAAAACATGCAAAGCACAATGAGTCAGCCTGAGAGCAAAAAACATCGCTGTATGAAAAATAATAATGATAATAATAATACAACAGATGAGGTGTTGCTCTCAGAGTGTGAGCCCACAATCCTCATGTCTGTAATGGTACTACTGTGTGTCAACTCACTGTTCGCTACATCTGGACCAAATGCACACACATCACTCAAACACCCAGGACACTGCTGACTGCTGTGAACATGACCAAAATTAGATACTACTTTAGCTCACTATTGGCTCCCACAAATGAACCAAATGCACACTCAAACACATGAGATACTGATGACTGCTGTGAATATGACCAAAATTAGACACTCTGCATTTACTAGCTCACTATTGGCTGCCACAAGTGGACCAAATGCACACAATCACTCAAACATATGAGATGCTGCTGACAGCTGTGAACATGAAAAATAACAGACACTGCATATTGACCACCACCACTGGACCAAACACACACACACACACACATACACACACACACACATACATACACACTCAAACAAACAAGATACTGCTGACTGCTGCGAACATGACCAAAATCTGACACTACATTAATTCACTATTGGCCACCACAACCGGACCAAATGCACACACAACACTCAAACAAGCAAGATACTTCTGACTGCTGCAAACACGACCAAAATTAGACGCTGTGAATTTAATAACTCACTCTTGGCCACCACAGCTGGACCAAATGCATACACATCACTAAAACACACAAGATGCTGTTTGTTGTTGTGAACATGACCAAACTGAATAAGGGTCCCTGTCCAATGTGCTGCACGATCAGAAGCAACATGCCAACACTCGTGAATAACCGCCTAGAACTCATGACTTTCCCTTTCTCGCTACTTCATTATTTGGCACTGCCACATGCTAGACAGCACAGCAGCAACAGCAACACTCCAAAAAAGTTCTTTTTAACTTGCTCTTCAGCACATTAAAAGACGTTATATTTAAAAAGGGGGTTTTAATTAAAAAAATAAAAATAGAAGACCTACAGCCATCGTTGGGGCACAGTTCCAGCTCATGCTCCTTATAGTGCTGCTTCCCATCAGGTTTTCCTTCAGCAGGCTGGAAAAAGTTTTTCTTGAAGTTTCTGCCTTTGCATCGAAGGTTGATCTTGACTGGGCACTTCTTGTTTGGACGCAGGATTAAGCTGAAGATCTGCTTCCCAGTCCACAGACGACAGGGCTTTAAACAAACAAAAAACAAGAAATCACAAAAAGATACACTTTTGTTCGGTCAAACCCATTACAGCAGTCAATATTCATAAGCAATGGATGGCTAATTAGCACACACACACAAAAAATACTCAATGTAGCCTCGTACTAACAGTGGCAAAGTGGGGTACTTGATAACATCACACAAAAAATGAAAACAGCATACAACTGACATGCAGGTCATACAAATGCATGCATTCCATGAATGCGTATCAAGCTACAGATCAGGGAACATGAAGGCGAGGTGGTGCAAAGACGGTGCTGTGTACTTCCACACCAGCATGCTTCCAACAATCCCTGCACTTGGTCAAGCTGATCGTGAGCGCTATCCCATGGGTCAAGAATGCACAGACCGGAACTGGAGGGGGGGGCAGTTAGCAAGAAAGATGATGCCAGGCCATTTGTGACTCACTGACAGTTTACAGCACCAAATCACTCTAACAGCAGCCTGTGCACCAAAAGAATGACAGCTGTAACAACAACAGTGTTACCATTAAAATACAAACATCAAATCACTCTAACAGCAGCCTGTTCACCAAAAGAATGACAGCTGTAACAACAACAGTGTTACCATTAAAATACAAACATCAAATCACTCTAACAGCAGCCTGTTCACCAAAAGAATGACAGCTGTAACAACAGTGTGACCATTAAAATACAAACATCAAATCACTCTAACAGCAGCCTGTTCACCAAAAGAATGACAGCTGTAACAACAACAGTGTTACCATTAAAATACAAACATCAAATCACTCTAACAGCAGCCTGTTCACCAAAAGAATGACAGCTGTAACAACAACAGTGTGACCATTAAAATACAAACATCAAATCACTCTAACAGCAGCCTGTTCACCAAAAGAATGACAGCTGTAACAACAACAGTGTGACCATTAAAATACAAACATCAAATCACTCTAACAGCAGCCTGTTCACCAAAAGAATGACAGCTGTAACAACAACAGTGTTACCATTAAAATACAAACATCAAGTCACTCTAACAGCAGCCTGTTCACCAAAAGAATGACAGCTGTAACAACAACAGTGTTACCATTAAAATACAAACATCAAATCACTCTAACAGCAGCCTGTTCACCAAAAGAATGACAGCTGTAACAACAACAGTGTGACCATTAAAATACAAACATCAAGGAAACCGTAGATATATCTTGAGAGAGAGAGAGAGAGACATACAGTTATGCACATCACAAGTTTATCACAGGCTGGTGCATGTGCTTGTGCATCACGTTACGCAGTGTGACTGTGTGGGTGAGCGGGTGCCAACGTCAATGTAGATCTCCCCTTCCCTTTTCGTACACCACCAGAAATTTCAGTGCTGATGTGTGTTCTCTCTCTCTCTCTCTAAAAAAAAGGCAGGCTTCATTTTAAACTTATACTATTATTCAATAAAACACATACCTTCCAAATCGCAGGTGGTGGCAGAGTAATTTTCAAGGTGCTGTCTTTTCCGGACAGAATGGAGGTGATGACTTGCACGGCACGAGAACGATCAAAGAAGACGTCCTTCTGTGTGAGCAAGAAGGCCCCTGTGATGATTTCACAGCAAGAACATTAACCAACAGCAAGAACATTAACCAATCAGTTGTCATTATCAACTCTGTAATATTAAACCCCCTAATATTACTGACAGACCAACAGAGAGCCCTATGGTGATTTTCATAACAACAACACTAAGCAATCAGTTGTCACTCTCAACAATGTGACATTAAATCCCTTAACATGACTGTCAGACAGATCAACACAGAGCTCAAATCAAATCATACTTTGGCTTTCTGTCTGGGTGCTAAAAAGTTAAAAATACAAAACTGATGCTCCCTAATGGAAAGCATCAATTATTTCTCACATGCACTATGATAACGAGTATCATTATTCATCAGTCTAAATGGCTTTCTCTGCGTACACCTCTGAAACGTTTAGGCAAAGAGGTGGTGGGGGGTGAAGTGGGGCTTCTCTAAGCCTAACGGCTGATGAGTCAAATTTAGAAACAATATTAAAATCTCTCTTTTCAAAGTAAAAACCGTCATCTGGATCACTCCCATCTCTCACAGCAAATCATAAATCATGCCACATACCACATTTCAAAATGATTCCTGATCAACTCTAACCACAAGTAAATGACATGATAAAACTGGTATATTTCACATATATGAGGATGCACCTTTGATGGAATTTATACCTTGTTATACTCGCATGCCAGGGAAGATTTACTGTACACAAGTCAGCTCTTTGTTGCCATGTTCATGTGACATCTTTCAAGTGCAAATTAACTCCCTTGCTTTGTTCTGTCCAGTCTCACACTTTACAAACTTTTAAAAAGTTCTGAAAAATGTTGTCCTCATCATCAGCTGTGCCAGATCACATCATGACCCCAATGGGGCAACTCTTGCCAATGTGAAGCCTTACGAGTTGGACACAGATGGGGACGCCCCCTGGGAATCAGAGCTGGTAAGAGGAGGAGAGTCAGTGGCACAGAGCCAGATCAGCCACTCTTGAAAGCCTGGTCAAGCGCGGTCACCACATGGATGGGTTTTGCGCCCGCCCCAAGATTTCTCCCAAGTCAAATTCTGTGCAGACTCTACAGAAGTCCTTTGGGTGAGACTATAAACCAAAGTCCCCCCAAGTGTATAATATATGCATGCAAAAAGGATCACCTACACATGCTAAAGCTCCTACAGTCCATATCAGAGTTCTGGGGACTATGAAAACACCCAAATAACCCAGCACACATTATAAGTGCCAGCCTCCAAAATGTTCAAGTTGGACACCATGCGGAACAAGAAAGAGAGAGCTAAACATGCATAATAATAATAGTGGAAATTTGTAAAGGGCCTACCCTGTGACTCAAAGTGCTGAACAAGCATAGTATAACACACATAATGTACACTGAGATGGTAATGTTATCAGAATTAAAAAAATAATCAAAAAAATATAGAAAAGCTAACACATAAGGGTTCAAGGACAAGGGTTCAAGCGTAACTATGCAAAAGATGCACACACACACACACATTGTACTGACTGATAGGCATAGAGTGTATCTGATAGCCAGTGGCTATGCACAAGGCAGAAAGTGCATTAAAAATATATCTATATAAAATAAGCAGTTCTGCAACTGAAGTGAAAAATAAGGTTACATCTTACCAGTGATAAAATCCTGAATGGCAGCAATGAGAGGCTCTCCATTTCTGGGTGTGACCGTGTTGGACTTGGACTGAAATTTAGCCAAAAAAGACCCAAAATGTAAGTGCATTTGAATTGTTCTCCTTTTTTTCTTTAAAGCAAAAGACTGACAAGAAACATGTTTAGTATATGAAACAAAAATGCCTGAGGCTAAGGATCAGCACTGAAAGTCATGTTCATGAAGTCTGCAGATATAAACACAGATGTGCATGCATGCAAACAAACAAAAACATGCACAGATACATAAAAACAAACAACAAAACAAATCTGACCAATTCCTTACCCCCATCAGAATAAGGGCCTCTGCCTTTGCTTCCTCTGTCTGTGGAAGGTGAAGGTTCATCTCATCTCCATCAAAGTCAGCATTGAAAGGGTTACAGCAGCACTCGTTAAACCGGAATGTTCTGTTGGGCATCACCTTGGCCTAAAATATATTCATATTCATGTACACATGTACACAATACACAAAAACAGAAGTCCCTCTCAGCTTCATCCAAATTAAAAGAATTACTGATGGAAGTCAGCATTGAAAGGGTTAAACCAGCACTCATTAAACTAGAACGTTCTGTGGGGCCTCACCTTGACTTAAAAAAAGAAGAAAAAAGGACACACATACATACTATGCAACAGTAGACAATGAAAATTTATCTCAGCTTCATCCAAACTGACAGAATTACTGGTGGAAATGGTTACAGTAGCACTCCCTCAAGACAAGTTAGTCCGAGGATGTTTAACACCCAGTCTACCATGAAGGTTATATCAGGGCACATTTCGTCCTGAGGTGACCCTATGTGATTGAAGAGGCATTAAAATCAAAAAACGTACCCCTTGACATTTTACACATAAAAGTCCCGATTCACTGCTATGAATATGATAAATGCCACTTTATGGCTGAACAAAATTTGGAGGGGGAAAAAAGCAGGAGGGGGGAGGAAGCTGAATGAGCTAAGAAAAAAAAGAAAAAAATTAAAGCAATAATTCCTGGCAATGGCAGAAGTATACGAAATCATGGGCTCCACGCTTTAAATAGAAAACCTTTGACAGCTACTTTTTTGCACAGGGGACCTTAATTTCTGCATCCACAGTACCCAAATGCCAGACCCTGAAAACAAAGCAACTAGGACCGAGAGCATCATTTGCTCGCACTTTGTTTCAACCCTTTATCTGCCCTTTGGACATCAAATGATGTCATGGGCAAAGTGATTTCCATCAGCCTATAGGACTCTGATTAACTTTCGGTTCCAGCTTCTCACAAATCCATAGGTGTAACAAAGCTCTCAAAAGCAGCACTTTTTGTCAGCCATTCTCAAGACTTACTGGAAGAAACTGTACTAAAAATGCACAATTCATGGCTGCGAAAGGGTTAAAACAACATGAATACAGGGAAGGCACGCTGCTGGGATACTAGAATCATCTCATCTACAGCAGTTTTTTCTTCTTCATTTTTTCCCCCCTCAAGTTCTCCCTTACTGGGTTCCAACGTGTTGGACTTCAATGACCTTTGCCCTAGCCTCAAACTGGACATTGTATGTTATGTATCACTGGTGGAAGATGCCACAAGTATCATTTTTGTCATGACAAACGCATGTTTGTCGTGACAAAACATGTTTTTTGTAAGAACACATGCATGCTTGTTGCGACAAAAGTTTTGTCATGACAAACATATTTTTGTTACAACAAAACTTTTGATGCATCAAATATTTGTCGCAACAAACATAAGTTTGTCATGACAAGCTTACTTTTGTCAATGACAAGCTTACTTTTGTCATGATAAAAGTATGATTGTCGTGACAAAACTTTTGTTGCAACAAACATAATTTTGTCGCGACAAACATGTCTGTCGCAACAAAACTTTTGTCGTGACAAAAATGATACTTGTGGCATCTCCCGCCACTGATAGTTATGCGGTGGACTGCACCACTGCTTAATACTTACATGGAAGGCCTGAATGCTGAGCTTGTGCAGGGAGGGCTGGCGGTTAAACAGAACAACATCCCCATCCATCATGTGTCGGATCACTGTGTCGCCAAGCTTCAACTGGCTGGCTTGCTGATTTCGGTCACCGTACTTCAAAAACCTGTTGAAGAGGTCAGTCTACCGGTGTGAGAGTGTGTTGCACATATACGCACCATACTTCAAAAACCTGTCTTAAGTGGTCAGTTTACCAGTGTGAGAGTGTGTTGTGCAATACACCTCATACTTCAAAAACCTGTCATAAGAGGTCAGTTTACCAGTGTGAGAGTGTGTTGTGAACATACGCCCCATACTTCAAAAACCTGTCATAAGTGGTCAGTTTACCAGTGTGAGAGTGCGTTATGCACATAAACCCCATAGTTCAAAAACCTGTCATATGAGGTCAGTTTACCAGTGTGAGAGTGTGTTGTGCACAGAATGTATTTAAAAACAAAAGTGTACACACCCAAACACACAATATTCCAAAAGCTTTTCACACATGGTCAGTTTACACTGAAAAAAGTGCACACATACACATGTGTCTTAGTCTCTTTCAATGGGTAAATCCAACATGAAAGTTTCAACCTGTAAACCCCTTCATGCTTCACTGCATAATTGAAAGCACCTACTTCTTGAACCCAGTTTCTCCATTCTGTATCATGTCTGCCCCAGGATGAATGTCACAACCATTGCGCACCAGCTGCCGCATCAGGTCAATGTTGGTCTTGGTGACTTTCTCCGGGTATGTCATCACTTTGGCCACATCAATTGGCACTGCCACCTGAGAGTCATCAAGGTGATATGCATTCAACTGGACTGACACTGATTTCTACCTGTTTGCATCACAGTCTCATCACTCCACCTATCATGAGGACTCTACAGTACTTATACATCTTACCATAAATATTACAACTATATATTATATCACAATATGAAGGTTACTTACACTGAATTATAGAAGTCACATACACATCTTACTACAAGGATATTCAGATTATTTAATCCTCATTAGCAATTCATATAAAAGCAGCTATATGAAACCTTCAGAGCTCAGGAGCTGTGTGAAAGTCGATGTGGCCGTCCTGGGCTCCCGTCCCTAATAAGCCTTTGGTTTCTGTATACGTAAAGCAACACTCAACCAACAGCAACTGTACCGACATCTGAGGACATTAAGCCCCAGATCATCATCAGCAGAAACAGGAACACCAAATGCTCAGCTGATTTGCATTCTGTTTGTTTTTTCAAGGGTGACCCTTAGCAAAAGAAGCATCATGGGCCCTGCTAATACAAATGGAATGGAATTTTTTTTTAAATTCTAGTTTGTTAAAAATCCAACGTCTGAAAGTCCTGAAAACATAGCCATCAGTGCTGCCATTCTGTGTCTGTCAGTCTGTGACATCATCAACAAAGCTGGCATACATGGTGAAGTGTGTATTATGGCATGGGCCAACAGTTTTTGCACTCGTCAAAGGTAAAGACTAAGAGTGAATCAACATAGCTATGCCCTGAGGAATTAAAATTTGAAGCAAAAAACACTGTTACATTAAAACTGATAACGCCACCTCATAACGCATGCAAAAGAAAACATATGCACATATTCTGTTTTAGGAGTATCTTGTGTCTTTGCTTGAGGTTCCCTTTAATCATTTCACTTATAATGGTAAATTATTAATTTAATACACAAGGGTCACTGCAGAATGAGTTTGATATCTAAAGTGTTTGTCCTTAAAAAATGTTTTGTTATGACTGCAGTTATTCGGCAAATGTACATCAATATATGACCAATACAACAAACCTGATCAATTCGCATGTTGGGATCAGGGGAGATGACAGTTCTTCCTGAGTAGTCAACACGCTTTCCAGACAGATTGCCACGGAAACGACCTTGCTTGCCCTTCAGCCTCTGAACAAATCCTCTCATGGTTTTCTTGGGCTGTAAAACAGGAACAAAAAAATTCATTTGAAAACAGCATAGTTTTCTTTGAATTATAAACAGCTTTCAAGCACTCATCTGATTGTGCTTTAAATTCTGAAACTGTAAAGTCCTGAGTAATATTAATACACTGTATAAAGTAATTCAAACTTGCATTTTCTGTATGCAGTAAACTGACTGATCCAGTTCTAGTCTTAAAGGCCTATGTTACCTCAGAGGCAAGGGTCACATATTTTAAGATAAAGACGCATAACACATGATCCATGCAAAAAATAAGTGGTGGAAGATACTGATTTTATGCTAACTTTAAAAGCTGATGCCATCAAACCCAGAAGTGTCTGGTACCACAATTAATAACAGTGGGGTTATAATAATGCCCTTTCTCATGTAAACCCTAGGTGCACACATTTCGTGATCAAGCTAAGCAACCAACATGAAAACATACAACATTAACATGCACAAATTTGTCATCAGCATCTTCACTAATGAAGTGTAATCAACTTGAATCATGATTAAGATAAAAAAAATAAAAGGTTTTAAAAAAGGGGGGCCGGGGTAGTAACAGAACAAAACTGACCCATTGTGATTTTTTGGCACAGATACATTCATCCAGGCAACGTTCAAACATAAATGGTGTATAGTCACCCAAGAACAACGAAATGGCAGAAGATATTTGTTTTTGTTTTGTTTGTCTCTTTCCTTTTATCTCTCTCTTTTTAAGTACCTGCATGTGAAGAGGAATCCCTGATGTCTCACTGTTGTACAGCAAAGCAACCTGAAGCTGTAGAAAATCCCAGTCTTCCTATTTTTTGACAAAGCAAGAGGAAGTGAGTAACTTGTTTTTTATGCCCAATCAACCAGTTATATCAGGGCAAAACACATTTTATCAGAACACAACAAATGCTAAAAATATGTACATGCGAAAACTAGTACAGCATCAATTTATTTTAAAACAGAGGTAAAAAGTGGATAAACCATACACAGAACCAAAACAGGATCTGAACAGTTTTACTCTGCCAAGAATTTTATCTTTTTTAAAGAAGTTAAATATACCGTCCATTGATGTGTCTGGGATTAAAATCTCCAGAGACCGTACATGCCACATTCTTGTTTCAATAAAATCTGAACAAAAAAGTTAAATATGTTCAATAATGAATAAAGTAAGAGAATAAGAAATAAAAGCATTTCACCTATGTACAATAAAAACACCACAAGCCACTAAAACCCCAGCTGCTGAAACCCAAAGTACGTTCCTAACATAAATTTATTTAGCATGTTTCCAAATTAACTCAAACACAGATAACACACATTATGTCACATCACTGAAGAAAGAAAGGCCACAGAGTGACCACTCATCACAAAACAAACTGCTTAAAGTTAAAAAAAGCTTGAAACAATTGTGCAGCAAAGATTTTGCACAGTTTTTTTAATTTATTTCCATAAATAAAATCAGCAGTCAGCAGAAATGTAAAATGCATCCCATGCATTCTCTTTTTTCCTTCTTCTTTTTTCTAGTATGGCAGCATATATAGTCACCAGAAGCTTACAGCAAAGTAAACTAAAATGACATGACAAAAGTAAACTAAAATGACATGACAAAAGTAAACTAAAATGACATGGCAAAAGTAAACTAAAATGACATGACCAAAGCAGAGCTTATAGGTCTTTAAGACACAGAAGCAGCTGCACAAAATCATCAGTCCGTTTTCCTTTTCTTTTTTTTAAGATGACAAAAACAACGAGAATAAAAAGGCAAAAAATGCTAACCATGATCAAATGCATTTTGGCTGCAGATGCTATGTGTTTCTGGATCACATCATTCAGGAAGATGATTTCTGTCAGCTTCATTGTGATATCATCTTCATTCCTGGAATTATACAGCATAGGCTACAATAAATACAGTAAATCAAGGATGAAACATAAACACAAGCAAACAAATGAAAACACACAAACACACATTATACGTACACACGTGCACATGCAAACACATGCATAATAAACTTACAAAGGGGACCATTCTGTTGTTGTTTTTTAAATAAGTTCCTTTTTCTAATTTTATACATTACAAAACTGTCTAAATTCATGATTTATTCAAGGTAACTTGCCTCTCTTTAACACGTTTAAAATGGGAGGGGGCAGAAAGAGGTTACTTTCTTCTTACTCCCCCGCTTCTATTCTTATAAATCACTTACGTTCCAGACTTCAAGTCTGACATCACGGAAGGGCGTATGCAGAGAGGAGGAACAAAAATCCTGGTCAGGATCAGGTCTTGGGGCATGTTGACATTGTTGTTCATCAACAGCAGTGGGACGTCCTGCCCCCCAAGCATAAATAAATATATAAATAGGACACAAACAAGAGAAGCAATGACAAAAAGCATTCAAATTGTTTTAATCAACTTAGAATAAGATAAGCAAGCAGCTAATAATTCCGTGAGAATCAAGTGATTAAAATGGAAGTACTGGCCTGGATTTAAAGGTGAAACACTTTCACTAATTGTCAATCATTTTGTTTTGTTTAATCATACAGTGATACTCACTGAAAGTAATCCTCTTGTGGATTAAAGACTACAATAACCAGGACCAATGGCAACCACTGTTACTGTACCTGAAAAAAACTTAATAGACGCACTGGAACCATGTGCTAATGTAAGATTCCTAGACAGCAGCTGATAGTAAAACCAGAGGAAGACATCACCAAGTTTCTTTGCAAACTTAATACAAAACATATTTTGGTCACAATAAGAAGTGATACATTGCACAATGCCCCATTCTTTTAACCATGAAAAGTAAAGTGCATGTTTATCCCCAAATAAACTTGAACAAAACCAAAACAAATAACAAAAACTGCAACAAAACAGTAAACCCCACACTCACACAAACATAAAAAGAGAAATACACACATGAGCATGCACAAACACACACACACACACACACATGTATGCCAGGACACTGATGCACGCATGGCTAGAATCCCCTAAATAGCTCCACTCAAACTGTCTGGTTTTATGAATGACACCTAAGAACCTCACCTCCACTTTGATCTGTTTAAACAAGTTGAGCACTTTGATTGGATCAAGCACCTCCTGCAAAGACACAAAGAATGACACAATGTGCAATAATATCAAAGCACTCAGCAAAGGACATAAAGCATGTTTTACTACCTCCCTGGTCCATTCTGTGAACTGTGGTCTGTGTGACAACCAACACCTCACATGCACAGACAGCTACAACATGGCCATATAACTGATCTAACAGGATTCAGTGGCTCTAATGTGCAGATGCCTTTATTAGAGCATCTTAACATTTCACATCGTGAATACTGGACCTGGTTCATTCAGTAAACTGCAGTCTGTGTGATAACTGACATCTCACAGACAGCTACGACAAGGCCATGTGACCATCTGACAGGATCCAGTGGCTCAGACGTACAGGTGTCTTTGAAGGGATCATTTTAACATTTCACACTGTGCTGAACAGCCATACCAAATATGCATTCAACTATGGGAAAATACAATGGAACTTATGCACAATTTTCAAACCATGTGACCACAGAACACCTATAACCATGAAAGGCAGATAATTGGTTTTTAGTGCCGAGTCAACCATGATGGCTATATCAGGGTGACTATCCATGAAAATAAATAAAGGACAAACTGACCACGGGGGAAAACCACTCTTAACAACCGCACCTCTTCAGGCTATCCTAGTAATAACCTACTAATATGTGTGTGTGTGTGTGTGTATGTGTATGTGTGACTGTGTGTGTGTGTGTGTGTGTGTGTGTGTGTGTGTGTGTGTGTGGTGTGTGTGTGTGTGTGTGTGTGTGTGTGTGTGTATGTGTGTGTGTGTGAGAGAGACTGTGTGCGTGTGTGTGTGTGTGTGTGTGTGTGTGTGTGACTGTGTGTGTGTGTGACTCTGTGTGTGTGTGTGTGTGTGTGTGTGTGTGTGTGTGTGTGTGTGTGTGTGTGACTGTGTGTGTGTGTGTGTGTGTGTGTGTGTGTGTGTGTGTGTGTGTGTGACTCTGTGTGTGTGTGTGTGTGTGTGTGTGTGTGTGTGTGTGTGTGTGTGTGTGACTCTGTGTGTGTGTGTGTGTGTGTGTGTGTGTGTGTGTGTGTGTGTGTGACTCTGTGTGTGTGTGTGTGTGTGTGACTCTGTGTGTGTGTGTGTGTGTGTGTGTGTGTGTGTGTGTGTGTGACTGTGTATTTAGCTTATTTTGACTAGATCTCGACTCTTTGTTCTTTACCTACTGTGTTCATGTATGTGCACACACACACATGTGCAGTTCAGCTTGTTTTGACTAGATCTTCATTCTCTGTTCTTTGCTTTGTTAGTTTGTTAGGGGCTATGTGCTCCAATGTGGAGAAATGGCAGATAAAAGAATACATTATGTTTTTATTATTAATTAACACTTTTAAAAGCCATAGCATTCGACTTACCTGTGTTTTATCAACAAGGGGCGCAAGGTCTTTGTTCTCTTTCAGTGCAATGTCAAAGGATTCTACCAACTCGGCAAGTGGATCGTCACCCCTTCTCTTCTTGTATTTATCATGGATGATCTTCAGCACACTGCACTTTTTCACCATACCTGTGCATTAATTATATAAATTCTACATATTTGCACAAATTAAAACAGTAGAACAAACTTTTCACCAATAAAAATACAACTGAATGTAAAACAATGACAATGATGTTTTCAGATTTTTATAGCAGTGTATCTGCCATGGGGGAAAAAAAGAGCACAAAATAACATTTTAGAAAAATCAAGCCAGCAAGCCAGCACAACTTTTCTGATATTCAGAGGTGACTTGTTTCAACAGTTTTTGACCCGGAGAGAAAGCTTTATCATCTTTGTGTTAAACTTTTTCTCTTAGGTTTCACTATTTGCACTCGGACTCCAAATGTACCACCAGACAAGAATTAAAAAGACAATTACCATTTTTTTTTTTTATCCATCACCAAAACTGGTGAGATGACTCTCTCTCTCTCTCTCTCTCCTTCTTCTGTTCAGCATTTAAACAACCAAACAAGCTTGTGCTCACTTTACTTTGTGACAACCTTGTTGCTACACTGCAATTAACTACTAATTTTTCAGCCTGTGAGTGTGTGACTAGTGTCAGAAAACTGGTGAACTTGTTCAGTGTGTATTTCAGGTGACACCGAGCATAGCATATGAGCACAAAAGACATTCTACATTTGTGTCAAGCAACTTGAATGCACTCTGAGTATAGTGGATTTATAAATGAACAAGCTATTTTAGTATGTGATTGCTTTTGACTTAAAAGCGGAGGGTGGTCTTCTGATTTCCATCACCTGTCCCATAGTACAGCATTAATAATAATTTCTTAATATTACAAATCTCTGAACAGTATTCAAGTCTAAATCTTTGAACAGCATCCCTGTCTAGACCTGACCATAAAAAGTAAATGCTAGCAGAATGGCCACACAACACAAACCCTGAAATACACCTTGCCTCACAGTCACAAGTTTCTCAAATAACATTTCTTCCTTTCGTTCCGATTCCTTTTGTGCCATAATATTCTACATGATACAATGTCCTCCCAACATGCTTATAATGCCTAAGAAAAGTCCAACATACCATTGAACTCTCCACATTTTGGACAATAAACAACTTTCCGACATCGCTCATAGATCTTTTTGCGGAGACTTTTCTTCTGGAGGTAACCCATGTTTGGTTTCTTCAGGACATCAAGAAAACCTTGTTTCACATCTTCTGGCAGCAAGATGGCACTACATGTCTGAAAAATAAATACAAAAATAATTGGAACGCTTTTTTGCTTTTTCCACTCTAAGCTTAATTTTTTTTTAAATAAAGAAAAAAGCTCTGAATCTTTTACTGTCACCAGTTTTGCTGTGTTTGAGTTTCAGTTTCAGAATAACTCAGTGACACTGACAGTAAACACTAATTACTTGTTACTAGTGTTTAGAACAGCAGTTTGTGGAGAAGTGCCTTGTAAAAACTGGACTAAATGATGCCTTGTGACATCTTTATCAAGAATGTATACACACACGCACACACATACACAGATACATACAAACGTTCATCTTTTTCTTTTTCTTCAAACTAAATACAAGATCCTAATCAATATAGATTCATGAATGACACTGTGGAATATTCAACATTATTTGTCTGATTCAGTGATTCTTGTTTTTACCTTGCATATCATTTGCAAAACTGTGATGGTAGTTCTGAAAAACCCAATATGGAAGCAGGGAAGTTCCAGGTCAATGTAGCCATAGTGACCAACACAGTCGGCAACCACTTTGCCACAAGTGTCACATGTTTCCCCCTGTACGCTGGTTCCCTGAAAGCAAGAAGCATATAGAGAAGGATCTTAACTGCACGCACATGCACACACACACGCACACACATGCATTCTCTCTCTGGCTCTGGACTGACAAGTAGATTTAACCTGAGAAAGGTTTTACATATATATATATATGATTTATTAACCACACACAGAAAGTACTGCAAATAAAGTTTGACTTTGAGTGTTCTGATGAATGAATGAATGAAAATTTATATAGCGCATAAAAAACTTCCACACAAAACATTATGTAGTTACAGCACCTTGCATGTTACAGCAGTTATTATTCTTTTTGATGAGTAAACTAAAAGTAGTTGTGTAAATATATATATATGTCAGTGATATAGCTGCATTTTGGATTTTGGATGATGTGACCCTGTGCAACTGAGAGGATGTTAAAATCAACATTTCTCTCTCTAAGTCTAAGCCTCTATCTTACACACACACACACACACATGCTGGTACACTTTAAATAACAGAAAAGAAAAGCATCCACACAATGAATGCATCATGCCATTATCACTGTATCAGATTATTTACACATTTATAAAAAATATCCATTCTGTTGTTTATACACCCAAAGTGAAATCATAACACTGATTTTCTGGTTCTTTTTAAAAATAATAATAATATTAATAATAATAATAAAAATTATAGAGCATTTAAAGGTATGATTTATATATATAGTTAATAAGATTATGCATCCAAAGAAAGTCCAACTATATCAGTTTTATCACTGACATATTTACATGACTACTTTTAGTTTACTCATCAAAAAGAATAACTTCTGTAATTAGTAAAGCATACTTCCAAGGGTAAACTATCCTGCTATTATATGCTGTACATAAAAAGGTGATGGGGAGAAGGGGGGGGGTGGGGGGGGGGGGCAAGAAATCCTAATGCAGTCCTAGGATTAAAAAAAAAAAAAAACATGACAAGTACATGTATTATTTACAAATAAAATCCATATATCCATATTCAAAGTGAAAAAGTACTGCTGGTGCATATATATATAATGTCATTGAAATATCTTGAGCTTTACCATTTTGTGATCGAGGACGCCGTATGGCACAGCTTTTCCACTGCCATCTTGACTGTACAGGTTCTTATTGACCACTTGCACATGTGATGCCTGCTGCATCTGAGCTGGGCTCATGAAGCCAAAGGTAACATGGCTTCTGCAATTAAGAACATGACAAAGAGTTCAGCAATCAGAACAATGAAATAACCTGTAGTGCTACTGCTAGGCTAGTAGCAGTCCTAGTTGTGCGCAGGCATTGATAAAGATCAATGGTACAGGTGGTTTGTTATAATATTTAACAATATGCAATGGCATCCACAAGCCAGCCAACCATTGTGTATCAATTACTATCTTAAAACAAGTGTTTCATTTTATTTTCTGAAGTGATTGTGATATACTGTCACTGGTAGTGGTAGTGGTACCCTAACTCACCTAAGTACTGTGGAAATGGAAAGTCCTATTAAACCAAGTTACTGCTAATGCTATGGCATGAAACAGGTTAAGACTACTTCAGACCCGTTTTCTGCACACCAAACTAGTACTACTACTAGTACTTTACAAATTACAATGACAGCCTGATTTGCACGAAGGCACTTGTCAAAAAAATCCAAAAGCCGGACTCCTTCGTGAAGGTGTGGGCCATGTCTTGGGCTGTCGTTGCTTCGTGGGGTCCTCTGAATCTGATTCACTGCCACTGAGAGTGACAGTCCTGGTCTGGTGTTGTGGCCATGGTCTGATATAGAATACACATTGCCGGAACACACACAGACACACACATTCTCATACCATTTGAGCCAATTGAGGACCGCCAGCCGACGGGGCTAAAAGTGGACATTGTCGAATACACATGTATGTATATTAGTATTATTACGCATGCTTTTCACTTTTACTGTTTCAAAAGCCTGAGCCCAGTAAACATGAATTCAAAACCAAACACATTAAAAGTGGCAACGGCACCGGGAGGACTTCTACTAGTTCTAGCATAACAAGTAACCTACCATCAATCACACCGTGTGTGAAACTGAGTAAAACCATCTAGACGTTCTCCTATTTGCCACAATCTTCAAAAGCTAACATGATACTCACATTTTCTTGGCAATATCGGTCTCTCTAAACTGTTCCTTCACCATTGTTAGTGTTTGTTTTGAGCAAATCTTCTGCAATCAGTCTACAAAAGCGAAACACGAGCGTCCAACATCCGCAGGGGACGTAATGCGGATTTCACCGGAAGTTGAAACAAAGGCGCTTCTGGCATTCATATAATAAGTATATAAAACAATGATATCGTACACCATACAAAATGGCAGATTCCGACGGATACAGCTTTCCAAACTGTATTTGCGACCCAGTCAATTGAAACTAATCGAAGTGGGCAGAAACTGGACGATGGAACTGAAAAGCCGCAACGGCCGCCGGCAGAGCACTGGCTGACTTAACAAATTGCCTGTGCGAACTTACTCGGCTAGTTACAGTCTATGTGAAAATTTTCAAGAATCTCTCTCTCTCTCTCTCTCTCTCTCTCTCTCTCTCTCTCTCTCTCTCTCTCTCTCTCTCTCTCTCTCTCTCTCTCTCCAGTGAGTCCCGTCAGTGCCACTGATGTAGATTATCTGTCTGGCAATCACTCATTGCCCACTTCGCGCCAGAACCGTACGATTCATCAGTCATATCGTACGGCCCATCAGTCGCGGGATTCTCAGATGAATTCGTCGGCCGAGTCGACCAACAACGATTTTTGCCAGGAGTCTTTTCACTCTCACTATATCTGAGTTCTCGTGGCTGAACACATACTCAGTGGCATCGGACAACTCGGTGTTTCTTATACAGTGAAATCCGTTTGTCATTCCGGCCAAGCAGTCAGTGACTGACGCGGCAGTTGCAGCGCCGGCCTGGGACGAGAGAATTTTTACTGAGGCAAAACGTCGAAAACCTATTAGTTTCGATGTTTGAGTAGACTGACGGTGTATGTCATGTAGTTTTTAAGGTAACCTACAGTAGCCTAGTGTTCGATGGCGTGCAACCGCGGTGCCGGTGTCAAGTTACGCTGATCTCAGCACCGCGGCCGCGCAGCTTGCGACTCAGCGAAGCCGGCACGCAGAGTATCATAGTTGCGTGCCGAATGAACTGATGAGGAAAACCAGTTTGTAGGCTACTGTCTGACTGGACGTAAAACACCAAAGAGTAAACATAGTGTTTAACGTCCACAGAAACCATAAGGCTTAATCAGTAGGGACGGGTAAAACACCATTGAAGTTACTACGACTACTGTTATAGCCGGGTTACTGTATGGGTCCGCCATACTGACCTCCGTTTTGCTACTGATGATAAATAGACCCGGTTCACCCCCACCCCCCCTCCCCCCGGCCACACACACACACACTGACTGATGGGGCCAGAAAACCGGCGGGAAATATGACCATCAGAAAGGTCATAGCTGGTACTCTGTCACGTGACGATGCTACAGCCATGGACTATATATATATAGAAAGAGAGAGAGAGGGGGGCAGAAAAATAAGGCTCTCTGTGACTCCTGGGCACCGCACTGGTATGTATATAGAGACAGAAGTTATACCTTCTCTGTATATATTTATATAGAGAAGGTATAACTTGGACTTTGTCAGTTTTACCTTCTCTCTGTCTCTCTCTCTCTCTCTCTGTCTCTCTCTCTGTCTCTCTGTCTCTGTCTCTGTCTCTCTCTCTCTCTCTCTCTCTCTCTCTCTCTCTCTCTCTCTCTCTCTCTCTCTCTCTCTCTCTCTCTCTCTCTCTCTCTCTCTCTCTCTCTCTGTATATATATATAGAGAGAGAGAGAGAGGGAGGTCCATGACTGCTGATGGACCCATTTCATTCTTTGCTCTTTCCTCCTGAAACGAGACCGGCCGAGGATCAGTGTCTGGTGTACAGCCCTTGTCTGAACTTAAATCCCAGGGCTGTCATTTGATTCCCATTTCCTGCTTCCTCTCTTGTTTCTACCTAATCCTGTTGTTTTTGTTGCCGTTCGGTTGTTCTTCTTGCTGCTATTGTTTCTATCGTATCCTTTTTCTGCTTTGTCCATTCTCGTGACCTTTTCGAAGAACAATCTCAAACTGATATGTTTCGCCAGGGGTGGCTTTTTGTTTTGTGTTTGTATGGCTCTTGTTGAGCAGAGTGGTAGGTATTATGTGCAGCTTGCTGCCATAATTTATGGCACTCGTATTTGCTATTATGCATTTATATTTAAAAAAGAAAAAAAAAGTGTTTCTGTCCATTCCTTTTTTCTTTTCTTTTTTTAATCTGGCATCAGTACTGAAATCAGACGAAGTGGTTGACGATACCAGCATGTCTTAGGTATGCTTTATAAAAAAAAATAAAAAAATCCATGGGCAATATTCAAAGGGACTAACTTTTTGAAAAATGGTGTTTAGCGTATCTGTAGCATATACATGAATGTGTAGCCTTTGTACTGATTTGTAGATTTGACTTGAGACCGAAAGGTTTACGCGAACAAGTTTTTAAACAGTGTATATGACAGCTAGTCAGTGTCGGGGGGGGGGGGGGGGGGGGGGGGGGTCTCAAACATAAAAATGATTCAGTACTTTTCATCTACTGTCGATTTTTGTGGTTCTTGTCTTATCTCTGTGACTGTCTTCAACTTTACACACCCTCCCCTACTCTCCGCTGATACTCTCATCCTCCAGATTCCTCGTCAGTACCAGGCTTTCCACTGTTGGTTCCCGCGCCTTTTTCAGTCGTCTTCGGTCCCTCCGTATGGAATGACCTCCCCTTTCCTCTCCGTCAGAAACCCCCTCGGGATTCCTGAAGACATTTCTTTTCCCCAAACCTGCTATGTTTTCCGTTCCATGATTCTGTCTTCATCCGTCTCAGGTCACAGTCTGGGTAAAATCCAAAGAGACGGTCGGAAATTCCTGGACCGTTTTAAAAGTTATTTTGGGTCACAAATATCATCACAATCATTAAATGAGATCCATATCTGCCGATTACAGCCAAAATCCGCAACAAAAGTTGATTTCTTTCATATATTTTTGTCTTCGATTGTCAATTTGAGTCGGCGCAAGTTGCCCTTTGACGTTTGACCTAGTTTCCCAGTAACAATCTGAACGCTTCCTTAGTGCCGATTTTGGCAAGACAGTCGTACTCACGACTCAACGTTCTCAGATTGCAAATTTGTCCGTGTATTTACCGTGATTTTTAATTGCCGTAGCTTGTTTAACGAGGCCGCTTACATAGCAGCACTTCGTCGTCTTCGTTTGCCATTTGCAATCCGTGACGCCGACTTGAAACAATCAAAGACAAAAATAATATGAAAATAATCACCTTTGGTTGCGGATTTTGGCTGTAGTCGGCAGATATGGATCTCATTTAATGGTTGTGATGATATTTGTGACCCAAAATAACTTTTAAAACGGTCCAGGAATTTCCGACCATCACCTTGGATTTTACCCAGGTCTATTTGCTGCCCGTTTTGTGTATAAATTAAGTTTTGCATAGTCAGTATGCTCGTGTGCGCGGTTGCCTGTGTATACGTGTGTGTGCGTGTATGCGCTTAAAATATCTACGGACACAATTTTGCGCTTTATAAATACTGTCATTATTATAATCCTACTATTAAAAAAAAAAAAAAAAAAGTTTATGAAAAACACGAAAATCATGAGAGAAAAAATGAAAAAAAGAAGGGGGGGGGGGGAGAAGAAAAAAAAACGAAAAGGAAAAAACCCAAATCAAAACAAAAACAAAAAAAACGGTGAGGCGCAATCGGTTAATGACAAACGACAGCTACGCATTGTTAGCCGGCCGCGGAACGGCTGGTGCTGCTGTCCCGAGAAGACAAGTCACAACTGAACTAACTGTAACTGCAGGGGCGTTAGGTGCCTGTGGTCACGTGGGCTGACCGAGACCACGTAATTATGATTAATTCGGATTTCCCCCTTCTTCTTTCTTATTTACTACGCTGTTTGGCCCGTTGGTTCAGTGTTTGCTTACTCTAAATATGCTTTTGTACTGACGGTAGCTTGAAGGGATGAGATTTGTTAGCAGAATGAAATGAGAGTCAAACGAGTAATATTAACTCTGTATTTATTTCGCTGTCTGCCGCTGACCAAGGACTCGGAGAGAAGGAAGTGTCTCTGCCAAGTTCTTCCTCAAGTTTTGCTTTCATTCGCTTTTGCTTTCCTATATAAAACAAAACTCATTGCGTTACACTGAGATTCCTTTTACTTCAGTCAAGAGATTGCCGGGCGACCGAAAATGTGCAAGAAAACAACAACATGCGTCGCAGTTGCGTGTGTGTGTGAGAGGCGGGGGGGGGGGGGGGGGGGGGGTACAAACTGGGATTTCTCCTGGGAGAATTCCAGGGAGAACTCGAAATCGCGATTTCTGCTGGTGGGGTTCTAAATCATGCCAGTACAAATCGCAGTTTCGATTTCTACCGGGAGAAATCACATCGATGAAAAGGGTTCTAATTTTTTACTGAAAATAAGTATTTAATCTGACCAGCTTAAAAGGCCCCTGAACACTGATTTTAAGTCGTAAATATCACTTACTTTGTACTATATAAGTAAAGTTCAACATTCACGCTGTTCGTTTGATAGATTGATATTTTCCTGAGGTACGTAAAAGTATTGATTTGAATGAAAACAAACACGACGCATCTGCGCCGTCTGCAGCCGCTGAAAATCCCGAGTTTCGGTCACATGACCTCCGTGACGTCACAACAAGACAACTGACCCGCATGGCTCAGTAACGACTTGAACAAAATTGAATGGAAAGTTGTCTGGCAAATCAGTTTTAAAGCATGCCGAGCGAGTGTGCTGCTGTTGGTTGCAGTGAAAAGTTGACAAAGGAGTTTTCTTTCCATGCTTTTACTTTAAAAAAAAAAAAAATGAAGCCAGAAAACGACAGTGGCAAATGGCAATGAATCGATGGGACCTAGCCACAAAGAAGTGGGAACCAAAACACCACGCTGTGCTCTGCTCAAAGCATTTCGAAAAAAATGCTTCACAGATCGCACCCTGCTGAGCATTCAGTCTGGGCTCAAATACATGCCCCCAGGGTAACCGACTTGGAAAATTTTCCACTTCGAATCTCCAAGGATGAAGCTCCGACGCCATTGCCAGTAGTTAGGCCTTTGTTTATTCCCCCTTGTCATTCCATCTTTCTTGAGCCTTGTTAGGTGCGTCGCGTTTCGGTCTTTTTCGTTGTGTTTAGCTTTCACAACAGGCTAGACCTCATCAGGGAGCCTGCCTTTTATTGGGTGTTTTATTTTATTTTCCCAGTTTATCCGTGTTTGTTTCATCATACGTAAAGATGAGAAAGTTTTGTTCTAGCGATTTCGTGGCCTCCCTGGGTTATGGTTTGGGGTTGGGCCGGTTCTTGCCATTGTCTGTTTTTTCTCTTTCTTCTCCTTTGGTTTCTCGGGTTATAGCGTTCATTTACGATGCCGTACGAGTGAGGGGAGTAGTCTCGTGAGCGTCTGTGCCCCGCAGTGTTGTTGTCACTGCTAAGTGGGTTGTATCGTGTACACGGATTACGTGTATCCAGCCTTTGTCACGTTGCTCGCTGACAGTTCCTCTTTCTTTTCAGAAAGTGTTTGTTTGTTGTTGCCGTTGTTTTGTTTTCTCTCTTTTCTCTTCCGCCATACGTCTTTGGCTTTTGGGCCATTCGTAACCGCTGTTAGCTTGCCTGATCAGGGCAGCCATTTTGAATTTCTCTTTTCGTCTGCATTTGTTTACATCCCGATGCTATGTCATCGGTAGTCCTGATTAGCGATTTGCTTTATCAGTCTGCAGGCATTGTGTTTCTAGCTGGAGGCCGGGTTAGTGAGGAGTTAGTTATGGTTAGTTTGGCTTTCCATCTGTTTGTCGTTGGCACAGTTATTTTTGCTTCTGTGCTGTTATGTCAAGTTACGTCAAGAACTTCTTTATTCCTTCGAAGGAAGATGTTGTGCCACACATAAAGCCACAAAGACAGTGTACATATGTAAAAGATTAACACTTAAGAAGTCCGCAACAACACGTAGTATTGCACACATCACAATATACAATAAACACAAAGCATAACCACCACTATTCTCATGACATTTCTTCGTCACTTGAACTCTCCCAGTCGATGCCAGAATTGATATCCGCAACTGGCTCGTACTGGAATGGCCGTATTCCAGTTGCCATTTCCAACTTTTCAGGCACATTTATCCGGAGTTTTGTGCACTGAAACTGTAGAAGCAACAATGCCAATGGCAGTCGAGTCTTATCGTGACGTCACGATTAGCCTTTGACTTTACGGCTCCAAGTAAACTCTCGGCCAAAACACGCCTGATCACTTGGCTACAGCGGTTATTTCCCTTGCCCATTCTGCTGTGACATATTGGTCTTGTTGCGCGATTCATAAGCATTTAAGACACTTGAAAAATATGAAATGATTACTGAGGCACGGCATATATACCTGTATTTACTGTGTGAAAATATTTAGTTCGTGGAATATACCAAAGAGGAAATCTGAAGCTAAAATCGGTCAAAATCAGTGTTCAGGGGCCCTTTAGAAACGAGACAAGAGAAAGGAAGAGAACGAATGCTTTACTGACCTAGGCCACATGTCTGTGTCAAATAGGTAGGTGAGGAGCCACGGTAATGCAGGGATACGCATAATACATGTCTGTCCATATACATATTAAAAATCACACATACACACATGGACCTAGAGAGAGAGAGAGAGAGAGAGATCCATGCATACATACACACTCTTTTTGCCTAGCGGTAAGCAGAGCGACCTCGGTTCGAATCCGCTTCGGCTCTCCTTTCTCCTCAAAAGTTGTGGTCTGTGGACACTGCCTCGTGACTTTGTCCCTCACAATTAATGAAACATGAAAAATGGCTCTCATCGCTGCCCATCCTATTGCAGAAGTTATTCTGGAGGTGACAGTGTAGCGATAGGCAGATGATCTTCCCACCCCCCACCCCCTTCCCGTCCCTAATAAGCCTTATGGTTTCTGTGGACGTTAAGCACCTTGTTTACTTACTTTACACACATTCTTTCTCCTTATCTTTTTTCTTGCACCGATTTTGGCTGGTCAAATTTCAAATTTTACCAGTAAAATTAGAATCTATTTCAATGATGATCTGAATAGGGATTTCTCCAGGCAGAAATCAAAACTGCGATCGACACTGGCAAGATCTAAAATCCTACCGGCAGAGATCGCAATTTTGATTTCTCCCGGGAAAACAAACAAACAAAAAACAAAAACATTAAATTAATTTTTACCGGTAGGATTTGAAATCCTACCAAATTTTGATTTGTACCCACACACACACACACACACACACACACGCACGCACGCACGCACGCACGCACGCACGCACACACGCACGCACGCACACGCACGCACGCACGCACGCACATACATACACACACACACACACACACACACACACACACACATACACACATATATAATAGTCCTTCGCCAACGACATTTATAGATTTTCAGAGTAAAATTCAAATGTTTGAACACTTGCAACAATTGTTGAAAACGTAGAATTGTTTATTTACATTAATATTAAAAGCATGGAATTCTTTGTCGATTTTCTTTTCCTTTTTCTTTTCTCTCTTTCTAATACATGCCACCGGAAAGTTAACCAACATGTGACATTAAATCAGTAAGCAAAATTAGTCGGTTGTCAAGAGCCGCTTAGAACATCGATCTCCACAGCCGGCAGTATTAAACGATAACATAATAATGTTATGAATTATCACATGATGGATGGCTAGGAAAAAACAACGACTTAGAGCTCGACCAGTAATGTATGTGTGCGCCACAGACAGAATATTCTACGTTCTATGTTTGTGGTGTGTGCTCACTCAGTCGCGCGCGCGATGTGTGTGCGTGCGTGTGTGCCGTGTGCGTGCGTGCGTGTGTGCGTATGTGTGTGTACAGAAAATGGAAGGTGACAGCGTATTACTGTTAGAATAATGGTTTTGGGATGACTCAAAACATCCCAAATTGTTGACAAGAAACATGCAGAATGGAAAAACAACAGAAATATTACTCGATAAGGTATTAAACACAAGGGATACACAGACCAACAACCATGTACACGTAGGCGGCACCACTGTTGTACAACCAAGTAAATGCGTAAAATAAGGCGCAGCTGGAGCAGGTGAAAAAACAGAATGAAAAAGAAAGAAAAAACAATAACAACAAACACTAATATAAAAACAATAACAACAAACACTAATATGTCAACTACATACAACAGGTATGCAAATAATCCACTTGTAAAATAAGGCGCAACTGGAGCAGGTGAGAAAGAAAAAAATGAAAAAGAACGAAAAAGAAAGAAAAACAACAACAGCAAACACTAATATGCCAGCTACATACAACAGGTATGCAAATAATCCACTTGAAAACGAGGTTCAACGTCGTCCTCACTCAAAACAAGCATCAACTTTCCTTTCGTAGATTCACAGCACGGTAGTCTCGTCATCAATAAATTCGTGACGTTGTATGGGGACGACAATAACAGTTTGAAACGGTAATGCTCATGACAATTATCACTTCATAATTGCACGGAGAAAAAGGAGGAAGGAGAGGTAAGTAAGTGACTTGGCGTTTTATGCCCAGTCAACCATTACGGTTTTAAGCTCAGTCAACCATTATCAGGGCGATAGGAGGGAGGGTAAGTAAGTAAATTGGTGTTTTACGCCCAGTCATTCAGTGCGCTTATAGCAGGGCGATTAGGAGGGAGGGAGCGGAGGAAAAGAAGGAAGGAACAAATAAATAAGTGCCTAATCTGACCTGTATTTTGCTCAAATGCTAACTGTGGTACGGACATTTTACTTGTCACATTGGGGAAGGTTCTCAGTAACAGACGGGACTGAGTGCAAATGGGGTTTTCTTAGCGCATAATTACCATTTTGAATTCAACTGAACTGAGCTGTGCTTGTACTTTTGCCCATCCGATGTTCGTTTTGATTGGGCTTAACTAAATTCTGATCCACGAAGACGATGTATTTTACGATCCTGCCAGGTACGTAGGTGTACCCTACGGGTGATATTTCAGCTCCCTCAAACGATCCTGTCAGTCGGCCCATTCCGCTGCTGAGTTGTGAAACCTGCCCATGTCGTTCACCTGTCCTGCATTCTGCAACAGAAACAAAAACAAAACAAAAAAACATTGACTGGGAATCATGCTACACTTTAGCGTTGTCTCTAGACAGATTACCTGGGATGAAACAGTTTGGCGTGTAAGAGATCGTTTCAAATAAAAGACATCTACTTGTGACTGAATGACGGAAATTCCGACAAGAGAGAGAGAGAACATCAAAACTTTATTTTGCAAAGATTTAGCTTAGGTTTGGTGAAAACCTGGCGAACAGCTAGTCCTTGCTAAGCTACTGATGTGTAAACAAAGTATAGGGCATGGTTTATATACATACATGAAGCACAAGAAAAAACGGGTTGTTCAGAAGAGGTGTTTCATCTAAAAATGTAGGCTGGACGTGCGCTCGAACACGTACTTTCAGAGCGAAACGTAGACCTATCCTGCAAATGGCAGAAACTCGATTTCAGACTCGTTTTAAAACATGGCCAACACCAATATTAACATTGCGGGACTGTGACTTCGTGTTAAACAAGTCTGACTGTGTCAGTCAAACTCCTAGCACTGGTTTCCGACATCCTTCCTTGGAGGAAGGTGCCGGAAAGCGATGCTCGGAGTGTGTGTGTCAGTGTGGTACACTAAAATCGACAGAGATGACGAACCTGAAGGCTTCTTTGTTCTCGTAGATGTCGTCTTGCATGTTCTGGTAGTCTTCGGCATCGGGATCTTCATCCGGCATCGGCGGAGGAGGAGGAGGAGGAGGACGGCGTCTGGGTTTCTGGAAGCGCTGAGTGAAGCGCTTGGTGAGGCCACGAGATGCGGGACGCCTTTCCTGCGGCATCTGAAAAATTAGAAGACAGAGCCGTGGATATGTAGAAGGGCACATCTATATCTCTACTGTTAGGTTGCCTGAAAAGCAGAACTGATCGAAAACACATACCAAACTATATCTGCACTATAGTGCCGTAAGCTGTGTTGTAGTGTGTGTGTGTGTGTGTGTGTGTGTGTGTGTGTGTGTGTGTGTGTGTGTGTGTGTGTGTGTGTGTGTGTGTGTGTGTGTGTGTGTGTGTGTGTGTGTCTGTGTGTGTGTGTCTGTGTCTGTGTCTGTGTGTCTGTGTGTGTCTGTGTGTCTGTGTGTGTTTACCGACAATTGTGTCATCTGATAATGGAACAAACGAAAGAGCAGAATGTGAATGACCATGGACCTTGCAGGGCAGCCTTGCAAAAACTGGCCTTGGGCCTTTCATGAACACACTGCATACTTAGGCTATTGTATTGCCATAAAGGTACGTGAAGGACTATGGATCTTGCAGGGCAGCCTTGCAAAAACTGGCCTTGGACCTTTCATAAACATACTGCATACTTAGGCTATGGTATTGCCATAAAGGTATGTGAAGGACCATGGATCTTGCAGGGCAGCCTTGCAAAAACTGGCCTTGGACCTTGCCTGATAACACCGCATTCTTAGGCTATTGTATTGCACTGGTTCAGTGTCATAAAGGTACACCAACTCCACCAGAGGTAGAGGTACATCCTTTGGTGGAGTTTGGGTACCTTATAATTATGTACTCGCAAGCCAGTTACTTGTATTCAGTTCGGCCATAGTCATAATACAACTTTATTGTCATTGTAAGAAAACTCGTTTGCACAGCAGTTTGAACAGCAACTCAAAACATCACATTTATAATTATCAGTTTATTAACTTCAAAGGAAGTACCTCTAGTGGGGTTTATGTACTTTGTATTTACTTGCATGCCAGTGGGAGTTACACTAGGCGATTCAGGTCTCTGTTGTTGTGTTTATGAATGACGTCTTCGGGTGCTAATTAACTCCCTTGTTTGTTGATTCTGCTTGTCTTATAACTTGTCAGCATCCACATGGCAAGGCATACATTATATAAAACTTACGACGTTTGAAACTTTCGACTGCACCAAGCCACTTGCGTCATATCCTGTCGGCAAGATCACGCTAGGGACATTCCAAAGTTGAGACGAACCAAGCTAGCCTACTTACCCATGCTTTGTCGACACCCGCATAGCAAAGAATACATTAGATCAAGCTAGCGACATTCCAAAGTTCAGGCCATACCAGACTACTTGTGTTGTAGCTTGTCAGCATCCATTGGCATGACCTCTTTGCCAGGCTGAGCAGAGCAGGGGCTGCTGAGATAGACTCTGTTATTCTAACCTTTCTGCGGCTTTGATTGGCTGAAAGGCATGGTCCATTTAAGCGTCTGTACCTTCCAAGGAATCATCAACACAGATTTCGATGTTTTATATTTTAAGCCACGTAGTTAATGCTTTATGGTCAATGGGTCAGACGCATCCTCAAATAATATGTGGATATGGATCATCGAAACGAACCCATTTGAATTTTCAGACTGTTCATCGTGATAGCTTTTGGTTTTTGTCTTTTGGGTAAAAGTCAAAAACCAAAAGCTATCACGATGAACAGTCATGTTTGCTGTATGCGATCAAAACTTAAGATGATATCCTGACATCACTGCAATGTACAAGCATTAAACATTTGTGGAAAAAGTCCCACAGACCCATGAACTGCAGGGGCCAGTACCTACCTCCGGCATTAAAATGGCGACAAAGTAAGTAAGCATGGTGCTTAACGTCCACAGAAACTACAAGGCTTATTGGGGACGGGGAGAAGGGGAGGAAGGGGGGCGAGGGGGTGTGGAGGTGGAGGAAGAGGGAGATTATATGCCTTTCGCTACACTGTCACCACCAGAATGACTCCTGCCTTAAGATGGGCACCAATGGGAGCCATTTTAATATTTCATTAATTGTGGGGGATAAAGTCACAAGACAGTGTCCACAAACCACAACCCTTTCGAAGAGGAAGGAAAGCCGAAGCGGTATCGAACCGAGGCCCCTCTGCTCACCAGCCTAACGCCAAACCGGCTCACAAAATGGCGACCACTTACTGGCCATATGTATATATAAATCGTTTAAAGGTCATAGGGTCAGGTACAGGCTACCAGATAACAACGACTAGGCTACTTCTTCAAATGTTGCTTTACGTCCACAGAAACCATAAGGCTTATTAGGGACGGGGAACCCAGGACGGCCACCTCGACTTTCACACAGCTCCTGAGCTATGAGGAAGACTAGTCCTACAGTGACTGAGAAAGATTAAGCCTACAGTGAGTGGGAAAGACTATGCTACAGTGAGTGGAAAAGACTAGGCCTACTGTGAGAAAGACTAGGCCTATAGTGGGTGGGAAAGACTAAGTCTACAGTGAGTGCGAAAGACTAGGCTTACAGTGAGTAAGACTGGGCCTACAGTGAGTGAGAAAGACTAGGCCTACCGTGAGTGAGAAAGACTAGGCCTGAAGTGAGTGAGAAAGACTAGGCCTACCGTGAGTGAGAAAGACTAGGCCTGAAGTGAGTGAGAAAGACTAGGCCTACAGTGAGTAAGACTAGGCCTAAAGTGAGTGAGAAAGACTAGGCCTACAGTGAGCGGGAAAGACTAGGCTACAGTGGCCCACAGTGAGTGAGAAAGACTAGACCTACAGTGAGTAAGACTAAGCCTACAATGAGTGGGAAAGACTAGGCTGCAGTGAGTGGGAAAGACTAGGCCTACAGTGAGTAAGACTAGGCTACAGTGAGTGGGAAAGACTAGGCCTACAGTGAGTAAGACTAGGCCTACAATGAGCGGGAAAGACAAGGCTACAGTGAGTGGGAAAGACTAGGCCTACAGTGAGTAAGACTAGGCCTACAATGAGTGGGAAAGACTAGGCTACAGTGAGTGGGAAAGACTAGGCCTACAGTGAATGTTACTTACAGAAATTTCGACCTCGTAGATGTCGTCATCCGGTTGTTCAGCGGGAGCCTGGTTGGCGTTTCTGCTGGCGCCTCCGTTGCGGTCAATCAGTTCATCTTTGTCGTCATCTTCGTCGTCATCGCCGTCGTCTGCTTCTTTCTGCACTGCCACGGGTTCCTCTTCTACACAATCCATTTTTCATGGGTATTTAATTGTTGAAGAGTCCAGGTTAGGTCATAAACACATAATTATGCTTTACGGGAATTAAGCCCTTTCAAAACATCTTTCGTTAAAGGGGTAAAAAGAGCGTTTTTTTAATATATATTTTATAATGACATCCAAGAATTTTGTTGTTTTTTAATCTTATTTAATTGTTTATCTTGATTTTATCCCGCCCACTTTTTTTTTTTTTTTTTTTTTCTGAACTTAATTTCAATAGCTACTGCGCTTTGGGCTCACGTTAGGTGTAAGCGCTTTACAAATACTCTTTTACATTATTAACGAAAATGGTTGCACACGACAGTTTTAGTGTGTCCTAGCTCGCCGGTATTGCTTGCGCCGCCATTTTACTTTGATAATGGGGCAGGAAAGGTCTTCTTTTTTTATCTGTATAGTGCCCAGCTTCAAACACTTTGAAGACTCTGACACTTTTAGCGCATGGTGGGTTATTTTGGTGTTTCCATAACCCATCGGACTTCGACATGGAGTTCAGGATCGTTAACGTGCATAATCATGTGATCTTTTGCATGCGTATACACGCGCGGGGGCCTCGGTTTATACTTATAGTCTTATCTGACGGACTTTATAATAGAGTTAATTAGCGCTCGAAGGACATCACAAGAACACAAAGACCAAAATAGCCTAGGTAACTCACCTGGCATGCGAGTAAATATAATATTTTTATATATATATAAAAGCGAGAATATGCATGTACAAATTCCACCAAAGTAGTCTACATCCTCCAAAACTGTACTGACCAAAGTGAGTTTACAAAATAAACTATGCATACCGTAAAGCGTTCAAATTCGGATGACAATGGTATTACTGTTCATTATCATCATGAAATTTCAGCTTCAGAACAAAAACATCACAAATAATATCCTAGAACAGTTGTGTTTTCAAAAACTGTTGAGTTTACACGACCGGGTGCTACATACGTTCCACTTGCAGCTCCTCCGAGTCTTGTATGATGTCGACGTTGAAGAAGGCGGCGATCAGCTGAGGGTAACGCAGGTCCATGAAGAACACCACAACTCCCAGGATGATGCACACGATTCCTGTTAAATCAACCGGCAACACTGCTACTTACTCACATAGAGTTCATCAAATAGTTCCAGTTCATGGTGATTTCAAATTCTGTCTTCTTGTTTCAGCCCCCCGCCCATCTCTTACATTCCTTCTGTTCGCCCGCCTTTGTGTGTGTGTGTGGGGGGGTTTGTGCGTGCGTGCGTGCGTGCGTGCGTGCGTGCGTGCGTGCGTGCGTGCGTGCGTGCGTGCGTGCGTGCGTGCGTGCGTGCGTGCGTGCGTGCGTGCGTGCGTGCGTGCGTGCGTGCGTGCGTGCGTGCGTGCGTGCGCGCGCGCGCGCGCGCGCGCGCGCGTGCGGGTGTGGTGTGCGAGGAACTTATACAATGTTATGACTGTATTTTATTTAAACCTTTTTTGTTTTGTTTTGGTTTGGTTTGGATGTGTTTTGTTGACCTTGTAAAGTGGAGTTGCTCACCCTTGTCCGTGAGATATGGCGCTGTACCGATGATCACTGTTGTTGTTGTTGTTGTTATTGTTATTATTGTTGTCCCTTATGGGCGTTTTGAGTCGTCTAAACTGGTCCTTCAGTTTCTTTGAATTATGGAACTTTTCTTTTGCTTTGATATCATCTTCAAAAGTAAATTAACAAATCAACAAATCCAGATACGAATTTCTTTGTGCATTCTTTTTTGTTTATCTTTTGTTTATTTTGTTTCTTATAAATGTTCACTCTAAACTGTCAGCACCAGTGCAACACTATTTGGACTCCTTCTTCAAACTTCGTTTTCAGTTTTAAACACGAAAACTGCATTTTAAAGAAAAACTGAACTTCTCAGTCAAAACAAGCTTCGGCCTACTAGAAGAAGAGATCAAAACAAAAACCTGAAATGGGGGGGGATAGCTCAGTGGTTAGAGCACCGGACTCGTGACTGAAAGGTCGCGGGTTCGAATCCCTGCTGGAACGGCGGGAGAATTTTCTTCTCCAGGGTCGACTTTCTGTGCTGACTCTTATTTCGGTATCCGTTCCACCCCCGTGTTACCACAGTAGCACGTAAAAAATCCCGGTCATTCTGCCAAAAAGTGCAGGTGGCAGGTTACAGCTAAACACGCATACACCTTACGTATGTGGATTTTATTGAACCGTGCTTCGGCATTGGTCACAACTTGTCCCTAATATGTCAAATGACATCTGAGGACATTAAGCATCAACTCATCATCATCAAACCTGAAATCAAAGATTCCATTTTAAAATGCTGCCTTGGTTTTGTTATTCAGTTGATAAACTTAGTTTCGTTAGCGACGGAAAACGGGACTGTCTGCACAGAACAAGAGTTATAGCTCGGACATGAAAGTTGCGTGCTCACGGCGTCGCCGGAGGAATGAGACCAAAGAGGTCGCGAGTAGCCAATAGGCCAGCTGTGACACTTGACCGTGATATCTGCAGTCACGTCCCCGCTAACCGTCACTGACGGAAGAGGATTCTGAATCGAAAATAAAATCAGTCAAGTGTTCAATAAAAAAAAAGTCCTCATCTTTTCCCCCCCAATCTGTTGGAGAAAACTGAGACGACCTCGGATAAAATTTTGCTTGGAGAAAGCCAACTCCTTTAACCTTCGTCAGAATCAGTAAACTGGATCTCCAGGCTATATTTTTCACGACTTAACTCAGTAACATTTTTTAAAAGTTTTTTTTACCTGTGATAAGGCAGACATAAAAACTGCCCCCAAAGGAGAACTCGAGCTTGTTTGCATCAGTGAATGGGATCACAAGCTCGTTGACATTCCGCAGCGTGGCCCAGATGATGTTGGCTGTTACCATTGAGGCACCAGTCATGGCGAGAAAATAGGCACCGTACCGCAGCAGCACGAAGAAAAGTATATTTGTCAATACCCACAGAGGGAACGCCAGCCTGTAAACACACACACACACACACACACACACACACACACACACACACACACACACACACACACACACACACACACACACACACACACACGAGTACGGAAATAAGAGTCAGCATAAAAAGTTGACCTTGGAGGCGAAAATTCTCCCGCCGCTCCTGTCGGGTCTCGTACCCGCAATTTTTCTATCACGAGTCCGGCGCTCTACCACTGAGCTATCTCGGCTCACTCCAGCTGAGTGCTTTCCCTTCGGCTGTTCTAGACCAATCAGTGAGTAGTGCGATGTATGAGATCAGATTGTCCCAGTGCACATGTAAGTAAGTAAACATGGTGCACAGAAACCGTACGGCTTATTAGGGACGCGGAGAAGGGGGGGGGGGGGGGTATGGAGGGGGGGAGGGAGATTATATACCTATCGCGACACTGTCACCACCAGAATGACTTCTGCATTAAGGTGGGCAGCGACAAGAGCCATTTTAATGTTTCAGTACAGTAGGAAGTGATCGACAGTAGGAAGTGATGGGCAAAGTCACAAGACAGCGTCCACAAACCACAACCTTTTTGAAGAGAAAGGAGAGCCGAAGCGGTATCGAACCGAGGTTCTTCCGCTTACCAGCCTAACGCCTTACCGCTAGGCCAAACCG
>OY757541.1:39040842-39193342 GCA_963584105.1 Alviniconcha strummeri
TATATTTATAACTTGATAAGTAAAAAGTCCAAGACACTAACACAAAAATCACAGCATTATGACTGAAACGGTAACATCCCCGACTATACACGCCAATCGCAATATTCCATTCAGATATAATTATGCCGAGAAAAATGAAATCGAAACAAATTATTAAAACATTTAGTTACAAGTACCTGTGGCACCCTTCCCAAGTAGTAGTTGTCCCTTCGCTAAACAGTACTCTGAGCTTTACCTCCCTTGAACGAGGAAACCGAAAATGGCCTGCGTCCGATTGTGTGGAATGTGTTTCTCCCAGATAACCTTTTGACAGTCACACATTCATCATCGGTATCTGACTGGGCACATCGATGAATCAAACTCATCAATCTATGTTACAGGCATCTGTTCCACTTACGTCAATAACGAAAAACGAGCCCGTCATTGGACATTTCTCATCTTCCAAGATGCAAAAGTCGTATTCCAGTTGCGCTTGCCAGACACGCTATCCGATTGAGTGTTTCCAGATCGTCTGCAAATTCAATGCTTTGTCGTGTTTACCTGTCTGAAACAGATGACCCATGCAAATGTGTGTGTATACTGTTTAAGCCAACAGATCTCATTTCTTCATTCGTTCTTAGTGAAGAATATGAAACTGAAAGACACACACCTGCAGAGTATCGGTCTCAGCTGAGCAGCCTTCTTGGTGTGTATAAAAACAAGCGGACTTGTGACTTCACAGAACAGGCAGGTAGAAACGTTGAAGAACACATGTCATTCCTGGAATATACTTTTGATTGGTGCCTTTACATACTGATTGTGGTCTTCACAGTCATAGAATGGCTGCTTCGTCTAATCAGTTTTTAAATGGTGCTGGTCCCGCATTTGTGTCCAGTCTCCTGCTGTCGTCAGTCACATCAGCTACAAACTAAACCGTTTCAAGAGAGCACAGACTGTGACTGCTTATAAACGTACATCAAAACTGGTGTAAGAATGCTTTTCTTGTTTTTCTTTTTTCTTTTCTTGGCAGTACTTACTTAAAAGCTAAACTTGAAACAAAAAACAAAACAACTTTAGTTGTTCTTTTGTTCTTACTTAAATATAGAACCAGTAATATTCTGTTGTATAACATTCATTTTCATATATCATATCAGTTTTATAGCTCATAGTTTTTTTAGCCATTTGCCTGCTAAGCCATGATTTTGGTGTATATTAATTACTATGGTTATCATTGTTCTTGTTAAAAGTGCTGTGTGTTAACTGTTATTGTCATTCATCAGTTTAATATATATAGAGTACAAAATATTCTAATCTATGTTCTCAATCTTTGGCTAGAAGGTTTAAAACAGTTTTTTTGTTCCTGCTAATATAACGTCAGATGGCAAACTTCCGGTTGTGTTTTTATAGATGTATAATTACAATTTATAGCCCCCCCTTTTTTTTTCTTTCTTTTAACCATGTGTTATCTCAAAGGCAAAATGATTGTTATTTTTCTTGTGATAAAGACAAGACCATGTGTTTCCTAATTAAATTACACAAGAAATGTTATCACATGCAGTACATTATATAATTTATAAACTCAATAATAGCGTGACAACTATTGTTTCAAAAAGGCAAAAATTATATATAATATATGATTACTTTCTCATCAGTTCATTTTTAATTTGTATTGCATCTGTCTTGACACTAACAGATTTTGATCTATTCATCATTTCTCTCATTTTGTCAGGCTGTTTGATACCTGTGGTCAACAACTGTTAGACAGTGTGCTGGGCATGGCTTTCATGCTGTATGTGATTGAGAGCAGCTGTGCAGATACATTTGCCACCTCAGTCATGTACTGGGCTGATGTGAGTGTGCAACTTCTATGACTCATATGAGTGTACAGTTTCTATACAAATTTTCATGCAGTGGAAGACTGGAACTCCTGAGGAAACTGAACGACCACCCCTCTTTTAAGACCACTTTCCCTGACATGCTTCCATGCATTTTATATATATATATTTCCATACACAGAATCCCAGATCAAGTGCTACTCCACTTTTAGGCAGTTTTGAGGCCACTTTTTCATAATTTTTATGGTGGTCTTGGGGGGGGAGGGGGGGTTCCACTATTAGTATTACATGACAGTCTTATATATATGGTAAATACGTTTTGAGTTTAAATTTCATTGACTTGCCAGTTTATATTTTATTATTGATTATTGCATGATCTGAACCACAACTTCAAAGGAGAAAATGTGAACACTTTCTTTGCCACATGCTTTATTATTATATAAAATTTTACTGCATGTGCCTATGCAGCTGATTTTCATAGGATAAAGAACTTGCATTTTCTATGCATAGCATACACATATTACATAATTACAAATCCTTTTGTATCCAGTGGCATCATAGGGCACAGTTCCAAATTTCTCTTTTGTCTTATAAAAACACAGGTTTAAATACTAATTTTACAAAAATATTTCAGTTAATTCCAAAACTCTGTGAAATAAATCAGGCACTTGAATAGTACACATTTTGGCAGTATATCCACAGTGCCTGGCTGCTCTGAAAGACAAGTGAAGACTGTTCAGTGTTCAGATTACTTTTCTTTGTATGCATGCACACATGCATGCACGCACATGTCCACACATGCACGTGCACACACACAAACACATGCACATATACATGCACACACACACACACACACACACACACACACACACACACACACACACACACACACACACACACAAAATACACACACTCTGCATGAGTCTTTCGCCCCCCCCCCCCCCCCCCTTCCTACACAAGCCAAGTTAGTTTTTTTTTTGTTAATTAAAAACAAGGTCATAATAAAGAATTTTGACATATTTTTGTACTTCTTCAAACCAGGAGAAGTTGCTATTAAATGAATGCTGACATGACTGTATAGCTACATTTGTGCATTTCATGCAATCATTCAAATTGGTCTGTATATATTCATTTATATACTGTTAATAAGTGTTATTCTAGGTATATGTATGTGTGTGACTGCAATTTGATATGATTCATATGCTGTTCTGAACACTTTGCTTAAGTACAGTTCATAATCATCAGTCTAACCTTTGTGAAGGCCACAGGTGAATCAAATGAACTTCCATGTCTTGCCCCCTCTCTGCCTCTCTGTCTCTGTCTCTCTCTCTCTGATGGTTGCAGAATAAATTAATGTGAAAAATGTGATCAAAGGAACATTAAAGAGTTAATGATGCACAACACAGCTTGCATTAAAAATTTCAGGACACAGCAAACAACCTGAATGACCTCTTACACTGGCTGATGGGAGCACCAGCTGGATTAAAACTGAACGCTCAGCTGACAGAATATATGGGGCATTTTTTCCTCTACCATGTCTATCTTTGGTCAGGTAATGATAGCTAAGTTTATGTTCTTTGTTACTGTGAAAGATGTACTGTAGGTAAATATAAAATAATGGGTAAACCATTCTGCAATTTTTGACTCAAGACATGCATGAGACTGAGAGTATCAGTGTTAGGCTGACAGGCAATTTTCAAATAGGCTGACAGGTGATTTTCTTGGACACTGTCAATCAGTAATAAATGTCAAGTTCTCCTGATATGAATAGTACTGGTAGTACTTTCCTAGCGTTACCCTGTCATGCTGCTTTCTGTGACTTTGGCTACAGTTCAAGGTCATATAGCATTGAACAGTTAACATTAAATGTTGTGTTACTTGTTGTGGTGGTTGGTGGGGGGGGGGGGGGGGGGAGCTGTTGATTAACTTATAATGTTGTACGACTGCACATAGATGAGGCTGGTATTTAGTTTTGCAAGGGGGACATTTGAACCTTTTCTTGACTGAACAAAACCTTTGGATTCAGGCATTTCTTGGACATTGTTTTAGTGTGGTTGTTAAGTCTTTGACTTTGTATACATATATCACCTTTTTAACATTAAAGGTGATCTATCCAGTTATACTGCTTTTACAGTCTTGTTTTGCCATCATTGATGCTACTTAGTATGACTTTTTTTTGATGTACACAAAATCTTGTGATAAAACATATGTGTGAGAAACACACATGTATACATTTCGTAAAACAGGTGACTTTCATGAGGATTATAATTTGCTTCTATATTTTTACAATTTTTTATATTTTTTATGACCCTTGTTAATCAGAAAAAAAGACAAACATTGCCAACATGACTTGTTTTAAATCAGACATTGTGTCTATCTATTTTCATGTTTTGTCACCCTGAGATGATTCTGTACAGTTGACAGGACACTAACATCCTATTACTAACTTTTATGTTTTGAGTTGTCATTTGATGATAGATTGGAAAATGTAATTGCAATGTAAAAATTTTTGTGAAAAAGAACCTATCACACATTTGTCTTTTGTGTGTTATACTCATCATTTTGTGTTGATTTTTACCCCCCCCCCCCCTTTTTTTTCTTTTTTTCTTTTTTCTTTCTAACATTAAAAAAATATTTTTGTTTTATTGATTTAGGTTACTTATCAGTTCTGCGTCCAGCACTGGGGTGGGTGATATGGACTGCCGCAGGCTTTGGGACGCTGGGCTTAAGTACACAGCTTTGTCTTATCCAGGATATCATCTCCATGCTCACACTGCACATCTATTGTTTCTATGTCTATGCTGCAAGGCAAGAATTTCACACTTTCATATTTTGTTTTTTTTAAAAACCTTAATTACTGAAGGTGAATAAGTAAGTCTGATAAGATAAGATAAGACACAGTGGCTTATGCAGACTTTTAGGGCTTCTTTGTATAATACTTGAATCTCTTGACAGTGTTGTTTTTGTCTTACAGTAAACAGTAAATGTTAGAACATACTTTTTACAAGGGTGACAAACATCTTTTTACAAGTTTTAATGATTTTGACCTGTTTTGGACATAACCAAATTGGAAAAGTCAAATAAAACTAGTTTTTTCGCAGTAAATCTCAATCAGTTTGACCTTAAGTTGCTCTTTTGTATGGCTGAACTATACATTGATAATATTTTGAACTTAATTCCTTTAATGACTGACACATGTAACACACATTTAACATCAACATGCATAATTCATGGTTAGTGAAAATAATAGAACAGATGCATGTGCAGCAGACAATTTGGCAAAACTATGTTCTCAGTTATTTCACTGACAGAAACATGTAAGTTGTAATACACAATAAAGAAAATAACTGATATGTTTGCAGACTTGCTGTCTTTTTCAAAAGCTCTCTATGTTTTGTGTAGATCTTTTAAACTTTATGTGATGACTGTATATTATAGGGATATTGATAATTGTTTGTTCATTGACCATGCTCAGACTGCAAGGTCATGGCAGCATGTAGGAGGCAAGGTAAATACAGTAGCACTATACTGTAATAATTAATATGTATACAGTAGCTAAGTATGGTAACAAAATAGTATTAAACAAAAGAAATTCTGACAAATTTTTCTCTTGAGTTGTCTTGAGTTTCTTTATGAGTGTACATAGTAATTATGGTTTTTGTTTGTTGGTTGGTTTTTATGCTGGTATTTCTTAGCTATATGAGACTAATGTGATGCTTTTACTGAGTTTGGAGCTAGTTTTTAGATTTGGGACAGGTGAAATATAAAAGAAAAATATTATTGTTATCAGGAGTGTCGCTTTTGTTCCTCTGAAGCTAGTTCTTTTCATTTTTAGAGCCCCCCCCCCCCAGCCCCCCACACACCCCTTGTTTATTTTATTTATTTATTTAATTATTGGTGCATATTTGTATTTTTTGGTCTGAAGGCAAAATGAAAAATAACCCCCCCTTTTTTTCTTTTAAAAAAAAAGTTAAATAACAATGTCTGTAAATAGGTCCACTGTTCTCGACAAGTAGACAACACTGACATCACCAAATACATAAGTTTTGAAGAAGAGAGCTTGGACAAAAACTGAACATAAATAATCTGTGATGTTAATAAACAATGACTGAGCACGATGTACTTCTTTACAGGAGAGCAGATAACTGAATCTTACTGGAGAAAATCAATATGAACGCTTTTTATGCCAGTTGATTATTCAGTTTTATAGAGGGATTGTTCAACCCATTTTCATCAAATCTGCTTTTAATACATGTATACAGGCTGCATATCGATACATATATTTTTTGTTTCCCCTGTTTTGTTTAGATTGTACAGCTTACAGATGTACACTCTGTCATCTTTGTGGCGATTATTTCGGGGCAAGAAGTGGAATGTGCTGCGTCTGAGGGTGGACTCAGCACTGTACAACATTGATCAGCTCTGCATTGGTACCCTGCTCTTCACTGTGCTCCTCTTCCTGCTACCCACCACACTGCTCTATTACTTTGTCTTTACAGCCGTGAGTCTCCATTTTCGCTGTTTGCATAGCCTGTAAATATTCCTTTGGAGTCGAGTTGAAGAGAGTCTCATTTCTCTTGTTTGGCTTTACTTAATGACTTTTTTTTTTTTTTAACTTCAATTTTGGTTTCAATTTGTTTCTTTTTTATTGGTGTTTTATGATCTACTTGTATTTGTCTTTGAGTTGGTGGCTGCTCTAGGATGACACTGCCCATATCCTTTTTGGCTCAGTAACAAATTCGCCCCAGATACTGCTGTCCATCTGAGTGAGAGGGAGAGAAACCCGATTTAATGATATCACCCGTGAGATTTACACAATTTAGTGTCATTTCAGTTGGCCGAATTTTAAAGTTGTCACAGAGTTTTTTTAATTAATTTTTGGTGACCTTTTCGTTTTTGTTTGGTTGTTGTTTGTGGTGTTTGTGTGCGTGTGTGTGTGTGTTACTGAATTTGAAAGTAGCAGTGGCGTCGAAAATTCAAACAAAATGAAGTTGTGGTTTCTCGCTAAGGTCGCTTCCAATCAAAAGACTGTGTGGTTGCTGCATTTAATGCTTTTAAGGAACTAGCCTTTACGAAACAATTTTCGTTCAAGAGGTAGAGCTAGACGGGATCAAAACGTAACATCAAGGGTTTTGTTGTGAAATGTTGCCCTAAATTTTATGTTAACTTTCTAAACTCAGTTTCGATAGCTACGGATAACGGGACTGCATGACTGCACACAGCAACAATAAGTGTTCAAGGCTGCCCGCGTTTTCCCACTATCAATATCGCCGGTTACGAGAGGTCCGTGCTCGCTTCGCCCGGAAAACCGGCGAGATCAATTTAGGCCGCGGGAAGCCGTTAGCTCTGTCAGTGCTGATACATGGTGCTGCGTGCTACGGTCGAGTCCCGGTAGCCCTCACCAACACATTAGGATTTTAAGTTGAAAATGAAGTCAAGCGTGCATAGGAAACAAAACCCTCGATTTTAAGTTGGTGTTTTTTGTTTGGTTGGTTTGTGTGTGTGTGTGCGTGGGGGTGTGGGTGTGGGTGTGTATGTGGTGGTGTGTTGTTTTTGTGCGTGCAGTTTTTCTCTCTTCTACCTGTTGGAGGAAGACCGTTCTTTTTAAACAAAGCCAGGTTTGGTACGGCTGGTTCACGTTGACACGTAGGCTATGTAAGGGAGTTTATTTACGCGTTTCCACCTTTTTTTCTCTCCGGCAAATGCTGTTTACCGGTTTCGGTGACCTTGACCCATTTTCAAGGTCATAGGACGTTATGTTCTGTCATGTTGACACGCACATTTTCCTGCTTTGCGTGAGAGACAACTTAGCATTTGTTCATCTTGTATTTTCGTATTCTTCAGTAATTTATCTATTCATAAAAAATAAACATGTATTAATCGTTAGTTTCTCTTCGAAAATTTTGTTTTTCATTTGTTTATTATTGAACACTTCTAGCACAACAGTTACTCAAAACCTGAAGACTGAATATTAATATCGAAAAAAAATAATGTCATGACCTTTTCTTTTTCTTCCTGTTTAATCCAGCTACGCCTGTTGGTGCTAACCTTCCATGGCTTCCTGGCAGTTGTGATTGACAGCTTGAACATCATTCCCGTTGTCACAATTGTTCTGCGCCTATTGAAATCCAAGTCAGTTGCAGGCAAGTGAAAACAAAAGAATAAAAGTTGTACATTTTCACTATGGACATTTTGTTGTTGTTGCTCTTATCCATGTACACACACGCACGCACGCACACACGCACGAACGACTGCCACTACCACGACTGCCACAACACCAGGCTCAACACACCCGCGCATGCGGCACACACACACACACACACACACACACACACACACACACACACACACACACACACACACACACACACTATTGCTTCTTAAGCTTTGTATGACCGATGTGAGATTTACACTGCTTTATAAGTAGGTATATTTTATGATCAATGGTGAACGTATGATAGAATTGTATTCGTAAGAGGGAAAATATAATCTGAGCACTTTGCAGGTGATCTGCTGTTCGCTGTTTTACAAGGCGCAGAAAGCAGTGACACTGACAATTGCGTCACGCTATCTATGCAGGTAAAGTGCCTATAAAAAAGTAAACACACAGTCCCAGAAAATATAATTACACAGGACACACACACACACACACACACACACACACACACACACACACACACACACACACACACACACACACCACTTTCACTCACTTGCGCATATACACGCACGCACGCACTCGCACAATACTGTAAAGTGGGCAACATTTTCAGCTCTAGTCTGTTGACATCAAATGTGGATTTCAGCTGATCTGTCGCTCAGACTGTGTCTGCTTCTTCCTCTCTCTCTGTCTCACAAGCGGTTTGTTTCTCTCTCTCTCACACTCACGCACGCGCACACACACACACTCACAAATACACACACACACACACACACACACACACACACACACACACACACACACACACACACACACACTCACAAATACACACGCACACACACGCACGCACGCACGCACGCACGCACGCACACACACACACACACACACACACACACACACACACACACACACACACACACACACACACACACACACACACACACACACACACACACACACTCACTCACAAATACACACGCACGCATGCACACACCGCCTACGTAGTGTGTGTGTGTGTGTGTGCCCCCGCGCGTGCGTTTGGCGCACTGTCCCACAAATAAATAGCCCACCATCTGACATGTGATTCCGCGTTCACACTGGCGGTGTCCTGTTTGTGATAGAGACGGGTGTGAGATTAGTGGTGTAGCTGCAACAATGCTTTGTACTGTGTTAAACGGTGTTTGCCGCCTGTCGTATATAATTGCTGCGGAAAATCCAACAAGGCCACGTTCTCTAGATCCAAGAAACACAAGATCTCGCCGACACAGCAGGATTTCTGAGCCGGTCGAGATCCCCCAAACGCACAAAGACAATGGAACTGTTTTAAAGGCTACGCTGGGGAAACTCAATCTGAGAGACGGGTGAAGCGCATATGGGCTTTTCCGAGCGCATAGATACCACCGTGAATTGAAGCGAACCGAGCTAGCTGGAACGACGGCTACTGATGTGCTAAAATTCAGCTTGTCGCTGGGCATCATGAAAAAAAGTGCGTTTTGAGCTGCAGAATGACAACGTGTGGTATCACCTGCACTGTTTCTTTGCATAAGAAATAACGTCGCGGTGGCACTGCGTCTTACGGACACAGTATACGTTTTCCGTTGACAGCGTTGGAGCCACACTTATGATTCTGTAAAAAATATATAAAAGAAGAAGAAGAAAAGGCCCAATTACGAAAGTACGACTCTGGCTTTAAATGATGATTGATGTAGCAATAATACAGGACTCAGTTTGTGCCTTAAGATATCTGCAGATAGGACCCGTAGGCCTACAAGCCATCCATGCATATTGTTATTCATATATAATGGTTTTACCTTATTGTTTTTTCAGACTACCCAACTGCCCATGCTGAAGTTGTGTCGCCGTGCGCGGATCCACATGAAGACGGAGCAAGAGCAGCAGACGTACTCTTGGAGTGAACTCTTGAAGAAACTGGTGTCCGGGAACCTGGTCTATCCGTGGGTTAATCCTTACGATACGGACAGCAAGGAGAAATTGCTGTGAAGACCCAGTCGATGTCAGTGGCGCAGGGCTTTCCGCACGAACGCGGTCATGATTGTTGCGGAACTGTGATTCAGTTTTGTTGATCAGTAAACTCGGGAAATTGGAGCTGTTTATGGACTTGTCTCAGCCTGTGTTATATTGTGTGTCCTAGTCTCTGGACCAAATTCCATTATACAAATATCACAACTGTTAGTAGAAAAGGATGTGCCTTTTCGATATAAGAGACAGTATCACATTTCCTACGTCTTCAGGCCAGCCTGTGACTTCCACATTACCATTTAAAATTTGTGAAACCGGCATGCTTTCTGAGGTTGAAGCGTTGGAGTTTGAGCATGCGTGTGTCTGACGAAGATCAGAGAGAGCCGGACGGATTGTAAAGGTGCAGTAGTTCAGAAATATAAGAGGGTGCAGAACCTGTGATTGCGTTGTAGCACATGCAAGCAGTTTTGTGTTTTATTCGTTCAGAAATTGGGAGCCAGTGGAGTTGCTGTAGGAGAGGTGTGGAGTTTTGATGGCGTGGTGCTATGAGAATAATTAAGCATGCAGCAGTATTCTGAACTCTTTTTTTTTATCAGTTGAATAACAGAGTTATGAGTGCCCATGATAAAATTTGCAATATCTAGACAATACACAAGATGTTACCATTTGTTTTGTTGCATCTTCGGTGAGGTACCTGCGGATGGAGCTGATGCGTTTTAGTTCATAGGTTATTTGATAGATTTTGATTACATGTGGCTTCATTGTGAGGGTTAGAGTCAAGGATAAACTCCATGGTCTTAACTTTGTCCAAAACTGCAGTTTCGTGCGTACCGACCATAAGTGACAATGATAAACGAGTGACAAGAAGACAGAGAGGGTGTTAAGAAGAGGATGGCTTCAGTTTTATCATCGTTAAAGAGTCGGCCTGCCTGGAAGTAGTGGGCCGGGAAATTTAAAACAAAACCCGTCCCTAATAAGCCTTATGGTTTATGTTGACGTAAAGCACCATGTTTATTTACTTGCTTATTTGAAACAGTATCTCTTCATGACACGGTCAAGTCGCTGCTGGTTTATCACAAGTCAGTGTCTGGAAATCAGACCATCACTCGAATATGACACTTGGCACAAACATAAAATTCACTCTCAGCTTTCTATCTGCTAAATCATTGTGTTGATGAAAATACGGTCTTATTTCAAGACGGCTCAAAACTTAAAATACGGTCTTATTTCAAGACTCAAAAACTTTGAAGCGATGACAATTTGAATATAAATGAGCGGGGTTTATCTAGTGACGTGGACAGGGCTGTGCTTTCAGTTATACACACATCGGTCAGCTGAACATTCCAAGGCCAGCCGTTACTTTCAGACAGTTGCTGAACTGTGTTTTTCTGTTCACGATTTATGCCCCTCAAAGCCCTGCCCTTTGCCCAAATTAGGATTGATGCAAGTGCGCATGCGCGAATTTTGAGGTTGTTGTTGCACATCCATGCTTTTATGTCATCTGTACAGGATGGCAGGGCGTAGGGTTTTGTACGCCATTCGGTGGAGCTGATTTTTAAAGTTGGGTGTCGTCTGCTAAAAGCTGATGGTTGATGATGTGTATGATTGGCAGGTATGTCTGAAACTGAGTGGTGTAGTGTACAAAATTGAAACAACAACAACAAAAACAGTACTGGTCCCAGAAATGAGCCCTGTGGAACACCAAACATGAGAGGAGAAGAAGAGGAAGCAGAATTATTGACAACAACACACTGATTTCTGTCCAGAAGACTATGACCGAAACCAATGGAGTGCGGTAGAGCGGATGTCAAAGACAGTTTCTAGACGGGAAAGAAGAAGTTGTTGATCGATAGTATCAAACGCAATTGAAAGTCCAGTAACAGCCTTCGTCCGTGGCGTTTCGTAGCAAACTATGGCCATACCGCCGATTAATGTATCATGCCTATCGATAGTCTTATAACTGTAACTGCGCTAGCGCGCGCGCGCACACACACACACACACACACACACACACACACACACACACACACACACACACACACTGACACACACACACACACAAACACAAACACACACACACACACACACACACACACACACACACACACACACACACACACACACACACACACACACACACACAGGGTGACATAATATAACAAACAAACACACACACAGTTACCATAATGCAAGCGTAATTTTTCTTGTTCTGTTGACTGGTTCCAGGCTTCGGGCACGCTTATTTACGACTGAAAAGTCGTGTTCAACGGCATTAGACTGTAGCATGGTGTAAAACTTGAACAAGCCTGTCGATGGCGAACGGTTTTGTCGATTAGGTCAGTTTATGTGATCGTGGCATCAGTTTTAACAATAAGAACAGTATTTGTATGAGTCTGAAATAGGCTTCCAGTTTACGTGAACATTGAAGTCGTGTTTCAGAACGCCAAAGGGTTCTGAAAGGGTTAGAAAGAGAATAATGATAAATATCTCAGAGACATATCTGCTGTAATGGTGTGATGACGTTCGAAAGACGTCATATTGTACGGCTGATTATTATTTTAAAATAGCGTTGTCATAAGATTATGAGCTATATTTTTTCAGTTAGTCATAATGGCACAGATCACTGAGTGTGTTTATTCAGTATGTGAATGCACGAGAGCTGTTATTAACATCGGTGTATCAAGCCACGGCTGTCATCAAAAAGTAGTCTAACAATGAAAACGGCCATAAGAACTAGGTGAAGTACAGTCACTGGCGTTTTGGCTCTATTAGAGGGTGTGTATGTGTGTGTGTGGTGTGTGTGTGACGAGCACAAGCTTCAGTTCTGCGTTTCTGCGGGCTATATTTTCGGCCGAGATGGTCTTCTTGAGTCAACCAGTCTGGGAAGCCCAGACTGGCATGTATCGATGGTCGACATCCACCTTCGAAAACTCCTGTGGGTGTACTGCCCTGGACATGCGGGAGTAAAGGGAAACGACCGAGCAGACAGACTGGCGGCATTGTACAAATGGCTACATCATTAGTTCGCGCCGGCTATGTCGGTGGCAAAATCAGTGATCCTAGTGACTGCATGTACTGGCCTACTAAATTTACACACTGACAGCTCATGAGTGACTTACCCACACAAACACTACACACGTCACATCGGTCACACACACTGACACTGACGCATATGACTTGGCTAAACGGCCACACGGTGGCACTTTCAGTGGCAGCAGAGCCCAAGTTCATCCCTGCGCGGCCCTTCTTCGTCCACGACAGCGGGACTGACTACACTTTAGTTTGTCTGATAGCCTGCACCGTACTAAAAAATTTTTTTTTTTTTTTTTTTTGAAAGACACACACACACACACACACACACACACACACACACACACACACACACACACAGGTACATTGGCACACACACACATACGCACACACACAGGTACACTGGCACACACATTCACACACACACACGCACACGCACACACACAGGTACACTGGCACACACACACACACACAGAGCCAGTGACACACACATACACACGCTGGCACCGGCGTTGACTATGACACAGTGGCGCACTGACACTAACACCGGCTCAGATGCATGATGTACACCGTCCGTGCGGCCGCGACACCGGGCTTGGGCTACTGGCGGTACTACCGACTCGTGTTCGGCGGGTTCTGGCATTAGTCAAGTCAGTATTGGCGGGAATCATCTGACTGTTTAAAGAATGCCGTTTGAGTAAAAAAAAAAAAGCCGAATCAGAATGCTTTCTCGGAAGTGACTGACTCAGTGCCACTGATGAGCCATGTCAGTAACACACATTTGGCTCAGTCCAGTTCGGCCGGCTTACTCAGTTCTGGCGGCCGTTTTGACTGAGACGGTCGCGCTGGGGTGCCTAGTGTGGACCAAAGCCCGTCTATTACACGGCCTTTGGTGTGGACGGTGCGTGTGTGTGTGTGACTTAGTGGTGTGCAGCCGACGGAGCCAGGGGGTATCTCATTGCGAAGTCGTCCGGCGGCGGCACTAGTGAGAGGGATCCCGGCGGCGCCGGGGTGTCCGGGTGTGTAACTGAAACTACTGTGAATGTGTATGTTAGGGTAATGGGTGTCCGGCGTCAGCGGCACGGTCATAATAATGTATGTGTGTCAGTGTGTCACTGAGTCGAATCACTGCCGAGTGTGTGTGTGGCGTGAGAGTGTGTAGTGTGTGTCTAGTGTGTGTTTGTGTCAGTGTCACGTGTGTGTGTGTGTGTGTGTGTGTGTGTGTGTGTGTGTGTGTGTGTGTGTGTGTGTGTGTGTGTGTGTCAGTGTGTGTGTGTGTGTGTGTGTGTGTCATGTGTGTGTGTGTGTGTGTGTGTGTGTGTGTGTGTGTGTGTGTGTGTGTGTGTGTTTGTGTGTGTGTGTGTGAGCCTGTGTGTCAGTGTCAGAGCCTGTCAGTGTTTGCAGTGTGTCCCGGCACCGACTAGTGTGTCAGTGTGGCTGTGACTGTCACTGAGTCAGTTGCCGCCGCGACCGACTCACTCCGACGAGTCAGTTTCAGTCGCGCCGTCACTGAATCGGCTCCTCAGTAGTGCCCGGATCCCGTCAGTTTCAGCCGCCGCCGTGTCAGTGAGTGTCAGTCATGCGTCGATAGGCGGGTTCAGTATCAGTGGAATCCGAATCCGTCAGTCAGCGCCGGCGCGGCGGCGAGCCGTCAATCACTGAGTAGCAACTTAATTACTTAGTCTCTGCGTAAATAGCCTACTCAGTGACTGAACTTGTATCATGCATCTATATGACGGTATGTTTGAAGCGAAACTTACGAGGCTGACACACTACACTGCCGACTGACGACACCCCCCGCGGCGGCCTGCACTGATAGAGGCTCCGCAGTGACACAAAGGCGCAGTCAGTCAGTCGTGACACGGCACTGACTGACACGGCGTAGGCTACGCGGTTCAGTGACTGCCATGACACTGATCATCGTGCACGATCAGTTACGGCTGCCGCGTGACGTCACATGGCACGAGACATACACACTGCCACACGGCGACAAAATCGATACAGTAGGCTACATACATATATGATACACTGTACGGCCGTATGATAGGTCACGGCAGCAGTCAGTCATGAGATCGAAAGCGAGGCCGCTGAGGTATTATCTATAATTGCATACTATGGGCCTCTTTTCTCCCTGGCCAGACCATGGACCTGTACAATACTGGTCCATGCCCGGACACTGAGACCTTCGGAAAGTCTGCAGGCGAAGGTCTTTGCCCATACCCCCCATTCACCACACCACGCTCTCTGCGCCCCTGTCGCCGGACGGCTGAATCGCCGCCGCGGCGACCGACGTCGGGTCGGAACACCCCAAGCCTGCTGCCCGGCATCCTTTTGAAGTAAAGCTACAGCTTTGGAGGAAGGACGTTGAAAACCGATGCTCATGAAGTTTGGGCTGGACACTCAGTACATACATATATATATCCAGTTATTATGCTCGTGGTGAGATACCCTCAGCAGGCAAGGGCTTTACGAGTGTCCGTGGACGCAAATTTCGAATAGCATACTTGTTTATAGTTTTCCAGTCACAGATACGTCAAGCCTTATGTGTTCGACCAACGAATTATCAACAAGTATCTCCCCCTCGATCAAACCAACCAGCGCAGTAGCTATGATCAATTTGACAAAAACTACAAAAGGAGAACCTAGGTCTGATATTATGACATTCAAAATGGCGATTATGATGGTGGCTTTTCCCACACTGGGTCTGATGTGACCATTCATGGTACAAACGCAAACTCAGTACTGTCGGTAATCAAAAAATAAGATTATTGTTGAGTCCAGTGACGAATTACTGCACGTAATCTTTGATTTTGGCCATATTTTCATTTTTTTAATTAGGTCTCTACCATTTTTGCGAAAGCAGTGGGGATGTACGTTTTTCCTGTTCGAAACGTAGGCTAACACCCCTATTAGAAATGAACCGTCCGGGCAGGAAATCAAGCCTTCTGCGGCGGCCCCAGTCGCTCGCAGTGAGCGCAAACATTTAGGGCCGTAGCCACGTGGTAGTTGTACAAATAAAGATCGCTTCGACGCGCTGCAGCGCAGAATATGAAATAATGCAATAAAAAGCAATCTGAAGCAATAATGTAAATCAAATTATTGATTGGAACATATTCAGAGCCATACATTTGAGGGAAATGCGGTTTTGTAAGTCTTGTCATACGAATTTTGGTCGAAAACTCGGCTGCCGTGTGGATCATTTAAAACTACTCCGTTGAAGCGCCCCAAGCACTGTAAAGGGCTAAAGGGTTTGTTGCATCGTGGGATTGCACGTTTGGCGTCCAATAGATTTACAGGCCTTCCTCGGTTCTTGAGTTTGCAATATTTTGCGGTGCAAAATAAAATTCTTTAGACAAAAACGACAGAAAAAGTGTCAGAATGTTACTGCAGATTTGCCAGATAGCACACACAGCACAGACGGATTTACCGTTTCAGTGTTTGCTGACGCTGAAGGATTTCTTTTTTGGCGGGGGCAGCCGATGGCCAAATTATACCTTGTCTTTAATTTTATTAACGGCCGCAGTTTAGGTAAACACAAACAGTTGTCATAGATTAGTCATTTACATCACAACGTGATATCGGAAATACAATAAAGAGATAGCCGTGATATGGGGACTGGTCTTTTTTGTTGTTGTTTTTTTGTATGCCGTTTTTGTCCATCATAGTATTTTTTGTTTTCACGGTTTTGTTTTTCTCGTCGCGTCGGCTTCTTCCCCCCCCCACCCCCCTTCTCTCCGCCCCCACCCGCCCCATCACACCATCACAATAAGCAATCATCAGAAGGTACACTGGTGTTCAGTTAGACAAATCGGGCGCAAAAGCGAACTGTAAACCGCGTCTTTACAGTGATGACGTCAAACGGTTTCCGAGTTTACAGTGATGACGTATAAATTATCATAATTCGCAGTACGCATGCGCATTGAGTACACTGAGTAGCGTCCATGTCGAGATCCGAAAATTTTCTTCAAAAAGTCGACCACGGCATGATAGTCCCATAATCGTTCAAAGTAAGTAAAGACTATGCTTCCGTTTGTATATTTCCAGAGCTTAAGCGGTGCTGTAAGCTGAAATAGCCAATAATTGCCAACTGGTATTTCGTGATTTTGCCGACCACTGTCGCATGATGTCCGAATGAGACCAGTTCTTTGTCATGCAGTTCTCACCGTTCTCACGAAAGTTTTCTAAAAATGAAGATGAAATGTGTACATTGTATCATCTATTTCCAGTATTTATGTGAATATCAGATATATTCAATACGAAAGACAAGTGATTGTTTCAGTGAACAAAGCTGGGAGAGCCTTGGTTACGATGCTCTGAAATGTTTTGAGACGCTCCCTTGTCGAGCCAACATGTCACGTGATCATACTGCCTGTTCTTCCTTCCAACGCGTAGAACTAGAAGGTACATCGATCGTCAAAATTAAAGAGACAAATATCAGTTTTGAAATTATGCATTCAGCAAACTATGTGTATAATGTGACCGCAAAATAAGTGGCATTCCAAAATTAAGATTGGGCTGGTATTATGGCAGTATCTAGCAAACAAATATTACAGTATGTTAAGACTTATATTTATGTCTGGTCAACTTAAATCATCATCCGCATACATATTTATAAGGTTTGAAGCCAGAGTTCTGTTACTGGAGTACTCTGGGGATTAGCTTCTTGTGTGTAATCACTTCCAATCACATTTTTTTTTTTTTTTTATAGTGTTAAGATTGAAGAATGAATTAACCAATATTAGACTTAAGTAAAGCCCTACATGGCCAAGGTACAGGATTTAGTAGTCTGAACTCTCAAAGATTATTTTAGGTATGTACTATTAACATTGGAATACTATGCTGTATTTGTAAACTGTGCTGTTGTACACATTTATGTTTGACCATTTCATGGTTTTATGACTGACTATTAATGTGTTGGGTGATGTCTGTTGCTCACCTTTCCCCGCCCCCCTCCCCTCACCCATTCTTCTGTATGCAGGACAGTTTTAAAATGCAGAACCCATAGTGAATAATACACATAGGGTTCAGTGTCTAAAATTATTTGCATGAGAAAGTGTCATGACTGCTGTTATTGTTAATAAAATAATAATGATACACGACTTATCATATGGCATTGGGGAATTTCACAATCAGTGTTCAAGACTCAGTCAAATGCCGTCAAAATAATCTTGAGTTCATTTTCCCAAATGAAACAAATATGGGTGAAAGTAATGAAACAGGTAAATGCAGGTATATATCTAGACCAAAGTGGAAATTAACTGATCTAATAATAATGATAATAATAATGTACATTTATCATGTGCTCATCAATGCCTTGAGCACTCACATGATACATATTAACCTAAATATGATATTCTATACACATGTAGAGCATAGCCCGACCAAAACAATTTACATAAAGTACTGTTTAGTGTTAGTATTACTGTGTTAGCATTCTTCTATATAATTTGTTTTAGGTGATTGAGTTTGACCTTGGTGTACACACTGTGTAAAACAAAAAGTGTAAAAATGTAGATAATTAAAATGTGCAGTGTGCCTATGGACCATCATGCACCCCTCCACTCTCACTTTTAGTTTTACATTCCACCAGGTGCTGTGATTGTGATAGGGTCAGCAGTGATCCACTCCCAGTCTCATTGTGTCCCAATACCTTTGTGTCCCAATCCCAGGTTTAGGGCTGAACATGGGACTTGGTAAATGATAAGACTGGAGGTGGGACATAATGGGAATGGGAGGTGTGTCCCAGTCCCATGGGATTTGGACTCAATGAAACTGGTTCACAAAGGGACTGGGACACATGGCAGCCACACCCAACCCCACTGTTGCATGTTGAGTGTTGTTGTATGTATGCCTAGTACTTGTTTCATTATTGTACTGATTTTTATGTTTGTTTCTTGTTTTGTGATATTGTGCAGCACCATGAACTCATAATTTTCTCCACAAGCTGTAGCACAGTAGAAGAGTTATTATTATGTTAGGAAAAAATGTGGAATGAAAAACAGTACTGCATAAGTGAACAGTGACAAACAAGCTTCTGTTTTCTGGGCAGTGGAGTCGGTGTAGGGGGGCTGTGAAATAATGGACTTCTCTTTTACTCATTTATCAATATATATGTAATTTACTTAGGTTGAAGCCTTTTTCCTTCTATTTTACTAATTTCAGTTTTAACTTTTATTATGATGTACTTTGTGTAAAACTATGAATGTAGTAGACTAGTGCAGTACATTACATTAATAAGGTTTGCTTAAAACACTGGTAAGTGGATTAAAAAAAATAAAAAAAATAAAAAGGTTTACTTGCATAAGTACCATGTCAGACTAGCTGGTTATCATTTTAAAGATCAGAAATAGTTACTTGAGCATTGTTACATACTTATTTTGACAACTTGTCTTATTAACTAATTAAGATTCTGCAAAATATAAGTGCTTGTGTAATAGTTATTTTATGCCTGGTAGTGCACAAACTTCAGTGTTTGTACAGTTAAGCTTGACTTTATAATGATTTCTTCAGTTGTGAAATACATCTAAAAGTGATCAAACAAAGCCTATCTTTTTGCTGTGTTGTACTTTTAGTAATTATTTTTTGTTCAGATGAAAAGATTTGGAAAACAGACATGAACATAAATGTAAGAGTTTGAAATTTCATGATAAAACTATTAAAAGAATGGTATGGTAATGATATTTTGAGGTAAATCAATTATATGCATACAGCTGATGAGACACCATGACTGGCTTGAGGGGATTTGTAGAAATGCTCAGACTAGTTCATAATCTGCCCCACCCACCCAACTTTCTTTCCATCTGAATTCCAGCGTTATGACATGCATCTGCAGACAGATTCACTTTCCTATTTAACCAAATGAAAAGGATTGCTCAAAAGCATGTTTTTGTTTGTTTTGTTTTTCATTAGTCTTGTATCACAGCTGACAGATTTTCACTTCATTTAAACATTTTTTTTTAATGACACTCTGTTGGCCTATTGTTTCAATGTTCTAATTACAGGATGAATGTAACGTAAACATGGTGCTTAACATCCACAGAAACCAACAGGATGAATGAAATTTCAAAAAAGTATAACTGACAGGTTGGTACTTTGCAGATGGGTACTAAGGCTCAAACTATAGACTGGTAATTACAAACCACTCTGTTTTGCTTGTTTATTTTACATTTTCTGTGATTCACAATAGTCACGCCAATATTTTGCTGGTGATTACACATAATTATATGTAGCCAACTGGAAGCTTCAGACAGTTGCATGTCACATTCACTCAAGCTTTTTGTCAGAAGTCAACTATGAGATATGCGAAGTAAATACACCACTGTGTCTGTTGATCTAGGCCTGAGGTATTGCGGATACCAAAATTGAGGTTCTCAGTTAGAGTTCTCTCTGCTGAGAACTGGGCTGTATCACTAAGGCATTCCTCCACTAAAGGAACTATACCTCTGGATATGTGTTTGTCCCATGTGTAGATGGCATTTTTAGAAATTATCATTATTAAAATAAAAATTGAGAGTTCAGATTTTGCTTTTAAATGCCCTGTTTGCTTGATATTGAAATTTGAACTGATTGGTCATTTTCACAGTGCACCCAGTGATCCAGTGCGTTTGACTGACTGGTTCTCACACCAGTTGAAGAGTGTATCACTGAAGGTCATAGTGTTTGACAGGCCAACTACAACACTTACACTAGGGATGTTTTGTATACTGTATCAGTATATGAACAGTCCTGCGAATCTGTTCATGAAGCTTCTGTTTTAAATTCTGCCAATATAAAATCAACAGGGTATTTTAAAACGGTTACTGAATTTTAATCACTTTCACTTGTCGCCGGAAAAACATGTTGTGAGATGGCTAGTTACTTTAACTTAAAACCTGATGTGACGGAGTACAGTTTGGTGATGTCTGGTGTAATGTCTAAATACAGGACGTTAAAATCCGAACACTAGCAAACTAACGTATTCGCCCAGCCTGATCACGTTTAACTGGACTGGGAGATCGCCCCTTCGAGTCAACTGCACGAACACCGATTGGCTAGTGTAGTGCTGCACACGTCACAAAGGAACATTCCATAAAGTCTATTGTGCAAAATGTTTAGTTATGTCGACTTTTAAACAAATTGTTAAGAATCGGTGTGCCCAGATCAGTTTTAAGTAATCGATACCGAATGAGATTACTAATAAAAACAAATGTCTCTGTTTTTTTCTGAGTTGACGCCGGCGCAGATTAACCGGATAAATAAAACCTGAGGTGCTTTTAAAAAGAATAAGCATATTATAGTCACAAACGTCCGCAAATATATTGTATGAACGACTGATTTTGGTCTGACGCGACGTATTCTGCAGAAACAGTCTAGCAATACCATTAGGTCCATGAGTAGGGCTCGCCATTTAGTTGCAACCCGCGCGCTTCGGTTTTGTCCCCTGGATGTGCACCAGCGGCGCACACCGGATCGACTGAACTCATAAAATTTATGCGGTGCTGCAGTTAGGGGGAAAACAAATTATTGGAACCAGTATAAAACGAAAAAAAAATGTGAACGCAAGCGTGACGTGTGAGCCGAACAGAATCAGAAAACGCGTAGGCCTTGCCTAGTGCAAACAAACGAGACCCGTATGTTGGGAGGTCAGCTATTGCTTGGCCGCATGCCAACTTTCCTGGGGTATACCACGTGACCAAATAATGTGCTCTGCCGTTTGCCCAGAGTTGGCGTAGAAGCATCAACGTGTGCCGCCGCCGTGTGCTAAGTGGTACAGTTACATGTAGATGGACGAGAAAAAGCAACACACACACACATACACATAAACAATCGGCTGGACAAAAACGGGCGGCCAGGCAGAACTGTAATTACCCCTTTTTCTCTGTCACTTTGCTGTTTACCCCGCGTGGTAGGCGGTATCATGGGGCGTGTATTTTGTGAATTTGATTACGCACTTGCAGCCGTGCAAGTGACCCCGTCGTTTGCCCAGAGTTGGTGCAGAAACAGTTTATCTCTGGTTGGTGAAAGCTTACTTCGACCCGGCTGGCAAAGCAAGGAGGTGGCGACTGCCGGAGTGGCCTATCGCTTAACGCAATACAATTTAAAAAAAGCCAGACACACGGATTTTTGTTTCTTCGTTTGAAAGAAAAGAGTTGTAGTTGAAAAAATAAAATCTCACTGAGCTGCACAGAATCTATCGCATAGCTTTGGCATTCGCCAATAGCCGCGCCATCATGAATACAAAGTGGGCGCTTGATCACGTGACCTGGCTGGTTTTGTTGTGTCGTGCAGTGCGTGGCGTGGTGCAGAAATACACAGCCACAGGGGCTGACAACTTACTAATATCGTATATGACTGCTGACTTGATTTTGTTGAGGTGTGACGGCGGTTGTTCCAATTTTAAACAACAAAAATGTATATAATTTAGTTACTGGTATCTTTTTGGTCACGAGCAGTCTGAAGTCGTCGGAATTCACCGGGAAGAAGGTCCGCAGGAGTTACTGGCCGTCGTTGTGAATTTAGGTCATGTGTGCAAAGTATGGTTGCCAGTATTACAGTTGTAATGTAGCTGGTTGTACACAGTAAAAGTGATCATACAACTGTTACATGTGACTTGAAAAGAAACAGAATTGGGTATCTATATATTTGTTTTGTTTTAGGATTTTGGCAGTCTCAAGATGGGCTTCACTGGGCAGTTTCTGTTATTTAGTGTTAACTAAAACTTCACATAATTTTGAATTGTGTTGTATACATGGTAATTTGATATGAATTTCATGTGTGTATGAGGATCTAAAAAGTAAAAATGAAAAAAGCCCCCCCCCCCCCCCCCCCATCTGAAATTGAACTAAAAACAACAGCAACAAACAAAAGTTAGAACTTTAATAGGACACTATAAAAACCTGCACAGTTATTTCAGCATAGACACCCTTTTTAAGTCACAAAGTATTATTGTTAATCTACAAACAAATGAAAGAAAACAGTAAACTGACTTTGCAAGTTAGATTTAGGTTGGCTCACTTGCATAATTCTCAGCATCTGTCATTACTGGACAGGTTGTTATGCAAAATATGAAGTGTTCTCTCCACTCCCCCCCCCCCCCCCCCCCCAACACCCCTTCCCACTTCCAGTTTTCAAGACTGAGGAAGGACTTTTAAATCATTGCATAATGTGTGTGGGTTTGGAATGTTGTGATCTTCTATTGTTCTAAAATGTTTGAAGTTTGTAATTCACACTTCATATCTTAGCAAATGGGGTAAACCTCACAAAGTGCAAAGGAAGATGGCACAGTGTCTGTCACTCAGCACATAGCTTCGGGATCCAAGTATACATCCTTTAATAACAGTTCTGTTCTTTTTCAGGTGAAACTGTAGAGATGAACGTGGCCAGAAAATCAACCACAAAGTTGCCCCAGAATTGGCAACGAGTGCAGAAACTTCAACCCAAAGAAGATGAGGCTGATAGTGGGGTTGCCTCTGCAGATTCAGCAGACAGCTTTCAAGATGCTCTTTATAACCTGAAGGCACTCAGTGGGGGATCTGACATTGCAGAGAGTGACAGATCAGAGCTTAAAGAGCTGCAGACAACCAGCACAGGTGAAAAGAAAGAAGATGGAAACAAAAACATGGCAGTGTTACCACCCAAATCAAAGGGAGATGAGAAAGATATCCTTGACCAGATTGATGATATTATGAATGAAAAAGAGACTGCTTCTGACCAGAAAATTGTTGGCAATGGAGTGTTACACGGCAACACTAAAGATGTGATGAAATCAGATCAAGGCAGTGATGAAGACGATGATGTTTTGATCATCAATGAGGATGAACCAGTTGAAACAAAGAAAGAATGCAAGGAAGCCTTGTTGAAGAAGGATGCTACAGATTCCAAAAGCAAAAGTGTTCCTGGGACCAGTACAAAAAATCCCTTGCGGATTGGGGAAAAAGTCCGCAGCACTGTCCATAGTATTATGTCAAAACTAGTTCAGAGTAATCCTGATGTGAACAGTTTGCTTAGTAAAACAAAAGTTGAAGATTCTGTGGACAGTGGTGGCTCTGGTGCTGCATCTCCCGTCTCAGTTCGTAGTGACAAGGGGAATCTGTTTGACAACTTTGACAGAGACAGTAAATCTCCTCGGATTGCTGGCACTGATACTAAACCTTCCCAGCTGACCAGCACAACTAATGCAGGTAAGGTTTTAATTAGAGTAGTTCTGTTGAGTAATGGATTTTAGCAGGTGTGTACACAACAAGAAAAACAGGGTGGACACAAAGTTCTGTTTACTTTCACTTTCATTTAATCATGGAAAACTTTGCTATCTTCAAGGTCAATACTCAGCGACTCTTAGAGTTAGAGTCTTAGGTAATAACTATATAGAGTATGACTGTTTGACTTCTGCTGATAGTGGTACAGAACTAATGGTTCTTTTGTAACCAGACTTAGTTTCATGGTAGCTCACAATAGGCCAGAGTGTTTTGTGAACATTTAAGTTGAAACTTCCTGTTCCTGATTGACAGAAAAACAGTGAAAATGTGGTTGTGATTTGTTTGCTGCCAAACTTGGTATGCTGATGTGTCTTTACCAGATGAAGTGTCATGGATATAATGCGTAATTTGTAAAGAGCTGGTTTCTGTCTTATATAAGTTATAAATATAAGTTATGATGATAATAATAATAATTTAATCCACCATGTTTGATTCCTTCGAAATTACCTATTTCAGTATTTGTTCCATATCTAAATCGAATCTCGTGAACTGTTGAACCTTTTTCAATTTTGTCACATGGTTCGTTTATGTTGTGTCGTGGTTGTATACCTTGACAAATTCATATCATCACATTGTGACTGGTGTGTTTTTAACATAGACAATTAGCATGTTTGCAGACTGGAAATAATTTGCTCTTTTTCAGAATCTATGTAATTGTAACTGTAATTTTAGATTCTCTTATAGGTTTACAGAGTATCAGTATTACTACTAATAGTACTATTAGTGTGTGAGAACTGAGCTCTGTTGAACTTTGCAGAATCAGAAGCTCCATTGAGTTCAGCACTTTCATGAGCTGGATGTTATGCAAGAAGAGTAATTGATAGAGCACTGTCTTCATACAATATTACTGAAAGCTTTTAAGTTTCACAAGACAGTACATGGTGTATACAGTATAGTGGTGCATCATCATTTGATCATAAGCCAGAATGTTTTGTGAAAAGTTTTGAATGCTATTTCCAAGGTCAAGGTTACATTAACTAAGAATTGAAATCCTCTGTGTTTGTTGCATCAACATGAGCCAGAGTGTCAGGAAAAGTTAATGGCCAAGGTCACTGTTAGGGCTTATAAGTTACAATCAAAGACATAACTACTTTTCTGAACTACTCAACTGATCAACCCATTTTCAAACAAACCTAGTTTAATACTATAGTACATCATGATAAACCAGGTTGTCTTCAGATTGCTGTGTGGCAGGTCAAGGTCACAGCAAAGGTTGATAATTTCAATCTTGATTGTCTGGCTGGTCTCATCTGAACAGCTGAACCATTTGTAAAGTAGTACTAGTAGTGTGAGGCATCATGAGGCAGTGTCCTGTAGAAAGGTTGGTTTGCTACTCTCAGGGTCAAGGTTACAGTTACACACTTACACTATAATGAAGGTTCATATAATGAAAATGTGGCTGTTTTTGCTGTAACACAATGTAAGAGTATAATATCTTCTGAAGCACTGATTGGTTTGCATGGTGTTTCATCATATTCATAAGCTGGAATGTCTTGTGAAAAGATTTAATCACTGGTATTATGGCAAGGTTAAAAGTCACAGAGATTGTTCAGAATTCCATATTTGTTTGGACAATATCTTCTAAACCATTGGCATTGCTTTTCTTGTACAAAACAAAGTAGTTAAAGGTATGTTGATGCATCATCACTGAGCCAAATTGTCTTGTGTACATCGTTTTAAGCAGGGATATCTTGTGAAAAGATTGGATTGCTGTATTCTAACTAATAATTCTAGGTCACAGTCACAGCAAAGATTCGAAATTCCATTGAATATTTGTCAGTTCTTTTTTCAGTACTAAAATAGCAATTATTTAGGTCTGATCAAGACAGGTCTGATTTCCTCCTCTGACTCAAAAACTCAAGGTATTCCACACATTAACTGATTAAGACTAATTCACTAAAACATTAAAAAAATTTTTTTAAACATCTCTGTTAGTCAGAACATGCTGCTCCTTCTGTCTGCAGTTGTCAGCCTCATGAAATTAGACACATTCACCCATATAGTCAATTACTGCATTTAAAACTGCTCTGAAGACCCATTTATTTAAAACCTACTACTGCTAAAGTACTAGCAGACTCTCTGTCCACTCTAGCTTCTTCAGTTATTTCAGTTGACTGTGTATGTGTGTGTGTCTGATGTAGGTCTTGATTATGGTTTGAATTACTTGTAGTCATTGTTATTGTGTTCTTTTGATATTTCATGTGAGTATTTAAATATGATTTCTGCACAGCACGCCAAGCTCTGTTTTTTCGTTCGAGAGTACAGTATTACAAATATATCATTAAAATTATTTCGTATAATTTACATACGTGGGATTTTGCTTCGCAAGGTGATGAACCTTGTTAGTAAAATGGGTGAATAAATATTTCCAAAGTGTGCAGCTACTATTTGCTCCCTTCAGTGTTAAGGCCTCCATGAGTTGTAAATTATCTTAAATAAACTAAATAAAAGGAAAGGTCATTATGCATGTTGTGCACTTTTCAAACTTTTGCAATCAAACTTGTTGACTGAATCAGCGAATGTGTCAAATTTCATGTGGCAGGGAATTCCAGACAGAAGTAGCTGTGTACGAAAAAGAATGCTGTCCAGATGTTTTGGTACTAACAAAGTAACATCATAAACATATGGAATGCATAAAGTTCTTATGTCAGAAGAAGAGTGGAGCTGTCTTAATGGAGAGTACATATACATGAAGAAGATTGGATAGATAAACAGAAGCTGTATCAGAGACAAATGATGACAGAGTTGATAACTTATAGTTATACTTGATACTGGCATGGATAGGCAGCTTGTGAAGAGTTATGAGGAGTTTTGAGCATGAGTCGTGCAGATGAGTTTTGAACGTTGTGTACTTTCTCAAAAAGGTGTTTAGGACAGCCTGAAAGGAGCAAGTTTCAGTAGTCTAGCCTAGCAGATGTACATTTTACAGTTCTACACTCATGTCATCTGTGATGTAAAATCTATTTTTAAACTTTTTATCATTGTAATTCTTGCTGTACAAGTTCTGTTTTCCTTTAATTTGGTGGAAATAAATCAGACATTTTCTCCAGCATATTTATAAATTATATATATATATATACATATGCTTTATTTAATTTTTTTTTTTTTTTTAACAAGTGCCAGTAGTGAAGGCACTGACTCTTTGGCAATGTGTGTTTTATGTTTGTGTATACAGAGGTATATTTTGTTTTGATATACATGTTTTTGTAACTGTAAGCTTCAGTGTGAGAAAGGGTTTACATATTAGATTGAGGAGCGTTTTGAAATGTGCATTTGTTTGTCACAGAGTTGCCCTGATGGATGACTGGGCTTAAACTGTCTACAGAGTTTGGTTGTCCTGAGGTGACCCTCTGTGTGGTTGACAGGACATTAAAATCTGATTACTTCAAATTTTCTGATATTGCATATTTGAGGGTTGGCAGGTAGAACTAGTCTACATACTTGTCATAGAAATAATAGGGTAAATAACAGGTTTTAGTGGTCAACCCTCAAATTGTATGATATTTATATCTCCAAATAATTAAGGCATAGTACCATTTATTTGTTTCAGATGATGGAAAACTCAAAGAAGACACACTGCTAAAAAATGGTGTGAAGAAATCCAGCAATGGAGAAGGGACAAATGTGGCAGAGACAAAGAGTGAGGAGCTCTCATCTAATCAGCAACAGTTAAAGTCTTCAGACGGAGGTAGAACTGCAGCTTTTGAAACCCCTGAAAGTGACCTTGTGGAAGCTGATGGTGTACAGTCTGTGTCAGGGACTGACTCCCAAACTGAAACATCAAGTTCCAAAGGCACTGTGGTAAAAAGTGAGTGTGGGGAAGTTGCTTCACCCCTGTCCCCCATGAAAGTGACAGCAGTAGGTCTGGGGGACAATGCTGAGAAAGCAGACATTGTGGCTCCTGCAGGAAAAAGCACCAGTGAAACCAACAGTAAAGCAGAGGACACAGGTTCCTCCCTACCTCCGGCATCTTCAGAACTCAAAGATCAAAAACTGGGTCTCCGTGAATTGGATGCAGAAGGTGGAGAGTCTATGGACACTACAGAACCAGAATTGTGTGACAAACAGAGTGAAAAACTAACAGAAGGTAAACCTAAAGCTGTAGACAAAACTGATGCAGACAGAAAAAGGCAGCATGAAAATGGAACGCCAGAATATGATGACAGTGATGATTCTCAACCTCCAAAACGATCTCGACTGGATGAAGTGATAGGAAAACTTGGTGAGAGGGTTATGATTCCATCAAATACTCCAGAAAATGACAGTTTTGAGTGTGATTCTACCCCAGGAGACACAGACTCAGTTGAAAAGCACTCAGAGGAAATCAGTGGAAGTACTTCTGATGAAGAAGAAGACAAAGCTTCCTCACCTGATGCCAAAACCAAACTGAAAATTACAAAACAGGTAAATACAGTTACTTTTGTGTTGCCATACTTCAGTCCAGTGGTCACTTTTTCATTGTGTTTGCTGAGAAAAAGGATTAGACTGAAAAACAATGAAGGGTGAACATAAATGAAATACAACGATGGGTGAACATAAGTGCATGTACCTTGGCAAAAGCATTTAGCAAGTATGTAAAAATGGTAGGTCAAATGACCATGTTGCATGCAAAACTGTAATGCAGGCCTGACTAATTTTATTTCCTTGCTAAGTTGCTTGCCACTAAGCCTGCAAGTGTAACATAATGGTTGGAAACTAGTGACATGAGCTTGTCTGGACATATTATTCACTTTCAGTTTTATTGTAATTGTTAGTCAAACTGAATTTTACAGTATATATCTGGTATATATATAGACTCTGATTCGTCTGAAGGAAAAAAAGCATTAGGTATTAACTGTTACACATGCATGTGTACCATGTACTTGGAGGATTAAATCATAATGGAATTTTTAGAGCAGTTTTATTGTAAAATATTTGGGGGGGGGGGGGGGGGGCAAATGAAATGTGTAGTTTGTTACCGATAGTATTCAGCACCATATTTCTTTTAATTATTTTGTTTTTACTCCTGATGTACTTTAACTTGATGTACTAACTGATCTCATTATGCTGGAGTTGGCAGAAAAGTCCTGCCTGTTGTGTTCAAAACTGTTTTGCTGTGCACAGGACTTGGAGGCACTGGTGATTTCAACAGCAAAGGCCGCCATTGAGCGTTACCAGTCCTCTGAGATTCTAGCACTGAACCGACGTGTTGAAGAGCTAAAGGAGTCTCAGGAAGAGTGGCGCCAGAGAGCAAAAGACTTGGAGAGACAAGTACTAGACCTGACAGTACTGCAACAGCGGCTGGAGAAACGCAAGGCTCACACTGCTGCACTCAAGGTGAGCTCTTCAGTTTGTGCACCAGCCAGTTTGTAAGGCTGGTATCAAACTGGACTGAATGAACTGTCACCATGCTGTTTTCTGTTTCACCTGTGTGTACTAGTGCAAGTTAACATATGACTTGAATGGACATGTGTGGCTATGGATTAGAAAAGCAAGGACATACAATTACATGCAAAGCTCTGAAAAAGAATGTACCGAGAACCATTACCATTAATCTCAGTTGACAAGATCAAATCAAGGGAAGCAACTAGGCAATGTAAGGGGTAAATACTGCTTACCTCCCTCTTGGATACTGTCACCACACTGGGGTTGAATGCATGAGAAACAAGCCAGCGTTTAGCTGTGATTTACATGGCTCTTATTGTCACCTTATTGTCTCTAGCCAGAACATTGGTGCTACAGCAAAAATACTTGTGTTAAGAGTTCCAGACATATCACTTGTGAGGATTACTTTCAGCGTTTGTTATCTTCATGACATGACAAACTTCATTATTGAAATCCTGAACTTGAGCTGTCAGAGTGGTGGGCAACACTGCACTTAGCAAGGTGGGGGGAAAGAACTGCACACACTGCCGTCTCACCCAGCATTGGATGAACTGCAGGACTTTGGCTGAGAAATGCTTACAAACCAATGAATGTATGAGATAAACCCTGTTTTGAAACAGACTTTGTTGTGTGTAAACATTTTATCTAGTTTTGTATAACAATTTTTTCCCTCCCTTCATTTCAGTCAATCACTACGCGCAGTATTGGTGTTGGTGTCACAGAAGATAAGCTGAAAACAAATGTGAGTAAAATGTGTGTCTGTGTGTGGTTTTTTATTTTACCCTGTTCCTTGGTAAATTTGTGTGAGGGTTGTTATGTTTTTGTTCCAAAGCAGTGAAATTTGTTTTTGTTGCAGTGACCAAGAGGACTTTCTTAAATATAAGGAGTAAGGTGCAGCATGACAAAAATGAATATTGACATTGAAAGATTTGTTAAAGCAACAGCTAAAATATTCCAGAGTATGTTCCAGACCATTTTAGCTTTTTTATTTTTGATTGTTTTTGTTTTTTGTTCTTCTTCTGGCATGATTGTAATATTTGTTTTCTTGTCTTCTTCTTCCAGTATGCTTGTAACCTGACTCCTGTTCTAATTTTCAGACCCCTCAGAAACATCCTGGAAATAAAACTCCCCCAGTTGGAGGTGGGGCCCCCGCTACTCCCCCTGCCACAACAATCCCAACACTAACATGGACCACCTCCGGCCAGCCATTGGGCCGATTGGTCAGCACAGCCCCCACTTCCTTAATATCTGTGCCTGGGGGCGCACTGACTGTCACACAGAGCATGCCATCACGAAACACCAGCGTGGCACATGTGAGCAAACTGTTTATTGGTTGGTAGGGGGAAAAGTTGTTGATTGGTTTGTTTAAGGGACAGATGTATTTCAGTGGAAAACAGTCAAGTGTAAAAAACAAATTATGCGGCTAAGTTTTATTTGATTTACACAGTTAAAAGGGGTGTTTCTTGATATATCTCTATCAAGGGTATGGACATTGTGTGGTCAACATACAGCACAGCCCTCCAAAACAAACCTGTTCCATGGCAGAAGAGAGCATTGTTTTCTCTGATGGCACAGCTGACAAATTTTGATTGTTGGGTTTGGTTTTGCAGCTTATTTTAGAAAATGTGTGTTGTTGTCTCCCACCCGACCTCCAACCCCCCATTTTTTTTTTTTTTTTTTTTTTTTAAGCAGATGAATTTTCCTGTTAATTGAAAGCATCCTTTTGAAATTTTATTATTTTCTATGCTGAACCTGAGCATCTGCTATTTCCACAGCTCCTGTCACAAACGGCACGGATGCCAACAGCTGCCAGTTGTGCAGCTGCCACCAGAGCAGTACCAGCAAAACCCACGAATACTGCCCCAAGACCCCCAGTGTCCGTGACCACCTTGCCCCTTGGCCAAGCACCCAGCGTCACCCCTCTGTCCAGAGGCCCCAACGCCACCACCATCCCTACAACGAGCCTGGTGCTGGTCAACTCCACAACGCCTGGGGTACCCATGGGGAACAAAGTAGTGTCGGCAACACATGTGGGTGGGGCTCCCCAGGCGTCGCACCTTGGGGCAACTCAGGTCAAGTACATTGACCTGACTATGGAGGATGATGCGGGAGGAGCTAAGCAGGCAGGCAAACAGGTGGGTCTCACTGGGTGGCCTCTGTTGGTGCATGTTAACAGACGTTGTGTACATGTGCACGAAAGGTTTGGTAAATGTTCTGAGCCACCTGTTTTGTGTGTGCTAGTTTTGTATTAACTTGCATGCCAGGTGAGAGTTACTGTGGGTGACTCTGGTCTCTGTTATTGTGTATGTGTGACGTCTTTCTAAGGCTTATTAACTCCCTTGTGTGTTGAAGAAAATGTTTATTTTGTTGTGGTGGGCCTTGTTGTGGCAAGTGACATGTTGGGTAGTGGAGAGAGCTACAGCTGATCATATAAATCAAAATGCATGCACAAGTTTGGTTTGTTGTGAACTTCAGTTCCTCCTTACTGACTGTTAGCTTGGTCACACTTGTAACGTGTGTATTGGGGTCGGATGTTGGGCGTCTGTGCCCCTCTTCCTCAGTCTGTAGAGAGTTCTGGGCTGCCAGTCACCCAAGTGGCTTTGGTGAATTAGAGCCAACATCACAAATGAAAGAGTGGCCTGCAGTGTGTGGCCCACAAGATAAAGCATAGCAACAGAGCAAGACATGTGGATTTCAAACAATAATTGGTGCACATTCATTAGGAAAGAGCTATCAACTGCAATCTCATGAGGCAAATGACATTTATTTGAATGCTGGGTTCACCCAATCATGGATTCCACCGGTCAACACAGTGCTGCATGGTGGTCAGATGGGAAGCTTGTGGGACCATAGCCATGGGATGTGGGGCTTAGAACGGCATGGAACCATCCATTGTGTCACCTCCTTTCAACACACAATCATTTGTCTTCAGGTTCTAGCTCAGGGCCAGGTGCGCAACATGACACCACAACAAGTAGTGCGCCAGATCCCACCTCTGACAGCATTGCCTCAGGGTGTACCAGGAACTGTGTCCTCTGCCATTTTGTTCAATGCTCCTGGGGTCACTGCTGCGAACCTGCCACGACCAGGCATCGTGCAGGTAAATCCTTTTCTTGTTTCTGTCAAAAAATTTCATGGTCAAAAGTGAAAACTTTATACTGATAGTGTTGATGTAAATTCTGATATGAATGACAACCTATGACTGGGGGCATCAAAATGTTGCTGATATAGGTGAATGTTCATTTTTAGAGCGCCCCTATTATTTGTGTGTTGGTCATGTCCAAGGTGCATTTAACTGTCCGCATTAAAATACAGAGTATGTCTTGACAGTAGTTTTGCAAGCATTACTGTTTCAGTAGAGTAGCTTTGAGCTTACAATCATCCAGCTTTTATAAACAGGTACCAAAGTGTGCTCACCTAAAAAAAAAATAGACAGTTCTGTTATTTGTAGAAGAAGAAAAAAAGCAATACTGTACCTTGAATCAGTTCAGGTTTTACAGCTAAATCATCTCTCTGTTCATATGGGTTGGGGGGTTTTAAATGGGAAAACTGAGGTGCTTTGCTCCAGGTCTGGTAAGTTTGAGAAAATAATGTCAGTAAAGAAGAAACTGCTGTTGTGTGATCAGCTTGAACAGCCTTCCAGAGGAGAACATGTTTTTTGTTGTTGTTTTTGCTTGAAAGCCTTCTAATAAAAGTGCTGTACAACTTTCAGCATTGTATTGGAAAAAGCAAATGTTCAGGTCTAATAAAATGATTTGTGTGGTAATGTTAGTCTGATCAGGTTGATAGGATCATTTAACTGCTACAGTCATTACACAGACTTTGACTCAGTAGTTTTTGTGATTGTGTGCAGGTGGTGACGATCGCCAATGCTGGGGGATTGAGGCCAGGTGCGCTGGTGACAGTGGTGCCTGGGCAGCCAGGTGCCGCACTGAGACATCCTCAAACAGCCACAACGCTCACGACCAATGCCAGAGAATCTGCCCCTCGGCTCATGACGCAGCAGCTGTCAACTGGCGTGACTTTAGTCCGCCCTCCCCCTGCTATATTAGGAAACAGTTCTGTGCGTGCATTGGTGGGAGGTTCTCCAGCTGGCGCCACGTCCACAACCTCTGCTGCTCGAATGCCTCTTGCTGTGACTACTTTACCCTCACCTGCAGCCACTTCGGCATCAGGGGCTTCTCATCAAGAGATTGCCACTCCAGTGAGTATTGGTTTCGACACTGACAGGGTCATAGTGATAAGCAGCGTTCAAATTCACAGTCTGAGCAGTCAGAAAGATTTATATTTTTTATTTATTGTTTAATTAGCATCAGTAGCTGACAGGCTTTATGTTGAAAATCAGAGAGCTGTCCATTTAGTGTAAACCGAAAGTCACCAGGTTTGCCTCTTACTTCATTGTTACTGTTTTCATCTCCTTGCACCCCAGAAATTGGCACACAGCTGGCTAAATGGTTATGGGTGCTACAAATACATAACTGTATTCATGTAGCAGAAAAACCACATGTGCACATGTTTTCATATAGCAGAGACATTGCACACACAGAATTTGAACCTAGCTTTTGGTGAACCTCTTCACTTCAGACGGAGGAATGAAGATCTTCTGTAATATTCTTCCACTCTTCCAGAACTACAGTATATATATATGTTGAAAGCATTGTCTTTTAGATGCTGCTGATGTTAAGTTGTTGGAAGCACACTAATTTAGCCATGGATGCAAAGTTTGTGTATTGTTTCCAGGCAGCCTCGGCAGGGCCTAAGAAGAGCCTGCACCCAGCACCTCTTCCTCCTGGCATATGTCCAAGAGGGTTGCCTGCAGATGTCAAACCAGCTCCCCCGAGGCCAGGACTCAAGATTTCACGAGTCAAACAGGGTATGTCCATTCTGTGTAAGTGAGAGAGCAAAATACGTAGTGTTTGTGTGTGTGTTCATGTACATGGACATGCATTGGTGTCAGTGTTCATCCTGTTTTTTGTTTGTTTGCTGTCCTCCTTTACTGTAATTTGTTCATGATATACTGTGCTTTTGTGAATAGAATGAGGTGCAGGTTTTAGTTTTCTTTTTCACCTCATCAGAGTGCAGTTAATTTTTTTCTGTGTGAAATTTGAACTTGTAAACTTTGTATTTTATAATGCAGTTGTGTTGTTAACATAAGCCAGGTACATTGTATCATTTTATAACACAAGCATATTGCATCCATTGTCTTCAGGTATTGTGCTCTCATGGAACATGACAGTACCAAATGACTGTGTGGAAATCGCCTCATACCAACTCTTTGCTTACCAAGAAACCAGTGCTGCACCTCAAACAACACTATGGAAAAAGGTGAGCCTTTAAAAAAAAAAAAAAAATCAAAGAGAGTTTTTATTTGTTAAGAAATTCCATAGTTGGAACAGGAGTACTGAGAAAGAGGCAGAAAGAGGGCCATTGTGGTAATTCTGTATTTATTTGGCGTTCCCACATTTATGTTTTCAGTGGCATTGCCTGTAGGAAACAACAGCCGGAGAGTGGCAGACATGTGGCAGAAAAAATGATCACACTTACTCAGTTACTGTCTGGTGTTGACTGAGTATTGCCAGATGAGAATAATAAGTTCTGATTTCAAAATATGGACACAAGATTAAATAAACATCACTGTTTGGGCATGGAAATTGTACACCTTCTGCTGTATATACTCTTTAAAAAAAAAAAAAAAAAAAGGAAGTTAAGGACCACATCTAAAAATGGGTTGTAAGATGGTGTACCTGTTGGGTGAGTGGTTCTCAGGCTTTAAGTTTCCCCATAGCTGCTTGCTGGATGGCTCCACATTATTTCAGCTATGCAGTGACCCTTTTTCTGTTAAAGCCACTCAGTTTTCTTCTTTATTGTGGCCCTCATGAATCTCACACAACTGAAGCTGCTGCCATAGCAGTTTACTGTGTGTCTGTAGGCAAGGTTAAAGTGACTGTAAAGCAAACAGATTTTTGCCTCTATTTCTGGCCATTTTTCTTTCTCAAAAACTGAACCAGTTTTTAGACATGAATTTTTTTGAAGAGTATATAAAACTGATCTAGGTGTACCTGAGTACTTCCTTTGCTCATTACACCAAACCCTGGTCAGGTATGTGGGGTGAAGGGCCTGCCTTCTTTTCCTGGGAGTTTTTTTATTTTTTTAATTCTGTAAAGGGACAGCAATAACAGAAAAAAATGCACGGTTGTGTGATTACTTGTCTTAGAATACGTAAGGATATGAATGAAACTCCCTCAGTTATGTTCACTGGTGTTGGACACAAAAAAAGATTTTTTTATTTTTTGATGTAATGAAATGATCCCCCAAATCCGCTAAATATTGATTATGCAGACTGTGATTTTCCCTCAGTTGTTTTGAACCGGACATTACCCATATGCTGTGCCAGGGCCTAGGCAGGGGCCCTGTATTCATTCAGAGTGGTTGGGGCTGATGTAACCCTTAAGAATGTATTGTACTTGTAACAGTTTAGCTGTATTTAGTACCTGGACATGTGTGATACTGACAAAGTGATGATGGTATGTGTATTGCTTTGTGCAGGTTGGTGATGTAAAGGCTTTGCCATTACCTATGGCTTGTACACTGACGCAATTTCAAGATGGCAACAAGTATCACTTTGCTGTGCGGGCTGTGGATGTTCATGGACGGTCTGGGCCTTTCAGTGACCCATCGTACATCTTCCTCACCAAGGCCTCATAGTAATGTACCAGTTAGACAATGGCGAGCAGCACGAAAGGAAAAAGGGCTCATTCTCTGTGTACAGACACAATTGCACAATAACATGAAAGAAGCATGAAAGTTCAACTGTGTATTTCTACTGTGATTTGTGTGATATGTTCTGTTGTGCATGTTTTTGTGTAATTGCCACATTTGCTGATGTTTCAAGTTTGAATGTTTGTGAAGTGCAGGTGCAAGATAGTTTGCCTGGTGGTAAGATTATTGTTCTAAAGTTTACTGGTATCAAGGATAACCAGGAACTTGTACATTTTTGCATGTGAAAGAAGTGTGAGCTAAAGTGTGCCATGTAACATCTGATCCTTAAAACTGACTTTAAGGCTATTTAAAAAAAAAACAAGCAAAAACCAACAGTTCTCCATGGGAAGCACTCTGCTTTTAAGCTGCTGAATGGAAACCTTCGAAGAACAGCAACAAAGAGTCTGTTTAAAGCAATGATAATGCAAAGCAAACACCTGTTATAGTAAGGACGGTGAATATATGGGAATACAGCTTACAGCTAGGGTGGGGAAAGTGGGGGGCAGTCTGTCATCAATCATGACAGATTGTAAGCTTGTACATATCAATAGAGTGACGGTGTCTGATTTCCAAAAAGCAGTTGTAAGAAAACAAACAATTTAACTTGGAAAACATGAAAGTGGCTCAGCATATCCACTGCATGCTGTCTAGTGAATATAGTACACAACTTCGCAGTTATATCAAGTCACTGTTCAAGTTGGACCTGGCTGTCTTATGCTGAAAAAACTGTCGGGTCCATGAAAAGGTACATTTGTGAAACAGTCATCTTGCTATAATTTTGAAACTGAAGTATTCAGACTGCTTGGACAGAGACCAAGGATTGGATAGTCAAGGGAAATGACTTGCTTTTGGTTTTACAGACCTTTAGGGTTGTCTCCTTTCACATTCTTTTTCTCTCCATGTTCTCTTTGTGTAAATGTGTACTTAAATTATCCATTATGAAAATGGTCAGATTTTTAATACCTGATGGGTTTGAGATTGAAAAAAGCTCTCACACTGGCTTTTTTCCAACGACATGGTCAGATCTTTTAAACCTTCCCAGATCATTGGTAATGATTAACTCTGTTGAGCTACATTAGAAATTCATTTATATTTTGGTGACCTTGTGCTAAGTTCAGAGTCTGCGTCCAGTTTGTAATATTGACATATCCATGACCATAATGCTTCAGTTACCTATAATATATCTCTGTAGGAGATATGCGTTGCCTTCCTTTTTGATATTTGGGCATTATCATGGATGTTCTGTAAGCTTGCTCTTGGAAATTCTGCACAATAATAACCTCTGTCATGGTTTACATGCTCTACTGGTTTCAGTGATGTTGACCAATTTTTAAGGTCACTGGAAAGAGAATAAAAGTATGTGAGTTGCTTCCATTTTGAATGCCCGTCGGTCAGGTGTGGTTCGCTCTTGTTTTTTGTTTGTTTGGATGAGAGTTGTTTGAGCCAGCATTCCTTGTCAGTTTGTAACTGTTGTTCAGTTTGAAAAGGATTATATGTATTCACTTTGGTGGGAGGTTGGACTGGGATGTAGTGCTACCGTAAAAGTAGCACACAGTTCACTCAGGATATTAATGTGTGCATAATTTTGTGAGCAGATGGTTAGTTTCTTGTGATTTAAAACCTTTTTATTTAATTCCCAGAAGTGAAAGTGAAAACTGCTGTCCAGATTCTTTGCAGCTGCTGCTTTTGCTGCAGTTGATCACTGTTTTTGACCTGCACAAACACAAAAGTGGCTAGAGTGGAATCCACTCTTTTTAAGCCACCCTGAAATCTGTGAAAGTGTCATTGATCAGGTGCTGGCAGGCAGAGCTTATGTGCTGAATGTCAGCTAGGCCAAAAGAATAATTAAAATTGGAAATGGAGAAAATCTCCACATGGAAAAAAAGAAACATGCTATTTTTTCAGACAGTACTGCCATCCTGGTATTATATTCTGTATTGGCTGACTGGATTATTTTTACGGTTATTTTATATAACATTCTGTATCAATGAATTTTGCTTAATTTCAAGGTCACAGTAAAGTTGGTAAGTTAGAACCAAAAAATTTAACCCTTTTTCTTCCCGAGTTGAAACTTTTGTGCTGCTAGATATGTAAGATCCCAAACTGGACATTGTAAATGACTTTGGAATGACTTGAGGAGTTTAATTTATCCAAAACTGCTCAACTTAGTAGATACAACTTAATGGCATTTATCTGTATAAAACTGAAAATTATGTTCATGCTCTTGACTAGTATCAGAATATTTGTCTTAAAAAAATACATATATATTGGTAATGACTCTTTAAAAACAAATTGAGAGTATTTGCAAGTTGGCAGATTTTTTGGCAGAGCTTCTTGTTTTTGTTTATTTCTTCAGTGTATTTTTTAGTAGAAAAATTAGATTTTCAGCAGTGTGGCATTTCTCACCCAGAGACCAATTGGAACTTTTGGCCACATGCATTGTGCACACAGGGTCACAATTGCAGATACGTAGTTATTCTCACATTGTTCTTGTTCACATGGGAAATGTGTGGTAGTGCTTTGTTTTGTATCATCAGAAAGATTGATTTAGTCTCAGGCCAGTAGTCATAATTCATCTTCTGTTGGAGGTACTGTGCTGTGAATGACCATGTGCACAAAATGATCCTTCATGGCCTGCAGTTGGTCCTGCACCTGTGGTTTAAGGATCCAGGTTTTTGAAGACTCATTCTTTGGTGTGGTCTTTGGTAGTTTGATTCAAGTTAGGCCAGGAATCATCTAACTGTGGTCTGAAAAGATGCGTAAGCATACATACGCTGGTCACCATTTCATCAGAGTAATTCTTTTCATTGCGCTTTTGTAAATTTCGTCTGCAGCACATTTTGTTTCCACTCACTTGTGATTGATACATTCTAAGTGAGTGAATTTCACTACCCTGGAGATTGTTGTTAAATGCAGTTGTTCACTATCTGCCCCTGACAGAACATACTACTGATGCCATTGTTTCCAATGTTGAATTTGTCTTTTCAGCCCATGATGGACTTGCCACGTTAATCGTTAATGACAGCATTTCCTTCCACTGATTTTTTTTCTTCCCCTCCCCACCTTTTTGTTGTTGTTGCTTTGTTTGTAACATCGATATTTGAAAGTTGATTGTGTGATTATGGGGGTAAAATGTGAAGTGATATATCTGCAGTACAAACTGTACACGCCAGTTTTGTGTTAGCTTTTTTTATTTGTTTTATTTGTTATCTCGGGCACTAAAACAGAAAAGGAAGCTCCATCCAAGTATAATAATAATGGACATTTCTATGGCGCATGATCCTTAGCAAGATCTAGGGCACAATGCGCTGTACAAAAAGCTGCAGCGGAGTATGTAAACACAATGTGGCTCTTTTTACCCAGGAGTTGGTTGCATTGCAGACTCACTGTCAAAGGCAATCTGCATGTTGCCTACTTAATGCGCAGCAGTTGTAGAATTGACTAGTTCATCTGGCCACTGTGGAAGAATTTGCAAAGTGTTTCGGATGTAAATTGTATGACAAGGTCAGTAACTGTGGGTACGCATCCAATGCACAGAAAGTTTGGAGAAATTAGTACTGGTTGTTGAGGTCTTGCAACTTTGTACCTTGATTTGGGATTGCATCTGAGCTGGTCGTGACAGGCAGCATAGACAGGTACATTTTTTACTTTCTTTCCTTGCAGTATGCTGCCAGTCATGCTGCTTGGTCAAACTGCTTTTTTTGTTGTTGTTTTTGTTTTGTCATTCAGAAGAATTGTGACAGGAGTGTTCTTCCCTGTGTTCCAGTGCAAGTCCTGTTTTCATAGAATTCACCCCAAGACTGGTTTTCCCCACAGCTGTTTGAAGTATAATGACAGTTATATGTTCACATTTTGTGTAATATACTAAGAGGAGTTCTGAAAGGGCCAAATACAATGTGAATGTAAATCCTTGCTCTTACAAAATTTTGTATTTTCTGTGTTAGCAGTTGTTGTTAGAGGAGATCCATGTAATTCAACAGATGTTTGCGCAAGTTACATATTTTTGGGTATGCCTGTGTCAGATTTTGTGAAAGACATTAAACAAAAAAAGAAATGTTTTCAAGATTTTTATTTCCGTTTCCAGATGAAGTAATGAATGTTTGCCATGTATGTGAACTGTCTGAATGTAATGAGGGTTAGAAAGAATTTTGCTTCTGTTTCCTCATGAGTATCTCATAGTACAGTGGCACAAGAACATTCTGCATGTGGTGAAGTACAGCAGACATGTACTGACTGGGTAGTTAGATTTTCACTCCATGCATACTCGCATTCTCTTTCCCCCTCTCCACCAATCCCTCCTTAAGTCTTAAGGAATGCAACAGTTACAATTCAAATTGGATTTCACAAAACAAGTGAAACAATTATTTTCGTCCACAATACGCCTTCACTTTGAACCTGTACAAAGCATTCATCCTGAGGTGACCCCATGTGAATTGTGATTGACTGGTCATTAAAATCAAATTGTACAATGTTGAAAGAAAGATCCACTTTCTTGGATCTACAGTCTTGCTGATGAAAACAACAGCAACAAAAAGTGTATTCAATATGTATACAAAAAGAACAATTCTTGATATTTTACACCCACTCAACCACAAAGGTCATGTTGGGGTGAAACTCTAAACATCCTATCAAAAAATGAAGGTCCAAACTCCTGCTCACCACACAACACATGCAGAACACAAGGGGGAGGGGGGTGGGGAGAAGAAACTTGAAAGAAAAACCAGTAGGCAGAACACGGGGGGGGGGGGGGGGGGGGGGGGGCAGGGGGCCTGTTGAGAAAAGACATTTAAAGAAACTAGTAGGCAGAAAGCCCAGCAGTGTGCGGAGCATATAAATCCAACCCACTCCAGGCCTTTAAAGAAAGAAGACAGCAGAAGGGACCTTGGACCTGCATCCACAGTATCTTGACTGTTGTTTACCCTGTGACTTCATGTGTACTGTGATTCACCCCATGACTGTGTGTACTGTCTGACAATAAGGTGCCAGGATACCAGGTGTGATCACATGAGGTTCAGCAGTTCTTTAGATTCCACATCCTCAAAATGGTTTAAAACATTCTGGTGACCGTGATGGTGAAACATTTGTTAAAAAGGGAAGCTATGTTTAAAACAATGTGTCTTTAATGACAATCTGCATCAACATACTAGGTTCAGATACATACAGTTTCTGAAGACTAGAAATACACAAATTTTTGCCAAGGATTCAAAGCACTATTACCATGACCTTCAAAAACATGGCAACTTACTCTGCAAATGTTACTGGTAACTGCAGTACCAAGTTTGGTTGCAAAGGTTCAAACAGGGTAACTGCAGTACCAAGTTTGGTTGCAAAGGTTCAAACAGTTCAGAATCTACTGGACAAACTGGTTTCAGTTTTGAAGACTAAAACTTTGTCACCTTGACCTTGAAGGTGACAACCCAAACTTTGTGCATGACATCCTGCCTGCTAATGACATACAGCTTGTCCCAGTGGCCTGGTTACTGAAGAAAAATCCTCTAAAAGTCATCTAAACAGTTTGAGCTGGTTTCAATAAGGGGAATAAAAAATTAAAAAAGACTTCTGAGGTATCACAAGTTTAGGCCTTGATATACGACTTCCAATATGTCACAGTTTAGGCTTGGCATACACGAAAACACTACGCTGACCTAGGAAGAATGCAGATGACATCCCACTCAGGCTGACAAAATGTGATATGCCCTGATGTAACCGTACTGCTGACTGGGCATAAAACACCAAGTTACTTACTTTCTCCCCATCAGAACACTGCTTGGGAAAGCCCAAATGAACTCCATCCCATCTCACTTTTCCCAGTACTGCGTTTGAAACAGTTCCAGTGCTGTCCGATTGATGACAGCCCTTTAAAGGAACACTGTCAAGCACTCCTCTTTGTAGGCCTCTTCTCCAGGCTAATGATGGTGTGACAGTGATGCCCCTGGCTTTGTGTCAGCATGTGGTAACTCAAGCTCCTCCGGTCTGATCCCCCTCTCAAAGCAATCCCATTGGAAAGGATATATATATGAGTATGACTGTAGGTTGAGACCTTATAGACTGCACTGACCTTATAGAATGCACTGCCTTTGTCTTACCGTGACTCAACGGTGAAGCCCCATCCTGACTGGTCTTTGGTGACCAGGCCTTCAGCATTCACCATGAGATCCTGTGATTTGCTGTTGTTTTTTAATGAGAAGTTTGTGGAAAAAACACCCCAACTGTATTCCAAAAGAAAAAGCAAGGTGACTCCATCTTTAAAATTAAAAACGCACCTGCTCAAATTCCTGTGAGCAAACACTGGTCTTGCTTTTAATAACGGAAGTTAATCTTATTTATTCATATCATTTTAGAAGAGTGGATGTACTGCTGTTCAGTCCACATCAAGATCAGCATCATAATTAGCACATTAGGTAGCACCCATTGCAGACAATATTTTAAAACTCCCACTTCCATCCAGCCTGCACTTAAAACCTTTTTTTTCTTCTCGTTACACAGGCACCTGCTGATGTGCCACAGTGTCACCCTTCCTTTTTGTGAGGTTCAGGGTTGTGGTCCTGAAAGTGATAGCTAAAACACCACAGCATTATGATTCAGTGAATATGTGTAGGGGGTCAACTCTCCTCAAGTATATACACATATATATATATACCATTCCTTGCATTTTATCACAGGTTAGACCAAGTGGCACTGTTTTATTCCAAGCTGGTTTACACTTAAGAGTCTAAAAAGCTCTTTTCTACAGTCCCTCACGCATCCCTCTCCTTGCAGTCCCCCCCCCCCCCCCCCCCCAGCACCATCATTTTCGCCAAGCGCAGCAAGCATGCGGCTGTCCGCATGAAGCTAAACTGTGCCATACAAGTGCACAGTGGCATGTCATTCACGGATTTATTTCAGTCCTTTCTGGTTTTGCTGTAATCCGAGTGATCATGTTTCAATCTTGGTCTGCACTGCCAGGTCCCTGAAACCTTTCACTCCTGAGCTAGCTCTGCATTGGATGTAGTTTGCGAGCCGTGCCTGAAAGACAAAAAAACATCACAAGTTTGTGTAATGTGAAGGACAAAAAATGGGAACCTACACACATCCATTTTAATCTGGAGCAACGTTGACATCTACCACAATGCTTGTACTCAGTGGCTACATGTACACCGATTTAGTATCAGATTATTCTGAATATGCTTACACAAACTGTTCAAAGACAGGTCAAAGATCAGCTGAAGGCATTTAAGTAAATTCCCCCTCCCTCCTACCCATCCGCCACAGTCTTTGATAAACATGAGTTTGTCTTGTACACTAATATATAATGCAAGTGTACTTGTAACTGAAGTATTATCCCACCCCCCAACCCCCCCCACACGCATGCACACACACTTCCCCTCCAAACAAATAAAAGACACTCCAACATCACGCATACCATAGCCTTTGTGTCTGCCTGCCCTGTACGCTGTACCAGTCCCCACAGATTAGTTGCCAGTGTACACATGGCAGTGTTGGAAATATCACTGTGCGCGACGACTGTTGTTAGCAGCTCAAGTGCAAGTCCTGTCTTGCGTTTTTCCATCTGCGCATCAGAGAATTGAAGAGACTAGTAAGAACACAGGTCTAACTAAAAAAGAAATGCCTGAAAGAGTAACTGCCCATTCAAAGAATTGAAGAGACTAGTAAGAACACAGGTCTAACTAAAAAAGAAATGCCCAAAAGAGTCACTGCTCATTTCAGCTCTACTCTGAAACGTGATAATTTAATGCCCAGTCAGCCACAGACGACGATGGGTAGATTATTCAAACTTAATGCCCAGACAGTCAACTGTGACACCATCTGTCTGGGTTCTATCAGGGCCAAACACAATGTGGATTACAAGAAGCTATATTAAAATCAGTATTACACAACTTTGAAAAGCAAAAACAAACATCTCCAAGTGGTCAAACCTAAGCTTAAGTGTGCATTTTGGAAGCTATCGGGGCTGAAAAGAAACCAATCAAACCACACGTGGAATTTTCATTCAGTGTTCACTACACATGCCTCTTTATTTTTCAGGAGGATTGAGAAAGGTCAAGTCAAATGAACCAGGAAGGCACAAATCAGAATGGCACACTTCCTGGCAGCAGGCAAAGCATGCAATGCCATATTCTAATCTATTCTAGGCTTAAAAGAAACCAAATAGCTCAGGCATCTCACCAGGGAGGACCTTAATTTTTGCATCTGCAGCACCCAACCATAAGTAAATACGGCGCTTAACGTCAACAAAAACCACAAGGCTTACTAGGGATGGGGAGAAGGGGGTGTGGAGGTGGGGAAAGAGGGAGACTGTATACCTATTGCTATACTGTCACGACCAGAATGACTTCTGCATTAAGATGGGCAGCGATGAGAACCATTTGAATGTTTTATTAATTGTGAGGGACAAAGCCACAGGACAGTGTCCACAGACCACAACTTTTGAAGAGAAAGGAGAGGCAAAGCAGATTCAAACCAGGGTCACTCTGCTTACCAGTCTAATGCCTTACTGCTGGGCCACACCAGCTCACATCCAACCACAAAGTGTGAAGCACTTACATACAGCCCACTGATCCTATGTCATTACTTGTGAGAAGTGGAAGGAGGCTGAAGCATCATCCTTTGGACAACAAAAGGTACTCACCTCAGGGGCTGACAATGTCTTCAAATGGGCAAGAATCTGTGTGATCAGCGTGTCTGCTACACCCTTTACTTCTGCCAGAAACTTGGGATCACCTCCATACAGGGCATCGTTGGAATCCACTAAATAAATAGAGTCGGAAATGGTATTTTAATTTTTAATTTATTTTTTTGTTTTTTAAGTGCACTCCTACTTTGATAACTTGATCAATTGCCAGAGAAAGTTAGTCTTACATGGGAAATTATCTGGGCTTTGCATATTTTTTCCCACAAATAAAATTAAACAACTCACAATGTACAAAATATGTAAGTGTAATGTGGCAAATGTGGTCACTACAAGAACAGCAAATGCTCAGGTTTACCACAAAAACAGAAAATACAAATCACAATTTTTCAAATTATTTTTTATTTAAATTTAAAAAAAAAGTCAGTTATTCCCTTAAATGGACACTAAATTCATGAAAGTCATCTTCATACATCACAAGTTAGAAAACTTAAATTCAGCTGCAAAATGTGTTCTCCACAGGACAGCTCTGTTTTGTGTTTCTGACACTGATGTGACCTCGAAAATCAATCATGGTCCCCAAAACTGGTCCAAAAGTGTAAAACTCAGTGGTGAGCATAAAAAAGATTGAAAGATCTCACTGAAATAGTTTCTGAGACAAACTCAACTTATGAAATTCTTGCAAAGTTGGGAACACATCCATATGCCCCTTAAACACAAGCGGTCAAACACTTTTTGTGCCATTAAAAACAAAGCAACACACACACACACACACACAAACACACACACAACAACAACAACACATTGTGTTCACAACCTTAACCTTGAACTTTGCCACTCATTCAAAGTTTGAACTTGACTGGGCAAGAACTTCCTGAAGAAATACCATTGCAGCTTTACCTTTCCACTGCTATGTGTTCAGACCCTGGCCATCAAAACTGGTATGGAAATATGATGTTCAATGGAGGTTGCCATCATGCAAACTTCCAAGATCCAGACTCCCAAGATAAAGCCAACGTTTCAAGTTGACAAAAAGCTGATATGACTTTTTTTTTTATACAAGTCAATAACCGCATTCTATCTACCAGTGCATGCATTCAAAGACCTTGACCTTGTGACAGGGGGCAAAACTCCTTCACCTAAATCTACATGGTAGGGGTAGTCTTCCTGGCTGTAGGCAGACAGTGCTGCCAGCACTCTGGTGTAGGCTATGACCCGAGCATCTGAGTTGGTGTCCCAGGTGTAGTCTTGCAGCATGTTCAGCAGTCCTCGTAGAAGGTACAGCACGCCTGCCTCTGGGCTATCCTGCAGGTGAAACAAAAGCAAGTTAGATTTTAATGTCCTGTCAACCGCACAGGGTCACCTCAGTTAGTAAGTTAGTCATTGGATTTTAATGCCCTGTCAACCACACAGGGTCACCTCAGTTAGTAAGTTAGTCATTGGATTTTAACGTCCTGTCAACCGCACAGTCACCTCAGTTAGTAAGTTAGTCATTGGATTTTAACGTCCTGTCAACCGCACAGGGTCACCTCAGTTAGTAAGTTAGTCATTGGATTTTAACATCCTGTCAACCACACAGGGTCACCTCAGTTAGTAAGTTAGTCATTGGATTTTAACGTCTTGTCAACCGCACAGGGTCACCTCAGTTAGTAAGTTAGTCATTGGATTTTAATGTCCTGTCAACTGCACAGGGTCACCTCAGTTAGTAAGTTAGTCATTGGATTTTAACATCCTGTCAACCACACAGGGTCACCTCAGTTAGTTAGCTGGTCACTGGATCTTAACATCCTGTGAACAGCACAGGGTCACCTCAGGACGATCAAAGTCTGTCGTAAGTAAATGCACATTTCAGCAGTGACTTGCTAATAATGGGTTCACCAACACCTAATATTCATCATATTCATGTTTGAAGACAACACTCACTTCCAAAACAGCTACTGCTCATTAATCATTTCCCAGAAATAGTGCATGATTTTATATTTTTACATGTCCAACAGCACAACTTGAGGACTGTAAAATAATGCTATGGTGTTTGGATGAATGGCGGCATCACTGAACGTGTTTCAAGACAACTGGATCTAAGTGCTTTATTCATGTTCTTGCACTTTGCTTCTCACTGAAATTCAGCCAAACACAATTGCTTCTGCAAAGCACAAGTCACAGCTAAGCACAGCAATCAAGACAAGATAAGAAACCAAAGCAGAGTCTGTGCACATTGTCCTGCACATTCAAAATGACAAATCATAAGCTCACTGGAGTAACGAGAAGCGTTGAAACGAAGTTGCAGATGAACTCCAGCAAAAAAGGCTCAGAGGACCGTACTTTCCCATCAGTAACCAGTGTGTTGGGAACCTCGGGAATTTGAGAGATGGCTGCTTTGAAAAAGGCATCCGCTGAAACAAACAGTCACCTTTACACTAATGTCCCTGTTACACTTGCACATTCTAATTGTAAAAATGCCATCTGTATTTCTATTCAGCTGCCTCCAGCTGTTGTTGAATGTCAAGGGTTTCAATAAAAAAAAAATTGCCATCTGTATTTCTATTCAGCTGCCTCCAGCTGTTGTTGAATGTCAAGGGTTTCAATAAAAAAAAAATTTAAAAATGTTTTTACCGTTAAACATCTAAATAAAGAATCTGCATGTTGTTTTCCCAGCAATACATTTATCTTTTTCTTCAATGAAGATGACATAACCCGATTATTTAATGAGCACACTAAAGTGTCCCATCCATCCCTGAAGTGTCCCATCCCCACTGTTGGTGAGATGGTAGCATGTGCAGAAATGTTTCTTTCTTTGATAGTGTTCCTCAGCAAAAACCCTGAGGTTCATCCAGTACTGGATGAGAAGGTAGCACATGCAACCATTTGCATTTTCCTACTGCTTGTGTGAAGAATGTAACCTAGACTGGAGCATGGTCCTGTATTTCTCTACTGCTTGTGTGAAGAACATAACTGCTTGTGTGAAGAACTTAGACTGGAGTCTGGTCCTGCATTTCCCTACAGCTTATATGAAGAACACAACATAGACTGGGGTCTGGTCCTGCATTTCCCTACTGCTTATATGAAGAACACAACATAGACTGGGGTCTGGTCCTGCATTTCCCTACTGCTTATATGAAGAACACAACATAGACTGGGGTCTGGTCCTGCATTTCCCTACTGCCTGTGTGAAGAACATACTGCTTGTGTGAAGAACATAATGTAGACTAGAGTCTGGTCCTTGCTTTCCCTACTGCTTGTGTGGAGAACATAATGTAAACAGGGGTCCAGTCCTGTATCTCCCTACTGCTTGTGTGAAGAACATACTGCTTGTGAGAAGATCATACTGTAGACTGGAGTCCAGTCCTGAAGAGATACTGCTTGTGTGAAGAATATAACTTAAACTGCGGTAGACCACATCAAGACAACACAATAAACCAAAGCAGATAAGGCTATTTCAGTATTTGTACGGTAGACTGGGGTCTGGTCCCAACCTTGCGAGAAGCACTGGTTGAGGAGTGCCACCTGACCAGACACAAGGTAGAGCTGCAGCTGAGAGTACACAGACTGCAGCGATGGGATGGTGATGAAACTGTAGGCAGCACATGCCTGCAACAAACATCACACAGTTAACAACATCAATTCTCTCCCACCATGGAGAACAAAAGCTACTGAGCTTCCAAAGGAGGCAAGAGCTGAAGAAGAGAAAACACAGACTGCAGCAATGGTATGATCATGAAACTGCAGACAGCACACGGCTGCAACAGATGTCACACAGTTAACAACATCAATTCTCTCCCACCATGGAGCAAGCTATTAAAGGAACTAGCCACCTCAGATTCATGCCAAAAAACAAATTTTTGTATGATTTGTTTTAAATTTTAGTCATGATTTGTTTGTTGCACTGTGTGATTTCTTTTTCATTTTAGTCATGATTTTAGTCATCATTTTGTTTACATCTGCCAGCTAATTTGACTGAAAAATTAACAATAACATGAACATTTAACCATGTCAGTATTCCTATGTGCATGCATGTATGCGCGCGCGTGTGTGTGTGTGTGTGTGTGTGTGAACACAAACAAAATGAACTTCAAATGTGACTATCCTGACATAATCAGTTTCACATAATTTTATTTCATATTATGCCAGCATTTAACATTTCAGGACATGGAACTGGCATGGCAAATCAGAATACGGCCCACATTTTTAACCTAAAAAACAACATGTGTATTGAAAGTGCAAAGTAAATAAACAAAGAAAGGTCAAACAAATACATATATATATCTATAATCCAGATAATGTTCTTTGTAAGCGTTATAGGCTATGGTAATGTTCCAAATCACACAAAAAGCAATCAAACAGATGAAACATAATACCTGCTGAGCTTTACTTACTCGGACAAAAGCTGCTGTTTTCCGGGAATGATGTCCTTTCACTACCTTTCTTGTTTCGATGGATAAAGTGTTCACACTCTGAAAATAAAAAATAAAATGACTATAGTCTTTGAACCAATCAAAAGTTCTCTGCTTTGTGGATTATCTTGCAGCTTACGCCCCAAAAAGGATCTTATGACACAGGAGAAAAAAAAGCAGAAACCAGACCTTTCTTGAGTCAAAACAGAGCACAATAGTGTGGGCAGCCTTCTGTTATAGAAATCTAGTTGCCTTCCTTCAAGAAAATAAAAAGGACTTTCAGTACCTATGGATGTTGAACATGCTTGCAGAATTTATGTAAAGCTTGGCTAGGGCAGCAGTGCCCTGCCTTGCAGTGATAATAAATGTTAGAGATCAGGGAGCAGAGGGAGAGAGAAAGACAACGCATGGGTGGATGTTCACCTGGATGAGGGTGACGAGGACAGGGTCAAGGTTGCTGAAAGATGCCCGAGCCTCCACGTAGAAACTGAGCTGCTGCTCAAAGTCTCGACCAAAGGACACGCAGGAAATGAACCCACACAGCAGATGGGCAATCACCCGCTTCTCGTCCTCTAGGGTCAGTGCACTGCCATAGACACAAGTCAGTTTGTGATAATCATAATGAACACTGCTGCATACACAAGTCAGTTTGTGATAATCATAATGAACACTGCCACGGACACAAGTCAGTTTGTGATAATCATAATGAACACTGCTGCAGACACAAGTCAGTTTGTAATAATCACAATGAACACTGCCATGGACACAAGTCAGCTTGTGATAATCATAATGAACACTGTAAGTCACTTTGTGATAATCATAATGAATACTGCCACAGACACAAGTCAGTTTGTGATAAATCATAATGAACACTGAGGCAGACGCAAGTCACTTTATAATAAAAAATAATAATGAACACTGAGGCAGACACAAGTCAGTTTGCAATAAAACATAAAATAAACATAAGTAAGTAAACTGGTGTTTCACGCCCAGTCAACCAGTGTGGTTATATCAGGGCAAATAATAATAAACACTGAGGCAGACATAAGTCATTTTTAATGATCATAATGAACACTGAGGCAGGCATAAGTCACTTTGTAATAATCAAAATGAACAATGAGGCAGACACCACTCACTTTGTAATAAAAATAATAATGAATACTGAGGCAGACACAAGTCATATTGTAGTAAAAATAATAATGAACACTGAAGCAGACACAAGTCACTTTGATAAAGCATGTGCTTTTCAAGATCAAACAAACCCAAATGAATGTGATAGCAACATATACAAGGACTGTTACAAACAAGGAGGAACTGACAGACAGAAAGTGACAGAGAGAGAGAGAAAGAGAGACAAACAGACAGACAGACACAGAAAATATCACTTAAAAATCAAAACATAGTATTTAGGTAAAAAGTAAATGCATAAATTGTGCTCACTTGACAGAATCATGGATGGTCTTGCAGAGAAACATCATGGCATTTATGACCACAGGATCATTGACTGTCTCCACTTGATACCTGCACATGTAATTCTCACACTGAAATCAAACACAGAGAAAAAAAGCAGCGTATTGGTATAAGACTTTTAATACAAAACAGGTGAAGAACATGAGGCAGCACTACTTACTTGCCAAAGGACTCCAGCACATTTTTGCACACCTCAACTTTGATGGTGTCCCGCTGGAACATGTCTATAAATGGCAGAAATTTATCCTGAAACAAAGCATTGTACACGCAATGAGAAAGTGTGGACCAAATGGCTATGCAAATGACCTTTACATAATATGTAACTAGATGCAAATGCTGAAATAACTTGCAATCAAAATGTCAAAATGAAAGTGTGTGTCTTATCTTTGAACTTTCCATGACCTTGACTGTGTGTCAATGTTATCAGATCTGGTAATCCACCAATAAAGTATAAATCTTGAAAAGTTCTAAGGATTTTGCTAAAATCATGCAACAGAAAATGCTTACATTAAGCAATTGGTTGAATCTGGAAGTCTATCGTCTCTTTTCAATCAACGCCAGCGATGAGAACAAAAAGAGCAGTTATTCAGATAACTCACACTAAAAGTAGGGGGAAAAAAATCCTCCAGTTTTTAGACTCTCCTGTGATCCTGAAAGGTCACCAAAATTTGTATGAACAAGCTTGATAAAAGTTAAAATACATCAACAGGCAGGGTTTTGGAGAGCTCACTTAAACGCCGTTAAACAATTTATTAATGCTATAACAGTTGGGGTTTCTGCTGAAGCAAGGCCTGTGTGAATTACCGTCCTTAAATAAGCACAAGGTTTTCTGAAGGAATGTCCATGATTATGACAACATATATCCAACACTCACAGAAAAAGTCAAGATTTTTCCTGATTTACATTCATAAGTTTGATGTCATTCAGATTTGTGTTACTAAAAAGTCTCCCATTTTTTCCTGTCATCCTCTGACTGGTGTAGAGGTCTAAACGCTTACTTATTTTGATTTCCTGTAAAAAGACAATACACAGGTCATGTTTCTACCATCTCAGCCAAGAAGGGCTGCAAAATACTGTGCCATCCTCCACCACAGAAGTAAGCAAATGGAATTCTGATGAAGAAAGCATTTAAGGAATGTGGGTGTTATATTGATGTACTAAACAGTTACCAGTTACCCCATTACATAAGTGTGTGGGGGAGGGGAGATGAAGCTGAAACAAAGCTGACTACCAACATTCTGAAACAAGATTTTTTTTTATTTTTTTTTAAAGAATTGAAAAGAACATTCAGTCTAATCAAAGGATACAAAACAATTTTTTTTTAATGGTAAACCCTTTTGTCAAGCAACAGACAGACAGGCAATACACAAACAAAAATAATGAGAGGCATGAAATTCAGCCTACTTATCCTTCAGTTGATCAAAGAGTTGTTTGAGGAGAACGCAAGGGCTGATGTGTGTGAAACAGAAGTAGATCAGATTTTATTCTTCTAATCCTTGGTTTGCGTATTACGATTGGGTTGCTGATTGAAGAAGGCGTTTACCCTAAAAATGTGCCATGTGACATGTGTGTGGATTCTGTACTTCCTTTCCCTAATGCAGAACAACAAAGGTCCCCCTCCTGATCCCCTTCACCTGAACTAAACATACTGACCAGCACAAAGAGCTGATTTCATTCTAATCCTTTGTGTATTATCTGTTTGTCGACTGAAAAAAGGGTTTACCCTGAAGATTTGCTATGTTATACATGTGTGAATTCTGTGCTTCCTTCTCCTGATGCAGAAGTATGACAAAAGTCTCCTTCCTGCTCCCATCCACTTGAACTAAACATACTGACCTGCACAAACAGCTGATTTCATTCTTCTACTCTTTTGTGCATTATCTGTTTGTTGGCTGAAAAAGGGGTTTACCCTGAAAACTTGCCATGTTATACATGTGTGGATTCTGTGCTTCCTTCTCCTAATGCAGAAGCATAACAAAAGTCCCTTTCCTGATCCCCTCCGCCAGGACTAAACATACTGACCAGAGCAAAGAGCTGTGAGAAGTCTCTGATGTGGGTGAGTATCTTGATGACCACCGACTGCAGACGTGGGTAGTGGTCCTCAAAGGCACGGTCTGGTGTCATGTGTTTAATGATGTCCGCAAGAATCTTGTTCACTTCACGCTTCTGTTTGTGATGGAAAACAACATAGAAAATATCATTACTAATAAACGCAAGAATCTCATTCACTTCACGCTTCTGTTTGTGATGGAAATCAACACCAAAAATACCATGACTAATAAATGCAAGAATCTTGTTCACTTCATGCTTCTGTTTGTGATGGAAATCAACACCAAAAATACCATGACTAATAAACGCAAGAATCTCATTCACTTCACGCTTCTGTTTGTGATGGAAATCAACACCAAAAATACCATGACTAATAAATGCAAGAATCTTGTTCACTTCATGCTTCTGTTTGTGATGGAAATCAACACAGAAGGTATCATGACTAATAAATATCACAGTATCTACTAATGTGGGTAAACAGTTTCACATGCTGCTGTCTCATCCAGCAATGGTTGAACCTCAGGGTTTTTAGCTGAGAAATGCTAACAAACAATCAACAGGACTAATAAATGCAGCTACAGTACACATGCCTTTTCCTCCTCCTTCTTTTTTTTTTTTTTTTTTTTGCTAATACTCCAACAAACATTAGTTTCCAAATGTTACAAAACAGCAGTGTTGGTGCTGTTGTGGCCAGTCACATCAAGTTGATGTCCACATTTATGCAAGAGTCAAACCTCCAAAACACGAACAGGAAGGAACATATCAAACCACCAAATCATAAGAGGCAATAACAAATTGACAGTAATTTTCAAACAAAACTATATAAATACACAGGCCAAAACACACCACGCACAAAGAAACAATGACTTCATTGACGCTTACCCCAAAGTGTTTCACCACATATTCAATCCACACTTCTGCACAGGAAATGTAGTCCTGAAAGAAGCAGGCAAAAAAGAGAAAAAATACATGTTTAAATTCATGTCGCACTAGAGATCCGACTTGCTAGCAATGATATACCCTGTATCTTTCACTCTGTCCTAATTTAACAAAGCCCAAATTTTATGCACAAGATCTCTAACCCTTGAAATAACAGGAGCCCATAACTGAACAGTGTCAACACAACAAAAGAAAATCTCATAACTCCAAAAAATAACTGCAACACCCCCCTCCGCTCCTGTAAAAAAATAAAAAAATATTTTTTACTAAAATGTTTGTGCAGAGATCTGACCAGATGACCCACAAATTGCAACCTACCGCTGGATTCTTGAGCTTGATGACAGACTTCCACACCTCATTCAGAACAGCCAGTTTCTGTTCCTCTGGAGGGTCAGCCACAACCAGACAGCGACCCAGCGACTGCTGTAGCAGGTGCTGGTACGCACATGTTTTGGTTTCTTTAAGTAAACCTTTTCATCCAAAACTAAAGTACATGTAAATAAATAAGATAAAAATAAAATATAAAATAAATAAAATAAAAGCCAGTCATCAATGCATGTTCCGCTAGCAGTATTCAATATTGGACAAAGTTTCTAAACATGTCTACAGCAATAATTAAACTTAACCAGGTTGTCAGTTCATTATGAGTTAAATGATCATTGCATTGCATTACGATCAAATTTGCTAGCTGCAGGTAAAAACAAAATCACTGACGTTAGTCTGGTTGCATTAATAAGAAATGTAACTGATACATTAAAAAAAAAATCTGAAAATACAACTTTCATAGATTATTCTAAACTCTCCTGTGATCCTGAAATTGAAGTTCAGAAGATGTGTCAAGGTTATCAAAACTGGTGTGAATGTGTAAGTTTGACAGTGGTTATCAAGCAGCATGTCAGAAATATCACTTACACAGCATCTGAAAGAACACCCAAATTAAGAAGGTTTTTGTCAAGAACACACATCAGTTATCTCAGTTAAACCCATGCCAGAGTTGCAAAAAGCATGTAAGCATAATCTTTTTAACAGATGCAACAACCTTACCAGATATGACTTGACCAGATAAGAAATTGCCAGGTAAATATACCTTCAAGTTTAAACTTAGGTCAAGGTCACTAAAACTGGCATAAATACATATGGAGGATATCATCAAGTAAAGTTACATACAGTCTTTGAAAAAAGAGCCAACTGATTTTTGGGGCAACAGCACTTCAGACTGCTTCCAGATCATGATATCTCACGCAAATCGAAAATGAACAGTTCTTGAGTTGCCAGTCTGTGGTCACACCTTTGGGAAGCCAGTGTCCTCACACTCCCTGATCATCTCTGTGAAGAATGTAGCTCTGCTGGCGATGAACTGAGGGTCGAATGCTGACATAATGGAATTCAGCAGCAAGGCACTGAAATCATCAACAAAGAATCTTTCCTTTTATGCACTGTAGAATGCTCACATCAATCAATTACTCCAAATACATAGTGAGGCAAGAACTACTGGACAAGGCACCTTGAAAATACCTAACCATAAGACAGCCCAACAAGGTGACAATTCCCAACGCTGTCCTACCACCCCCACCCCACACCTCCCACGCCCACCAAATAAATAAGATGAACATTTAGAAACTGATTGATCACACTAGCTTTTTTCCCTTTCTTCATGCTTGTTATGGCTCAGACAATACTGATTACTTGCTATGGCCTAAGCGATACAGTGGAACTTCTGATGAGAGACCACCCTGCTGTGAGACCACCCTTGTTTAAAGACCACCATGGTGAGAGACCACCCTGATGAAAGACCACCCTGATGGGAAACCATACTGATGAGAGACCACCCAGAAGAGAGACCAACCTGGTGAAAGACCATCCTGATGACAGACCACCCTGGGGAAAGACCACCTTGATAAAGACCACCCTGGTGAGAGATAACCCTGTTTAAAAGGATGGGAGTGTGACTAGGGGTTGAAAACAAAGATGATTTTAGCTGCAGGCAAAAAGCCAGCTGAGAAGTCTTCTGCTTTGTGCAGAGTGTCTGGCAACCCGTTCCAGAATGTGGATGCAGCATTGCACCCAAGTCCTTTTTTTTGCTTGAATCCAGAGATGCTGAGTCTGTGCTGGGAAGAGGAGCAGAAAAAATGAGATGGACTGTATGGGGAAACAAGTTCCTGCAGATACTGTGGTGTATTTTATTCTTAGGGTGTTCTTAGAAGAGGGGAGCCGCTGTAGAACATTACTTGTTGCAGTCATGCTTGCACTTGTCCAGGGTGGTGTTGAGCAGCGTGTCGGGAGCCTTGTGTGCCAAACACTGCAGGATCCAGTCCAGGGCAGGGGAAAACAGGGTGAGATAATGAGGCATCTCCATCTTCTGCATGGCCAGGGTGTCCTGCACACTGTCCCCTTGCACCTGCACACAACAGAAGGAAAGCTAGCGAAGCATGGTTCGATACGCTTTCTTTCCCCTGTACATTCACGCACATCTAATTCGATGATTATGGTACCATGTTCTTGTTCAGTAATCCACTGGTGAACAGTTTAAGTAGCAGTCACTACCATAACATGCCACTAAAATAAATGTTTCCAAGTAAAGCTAACTAGACTTGGTACCACTGCAGTGGTATCCTGACAAAAAGCACCACCCTAACAGTAGTCTCCCTCTCCCTGACAGAAAAACACACACTCCACATTCCTAAGACAAGCAGGTCTGTTGCTTAAAAAATGAGCTGGTGTGTTGGTTAAAAGACAAGTGGGTCTGTTGCTTAAAACGCAAAAAGGTCAGTAGCAGGGTTCATTTCCATCAGACTGAGAAGCAGGATCAACAAACTCTTTAAAAAGACAAGATTAAAGCTGGGTTTTAAGACATAAGGTCACATAAGATCAGTGGTCTTTCTTAAGATGGTCCTTTTTCACGAGTGGGTTCCACTGGGTTATCAAAGCAAACTCAAAAGCTACAAAACTGAGTATTGTTTGAAGATGGTTGCTAACACTGTATTACCAGTAACAGCTCCAACAATCTACCTTAACAAAGGTAGCCAAAAAGTAGCAAGAGAAAGGCAGATTCAAGGGCTTACCTGTACAAAGCTGGCCAGGAAGTCATCAAAGCAAGGCAGCACATGGTCTTTTTTGCTTGGTGCCACCTGGATCCCAACCTGACAGACAAGCCACGTAATAAAATTTGTATCAGCATTACATGTTTATGAACAACGTAATCAAAAAGTAATATTTAACATGCTTGATTATCATCAAGGAAAACAAAAATGAAGAAAAAAAAAGAAAATGGGACACTGTCAGCATTATATGTCTATGAAAAAACACAAATGTGACCAAAAGCAATATTCGGTATACTTGATTATCATCAGTGACACCCCCTCCCCCACTTCCCCCTTGAGGACTTACCCGTGACAAATAGCATCTTGCATAGACAGCTACAAGTGGGTCTCCAATGCCACGTGTCATCAGAGCGATTCGCTTCAAGGCTTCTGCATATTCCCTGTTTCAAATCAACAGAAAATGTGTACACAAGAACTGATTTACATACACAAGTTTTTATAACATCTACAATGATATTAAAGATGACATGTCAACAGATAAATCTTCAAAAATGTGTTGTCTAGAATGTACTACTGGTTATGAGAGATGAGAGCTCAGAGCACAAAGTGCATATCTCCTAAAACTAAATAAAGCCCTGTCTTCCCCAGTTTTACTGTTTCAGTTGATGTACTTGCAGAAGGCATCAGTGATGCAGAGCATATCAAATTAGAGAAAACTTGGATGTGATCCCTACTTGTGACTTTTCTCTTTTTTGTGTGCTCCTTGTCCTATCATCTGTACCAGCCTCAAAGGCACTGCTAACATATTATGTGAATAGTAGTTTGAGAAAAATCCCCTGGACCTACCCAGAAGTAAGAAAGCTGTATGATTTGAGAATGGCACACTCCACGTAGAGTCTAGGAATCAATTCACGGATGGAGGCAATTTTGAAGAACCAGTTCCGGCACGTCTCTTTAGCTGACTCTGGTACATCAGCTGGTGTAAAATTGGCTGTAAAGACAAATCATAGCTTCATAGCAACACACAAACCAAGATCAGACCTGATAAAAACAAAACAAAAAAACTTACTGACAGAACAAAGAAACTTACAGATTTAACAGTGTAGCTAACCAAAACTTTATTTCTGCTGGGATGATGCAGAAACAGTTGCATCCCTAGCATAAGATGACAGATTTTTCCAATATTTATTAAACTGAAATAAAAACAACTGAAAAGAAAGCTCACATGGCAGTCGAACTGGTTTTGTACTGCCTGGTGGAAAATACTGTGCCTTCTCCAGCAAACGGTCATACACCAGACGACCTGAAAAGACACACACAAATTGGCAGGTAAAGGTTAAGTTGGCAGTAATCAGCCACTCTTCCTCAATGCTGTCTTTTCCCTAAGAGTTTTACCAAATCAAAATCAGACATCAAAATTGATTACCTGGCCTCCTTGAAGCATAATTTCACTCCTGCATGAATGGCAACTAAATTGCTGAGAAAAGTGAGTCTGCTTTTTGGTGCTGCACAACTTATTTTGCTGACAAAGGGTAAGTTATTTTTTTAGGTCTTGTTTTTGTTTTGTCAGCCCCAAATCAGAAGGCCTAAAGCAGTTTCTGACATTCATAAATATATTTAACATCCCCTTTAGAAGGAACATAGCTATGAATGAGTTAAAGTTATTCCCATTATCCAAGCTTTCATCATCATATTCATGTGAATAATGTGAATGCATGACTGACCAGTCAGGCAGCTTTAACGAGTTAATCTAGTACAGTTTTAAGCAACAACAACAACAAATCTAAACAAAATACAAACAAACAAAAAGCATATTACCAAAGGTGTCCAGAATTTCTGTGACCAGAACAAATTTGCTTGGGTAGAAATGGATTACTGAGGTGTCTGCCAACAGTTTGGAGCACTGCACACAAACAGCCAGGGAACACAGCTTTAATATCCCGTTTTATGGCAACAACAAAAACAGAATGCCCCAAAACCCCATTTGCGAGTGTGTTTTTTCTTTTTTTTCCAGGTCAGTTCAATATGAGACTGAATACTAACCACTACAGCTGAAAAGGTTCTTATGTCCTATTTTATTTTTTACCCTCCCTTGTATAATCAATAAATGAATTAATGAAAATTGACACACAGCACACAAAAACTTCCATTATACAAAACCATGTGTGTTCACAGTGCAAGATATGTGCAGAAGAAATATACAAAGGGAATGAGACAGGGAGGGAGGTGGAGGGGGGGGGGGAGAAGGAAGGAGGGGAGGGACAGAAGGAAAGGCTGGACTGCAGCAAATTTTGAAGGTGTGTAGCTGCAAAATATAGAAAAGGAATGCAACAGAGAGGGGGGCAGACAAAGGAAGGAGGGGAGCGGCAGAAGCAAAAGAATGTACTGCAGCAGATTTTGAAGGTGTGTAGCTGCAAAATATAGAAAAGGAATGGAACAGGGAGGGGGGTAGATAAAGGAAGGAGAGGAGGGGCAGAAGCAAAAGGCTGGACTGCAGCAGATTTTGAAGGTGTGTAGCTGCAAAATATAGAAAGGGAATGGAAGGGGGGAGGGGGTGGGAGGGTGGAGGAAGGAAGGAAGGGGAGGGGCAGAAGCAAGAAAACGCTGGTCTGCAACAAATTTTGAAGTTGTGTAGCTGCAACAGGTAACTGTTCAGGTTTTATTAGAACACTGCTGCAACAAGCCCTACCACTTGAAATGAGGCAATGACCATACTTTGTGCTCCCAGGTTTCTAATACAGTGTACAGTCATTTATCATCACAAATGATCCAGTCATGTATGTATTAAACATGCTTATTTCTCAAGAAGCATTGTATTTATTATCTTATATTTTTATCTTGTAAACATAAAACTTCAATAAAAACATGTTTAAAAAAACCTGCATAATTATGTAAATTACTAGTTTGTTTATTATGTAACTTGTATTTTCAATAACTGTTATTTGAGTTTTAAAATATAAAATATGTGTTAGTGTGTACTGTGATGTGGTTAATGTTTAGCCACGTTTTAATTTCTCTGATGAGAAAATAATCTTGAATATCAAAGGCTTTTTACTCTAAACACTAAAGCAGGATTTTGCCATGTAATTTGGTCTGGATTTTAAGCTCTCTAGCTGCCATTGGTCAAGTTTCAGCTTTACTGCAGTGTTCAACCAAGAAGGGTGAGGGGTATCTTCTGTGTTTCAATGCTATGATGAAAGAGTATGAACTGTAACGTAACACTGCCTGAATAAAATAGGTTTTAGAAGAAGAAAAAAAGAAGAAGAAAAAAAGAAAGGAAAAATGAGGGAGAGGATGGCTGACAAGGGAAGAGGATTGATAATTGTTCTGAACACCAAGAAATGGAAGACCCAAGAAAAAGCCACAAGCAGACCACCCCAAAAAGAACCCAAAAAAGCTTGAACAGCCAACAATACACACACACACACCATCACACATACACACACACACGTGCACGCCAATCCCCAAAAAACAGGGACACAACAACAGATCATTTATCTGGAACACCCAGTAAAATCTGGGTGGAAACAAAACACTAGGAGAAAACGATACCTGGATAGCTATTTTGAGCGACTTGACTCGCTGGTCTTGCTCCCAAGCAGTGATGAGGGCCTGGTTGAGTTCCTCTATGCGTTTGACATAGTCCTGCTGACTAAGGTTCATCATCTCCTTCACCGAGCCCTGCACATACAACCACACAGTAACTGACACCATGCCCACTCAAGTCGGCATGAGGTTTTTGTCCACCTCTCTTCTTGTCCGTCACTCAAATGGAAACTCTGATTTTCTGCATGGTGGTTGCCAAGCACTGCAGGTCATTTAGGCTGCTGAAAAGCCTTCTCGCCACCAGCCCTAACTGATGCCCAAGGGTGTCATGAAGTGGGCAAGCCTGCAGCAGATGTTCTGTTTTCATGCTGACAGTTTGACAGGGGCAGAGTTCTGATGGACCAGTTCTGAACCTGGTGAAAAGGTTGTGGTCCAGATGGCTGCTTTTATCATGCATGCAAAAGAAGGGTCTAACTGCTGAGTTCTGCCTTTAGCCAAACAAAATACATCAGCACATTATTTTCATTAGAATCTTTAACTAGATTCTTTTTCTCAAAAAAATAAATAAAAAGAACATACATAGAAGATGCACCCAAATGGCAGCAGTGGCAGGTGGCAGCATCCAAATAACAACCAACAGCATACCGCTTCAGTGGATATAAAAATAAAATAAAAAAGAAGAAGAAAAACTGTGCAAAGCTGCAGTCACTCAGTAATGAGCTACACAAAAAGCAACCAATCAACTGTGTAGTCAAGACCAAGGAATTAGGACAGAGTTTTCCCCAGCAGATAATCAGCAGTTCTGCTCCAAGTCTCCCCAAAGTAGAGACTGGAAATCAGTAGTTCTTCTATGAAAATGGTTTGTGTAGTTACGACCAAGCGAAGTAGGATGCAGTTTTTTCCCAAGCAAATAATCAGCAGTTCTGCTTCAAGCGGGCCCCAAAATACATAGCAGTAATCAGTAGTTCCACTGTGCAAGTTGGTTGTGTAGTCACGACCAAGACAAAAAGGGGCTGAGTTTTGCCAAGTACAGGATCATTCAGTCACATCATTCACATAACACATACAGGATCATTCAGTCACATCATTCACATAACACAGTACAGGATCATTCAGTCACATCATTCACATAACACAGTACAGGATCATTCAGTCACATCATTCACATAACACAGTACAGGATCATTCAGTCACATCATTCACATAACACAGCACAGGATCATTCAGTCACATCATTCACATAACACAGCACAGGATCATTCAGTCACATCATTCACATAACACAGCACAGGATCATTCAGTCACATCATTCACATAACACAGCACAGGATCATTCAGTCACATCATTCACATAACACAGCACAGGATCATTCAGTCACATCATTCACATAACACAGCACAGGATCATTCAGTCACATCATTCACATAACACAGCACCTCTTCAAAGTCATCCAGCTGCTCCAGGCGGTTTCGAACTTTATCTGTTACTGTCGTTGGGTGCTGCTGGGTCTTGATCACCACTTTGCAAACAAAGAGGTTAAGTTTAAAGGTAAGGAAAAGGCCTTCAAAAGTCAAGGCAAATATATCTTATAACTGATAGCGTGTAGCAGTCTGCTATCTAAAACCAGTGTAAAACATGTAAAGTTCTTGCTGTATTAAATTTGCTTACAAATATGTTAATTTACCACTTACTGACCAATTCCATTTTACTTCCTCAAAAAATATAGTTACAATCTTTTTATTAAGTATTAGAAGATACTGAGACCTATACATAAAAAAAAACAAGACATGAATATGTGTGAAACCCAACTTTTTATTATTTTTATTTTTAACATCTATGGAGGGCTTTGGGGGTGGGGGGGTGGGGGTGCCATCTACCAAGGCAGATGCTCCTTGAATTTTACTTTCTTTTATTTACATGTTCACTTTCCTAATCCCCCCCGCACCCCCCCCCACACACACACACACACAATACACTTCAATAGCTTCAGCAGAAATTGTATAACTGACATGGCAAATTGTGGAATGTCCTGGAATTTCCCAGTGTCCACAGTAAAGACTGTCATACCCCTTTCTTTGTCAGAAGCAGACAGGAAACTGGTTGTGATGGACAGCTTTTCTGAAGTTGTAAACTTCGCCAGAATCCCCGCTTTCTTGGACGACCATGGCTCAAAGGATTCATCCAAACCATCTGATCTACTGAGAGCCTCTTTTTTCTGCAGACAGAAAATGCTAAAGTATGACCTTTACATGCAAGCTTAGGCAGTTTTATGGTGGATTCTCACTGTGAATTCGATGGCAGGCAGAGATGTAATGCACACATCACTCAAACAAGCAACCAAAGTCCACACTTTTTTAAGCATGCACCTGGCTGGATAATAAATAAATGATTTCAACAGCCACTGTGGCATTTGTTTGCTTCTAGAAACCCTATCAATAACTTTTCAGGAAATACACTTTGCAGTGCTCAGTCTAAAACAAAATAGGTGAACAGACAGTCCATGGGCCAGGTATCAAAATTCTCCACCCACCCTGGGGATTTTTGGAGACAATAATTTTTTGGATATCTCCATGTGTGTTATTTCAATATTTGCCTGTCTGCAAGGTGAACTGCTCTGCTTTTAGGGATTATCTGATATGGGACATAGCAGCTGGGGAAGGGTTTTGAGACCTGGCCCATGGACTAAGAGGTCTTCAGTGTAATACATAGACCTTGAGAGACTGTTGTTGCATTAAAAAGGGAACTGAGCTCAAAAAGCACCATGGGTCCTACCCACAGGAATGGAATATACTGGCCTTGATGTTAAAAAGCAACATCTGAAAGTCATGAAAACATGACTGTGGGTGATGATTTTTGTGACGAGCAGTCTGCATTAATGATGTCATAAACAAGGCCAGCTTGTGTGGCAATAGAATCATTACTAGCACCTACATCACATGAGAACTTTTGTTTGCTCTTCATTGGTAATAAGCAAACCAACATGGCTACACCCTGAGGAGGTCAAATTTGACCCCCCCCCCACAAAGTACTTCTTTTGCATAAATATTGATATATAACAACCAAATGAAGCCTACATCTGTAGGTTTCATTTGGTTGTTATATAAAGTCAACAGTTGCACATTTTCCACATTTACAGGCTGACTTGCATCCTCAGTTCAGTTCCCCTTTAATCACACCATTACTCAGTACTCCACCTTTTCACTACTACTTCTGGCCCTGGCAGCTGGCTCAGCTTCAGCAGCAAATCTGGAAAGTGGGTCAGCCCCTTCAAAGGCCAGACTGACAGCTCCATCTGCCCCAAGTGGATCTCCTGAACTTAGTGGGTCAACAAAGTCCTTCTTGGCTGGAGGTTTGTTCCCGCGAGCTGGTGTCCCTCTGCTTTCTACCTGTTTGATTTCTGTGACCTGAAACAGTAAAAACACCCAACACACATACAGCTTTACAAAAGGGACAATAACAGGATTCAATGGCTGAAACATTTAATGGCTAAAACGATCTGTTGTCAGCAAAACTCTAAATTCAGTAAGTATATTGATAATTCATATAAGTTCAGATAAACATTTGAATTTGTCACCTTAACTTTCATTACACACACACACACACACACACACACACACACACACACACACACACACACACACACACACACACAATTAAAAGAAGAAGAAGGGTAAGCTTTTCAGAAGACTAGTTTTGTTTTCATGAATTCACAAGCAATGAGATTTTATGATTACAATAGAAATGCTGAGTTGATCAGAGATGCAGGTACACATTAAAAAAGTAAATCTTAAAAAATCACAGACTCACAAAACATGTCTGTTATTTTATAGATGTATACAAGTGATGGCTACTAATCATAATGATTCTTTAACAGTGTGTGTGTGTGTGTGTGTGTGTGTGTGTGTGTGGTGTTCATGTGCACATGCACATGCATCAGTTTGTTTTGTGTTTTGGTTCTTTGCTTTATAATGGGCTATGTGCTCTAATCTGGGGAACTAGCACATAAAAGGGTACATTACTATTATGATACAAATGCTGATTGAGTTGATCAGAGATGCATACATGTACACACTAAAAAAGTACATTAAGAAAATTCACAGGCTCACAAAAACATATCTATTATGAAAGTAAATTAAGAAAATTTATAGGCTCACAAAAACATATTTATCATGCTATAGCTCTATACAAGCAATGGCTACTAATCGTAATGATCCTTTATGTTCTACAAAACTATTCATATTATATAAAGCAATATTTAATCTCAATCTACATACTGTGATGCCCTTCAAAGGATGAGATGTGGCTGGTTGACTTGGTAAAGCCTCCTTCTGTCTCTCGAACTCATAGTTTCTTTGACAGGCATACCTTTGAAAGATAATTGCAGATGGTCTGCTTTTGAGTATATATCCATTATAAAAATAAAAATAAAATATACATATATGATAAAAATGTGTATCAAAATGTAACCCATATCATACCACATAAAATATAATCAGTTACATCATATAATTTCACATAAAATATGATCAGTCTCTGTGCTTTACTTCTTTTACATAAGATCATGAATAAGATGAAAAATAAAATAATGTGAAGAAATATATAAAAAGACGTTAATTAGTAATCCTTCTGACACATGAGATGGTCCAAAAATGACTTCTGTGTGAGTGCACATAACAAAAATCATTAAATCATTCTCTTTGTGTGGAAATGCAACCACGAAGCCAGCTTCCTAAAGTGGAAGACTTGCAGTTTTGTTGCAGTGAAGCAAGAACGACATCGATGGAATTGCAGACGACACACCCCTTTTCAGCCGTTTTACTGTCGTCAGTAAAACGCACGATGCATTCAACTAAAAAGACACAAATGCATTTGAACCAAAGTCCCCCTCTGATCAGTATGATTGTGACCATCTGCTGATGTCAGCAATCTGTCAATTCCGTACACGTAAGAAGAAATCCCTCTACTAAACAAGACCTACCACTCGCAAGATGCCATTTTGAATCACGTGCACTAAAATTCAAAACCGGAATCATTAAGAACAATTATGAATAAATCTACTGTCTCCAAAAATAATTTTCTAAGTTCATGCACGGGAATTTTAAACAAAATTCTAAAATATTTCTACCCAAAATCTTATTCAGAAATAAAAGAAAATAGATAGACGTGTATGGATACTTCCCGTAGACATTTTTATTTCTTCAAAGTCAAGAAAAGATAACCACCAAATTTTCCATTCAAGAAGATGGCGTCAAATTCGCCTGCAGAGAATGAGTTTAATTTATTGCCGGCAGTTTATGACGTTATTCGCAGGTCATTGTTTCTAGATTTGTGTTGTGGATTTCACTTTGATTACTGCTCGATTATAATACTATTTGATCGACAAAACTATTGGGTTTTAAACTCCCCTTTTTTATGTCTATTTTACAATATAAACTTATATGGCTGAGTTCTTTGTGAACCCGCAGACTTAGATTTCTAAATTTTATGTTAAATGTGAATCCAGTCTTTCAAGTTTCATTGAGAGGTTTGTTTGCCGTGTGTGTGTGTGTGTGTGTGTGTGTGTGTGTGTGTGTGTGTGTGTGTGTGTGTGTGTGTGTGTGTGTGTTCTTTGGTTGTCGCAGGATAGCCGCTACGATTGCATGATGTGCGCTTGCCATAAACGATCTGAACTGTGAGCCGGTTTGGCCTAGCGGTAAGGCGTTAGGCTGGTAAGCGGAAGGACATCGGTTCGATACCGCTTCGGCTCTCCTTTCTCTTCAAAAAGGTTGTGGTTTGTGGACACTGTCCTGTGACTTTGTCCATCACTTCCTACTGAAATATTGAAATGGCTCTCATCGCTGCCCACCTTAATGCAGGAATCATTCTGGTGGTGACAGTGTAGCGATAGGTATATAAATCTCCTTCTCCTCCCAGCTCCATAACCCCTTCCCCCCTTCCCTAATAAGCCGTACGGTTTCTGTGGACGTTACGCACCATGTTTACTTACGATCTGAACTTTTGCGGGGCGGGGGGGCTGTTTTGTACTTTAATGGCATGAATGATGAATGTCGTTGGTAATTTTAGTTTGTGAGAGCCCACATGTACACACTATGTGCATCTGGCATTCATTTATTTATTTATTTTTATTTTTTATTGATTGTTATGTTATTAGGTTTGGGTCATTCTGTGGTAAAACTAAAACTCAAAAGGTGGTTAGAACTGAGCTTGTTCCAGCAGTAACCTGCCAAAAGAGAGACCACACACAGCAGCTTTTCCTGATCAGTGCTGCACCTAGTACAGGCAAGCCAAGTTACTTATGATGTTCGTCACAATGGAAGTTCAGTGAAACTGCCATTGGCAAACACCATCAGTGACTGGACTGAGCTGCCAGAGATTGTTGTTTTTTGTTTTTAAAGAGAGAAGAATTACAGATCTGAAGTTGTTCCAAATTTATGGCTGTATCATAGTTCATACTGGTATAGTTATATATCACTCTGTGACTGTCATATGGCTGTATTACTTATTTGAAATAATGCATATTTTGTGCCCATATCTTTATCAGTCAGTTCAGATTTGGAATCAACAGTTCACCTGTATTTTAGTGATGTCACACACAAGGCTTTAACTTAGTTTAAGTGGGAGAAAATATGTCAAAAGCCGTGAAAGGTTACTGCAAATTTGATTTGCAATTGATAAAGGGCATTGCTTCTGGACAGTGACCCATGCCTTTATGGTATTCCATTTTTTCAGCATTGTTAGCATGACCCAAAAGTTGATGTATGAGGACAGTCCTGGAAGAAGGTTTGAGACTGTAACCTGCCGTTCCATGAATGGTGGAATTAAATCATGAAATCAGAAGAATCTGGTTTGATTAAGTATTGTCATTTTCATATTAAGTGTTCAGTACTCCCTTCTTCTTTTTCTTTTCTTTACTTCTTTTTTATCATCCCATAAAGTGTAAGTAACTCAATGAAAAGCTGACTGATTCACAGTCTGAGAGATAAAGGAAAATGGACTGACCCGAGTAGGTAAAAAGGTGGCTGATAGACAAGATCCTTTGTCAGAACAATTTTCTGTTGTTGTTTCGTAATAATAACAGATTTTGTGTGTGTGTGTGTGTGTGTTTGCAGTATTGAAAAAGATTCACCAGACTTGAACCAAGTGAACCAGAAGTTGAATGAACTGAAGGCCCAGTTCCAGAAAGCACGGGAGTGTGTCGAAAAGTTGCCAGGCACGCAGTACAGCAAAGAGGAGCAGCTGCGTCGTGTTGCCATTCTCCATAAACAGATGGAAGTGAAGACCAATTTGTTGCAAAAATGCAAAGAGAATGGTTGTGGGTCAAGCAACCAGTAAACTAAAACTGACAGTTTTGACACTGAACAGCACATTCATTTTTGAAACTGTGATTTCTGAGACTGAAGAGCACACAGTGCTCAGTGAATCTTAGACTGGGAAGTGAGCACTACCAGCAGTTTTGATTGTCCAAGATGGAAAAAGAATCTGAGCTGCACCCTATTTTTGTGCATGAGCCTGAAGAATGGATGCAGTACGTTTACAAAAAGGTCAGTGTGGTCACGGGTGATGACAAAGAGCACGAAGGGTGGGTGTACACAGTGGACCCTGTGTCTCAGAACTTTGTTCTTGTACAGTTTGCAAGCGATCGCACCCAGATGTCCATCATTATGCAGGATGCCATCATCAAAACAACCATCTTGGCTGAGAGTAATCCCAGCATCAAAGAAAAACTGGATGCTTTATTTCGCCCTTCCGCTGAAGTGAAGTTGTCAGCTGAAGAACTAAAAGCTAGGAAGCTGAAGCTGAAGTTGTGGTTGGAGAAGAATCGTTTGCCTGTGCAAGTGACTGGAAGTCAGGAGGAGGTTTTAACAATTACTGACGCTTTGATGATTCAGCCACCATATGGCGTGAATGATTGTCACAGTACCAATGAAATAATCTTAGGACGCATTCAGGGTCTCATTAAAAACATGCCTGAAGACCATGATCAGTGGTGAAAAGAAAAAAAGGTAGTGGGGCAGCATTTCATCCCCAAATTCAAACGCTTAAGAAATGTCCAACTGGAGTTTGTGCAAAGGAAATCAATAGGAGTTAGGACAGTTCAGGAATGACTAGGACATGATCATGAGGACATAAAACATAAGCAGTTAAATTTGCAATATTTTTTCTTCTGGCTAAAAAAATTAAAACATGTCTCATGTTGTGACATTACCATGTTGTGCAGTCATACAACTTACAGAACACAGTTCATTTCAAGATTGAATTAGTGATTCATAAAGGGTGTGTGTGTGTGTGTGTGTTTGAAATGTTGCATTGTGGCTGTTTAAAATGACAATGTATTCTAATTAAACTGTTTGATTGGGGAAAAGTGAGAACTGATGTGGTGTACATCATCTAATGCTAATCCTTTTAGCTGTTCTCAACAAATCAATGATTCTGTGAATACATTTACAGGCAGAAGGGCACATCAACAGTAAAGTGACATCATAAATTAAAAGTGAATTTGCAGGAACACCAGTCTTCTAATACCCAGGACCATTGCCTCCTTAAACACATGCCACTGGCATGTTGCTTGCCGGCAGGCCACTTAGAAATAATGTATTTGTTGCCCATCAGTCTACTGGACACAGATGTTGGGTAATGGCAGTTTCCCACCCCTGCACAGTCGTTTGTTTACTGGCTGTCCAATACAATATATTCTACATGTGCAAAGAATTTTATTTTGACCTTGCTCCCAGATACCCCAAAATGCAAAATTAAGCCATAATTTTTGTTTTTAAAGTTTTGCCCTGGCAGCAACTTTTTTTCTTTGGCTGCATTGTATGGAAACTGAACAGTTGTCAAATAATTATGTGTAACGATAAATAGAGGAGGTCACTCATATAATTTTTGAAGTCAACATATAAACATTTGAGCTGAAGCTGCTGAACCTACATTCCCTGTTGCATTTGCTTCTATGATTTTTATTTTTATGGACACTTGCTTATAATTATATAAATGTTGCCTGCCAGGTCTAACTCAGCTTTAAGGTGTTCGTCATCATAATGATTACAGAAACAGTTTCAGACAGTTTGAAGACATATCGGCCCAGCAACTGATGTCCAACATTCATATGAATCGCTGAGGAGGCTGGAAACAGTTGAGAACAGTTTTCCTGTTGAAAATTTACTGAAAGACTGAAAACATGTGGTCAACCGGAGTTTACAAAGTTTCACAGGCAGCCCCTTTGTGGTTGCTGTAAGTGTGACTGTGTAAATAACATCCAAGGTCAAGACAACACACATGAGGATCACTAGATGATCAGCCTTGGGCATCTGTTGCTGCCTGTGACACTGTGTAGTTTCAGCATTCTGGAATCAAGTATTCTGGAATGAAACTGTTGCATGTTTCTTGTCATATTTTGTATTGGTGTACAGACACATGTGAGTTGTGTGATTTTATCTTGGGTTTTGCTTTCAAACTTCATCGCACATGTGTCCAAGGGGATTTAGACACGATTAGATGAAGACAATGATTAAGCCCATTTGCAGGAACTGTACTTGTGGTTTTATACTTTTTCACATGTGTTTTAATCTCATTGTGTGTTCCCTGGACTATATGGTACATTGTGCTTTGGCTCCTTGAGTAAAAATTATAAACAAAAATGAAGAGCTTCTGTCTTTGCCATATATAACTTTTACTCTGTGAGCATATGTGTGTCTGTAAACTTGTTAATTACTATTCTGTAAATGCGCACACAGGTGACAGGAGTAAGAATTGATCAGGATCAACTACTGACCAAAGCCTTAAAAAAAAATTAAAAAAAAAGATTGGTGGCATGACTGTGCATGAACACAAACAAACAGTTCTGCATTAATACCTGGAAGAATGTTATTTTCTTGCATATCCATGCTGAATTGGACTGATCAATTCATTAATGTTTGCAAATCCATGTCTTGAAATCTTTAAACTGCAAGCTGAATAAACTTGGAAGGTAAATATCAGGCAGAATTCCTGGCAGCATGCAAAGCACATACAGCTATATTCTGACTTACTCCAGGCTTAAAAGAAAGAACCTTTAGTAGCTCTGGGCTCTTAGGAGAGGGGACCTTAATAAATACATTTCTGCACCCATAGTATCCAACTGTGGGTCCCTCAGCAAGAAACAATCAATCCATACCCAGTATGGCTAATGTGAAGGTCTTTATTGTGCATACTACAAAAATAAAACCAGTCAACATTATTATATACTGATAAAGATATTGACAAGCATCGATGCATAATCAGCAAACCAGAAAAGAAATCAACTAGGAACACATGTATATATATAAATGAACACATACATAATGTGGATTTAGAGAAATGTTCATGTACAAAATAAAGTGTAAAAAATTGTCTTGTAAAAAAATTCCACAACAACTCAATAAGACAACCAGTAGACTGTTACACTAGTAAGGATCACACCCAGCTATGATTGAGTAATGAGAATCTGGTGAAACAAATCTGAATTCCATACAAACGAGACTGGTTACAAAACAGAGGAGTGGGCATCAGTTCATTACAGTTTCCTTTCCCTTGCTGTGTAATAAATAAACACCTTCAAATAAAACAAAACAAAACCCTTTAAAATTGAACAATTAGAATTTGTTCCCTATTCCTCCAAAACTTTGAGATTTTAAGACTAAGTGTTTACATTCACTTATCAATTCAATAAAGACAATGCAGCTCATTTTTGACATCCCCAGTTTCTATTTCTTATTGAGCTTAGTGGTCTAAAATTAAACAGAATGTATTAACAGTTCAGTAAAGATGATGCAGTTCATTTACATTATTACAACATCCCCATTTCTATTTTTTGTTGTATTTTTTTTAGTGATCTAAAATTAAACAGAATGTGTCAAAGTGATTTTGGTTTGGGTGGAAAATGACAAAGCACAGCCTTTTTTTTTCTTTCTTTCTTTTCTTTCAATTTTGGGATCTGAAAATATGCCCCGTTTGTCGTAATTGTCATCATGATTTAAAGATGCATAAATTGGTAGGAGTTAAGGACCTGCGCAGAGTTAAATATGAAATTAAAATAGGCTGCTTTCATTGTTTCCAGTTCATGTAAATCTGACTGAAGTTTGACAATAGAGTTCAAACTGAATATGAAAATTCTGTTAACAAATGACAGCTCTTCAAATCTGTGGACTTCAACTTCACAAATTAGTTTTGATCTGCCTGTGCATAAAAAGCATGCAAGTAACCTTTAGCTAAGAAATCTAAGACAGTCAAAAAAGCATCATAAAAGGTTTACCTGCTCAAAATCTCTCTGAACATGACGGCCCATAGTTACACGTAAAACACAATTCGGGTTTACATACTATACATGGATATGGGTTTTACACTACATGTATCACAGAGTTAAATGCTAACAGCATCATGGCAGCAATGCTGAATTTTGCCATACTGTTGGCCACAAGAACACCAGGTAATGAGCAAGACAACCGGGAAGGGGAAGAAACTAAATGAAATACCTCTCACAGTGTACGGTCTGAGTAAGCAGGTCACTTTAACCAACAATATATATGTAATAATATACATCACAGGTATAGTTTATGACTAGATTTAAAAAAAAAGAGGCCAACTCATGCTTGCTAGCATTCTCATCTTCATAGTCAGAAAAATTATATAACAGTATAACTTGTGTTTTTGTTATTTATTTATTTGTGTGTATTTTGTTGTTTTTGGGGGTGGGTTTTTTGTTTTGTTTTTTGAGGGAAGGGGGGGGGGGGATCATTTGCAAAAGATTTGGTTCATGTTCACATTTGAGAAACACCTACTGCTACATTTTGGTCACTTCAGTAAAATTTACGTCTGATTATGAGACCAAAATACACTGTACTCCTGTCACTGCATAAAACAATGTCAGACAAGAGCACACTATGGACCGCATGCATTTCTTCAGGATAAGGTGTTTTACACTGTGAGAGCACATGATAACAGTACATTTCATAAATGTCAGATAACTACATGTTCAAGCAATGGGGACAGACAAAATCTCAACAAAAACATGCAGACCTGTCAGATGGGGATTTTTTTCTCATTTTATTATGTTCTACCATCAACTTTGAAGTAACTTGGTGTTTTACGCCCAATCAACCATTGTGGTTATATCAGGGTGAAATCAGCTTTGAAGAGTTGTCATGAAAATGATCACAGTGATCAGATTAGGTGTCAGTTTGCCTTGTGACTATAAGTGGCACTTTCTAGAACTGAACAAAAATGGTGATTTCAATCTAAAAGCAAATTTAAAGGATATGCCACCCACAGTCTCCAAAAACATCAAGTTTATTGATAACAGCATTGCCCTGATGTGGGCAAGCTTTTGCTGACTCCCAAGGGCATCTTAGTCTTATTCTTGCATGGAGACAGTATAATTAAAACAATCAGTACAAGTCACATAACAGAAGAGAAAAACTGCATGAGAAGAGATCCTTGCCAACAGTAAATACTGGCACATAATGGTTGCTGTCCTTATAACAACAATTTATATTATGTCCATTGGCAAGAAAAAAGACAGTTTTGTAGTTTCAGCACAACTTGGTTAAAAAAGAATAAAAAGCTACTTGAGCAATGCATGCAGAAACATTTGACCAATACAGATAAAAACATGCAATTCTGGGTTGATGTGCATACCTGAAAAGATAAATTGCATTATCAATATCAGCAAATGATTTTCCAGAACACCTTTCCAGAGACTTTCTGCTGGTAATGAACCAAATGTTCAGCTGATACTGTTAAAATCATGCAATTCTAGGTTGATATGCATACTTGAAAACAAAAATTGCATTATATCAATATCAGCAAATGATTTCCCAGAACACCATTCCCGAGACTTTCTGATGGTCATGAATAAAACCACACAAAAGGTGCAAACAAATATATATGTATATTACATTCATAAACTTCAAACTCTGAGATAAAAGCAGTGTGTAACCAGGCACAAAGTTCTTCAAATATGGAGGATTTTCAATTATTTCATGCCTCACAATCTCTTGTTAGGTGGTTAAAATGCAACTGCTGCATTATTTCTTCAAAAGTAAAGGTACCCCACTGGAGTGATTTGGGGTTTGGGGGGTCAAATGCTATGAATGGACATACAGGAGCAAGTACATACTTTGTCATTTAGATTTGAAAGGCTTGTACACAGATCTACAACCCAGGGCCATTAAATCTTCCAGAGAATAAAGCTGCGCAGAGTTGAAAGCACAACTCATACTGAACACCACCGAAGTGACAAGGCAGCAATGCAGTGTCTCCTTCAGATGGCAGCCCACCAACAATCTGATGTCTTCACCTGTGGACCTCTGGCAGCAGGACCCAAATGTGGAATGAGTCTGGGATGAGGTCAGGGCTAAGGATGCTGGGACAAGCAGCATGGCAGCAGTGCTGATGAGGTCAGCACAGATGAAGGGACAGCAAAAAGAGAAAAGTACAACTCAATCTGTTATGGAAGAGATGCTAGGGGCTGGAATATAAACAACAAAACAAAAAACCCAATACTTCAAGAAGCAAGCCAACAACAAAAAACAAATGACACTGCTACTCATGAGATCTGCCAAATTAAGTAACTACAAACTGCCATGTGATCTACTAAACTACCTGCAAGCACACAAGACATTCTCACAAGACCAATGTGATGAAGTCATGAGGGAAAAGTATCACTATCAGCAGTTGTGTATACCTGCAGCAATAAGAATGGATACATTCTTCATGACAGCGTTTCCCACAAAAGGTTACACCATTCACTGATGAATAACTAATCTGCTGTACTCCTGTCACCATCTTGCACCAGTGATTAGACTGATGATTGGACGAATGATGTATAATGTGAACTTTTTGTGTGCGTTCCTCTTTTCATGGAGGTAATACACCCATGAACAGGGGATGAATACCACATGTGACTGTTTTCAATTCCCCATGCCACTTGACAACCACATTCCATCTTTGACTGTTCACCCAAATGTGCCATATTTGTATGTGTTCAAACAATCACCCAAAGTGTGCCATAATTGAATGTGTCCAAACAATTGCTTAAAGTGTGCCATATTTTCATCTATCCAAATAATCACCTACAGTTTGTCATATTTTCATGTGTCCACACAATCACCTAAAGTGTGCCATACTTTTATTTGTCCACACAATCACCTAAAGTGTGCCATATTTCCATGTGTCCAAACAATCACTAAAGTGTGCCATACTTTTATTTGTCCAAACAATCACCTAAAGTGTGCCATATTTTCATGTGTCCAAGCAATCACTAAAGTGTGCCATACTTTTATGTGTCCAGACAATCACTAAAATGTGCCATATTTTTATGTGTCCAAACAATCACCTACAGCATGATGTAATTCATCTGTCCAAACAATCACTAAAGTGTGCCACATTTTTATGTGTCCAAACAATCACCTACAGCGTGATGTAATTCATCTGTCCAAACAATCACCTAAGGTGTGCCATATTTTCAGGTGTCCAAACAGTCACCTACAGTGTGCTGTATCTGTCCAGACAATGGTGTGGCTGCCCTGCTTGGGATTTTTAATGTGTGCACAGATGTTACCACATGTGACTGCATGTAAAAGACAGGTGACTCTAGCAGGAAACTCCCTGCCACACTGGGGAATTGAACCTGCATCAATAGTGTGCCAGACATTCAACCACCTGAGCGACATCCCTGCCCCACATGCGCTGGCTATTCTTTAGATTTCTGTGAAGCAAAATTGACAGAACCATGTCAGAAATGGATAACAGCCAAGCAAAACAACCACAAAATATTGCCTTTTTTTAAAGGATTATCCAACACAGTCATTTAAAGAAAAATAACAAATTGCATCCTTAACATACCATCATGAATTCAGCATCTGTTAAACTTAAAGTTTGTCTTATTAATTCAGTGGTATTTGGGATAGTCGTGTTTTTAAATGACACCCACCCACAGGAACCATGCTAACCACATCCTTTCAGGTACCAGAAAGGAAGGAAAAAAGAACAGACTATGAGAAGAAAAGTGGGGTGGTGGTTAAGTGACAACTGATTAGCAAAATTAATTGCAACTTCATGTGCATTCAGAACAAATTATATGCTGATAGAATCTTGCAAAGCAATATCATTGTGATGAACAGGGCAGAAAAGCACAAAGGTAACTGGATTACAGTAACAAAGAGCTTCAAGTACCTGCAGTTTCAAAATGACGCAATCAGTGGCTTGGTTCCCCTTTTTATTACTTCAGTTTTACTTTCAAGAATATCTCTTTCTATATAAATGACTTTAAAAGAACCCCCTTGGATCAGTTCTGATCCACAGTTTTAGTTTAATGTCTGGAGATTCTCAGCCTACCATCTGAGACCAAACATCAAAAAGCTTTAGTAACTAAGGTATCAAGTGGTGCTATGTGCTTCAAAGCCATGCTAGATCCAGCAAATCATCACTCACAAATTGTTTCCTTTTTTTGTCATTATTGTAAATTCAGTATAAAATCAACAAGGCATTCTAAAACAAAATCCATAATTTGAAGTCTTCAGTCTGATCTGGCTTGAGAAAACACATTTTGAGAAAGCTGGTTCCTTTAATGTGTTCAAATGAAAATAAGGTTTCAGCAGTTACTTCACATATTGTCTGCATAATGTTTTGTAGATGTAATGATCGTATCAAATACTTGTTGCGAAATAAACAAACAAAAGCTTACAACCTTTTTAGGTCCTTTACCACCCCACTTTCCCTCTGGACACACAAATACACTTATTAATTTTTTTGTTGGGGGGAGTGTATTTCCTTAAAAAGAAACACCCTCTCTCTCTTCCTGCCATCAAATATCATCAATAATTTGAAGGTTCTGTAATCTGTTAGTATACATCTACCAATACTCGTCATAATCAATGCTGTTTTAAGAGCTACTTAATAAATTAATCAATACTCAGGCTATTTAATAGGTCACAAAGAACAGTTATAAACATCTTCTTTTTTTAACTCTGGTAGTGAAATATTTTGAGTTCACAACTGTAAGAGCAGAGCATCCACTTCATCATTTATAAAATGGAGCTGTCATTATCAAAACGAAAAGAGATTGGACAGACTCATGTGCCCAAGCTACATGAGGTGATAGCAGCAGCATCAGTTACAAAAAACTGGAGAGAAACAATTGCGGCCTTAACTTGGAACTCTGACACTGTGTCATATTTATGTAAAAACTACACTTGAGAAAGCACCCCTACACAAGAGATAGCATTATTGTGGTGAGGGAGCAGTAGGTGCATCTGGGTCATGGTCAGGGTATGACTCCAGATCCTTTTGGTCCACCTGCTCGAAACTGTCCTCCGAGGATGAGCCATCACCAAGGTAATCGTCTGTGTCTTGCACTTGCTGCGCTGGCAGGTCCAATTCCAGAAAGTTACGCAGCGTGTCAGCCACTTCGTAATGTTCTCTGAAAGACAACAAAAAGTACTGTGTTATGCACTTTCAAAGACAACAAAAAGTACTGTGTTATGCACTTTCAAAGACAACAAAAAGTACTGCATTAAGAACCTTCAAATACAACAAAAACTACTGTTATGGAACTTCAAAGACAACAAAAAGTACAGTTATGGAGCTTCAAAGACAACAAAAAGAACTGTGTTATGGACTTTCAAAGACAACAATGACAACAAAAAGTACTGTGTTATGGATCTTCAACAACGACAAAAAGTACTGTGTTTTGGACCTTCAAAGATAACAAAAAGTACAGTTATGGACTGTCAAAGACAACAGAAAGCAATGTGTTATGGACACTCAAAGACAACAAAAAGTACTGTGTTATGGACACTCAAAGACAACAATGACAACAAAAAGTACTGTGTCATAAACCTTCAACAACAACAAAAAGTACTGTGTTTTGGACCTTCAAAGATAACAAAAAGTAACTGTTATGAACTGTCAAAGACAACAGAAAATAATGTGTTATGGATACTCAAAGACAACAAAAAGTACTGTGTTATGGACACTCAAAGACAGCAATGATAACCAAAAGTACTGTGTTTGGACCTTCAATAACAACCAAAAGTACTGTGTTTTGGACCTTCAAAGATAACAAAAAGTACTGTTATGGACTGTCAAAGACAACAGAAAGCAATGTGTTATGGACACTCAAAGACAACAAAAAGTACTGTGTTATGGACCTTCAAAGACAACAAAAAGTACTGTTATGGATCTTCAAAGACAACAAAAAGTACTGTGTTATGGACCTTCTCCTCCACCCCACCAAAAGATGAGAATAAATGCCTGAACTGTTTGTTTACCCACAAATTCTTTGTAGGACAACCACGCCTCCTGGGTTAAACCAAACAGGCTCCTCATCCTGAAGTCAAGAACTGAACAAACAACTATCTGCACTCTGTATTCCCATCCACCATAAGACTGGAACAATCTCCTATTTGCAGTATCCTTGGCTGACAGTGACACCCATTCAACCTTCAAAGCTGCTGAGGAAGATGGGATGAGGCCCCCCCAGTAGATCCCGCCCATGGCATCCATTTTTTACCTGATTTCAACATCTCAACACACTTGCTTTTTTAATGATGTTCTGATGCAGGAATGCCTAACTGCTTAATTGTTAGTGTATTAATTTAACTAAAAATAAACCAGTTATTTTGTGTATGCTGTTTTCATGGGTTGTCCGTTGTTCATTTATTATTGTCTCATTCCCTATTTGTTCATTGTCTTGAGAAATGCAGCCGCATTTTGATTTAAACATAATTATACAAGTTTATCAACGTATGCTATTTTTATCAATCATTCATAATTGTCACATGCAGCTGTATTACATATAACCTGTTTTTTATGCATGATGAATTGATGCTTAATGTCCTCAGATGTCAGTTGACATATTAGGGACAAGTTGTGACCAATGCCGAAGCACGGTTCAATAATTCTTTACGTCCACGGAAACCAGAAGGCTCGTTAGGACGGACAGCCCAGGACGGCCACCTCGACTCTCACACAGCTCCTGAACTATGTTTTATGCATGTAGTACTTAGCTATATATAGATGAGTCTGATGTGAAGCTGTACTGTGCTTGCAGCTCTTTTTCAGGACTCAGACAGGCGCATGATAACTATTTTTTATTATTGCTGTCGCTTGCCCATGCTTTTGTACATTGCTCTACAGGAGGGTCTACACACTACGGTGAAGAAGAAATGAAAATTGAATTACTGCTCAGCATGTACTTACTTGCTGCTGCCGAAAGTGTAGGACTCTGTGATTCCCATAGTCATTCCAGTGTTCAGCAGGATGACAACAATGTGACTTTTGCCAAAGTAACGCACATCTTCCTCATCCACACGGACACCCACGATGTCATCCAGGTTCACCACCACTTGAACACAACACTCAGGTGACAGTTGTCAATAAGACTATAGATATGCACAGTGCCATATTTTTATTTTTAGTCTCTCTCGCTCTCTCTCTCTCTCTCTCTCTCTCTCTCTCTCTCTCTCTCTCTCTCTCACACACACAAGTGCACACACTCATACACATGCAAATACACATACATACCATGCACACACAACACATGCAAGCAAGCATACTGCTGCTCAGTCAACATAACCCAAGTGTAACTAAAAATAAATAAAATCCATGCAACTTTAGACTCTTAAATAACCTAAATAAATTATCTGAGGAACTGTACTGAAGCAGCCTTATTCATTTGGCTGGAGTTAAAAAGAAGTTTCACTCATGATTTGAAATAAAACAAACAATACCTGTTTTCTGGTTTGCATACTTAGGGAGCAGTTTTTCAAAAACTGTTTTCCTTGTTATTTTCATTTCACCAGTCTTCTTGTCCAGTTCACATTCCTGAAAGAGAATAAAATACATGTGTCATGTTAGGCTGTTTCTAGATTTCATGAAATAAAGTGTCACAAATTCAATTATTGGCACCCAGAGTTCATATTTTTAATTATTAGCATCTCCCCGCCACCACACATGCACACAGACATACTGCATATTTGCGCACACCCCATATAGTATGTTCTCATGGTCATCAATTATCATTCTCTGCAGAGCTCAGGAGCTGTGTGAAGGTCAAGGTGGATGTCCTGGGCTCCCATCCCTAATAAACCTACGGTTTCTGTGGACGTAAAGCAACACTTTAACCAACCATCATTCTGTATTTGGGTATATGAAATCTCAAGGTACATGCACACATCAGTCACATACATCACACCTCACTGAATTTCTTTTTTAACATTATATATATGTAACTATTTCACTACTTGTTCTATGCAATATTGGTCTGCTGACTTCTTGTTTCTCAGTGTGTGTGTGTGTGTGTGTGTGTGTGTGTGTGTGTGTGTGTGTGTGTGTGTGTGTGTGTGTGTGTGTGTGTGTGTGTGTGTGTATGTGTGTGTGTGTGTGTGAAGGGTAGGGGGAAGGGAGAGAAGGAGGTCATTTTAGTATGTCATGCATGTACTGACATTTATTTGCAAATACACAAATTTCACTGCAAACCAAAACACTATTAGTTGCACTAAATAGGCAACCAGGTTAACAACTGAGTGAGTGACATACTTTGTACAAACCCTTCAAACTTACAGTTAGCAAAGATTATGTATGCAGACAAATTTGAATAAACACAGCATTACAATATTAAAAGGGTTTCTTTTTGCACAGTCCTGGAACAAATGCAAGCTACCACCTCATCAACACTAAGGGTTTCAGTGGGGATCATATTACTATAGACTACCATCACTGAGTACCAACATCCAGTAACATATTACAAGCTTGGCCATATTATATATAATCAAATCAGACAAAATGATGCTAACAAGAGAAATGAGCATTCCTGATTTTTTTAATGAGTTTTGAGTAACATTCTCAAAGGCAGAACAGCACTGAAAGGAATCATGAGTTTGTTCGCTGCAGTGATATTTTAAGCACACTATCTGATTGCATGTTTGAGCATTTAAGAAATGGTTACCTCCCATCCTTCCATCCAAAGAAGGCCTGCATATAGTGCTCCAGCAATGTACATCAGTTTCCAGATCAAATAGTCTGGAAAAATAACCATGTTCAGACTAAAAGACATGAATGTGAAAACAGCAAGAAGCCAGATTTTCTGCACAGGCATAAATACACAGACATACTTATATATGTATCAACAGCAAGTTCTTTTTATCTTCTCCCCCCCCCCCCCCCCCCCCCCCATTCCACCCAAAACATGTAAACATGGAAAGTTATACATGCATGCAGTGAGTCACCATACAGCATTACACAAAAGTTAAACACACACACACACACACACACACACACACACACACACACACACACACACACACACACACACACATATAGATATATTAAAGCCCAGATATATGGACAGACACATGTAGCTTGTCACACAGATCTGTAAATCATATGTGTTATGTATGTACCTAGAAGGTCACAAACCCATCACACGTTTTAATAATCAAGTACACATATATCCCATCAAAAGCAACCAACTTAGTCCAACTGGCCCATCTCATTACATTTACACAAATAAACGATATGCTAGATGTGACAAATGAACTGTGCAATATTTACCAGTTCCATAAAGAGCCGCACCGCAACCAATACCCACAGCACCTGTAAGCAAACCAAACAAACAAAATACTGATTAAATGTTGTTTTCAGTAATGACTCATTTATTAACTGATGGTCAAATTAATGATCTCAGTCTTTCCAAACTGTATGCACTATAGGGATGGAGAATGGAAGGTAGACTGCCTGCTGCCAATGAGTGTTGTCACTGTATCAGGACAGTCACCTTCATTTGAGCACAAAACCACCAGCTCACACACACACACACACACACACACACACACACACACACACACACACACACACACACACACACACACACACACACAAAGAAAGGGAAACACACACACACATACAAAGAAAGGGTAAAAACAATAATTTATCCCTTGTCTTGTCTTTCTAGCTTGTAAATATAGTTTTTTACATTACATTAATTTTGTTTCACCTGTGTGGTACCGACAAGCCAATGACTGAATGGTTTATGCTTAGACTAAGTGATGTTTTATCTGTGACTTCCCTCAAAAGCACAAATTCTTTATATTTAACTGTACAACATCTAAGTCTGAGAGTGGACAGTTGTTGACCTTAAAGATAGTACAAATGTATCACAGTGGCAAGCCTGTCTATCTCTGTCTGTTTCTCTCTATTAGTAGTTCTGATGTAATGCTCACAGTATAAGAAAATTACTTCGTGCTACTATATCACTATAATTGTATAAAGCTTTGGGACTTGATGTGTGTCAGTTTCTCTCCCCTTCTTGGGTTCAGCTTTCTCTCACTCAAGTGAAAGAAGCATATATACATACACACATCTTTGTGTCTTGTATGTGCACGCACGTGAAAGAGGCATATATATATATTTATACACAGACACACATCTCTGTGTAATGTGTGTGCACACACATGAAAGAGACATATATATATACACACACATTTCTGTGTAATGTGTGTGCACACAGGTGAAAGAGGCAAATCTATATATACACCCATCTCTGTGTAATGTGTGTGCACACACATGAAAGAGGCATGTGTGTGTGTATATATATATACATCTCTGTGTAATGTGTGTGCACGCATGTGAAAGAGGCCTATATATACACACATCTCTGTGTAATGTGTGTGCACACACATGAAAGAGACATATATATATACACACACATTTCTGTGTAATGTGTGTGCACACAGGTGAAAGAGGCAAATCTATATATACACCCATCTCTGTGTAATGTGTGTGCACACACATGAAAGAGGCATGTGTGTGTGTATATATATATACATCTCTGTGTAATGTGTGTGCACGCATGTGAAAGAGGCCTATATATACACACATCTCTGTGTAATGTGTGTGCACACATGTGAAAGAGGCCTATATATATATATACACACATCTCTGTGTAATGTGTGTGCACACACGTGAAAGAGGCAAATATACACACATCTCTGTGTAATGTGTGTGCACGCATGTGAAAGAGGCCTATATATATATATATACACACACACATATCTGTGTCATGTGTGTGCATGCATGTGAAAGAGGACTATATATATACACACATCTCTGTGTAATGTGTGTGCACACATGTGAAAGAGGCCTATATATAACACATCTCTGTGTAATGTGTGTGCACGCACGCGAAAAAGGCCTATATATACACAAATCTCTGTAATGTGTGTGCATGCATGTGAAAGAGGCACATATATATATATGTATACACACATCTCTGTGTAATGTGTGTGCACGCATGTGAAAGAGGCCTATATATATACACACACATCTCTGTGTAATGTGTGTGTACGCACATGAAAGAGGCCTATATATACACACATCTCTGTGTAATGTGTGTGCACACACGTGAAAGAGGCAAATATACACACATCTCTGTGTAATGTGTGTGCATGCATGTGAAAGAGGCCTATATATATATATACACACACACATATCTGTGTCATGTGTGTGCATGCATGTGAAAGAGGACTATATATATACACACATCTCTGTGTAATGTGTGTGCACACATGTGAAAGAGGCCTATATATAACACATCTCTGTGTAATGTGTGTGCACGCACGCGAAAAAGGCCTATATATACACAAATCTCTGTAATGTGTGTGCATGCATGTGAAAGAGGCACATATATATATATGTATACACACATCTCTGTGTAATGTGTGTGCACGCATGTGAAAGAGGCCTATATATATACACACACATCTCTGTGTAATGTGTGTGTACGCACATGAAAGAGGCCTATATATACACACATCTCTGTGTAATGTGTGTGCACACACGTGAAAGAGGCCTATATATACACACATCTCTGTGATGTGGGTGCACGCACGTGAAATAGGACTATATACATGTACACACATCTCTGTGTAATGTGTGTGCACGCATGTGAAAGAGGCTTATATATACACACGTCTCTGCATAATGTGTGTGCATGCACATGAAAGAGGCCTACATATATACACACATCTCTGTGTAATGTGTGTGCACGCATGTGAAAGAGGCCTAGATATACACACATCTTTGTGTAATGTGGGTGCACGCACATGAAAGAGGCATATATATATATATACACACATCTCTGGGTAATGCGTGTGCACGCAGGTGAAAGAGGCAGATATATATAATATAGTGACAATATACTGACCGAAAAGAACACCCCAAGACCAATTGTTGGGTTCCCTGCACAGGCAGAGGCGGTCACTGGTGTTCACTTTGACAGTTACATAACCCATCTGGCAGACCTGTGAGACAATTTCCAGAATGGTACCCTCTCTGCAACAAAACATGTTATTAGGGTCCAGTGAGATTAGATCATTGCCTGTACAAGAAAAGAAAAAAGTGTCCTATAATCGTTTGCATTATGTATTATCAACATGAAAAATATGACTTAGTGATAAGCACAGAATGATTTTTTTTTGTCTACAGCTTCTTTGAAAAATTATGTCATCAAAGAATGTGTGTGTGTGTGTGTGTGTGTGTGTGTGTGTGTGCGTGCGTGCGTGTGTGTGTGTGTGTGTGCGTGCGTGCGTGCGTGCGTGCGTGCGTGCGTGAGTGCGTGAGTGCGTGTGTGCGTGCGTGCGTGTGCATGCATGCATGCGTGCGTGCGTGTGTGTGCACATGCACATGTGTGCATGCAGATGCATGTGGGAGTGCATGTGTAAAAAACACCAATTTTGATTGGTTAAGCTTGTTTAATACCACACTGTCTCTGAAGAGGGACTGAGATCCCAGAGGGTGAGGGAAGAGGGAGACTATACCTAACACCACACTGTCACCACCAGAATGATTCTGCATTACAATGGTCAGCAGTAAAAGCTGTTTTAATGTTTCATTGACTGTGGACAAAATCACACTGTTAAGAAACCACAACTTTTGAAAAGAAAGGAGAACCAAAGTTGATCAAACTGAGGTCCTTCTACTTACCAGTCTAATGCCCCTCTCTTTGCCAAACTGGCCCACAAACCCTTTTTGATACTTCTTTAAAGTCATCTTTGATTTCAACATTTGACCATGAGTGACTGTCTCTTTATTCTTGACACTTGCTGCCTTTTCCTTACAGTTTTATTTATCTTGTCCTGCAATTATATATATATCATATAAAGTCTGTTGGTTTAAATTCTTGTTCAGTCATGTACAAAGGTCACCATATGACTAGGAATTGCACGATTATGATATCTCCCTCTTTACATCCCCCCCACTCCAACACACACACACACACACACCACAATGAATCCTTGAATCCTTGCCCCACCCCACCTTTTGATATATTTTTTTAATACATTTGATTTATTTGGATAAGAACTGTGATTCTTTCTGCAAAAATACAGGGCCAATTTCATTTTCAGAATTTGATTTATCAAATGGACATCAATGGCAAGGATACTGACTATGTGTTGGAGAGAGGGTCAGTCAGTCAGTGTCAGAATGTAGATGGGATGATGGGGGTTCAAGAGAAAAAAGTCTTAAGCTAGGATTAGAAAGAAGATGCTGTCCAACTCCATGCAGATGTTAAAATTTCAACAATGGTTTCAAACTTTCCATTCTTGGCATAAGTGCTATTCATCGGTCACACACACACACACACACACACACACACACACACACACACACACACACACACACACACACATCATAGTTTATATGACAAACGAATTAAGTATTAAAAACCCTGGAGGTCTCATAAAACAAGACAAGACGAACGATGATGAGGTGTTGCAAACATCTGGAGAACAATCGATACAGGAAGCATCACACTGCGATCACAAGATCTTCGCAGTGAGTATAGATCACCTGGCAGTGTAAATGTAACACTAACAATGTTCATCTAAAAATGAAGTACATAATGCAGCAGTAAAATGTTCGTTATTATAATATTTCTCATAATACACGTAGCAGAAGCTATTATTGTAGAATATATGATAATATTATTGATCATGTGTATGCACATACCTTTTTTTACGTCTATGTTTAGAAATGCAGTTGTGCTGTGTTTACAATCTGTCGGAAGTTTCTCCTTGGTAAGAAGATAAATCTAGCCACTAATCTAAAAATACATCCTTAGCTTGTGCAGCTGGGCCCTTCCCTTTCATTTTCAGTACCTGTCAGTTGATCTTGATCGTTACGTCGACTTGGGCCATGTCCTGGCATAAATGACGAGTTATAAATAATGTCGACAGTTAAATATGTCGACAGTTATAAAAATAAAAATAAAAGTTACTCGCCGGAAAGTTGCGGATGCATTTTTCGTGCAGTACCCCCCCACCCCCTCCCATCCTCAAGGGAGGTTAGGGTTAGGGTAGAGTGTATTGTGAAGGTACTGTTGATGTTGATGGCTTTTACTAATATCGCGCTATTATCCGCTTTCGAACAGACTCGCGTACTGCGCTCTTGTCGCATACGACTCTAACTGAGTGACTGTAGCTTTTTACAGCGCGCTTAATTGTTACTGTTGTGAAAGTGAATGTCTTCTTCTGGTCCGTTGTTCTGGTTCTTAATTTCCCCATCTTTTTTCTACGTACGTGTCAGTATCAGTTAGATGAAATACTTTCTTTTCACACTGATGAAAACATTTTCTTTTTTCTTTTTCGAAACATTGTAGTGTGTCAGCGTGTATACTAGCGTGCGTGGCGGCGTGCGGGCGTATCGTGCGTTTGTGTGTCTGTTTGTGTCCGTTACCAGTCCGCTTCTTTTCGTTCTTAAAAAAAACAAAAACAAACAAACTGATGCAAGCATGACTGCTAGAATTTTAAAACAAGATCCAACCACAATAAAAGGTTCAAAAGAACGGTATTTATTAGGCCAAAAATTAACAGAATGTGTTTTTGTCATAATAAATAGCGTTCTTTTAAACTTTATGTGTTTGGATCTTTTTTTGTTCTTAGTTACAGCTGGGCCCGTTGAAGTTGCCCCTAACTACGATAGAGTCAAACAATTTATTTTTTATTTTTTAGGAAGATAGAAGGTTTAAAAAGATTGATGAACTGCACCTTTTATTTTTTACTTTTTTAAGCTTATATACTATAAGCATATATATATATTGTATTGTCTTTTGGCCAATTACAGTTTTAACAAACAAGTAAGTACTATGACAACATATGTGATAGGGTGTTACTGATGTGATGTATAACATGTTATTAACACAGTAAGTGCTGTGATTAAAAATAAAAATAAAGTTTTTGCTGTGTCACTCATGCATTAACTGTTATTACAGTAATGCCCTGTTCAGCTTAACTTATGAAACTGACTGTTGCAGCCCTGGTCCTGATCAACAGGAACTGAGCAGTGGCAGTGCTCTGATCCCAGCACAAGGTCAGACAGTCCTAACCTGCTGGTTCTATTCCACGGGGAGATGCCCTCAGTTCCACAGACACAACAGTAGACAGCCAATCCACTGATCACTATCATTCTCAACCAGCACAGCCTACACCACCACTGTCAGCTCTTGCCTCCAATCACTATCATTCTCAACCAGCACAGCCAGCACCACCACTGTCAGCTCCTGCCTCCAATCACTATCATTCTCAACAAACACAGCCTGCACCACCATGATCCACTCCTGCCACCCATCACTATCATTCTCAACCACTGTCAGCTCCTACACCACCACTGTCAGCTCCCTTCCAGCCAGACCTCTACAGCAGAGCGCCTCATCGCAGCACATTGCAGTACCAAGAACAGTTCCAGCCACTGCCATCAATTTAATTTATAGCCCAGTACATCGCCCACCCAGTCTGCCTCCTCACTAGCCTTCACTAACACCTCCAAGAAATCCATCTACCACTGTAACCAGTAAGTGCATTACAATGTCCACATCAATGGGAGTGTTCACAGCACTTTCAAACTAGAGGGGCAAAGCCCGCATGACTCATGTGCCTGTAATTTATGAGTAACTTTCATCCGTAAAGGTCAAGGTCATACACAGGCCTTCATGAAAGTATAGTTTTGTGTGGAGTTTTATGTTGGTTAAAAAAAAAAAAAAAATCTATGTAATTATGTCTGTTCATGTTTGTGTACACTAAAATCATGACTTGGAACTATTAATGTATACATTTTTGTGCTTGTATTGCATCAGCTTCGGAGGGAAATGCAACTTTTGCTGCAGAAAAAAAGTATCTTTCCCACATTTTGACCAACTGACCATGGTCATCCAATCCTACTTGGTTCGGAAGGCAGTTGACCCTAGTATCTATCTGGCAAGTTTTGGGTGCATGCTAGCTCAACCTTTTCAGCAAATGATTTTAGTCAAAGCTGGCAATTTTTGACTTTCATTAAGCTCCTGTGACTTTGACCTTATGGGGAGATCACCTAAAACTATACAGGGATGAACACATATTATCCTTGGGCAAGTTTACAAGTCTCTGCTGTTGATAGTCAATGAGAAAATTCCAGAGTTAAAGTTTGCCACCGTATACATATATGGGTTATTTTGTATTTATTTGTTACAGGTACATTTGAACACGGCTTGGAGAAGATGTTTGCTTTGATGGAGGACACAAGCTTGGCACACTCCTCCAAGAAAGGGAGGACGGAGCAGATCTGCCTGGGGAGCTTGAATGGCCCCTCCAAATGCCTGAAGATGCTGAGAGGTTGGAGGAGATTTTGTCTTGGGATGAAGGCAAAAGGAAAGCCAGGGTAAGCTGTTGGAAGTTTCTACAAGATACTATCACAAAATACATGCATGGTACAGAAATGGGGAGGGGTGTGTTTTAACAACAACATAAAAAGTCCAAAGACTTGCCTGGACAGATATAGTTCCCCAACCTGCTATGTTCAAGAACTGTTACTAGTTAACTCTGATATTTACAAGATCGATTATTGATGACGAGTTGGAAATTTCATTATTTAATAATTTGTACGTCACATGTATTTCACGTTTGCAAACTTGACTAGTCATTAACAATGTGGAGAAAATGACTACACCAGTTAGCAGCTGATCTTCCACATTCATATGAATGTGTGCACTTACCACATTTTTATGTTGCAGATTTAATGCTCATGAAAGAGCAGAGTTGTGACTTGGATTTTTTTAAAACAACTATTTAATTATTATGCTTGTTGGGTGTAGGTTCCTTTTTGTGTGGTTTGTAGGTTCCTTTCTGTGTGGTGAATAGTAATGAAAATAATGAAAATATTGCTTATGATGTACTGCTTTTACAGGTTTACTCAGTACATGTATCTTTCTGTGAACAGGTCTTGTATCTTGCATCAATCGGAGGGCGGAAGGCGAAGCCCCACATCATGACTATCCTGGACACCCTTTGGGCAACGCCTTTCACCCGTCAGTATAACTTCTGTGGCTAAAGAGCAAGAGGGCCTTCATGGACATTAAGTGCCTGTTGAAAACCATCCAGGGTAAGCTTTGTTTTCCTCATGTTAGAGTGGTCGTGGATGTGTGCTTGCTGTAGCTGAAATGGTAGAACTCTCACTGATCATTCTTTCACGACAACACATCACAAGGGAGAGGATAACTTTTCATCTATGTGCCAGGCGCCCTTTGAAATTAGCTAAATTGTGCTGTAGGTTCTGTTGCATAGATTGTTTTCAAAAACTACTAGTACAGGACAGATTGTAAAGATATTTGGGATGAATATGCCAGGAAGGCAGACAAAAATTTATGACATTATCTTATCTGTCAATGGTCATGTTCACACCATAGATTTGTGCATGGGAAGCAACACTCCAGTGTCTCGTTGTAGAATGTATCTTTGAAAGTGGGAGTATATTAAAATGGCTTGTCATCATGTTCTTTCTTCTCCATACCTGCAGATTTTCCAGTATTTGAACTGCTGGATTTTCGACATTTAATGTTGTTTGTGTGTGTGTATCTGTGCAGATGCAGTGAGGAGGCTGCATCCAGGTGCCACTGACTCAGAAATGAGAGAGGTGGTAACAACCTGGCTGACAGGCAGCAAGGACAGGGACAACGGGAAGAGGGAGAGAGAGGAAGCAAAAAGGGGTAGACAGGCAGAAGATAGAGTCTAAGATTTTTTAACCTTCTGTCTCAGAATATAACGTATTGATTTTTACAGTGCTCCCGATAAGGCACAACTGCAGGTCTGTTATGCACAGATTTGAATTTTGACTCACAGGTTAGAGATACGTGCGTCATCTTGACACACATATTTTCAAAATGATCAAGATAGTCAGTGGTCATTTAGTGTATCAACAGTTGCTACTGAACATTCATATAGGCTACTTCAGTGTTGTGACCCCCAGTTTAGGCTGTTTTTTTTTCGGGGGGGGGGACATGATCTCCCACCTTTCTCAGGTTTTTTTCTGTTATGCATTTGAAAGCATGAACACTTCTAAAATGGCTAAGTAGATAAAATTTTACTCCAATCATCAATTGTCGGTGTATTATTTGTCTCTCCATTGCTTGAAAAGGGGCATATACTGAAAATGTGCACATCTTTTGTACTATCTGATTAAAATATGGGTTCTTTTTCAACATTATGTGTACTTTTAGCTAGAAAATACAGTTTGCAGTTTTATCTTCCTGACACCCATGTGACCTTGAAATTAGGTACCAGCACTAAAAACAAAAGAGTGAAGCTCGCTGGAGGTTATGACAAGGCAAAAAGTGTGTAATATTTTACATAATCTCTGAGAAAAAGCCAGCATAAAGGTATATGCCAGAAAGGGCTCCACAGCTGAATGACCACTCACCTACATGATTCTGCATGTGAATCAGTAAGCAGAAATGTTCTAAAAAAGAAACCCAGCCTTCCTAGAGAGCATGTCTGATCAATATTGACAATAAGTAAACTTGCTGCTGGTTCATTGGGCCACAGTGGCAGAATTTGCGTCCAGTTCTAGTTCTACACTCCAAACTCTTTAGAGATGACAGGCAAGAGTAAACAAAGAATGCATGGTTGATGACTGCTAGCACCATAACTAAATGAAGTTCTGTGACTTGAGCACTGGCACCTTCAAACAGGTGTGCAGTGAAATGGACAAGGAAATAACGCAACCAGGTAAAAGCAGCAGTTTGTATTTTAAGTAACTGGATGGTAAGCAGACCAATACGATTTATAAAGACATACACAAACAAAGAACATGAGTACCATTGCTATCAAATCAAATTTATTATCAAATCAAAAGTTTAAAGTAAATCTCCCAAACAGAAATGTTCAAACTTCCTTGAGTCCAAAACTCCCAAACACTAAAACGTATCAAACTTGAAACATCCAACTCATTGCTAAACGTTGCATGCTCTAACTCCTTGCTGTCAGGGGAAACAGTTCATGATAATCAATATTATAAATGCACAATATAAAACACAGAAAATCAAGTCAAGGTCCACACATCAGCCCAAAAAGGGCAGTACCACCTGTTAATGCCACAGGAACCAAACCATTTCTTGAGAAAGAAAACAAAGCACCCATATATCTTCAACAACAATGGCTCCCAGGTTTTGAAAAAAAGATCTAAATAAGAAAAGGTTGAAAGACCAACCCAAGGCAAATTCCTCTTGAAAAAAGCAGTTTTGTTTTTGTTTTTTCCTTTTCATTTCCTGCATTGTTTTCGTATCTTTGTGTATTTATTCATATGTGAATATTTTTCCAGTCCGTATTTTATTTATCTGTCCATATTGTGTAGGTCTATATATAGTTACCCTGCACACCCACACACAATCTTGGAAATTCTGGGTGAGGTGGTGGTTGGGCGTTGCCTGTGGTTGTACTGTGTAAAAGTGTTTGTAGTTTTAACTCAGGAGAGCATTATGTCCTCTTGGCACCACCAGCACGCATTATTTTGTGTGGAAGTTTTTACAAACAAAACCAATGTACATGCACACAAAGTTAACTCAGAAAAAAAAAGCAAAGAAAAGAAAAGAGAAACATAATAAATGTGTTCCATGGCACGTTTTTCTCTCTCAAACATCTTAGTGTAAATGTGTTTGTAGTTTTAACTCATGAGAATATTATGTCCTCTTGGCACCACTAGCATGCATTATTTCGCATGGAAGTTTTTACAAACAAAACCAGTGTACATGCACACAAAGTTAACTTATTTTTTTGATTTTTTTGTGAGAAACATAACAGTTACTATCCCACGCAAATAAATCTGTTCCATGGCACTTTTTTTTCTCTCAAACATCTTAGCGTATGTTTCAGTCAGTGAACACAACATTATGAAAAATATTGATATCTTCAGTGAGCTCCTCCGTCTCGCCTGAAACATTGTACCTATTATCAGCCACTGTAGGTTAAAAGTACAACACATGCACAGGAATGTGCACACACACACATGCAATGTGTGCATGCATACTCTGGCAAGATTTTATATGCCTTATAAATATGTACCCTATGGTGGACACACACACACAAGCAAGCATGCATGCACACACACACACACACGCACACATTTATTTGGATCAACTCAGCTCTTCATCAAAAGACTATTGCTTATGTCAGGAAATCCTGAAACATTAATGCCATGTCAGCTCAAATGGCATCAGCAGATCCTGAGAAAGTCCAGGAACATTCAGCACCTGAAAACAGCAATATGACAAATTCACAGTTGTAGTAAGGGTCACAATTTAATGTGTATCATTGCAGGGCCCTAAGCACACACTTTTGTCAAATTAAAAACTAAACTAGCCTTACACAGGAAATGAACAGATAATTGGAATTATTTAGTGTGTAATGACAGAAAGGAGAATCTATGGGAATATTGGTGCATATGCCAAGACTGGTCAGAAATGAAAGCTTTGAGTAGTCATTAGACTTACATACATAGGGAGGGAGACTTATAAGAATCCTTTAGAGTAAAACAAATGCAGGGCATGTAACTTCTCCATCCTGTCATTAGACTCTAAATAATACCAGTGAGTCTGCTCGAGAGTGGAGAATAGCGCTATATAAAAAAGCGATCAATAATAAACGTCCCCTTCCTATGCAAGGCTGGTTAAATTTTTAGAAATTAGTTGTCATCCAATTCTAGTCATATGAAGTCATTTGAGACTTTAGAGCACCTAGTGACTACAAATAAACAAACGAGAATAGAGAGGTAACCAATTTTATTAATGACCTGTCTTGGTATATGTATCCTTGTATGTGCTGATATTTGCATACTTTCATATGACAAAAATCACATAAGAAATAACTGAACTGTCTCACCAATAGCACCAGGAATATTTTTCCCACATTTTAACTTTCTGTCCTCTTTTTCAGCTTTGTCTCTATTTTATAAAAAAAAATTTTTTTTAATCTCCCAGTCAACCATTCCAGTTATCTCAGGGCGATGGAAGACAAAGGAGAAAATTACCTTGGTAGTGTCGTCAAAGGAGAAGTCAACAGCTCGTCCACCTAGTGTCACATAGAGGGGAGCTGGATCAACACCCATGACTGTCACCTTTCCCAGCGTCAGTGGACCGTAACTCTGCAGCTGCAACTCGCTCTTCAGGGTAGTCTGCACGTCACAACAGAGTGTTTGAGGTGCCTTCATCCCCCTCGTAGGAACAGTCATATAGATTTTAATGCAAAACCATCAGTTGCTCAAAATCAATGAAGCATCAAAAAAGACCTCAAAATAGAAAACAAATGCAAGACTGCCCCATTGCAGGATGAGGCACCTTGTTATAAGAACAAAGCTGATCCTGATAGATTTTCCTTAACTATAAGAAATAATCAGTTCATCACAGTTCAGTCTCAGATGGTATCTATATACTGAGAAAAGCTCATATATATGCACTCCACATTGTCTCTCTTTTCCCAGTGTTGCCTTTGAAATGGTTCCAACGTTTGTCTATTGATGATGGCCCATTCTCATCCTTTCAAGACTGTGGAGTGCTTCCCCTTTCCACTCCTCTCTCCTCCAGGAGATCAGATGGTGTCAGTGGGCCAGGCAAATCATGCCTCACTTTGGTCAGAACAAAGCTGATCCAGGTGAGTTTTTCTGCTGTAACAAATCACCACTTGCCTTGTTCACAACAAGCTTGACCCTGGCAAATGTTCCTTCCACAACAAATCACCACTTACCTTGTTCAGAACAAAGTTTATCAAGGTGAATTTTGTGTCCCTAACAGCATCTGAAACACAGAAAGAAAACTATAACAGTTACAATTCATGACCCAAAGCATATTTTGGAAAGCAAAGAACAAACAAGCTTTCCCCAAAATGACATAAAACAACCATAACAAGCAACAATCTCCCATCTTCAGTCCCAAAGCCAAGCCTGAAACAAGTCCAGTGCAAAACCAAATGTCTGTATTTTGACAAATAAATTACAGTATATGTAGTCCCAATAAAATAATAGCTGCATCAAAGCACACAGACCTAGGTCCGTTAAGACCTATTTTAAATCTGCCTTAACAGGCCTGAACCAGTTTAACAACAATAACAACAACATACTTTATTCATCCCAGCAGGAAATTAAAGCTGTCATTCAACCTTATACATTACGCACAATGAAGAACTGAACTGTACCTACCTCAATAATTCAAAGTCATTAAACACACACACATACACACTGTTAGATGCATCCCCACTGTCTCTCAATCTGCATATGCTAAAGCATTGATCTAATACCTAGCAAACCCCCAAAACAACACTCTCCTCATTTGCCCTCTTTCTGCTGTTCTCAAAAACCTGGGGTATACAACAATTTTACCTCTCAATGGTTCCACCATGTAGGCGATGCATTTGCTCTCTTACAAATGTGGCCCTGTGTGGCTTGGATGCAATACAATCCTTTTCCATATATTCCACATGTAAAACTGTTCCAGTTACCAGTTAACACAAATCTGCAACTGTGTGCTTTATTACAGACATTGCAGACACACTCCCTTCAGCAATTATATACCCCCCCCCATTCCTTAAAATAATGCGAAAAAAATGAGACAAAAGACTTAAGATGACACTTTTTAAAAATGAAGCTCTAGCAAAACAAGTGCCCCTTGCGTGTGTAATAAATCTTCTGAGTTTGAATTTTCTTGCTGCTCTCACCAAGAGATTCTCCATCATCCCAGTAGAGTTGACCGGCAGCAGAAAATGGTTGTGAGGTCGGATCTGGGGCTACCAGCAGTTCCATTTTACCTTGGCGCCTGGCATACATGAAACAAAAAACAAACAAAAAGAACAATGAGTCATTGGTTTTGAATGCCCAATCAGTCAGGGTAATATCGGGGCAACTGAAGGACAGAAGACAGAAAGAAACAAATAAAAAGCAAGAAAGATCCTGAACTGTTCATTCAACCAAAAATACAGTCTCTGTTCACTTATCGGCTTTAAGGTTAAATTATACCACTACCTGCAACACATCCACGTTTCAGCCCTGATGTAATCGCCATGGTTGACAGGGCATCCAAAATTGATTATTTATCTGCCTACACATCCATACCCCCAGTGATTTTTTGACCCATCCTCGTTGGCTTTCAACAGGCCTGAGGGGCCTGAGAAGGCCTGTGTTGTCTGATGGAGTGGCAAAATCAAACGATGTAGCAAGGTCAGTGAATAGTATGAGTAATTTGCATGTACCACCAAGTAAAATCACATCCACTTAAAGTCATACAGCCGTAATAATACACCCCTACACTATAGTCTGTGGCACAGCCAGCAACTAGAAACCCAGACGGCATAACACTGGTCATGGAATAGTCACTGGGTTTGCTTTTCTTCCATGTGAATCAATACTGCAAACACACACTTGAAGCAAAACAAAGAAGAAGATACGAGAACAAGGCCTGCTGAACCCACCTAAAAATGAATGACTGCAGAAATAAGAACTCACAAACAAGAGACAAACATAAAATAAGCGCTCAAAGTGTAAAGGGGTGGGGATAGCTCAGTTGGCAGAGTGTCCGACTGAAAAGCCTGGTGTCATACTGATGCAGGTTTGAGTCACCTGTGTGGCAAGGGATTTTTCTCCCAAAATCAACTTCCCCTCTGTGTAATCACATGCATCAATATCTGCGCACACATTAAAAATCCCGAACACTGACAACCATACCATTGTTTGGACACCATGAAAATACTACACATTCTAATAGAAATGGGTCATGATAGGAATGGGTAGTGCTGCTCTTGTGGCTGCTGTGACTTATGCATGTAAGGTGACCCAGATTAACCACAAGGGACAAAGAAGTATTTAAAAAACAAATAATTAAAAAAATCAAATACTCTGCTGTCTTACATCAGTGTTGTGGTAATGGCAGGAGGAAGCATGGGCAAAATGCTGCCTCCGCGAACGTGGACGTTGATTTTTTCAAGCGGGGCTGCAAGTTCATGGGTATGACCTCCGGTGACATTAAGCAAGGTCAGATCATGAAGGTCATACCAGGATCCTTTGGGAATGTAGGCTTTCACTGTGGTGGCATCCTGTTGAGATAATGGTTGTCTGAGAAAATTTCGAGTAATTATAAAACATCTGTTATTTAAACAGCACTCAGGCTAGGCAAATAATGGTAGAAAACTTCCAATATTTTCTAAAACAACACAGTAATCTCTGAAGATGATCTGTAATACAAATCTAAGCAGCATTCATGGCAGAAACAACACACACCCAAAAATCAAATAAAAAATCCTCTCATCAACACTACAAGTATTCAGCTAACCATATTAACTGGAATCTAAAGCCAGCAACACATTATGTAACAGCCATATTGAGAGAGAAAAGCCGTGATTTCATTCTTTACCTTTTCTAGAACTGGTGAAATCAGAAGTTCCCGGCCCCACAGGAACTGTTGGTCAATTGATTCGGTACCTGGATAACTAAAAAATGCAAAGCATTCACAGCCTTATGTGCTGGTGCACACTCAACAGTATAGCCATGCATTCATACAACTTCAAAGATTTGTCTGATGTGGTGCAATGTCATGTGACACAGTGGTGGCAACTTCACAACATGCTGTGTGTGCTTGCTGCATGGAAAATGAAAGGAAACTCCTACAAACACAATATAAAAGGTAATGTGTCTGATTACGTATTATGGAGCAAATGAGACTGTAGCTGTGGTAAACAAATCTAAAAACTGACATGGAAATGTGTTCTGGCTTTTATGCCTCTGTCCTATGATTTAACTGCTGCACTTGCAGAGAAGCAGACCCACAAAAAAGCTTCCGTAATGTGGCCAACAGAAAGAGTATGTACATGAAGGGTAAGCTGGCTGTAAGAAAAAAGGAAGAAAAATAATGAGTCACTGGTTTTTAATGCCCAGTCAAAGGGCAGCTGTACAACCAAAGATCCAGTGGTGTGTCTGACAAAAAATCATTGACAGTGATGTACAAGTAGGGTAGCAGGCTGTGCTAACTGAAAGAAGAGCATCTGCACAACAGGAGCTCTGGTGGTGTGGCTGATAAGGATGTGCATGTTAACTAGAGCAGCAGGCTCCCCAGTAAACATGGTGGATCCGATTCAGAATGTTTTGGTTACAGCCAGTTATGTCCATTACAGCCATCATGCAGCCAGATTTGGGCTGGATCATATGTGCCGGATTTGACTTCCTGCATCCGATTCAGTTTCATTCTTCCAATAAAGTCCTGGATCAAACTGTTCAAAATTGGCCTGGATCCAATCTGGATGGCCTGGTCAGGTTTAGGCCAAACCCATCTGGTCCACAAGCAAGCCAATGTGCAAGAATCCTCAGTCCCAGTTCTGGCAGAATGCAACCAGCCGACTACTAGTTTCCCACTCTCAGACTTGGTGGCATTCTTCCACAGACGGCCCGGATCATACTGTGCAAAACCGGCCTGGATCCAGTTTGGTTCTGGCTGACTGTGTCAAGTGCTGGCCAAATGGATCCAGTCCAGAAGCAAGCCAGTGTGCAAGAATCATCAGACCCACTTCTGGCCAACACTTTCGAGCTGATCTGGATCAGATCTGGCATGTTTACTGGGCAATCTACTCACTCAAAGAAGAGTGGTCTAGCAACAGGAACTCTGCTGGAACAGCTAATAAGGCAGAGCATGTTAACTAGAACAGCTGGCTCTACTCACTCAAAGATGAGAGGATGCATAACAGGAACTCCAGTGGATTGGCTGAGAGGGTAGAGCATGTTAACTAGAACAGCAGGCTCTACTCACTCAAAAAAGAGTGGATGCGCAACATCAGCTCCAGTGATGTGGCTCACAAGGAAGCGCATGTTAACTAGTAGGCAGGCTCTACTCACTCAAAGAAGAGAGGCCGAGCAACAGGAGCTCCGGTGATGTGGCTGACAAAGAAGAGGGTGTACAAGAATGGTAGCAGGCTGTACCGGGTTTCCAAGGCCGATCTCATGATTGCTTGAGCCTGGCTGTCAAACCAACCAGGGTCCTGGGGCTAAAAGGGACAGATTTTATCCATAAAACTAGCTGTTCATTCCCACATTTTGTCATCCAAATATTGTCTCATTTCTTGGTTGCACAATCAGATATACACATGCATTACACACACACTTACATGCATACCCACACACATACACACGTGCACATGCACACACACACACACACACACACACACACACACACACACACACACACACACACACAGAAACAAATGCACATGCATGTGATTCTGCACCAAAGACTCCCCTCCCCCAATCTCCATTTCAGACTGACAAAAGATTAAACAAAACAAAAAAACAAGAGTAGCTGGATCCTTACATACCACAGAGTAACCCTCCGCATGATTCCACATAAATGGATAGAAAGCCCCCAGCTGCATCCAGCGGATGCACAGTTCCCTTGTTGTGTTGCCACGGAAGCCACAGATATTAGCGCCAACCATGGGTATTCCAAACAGGTTGGAGTTCAATATTCCTGAAAACGTAAAACTCCTTGTCCTCAGTCAGGAATTCATGCATAATTATAACAATGGGACAATTTTACAGCACCTACTCTCAATATTCCTCGGCACTTTACAATGAAAACAACATCCACAGGGGCTATGTATGTATATATGTATGATTCAAAACACTCACACTCATCACTCATGCACACAGATCATTGGGGGAGGGGTAGGGGGAAGCATTGTGAGCTAAAAGAACAAGTGATTACAGACAAAAGACAGGTGTGAGACACAATCTCAGCTGTTGAGAACTGGTGCCCCGCACTCTCCAAGTTTAATTTTAATCTTTTTTTTTCTGTCTCAGACTGCTTCCCCCCCTCCCCCCCCCCCCCCCCTCCACTCCTCGACCTTTTGCTTTGTCTCTTTGACAACCTTACTGCACCGTGAGCATGAATTATACACGGACACTGAGTGCTCTACAAGTTTACAGTCATCACCACCACAGTCAACATGTAACCTATGCTTTAGAACAACAACAACAAAGAAAGGCACGCTTTACCTGGAATGGAGAAGCGCATGTCAGGGAAGCTGCTGAGGTTGTCCCCTGTCCAGTGACCGCCATAGTTGCCAGAGCCTGGGGCTGTGGAGCGGGATATCACAAATGGACGCTTGCCAGACAGCACCTGCAATATGCTGAAACAAGCATTGATGGTCAGGGACTGCGAAGGCCTTGCAAGTGTGTGCTCATATTGTAATACTGTAAAATACTAGGAAGACCAGCCCTAAAAACAGTAAAACCAAGAAAAAGTGGTCATGAGAGAGGGGTGTTCCTTGGTCAAGGGTTTATTTACCTGGATATATGAAGGGAAAGGTTTGGGAAAAGGGTTGTCTGAACTCCCTCTATACTCTATATTATCCAGTCTGACCACACATGCTTTCAAAATATCTTGGCCAACTGGTCACATGGTTTGTACAAAACCAATTAATGGTCAAAACTCCATTTTGTAACCTTTTATTGGTGCAAATCTACCCTTAGTTCAGCCACAGTCTTTGTTTCAGGATTGCTCATTGCAACTTTTTGAACTGACATAGCTCCATGTTTCATCTCTTACAAAAATGGTTGCATATTAAAGGGAAACTCTGTCTGTTTACCCAGATCACTGCCTCTGTCAGGACTCTATCATAAGAATAATAACGTACATTTATCATGCACTCATCAATGCCCAGAGCGCTCACATGATACATATTAACCTATATATGATATTCTATACACATGTAGAGCATAGTCCTACCAAAACAATTTACATAAAGTATTATTTAAAACACACACACACACATACACACACACTAAAAAACGCACGACAAACACACACACACAATGACTGTAGCAGAAACAGGGTACTGATACTAGTTAGGATGGAAATACTGTGAGAAGAGGAAGTTTTTCAGTTTGACTTTAAAAGATGACAGGGTTGAGCAGTGTTTAAGGTCTTGTGCGAGTGAATTCCAAACGTGGGGTCCAAAGCAAGAGAAGGTGAGAAAGCCATGAGTCTTGGGTTTGTATTGTTGGATTTCCAGCATGCGGGTGTCAGAAGAAGAGTGTCGTGTATGAGACGGAGTGTAGACATGCAGCAGTTGAGAGAGGTAAGCACTGAAACACATTCAAGCGACTTTATACTTAATATGTTCTGAAATGGGAAGCCAGTGCAGTTTTTCCAGGAGAGATGTTGAGTGGTGGTGACGGGGTGCCAAGAGAACAAGTCTTGCAGCAAAGTTCTGTATTTTCTGGAGAGGTTGTATGACAGAATTAGGTGTGCCCATGAGGAGACAAGCTGTGAGAGGATGTAGGAAGTAACAAGTCTTGGTTGCATCTTCAGTGTGAAACCTGCGGACTGAACTAATGTGTTTAAGCTCAAAATAAGCAGTTTGGCAGATCTTTTTATGATGCGCTTCTTCATGGACAGCTTTGAGTCAAGAATGAATCCAAAGTTCCTTGCAGAATCAGAGAAGGGGGTGTTGTGAGAGCCAAGAGTAATCAAGTCAGGGAGGGAGACGGTAGAAGGTTTCAAGGAAGATGAAAAGGGAAAGAGAAGAGCTTCTGTTTTGTTGTCGTTCAGTTTGAGCTGATTTTCTGTCATCCATGTTTTTATGTCATCAGTGCATGCATTGAGTTCTTTGGTGAGGTTGGTCCCTTCACTGAGAGGAGCGGATTTCTGGAGCTGTGTGTCACCTGCGAAAAGCTGATGGTTTACACGGTGATTAGCTATGATATCGGAGAGAGGCATAGTGTACAGGACGAAGAGAATGGGCCCCAGTACTGAGCCCTGAGGCACACCGTCCATGAGCTGTGATGGTGACAAAGACGAGTTATTGGCTGAAGTGGACTGATATCTGTCTGAGAGGTATGACTGAAACCATAGGAGTGCAGTAGACTGAATGCCAAAAACAGAGTTCAGGCGGGAGAGGAGAATTTGGTGGTGAATAGTGTCAAAAGCGGCAGAAAGATCCAACTAAAGAAGAACAGAAATGTTGTCACTGACCAGAGTGGAGAGAATATCGTTTACAATATATAACAAAACGGTCTCAGTGCTGTGTCCTGCTCGACAGGCTGACTAAAAGGGATTGCTGACATTGTTTTCTTGGAGATGGGAGAGAAGTTTGTGGATGACGACTTTTTCCAGGATTTTGAACAGAATGGAAGGTTAGAAATGGGACGGTAGTTTTTCAAAAGATTTTTGTTAAGTGATGGCTTTTTCAACAGAGGTTTGACGATGGCTGTCTTCAGATCACGTGGTACAATGCCCGTGGTAAGAGATGTATTGATGATGTTCGTGATGGTCGGCAAGAGGATGTCAAGGTTTTCATAAAGAAGCGTGGTGGGAATGGGATCAAGTTCACAAGACTTGGCAGATGCACTGTTGATTATTTTTAAGACAAATTCATCAGTGACAGGCTCAAAAGTTAGCATGGGATTTCCAGCAAAAGAGATATCAGGGCAAGCAGTTGGTTTGGAGAAGGAAAATTGTTTCCGATGGTGTGGATTTTCTCAGTGAAGTAATCAGAAAAGACATTCGGATGGTTGTCAGAGTCAAATGTTGAAGGAAGAGGTGAAGATCTGCTTTTGCCGAGGATGTTGTTGAAGTTTTGAAAGAGCTGTTTACAGGTTGTGCTAGACTGAATCTTAGCAGAGTAGTAGGCTTGTCTGGCTTTACCTACAAGGTTTGTTACTATCTGTTTAATGGAGTCGTATATCTGTTTGTGGACGGTGAGCTTAGATTTGAGCCATTGTCTCTCCGCCTGCCGACGCCCCTGTTTCAGCTCACAGAACTGCTCCGCAATACCGCTGAACCAGGGCGTTGGCTTCTTTGTACGGACTGTGCAATGGCAGAGAGGGGCATGCTTGTCAAAGACAGAACAGAGATGGTTACTGTAGTCACTGATAGAACTGACCTGTGAGACAGCATGAGAGAGATCTTATTTAAAGGCACCGGTGTCACTCTTTTTGAGGCATCGGGACGAAAAAGTTTCAGATTTTTGTACGGGTACAGATACATCAAGTTTGCATAAGAGGGCTGTGTGGTCAGATATTAGTCCATGGTGTAGTTCTGTAGAAATGAGGAGGTTATCACTTTGCTTGGAAATCACCGTATTGAGTGCCCTTACTCTGATGTGACAACTGTTTCACTCCAGCCATACAGGTTGTGTACGTTGTAGTGGGAGGTGAACTGCTGCTGAGCTGATGGGCATACTGTTTTGGCATACAGTGTTCCACCATCAATACCTGAAGACAGAAGACACAAATATGCAATCACAAACAAGAACTGGACAGGACAACAGAGCAGAGCAGAGTAAGGCATGCTGATCAGCTGCCACAGATGTCCCGTGCTACAGATGGAGAAAAGGGCCCAAGTAAATATGCACTGGATGATGCTGGAGATCTGCACATTCGAGTGGATCTGTCCCTTCCATATCCAACACTCAACAGAAGTGCTTCAGGTATAAAGGGCAACTCGCCTTCACAATGGAATATGAATGCACATTTTAAATTCAAATGGACTGCAGAGCAAACTCTATCCCCTGAAACCCACCTGCATGCGCACATGAAGATGCATGCATAACTGCATAAACAAGATCGCTTTCCTGAGGAACATGGCATTAATGAAAGGGATGTTGGTGCATTCAACAAGATGCCTGAACTAAAATACACAGCAGCAGGAGTCTGATTAAGTCTTATTAAGAGGAGTGACAAGTACCAGCTGGCACATTTTACCTGGTGGCACAAATGGTGGATTATCCAGACTGTTGTTGGTACAACCAGTAATGGAGCCATCAACAAAGTTGGATGGTTCATTCATGTCCTGAAATTAAAAAAACAAAAAACAAAACACTGAGGGTTTGACAACTGCTTTAAACCTGTCCCAAGCATTAACTTGATGTTTTCAGCCCGTCCCATCCCTGAAGCAAATACTTATCCAGCAAAATAGTACATACAAAGCATTTCAGAACAGTACATGTAAGTTGTAATAGATGTAAGTTGTAATAGCCATTCAATGCCTGGACAAAAGAGCAACAACTGAATAAATGAACAGTGACGATGAAGGCAATAAAAAATGCACATTTTAATAACAGTACAAAATAGTAACAATAGATATATTTTAGTCCAACTTACAATCCAGAGTCCATCAAAGGGAAGAATGGAGTGGAAGAGTGATACAAAGTTCAGCCAGTAGTCAAATGCACCAGTATGAAAAAAATCTATGAACACCGTTTCCCCTGGCCACACCTGCAACAAAAAGAAATCACTCAACTCCTTTGCTTTGGCATGGGCTGTGTCATAACACGCAGACACAAGCAAGAACACCAAGAAGCTGCTTTAAAATGCTGCTATGAGGGGAACAGTTATGTGGGTACTGTCTTCAGCCATGATAAGCTCCTTGCATATTAACAGCATCCACCCTCCACAAATGAAGATAGATCTTCAGTCATACACACACAATCCTCTGACTTTATAGAATGCATTTGTCAATGTATAGTTCCATATATACTTGGTGACCCACAGTGAGTTTAGCTGAGGAATGCTACAACAACAATATAACTCATTCAGCCCCAAGTACCCATTCATATGAATCTGCTAACATGTCAGGCACTCCGCATTTTTTCAACAGATCGTTCTGAATTCTAAACACCAAACAGTCCCGTTACAACAGTCTTGAACAGGTGATTATTTCAAGCCAAAATTTGGGTGAAACACCTCTTACAGCCAGAACAGCATATTACTACCCCCCCCCCTCCCCCCCCCCCCCCATCTGAGACAAATACAACACTTACTACCATACTGTACCTTTCCAATAAGGGGCTTTCCATCAGAATTGTTCATGAAGATACCCAGCTTCATCCCCAAGTCATAGGGTGGATAGGAGCCTTTTGGCTGAGAGCTGCTGACACTAGGGTCCTGTCACATAGTCATGTGTACTCAGGGGATGGATTAACAAACGTTACAACAGTCATGTATGCAAAATAATAAAACAAAATGAATAAAAAATCAAACACAAAGAGCAAATGTTTCCGCTGACTCACATTAAAAAAGAAAAGAAAATCATTACTCTTGTCCTTTCAAACTCTCCTTCTGGGTGAAGGCAAGATCAGAGACAGTGTATATTATTATATGAGATGTAAAACTCAATTAAGTTATGAAAGATGCTGATGGTCTACTATAAATAGAGCATCTCAGACAAGGCTATAGTTTTTGTCATGGGTTGCTGCACAACAGAAACAGGTTTATTTTCCCGTATTCCAAACTGACAAGCATCTTCTGCATGATCTTATCCAAGCATTTAACAACTACATAAAGCTTAAGTTAATCAATAAGGATTCAACAAGGCAATGTAACTTTCAGTTTCACCTTTCTGACACACCTGTAAGCATTAACATTATGTCAACGTCATTAAAACCAACACAAAATGTAAATCCCAATGGAATTTATCATCAGGTACAGCTTGAAAGATTTCGCTTGCATACTTTAAACAGTTAAACATTAAAAAAAATAGAGTATATAAACACATCAAGCAAACAGAAGATTCATAACCAACCACTATGATGACATTATGCTGGCCATGGTCATGCAGGTCATGTATGATCTGAGGCAGGCCTTTGTAGGTCTTGTCATCCCAGGTCCAGATCTTGTTTCCCTCTGCATAATCCAGGTCATTCCATTGCACATCCTGCAAAGAAGCACCAGACAAATTCTCGTCACAATACAGTGAAGAAAAGTTACGCCACCTAAACAGAAGAGCCATGACCCCATCTTCCAAGGCACTAGGAGTAACTTCATTACCAGATCTGCATTGATCACAGTTTCACTGATGACAGTTATTACTGTTTGCTAGACTTAGACTGTTTGCTACACTAATGACAACTAATACTGTTTACTAAATTCATACTGCACACAGATCACAATTATTGCTGTCAGCTACACTGAAGGCAATTAGTACCATTTGCGACACTGATGACAATTATTCTGTTTGCTACACTGATAACAAATATTACTGTCTGCTACACTGATGACAATTACTGTTTGATTAGCTGTATGGTCTTCTTTAACTGAAGTCTGTGCCATCCATGCAAAACAGCAAAAAAGCCAGTCATGAAACTCACATATGGCATTTTGGCAGCCCTGTTGCGCTGAATTACTTTCCAGAACTCTGAGCTGTTCCCATAGCCATGCTTGCACAGGTGGAAGCCAAGCGACCAGAAGGGAGGCATGATGGGACTGCCTATGAGACTGACGTACTGACGCACCACATCCTCTGAGGAGGGGCCAGAGAAGACAAAGAAGTCGAGGATGCCTCCCGTGACACGATATGTGATGGCCCCATTCTTGTCATAAGGCTGAAGATCAACCTCTGGCAACACGCAATGGTCAGTTTTCAGAGAAAATACCACCAGCTGGTCAAAACGAATAATTCTGAACACTCATATGCAAACATACACACACACACACACACACACACACACACACACACACACACACACACACACACACACACACACACAAAGTCAGGCACACAAAAAGACACTCTCACACATTGACACAGACAAGCCCAGAAGGCATTCAGACAGCAAAATGACATGGTCATTATGCAAAAGGCTTTCAATTATCTCAAGGCAGTGTAGGAAAATACATGTGCACATTCACTCACACACACACCACACACATGCATGCATTATGCGCGCGCGCACACACACATGCACTCACATAAACACAGTATCAGATGGAAGATACTGTCACAAAAATATGGATTAATTACTGTCAATGTCCTTTAGAATTAGACCATCAACAAATCGAGAGCTCACGCATTGCGTTACTATTCAGTAGGAAAACTCCATGTGCTCTGCCAGTTGGCTCCAGATTGAGGTAAAAAGGGTGACTGCCGTACAGGTTGGAATTTTCCTGAAGAACAAAATTCACAAAGGGTCAGAAAATTTTGATCAAATTCACAATTTTAATTTAACTGCTAACTATAACTGTCCAACAGCAATAAAAAATAAATTAAAAAAATACGTCAATTATATGTATCAAGTGTGATTTATGTGAATGTTCTAATCTAAATCATGTAAGAATACATTAAAGATGCTACAGGAGTATTCTAATCTAAATCATATAACAATACAGTAAAGATGCCAAAGGAGTGCAGTTACATTACAATGGAGAAAAACAAACGAATGTTTAAAAGAATCCCTTTTCAAGCCAATAAGTTACTGTGAACGTGATGCATTTCACATGTGTTTCTCTTAAGCAAGCTTAATTTTAGACTTTTTTATCTGTAATAATTAAAGATGAAATTTTGACAGAACCCTAAATTTACTGAAAATGTGCACATAATATTGTAACTGTTATGTCTCCTTAAAAAGCACTGAGTGTTATCTTTCAAAGTGTTTTGAATGAATAAAAGCAAAAAACAAATAACACAACAACCTGTTAAAACTAAAAGATGGACTTGTTTTAAAATCTAGTAAACACACACACACACACATACGTAGAGTGACATGACACAGAGACAGACAGACAGACAGACAGACACAGAGAGAGAAAAAGGAAAGAACAAGCAACTCAAACGTCCAAGCTAAAGATTGCTTCACACCTCAGGATACTGGTCACGGTTCCAAAAGACCAGTTTTTGCCACTGAATGTTGAGCAGAAAATTGCTGCGGTGCTCACCAAGACCATACACAAATGGAGAGCTAAGGCGGGAACCAATCTGTAGATACTGGTCAGCAAAGATCAGTGGAGCCATCCCACGAGAGTCAAACCTACAACAGAGCACAAAGGTCACTGCATCTATATTGTTCTAAACACTCAACAATTGCAGCAGTACATGGAAAGTAAATGTATACAACACATTACCACTAGCAATACCAGAATGAGGGAACAAAATCATTCTGAACATAAACTGCCCACATATTAAGCATTTTGAAAAACATCCATACATGTACACAACAGATCTAATGAAGGAGTGAGTATATGTTATATACATACATTATACAGAGCAGATGCATGTGTATTGTTACATGCAGTTATGTATCCGAATACACTGAACAGTCTAAAGCCTGACTTCCATAATCTTCCAACATCATGGGATGTCTAGCACTGCTAATATCAGCTACTATATTTGCACATATGGCTGGATGAACACAGACAGACAGCAGCTGAATGAATGCAGACAGATGGGCATAAATATGCTGGCATACACATTTAAACGTCACACGGACAGTGCAGAAAGTCCAGCCCAAAGCACTGGCCAGTAACATATAAGTATTGAGACTATACTCACAGTGGCTGCCCATCAATTTTCCTGGTGATGCTGATACTGAAAGGATCCTTACTGATGGACACTTTGAAGTCAGCATCTTCTTCAGGTGTAGGGGTATCCTGGTCATGTAAGCTGACAGGAACCTCATACCTTTGGGCTGCAGGGTTGAAAATCTGACACACACACATGTGCACGTGCACACACACACACACACAGAGACTTCAGTAACAAACAAAATAATGTGCTAGTGGTAGCAACATTATGGCATAACCGAAGTTGACATCATCTATTGCATGCACTTTGTGATTTTTTTTTTCCTTCGTGTTTTTTATACAAACATAAAATATACCGTCCTCTCATATTTGATCAGAAAACAGATTATGCCTTCTATAAGTTGTATTTTCTAAACAACAACACACTCTGTTTTTGAACTCACCTTAAACCGAACTCGAAACTTTGCTTCATAGAAGACAAGGAGTCGCAGAAGATTAACATCTTTTGGAAATGGAGAAGCACTGATTCTTTTCAAAGTTGCATTCAGGCCAACAGTGATGTTTCCCTGCTTCAAAGGAGAGACTGAAACCACTTTGTAGCCCTCAATGGTCTGTGAAAAATAGCATTCTGGGGCACCTGTCCTAGTTGTTGAATTGTCCCAGCAGCATCCCCGCGTTTTGCAGGCCTCTGCTTTAGGGTGTATACTTTCAGGAAAACAGTCCAAGCGATTTGGAACACTTACAGAGCACTGAGCCATGAGTCTAAAGTCACCCTCGGATGGTGCATTTTGTGTGAACTGTTGAAACTGTTCCAAGTCACCCTCAGATGGTGCATTTTGTGGGGACTGTTGAACAAGGTCCCCTGGACCCTGGAGTGGTGTGCTTGGCTGGTAGATGTACTGCCACAAACTCGTGAAGAATCTTTTGTGCTCTTCCACACGCTTGCCTGTGAGACTGGGAGAGTGGTTTGCACTATCTCCATCCCTGAAATAAAAAAAAGACATTGTTCCTAATACATACCTGTCAACCCATACAGTTTACCAGTATAAAATATATTTTAAAAATCATTATTTTGGGGACATATGGCCATATTGGAAAATGGATACAGGAAAACATAATTTTCATGAAATTTTGTTTTAAACTGAGCAAAAAGATTGAAAAACTGTCAAACAAGCAGCCGACACACGGCATCACCAAATGCACACTGACTGGCCTAGTGCAATATCCTATTATAAGCTCAGAAATGAGAAGTGAGATTTGAAGTTGTGCGTGTGTATTTCACACAACATTGCTTCTGCCTTCCACTGCCACACATGCCAGTTGGAATTCAAAATGCCACTGCCACCAGCAAAAAAACAAAAGACCCCGGCCTGCATAAGGGAAATACAGGTTCACAAACTCTGGACTAAGGTTTACTCCCAAAAGGGGTTGACAGCTATGCTAATGTCAGCTCAACATCTGAGGATATTAAGCCCCACATCATCAAAGAAGACAGAAGGAAAAAAAAAATAGAGTGAAAGTTGTCCAGAAGAATGATAGTCTGAATTTTAGTGTGAGCAAGTGCTCTTTGTACGTTTTACAATAATCCCGCCCCGCTTAACGGATCAATGCAATTTCATTACTGTACTTTAGTAACCCGGGAACCGGAGCAGACGACGCTTTTGTTTTGAAGCGCGGCGTGTGGCGTAACGCCACATGGCCTTCACACAGCCGACCGGCGATAGCCGCCAGTGCGCGCCTTTTTCAAATCTGTTTTTCTCCCTTAACATTTTGACCGCTTGTTTGTTTACCTACTCTTTGTCTATCTAGTCCTTTTTATGCACTAAGCTATGTATAATATAATTTGGCATCTTAGAATGTTTATTTAACGTTTATTCAGACGCCGGATCGAGCTTAATTAGTAGCCGATGCCTCTCTAGGTCCATTCATCTTTTATAGCCGTCGTCTGCATGGCGCGCTTTGTTTAGTACTAGTAAATGGTAGTGAAATGTTGTTTTGATTCGATTAAAGTAATTCCGTGTCGATCAATGCGTTGTCGTATAGTATTTTGCTTAGCTGACTTCATGTTTAGTGTTTATTTTGGGCTGAAATTAACTTATTAAGTATTGTGTACTGTAGAAGCTAAGTTGTATTCATAGACTACTTAATCTCACTATCAGCGCTGCTGCGACTAAGGTTACGCGCCCCAGGCGAAAGTTCGCACCAATTGTTTTTAATGCTAGTCTTTGAGTTTGTCTTGCTTCTCTTACAGAGCGTTGTATCGTAATTGTTATGTACCATTTTAACCGTGGGAGCGTGCTCTTTATTCCGATGTAAGTTTTAGTGACGTTTATATTTTGTACATTGTGTTAGTTGTGATTTAGTTGTACGAATCTGTATATAGACAGGCGCAAGCCACGCTTCCCACTCTTGTTGTAAATAAAATAAGTCATGTGTGTACATTTTGTTTATACAGTTTAAAAGATGGTAACTGTAGCTTTTATTTGATGTTTTTGATGTTTTAATTAGTTTAGTTATTGTAGAGGAAAGTGTATTTGTGCGGGCCAGGGAAACACAATTGTCAGCCATTTTGTGGTCCAGAGGGCCGTTTTTACTGTAGCGATAGCGTGTGTTCCCTGTGGCCCGCGCCGTTCTCTTATCTATGCGTGAGCGTGAGGATTTTGGGTGTGTGCTGAAAACTGTCTGCGGCTGAACAAGTAAAAACTGATTGCTGCCATACACCTGCTGTGGTCTCCACTTTATTGACTCCGCTGCCTGTGTCTTGTCCTTTGACCACTCCGCTCCATTACATTAGCATAGGAGGAGGGTCAGCTGTAGAATGCCTGCTAACAAAAGTAAAGAAACAGGAGCTACAGCTCCAACATCAGTCCAGAGCCAGATGAGGAAACGATGACTGAACCAGTGCTACCATTACCATTGTACCAACAGTTCTCCTGTCCAATTCCAACAGAACGCAGGCAGCCCAGCCAGTTCCAATTATAAAAAAAAAAAAAAAAAAAAGTGTCCATAAAGTGGAGAATATCAAAGAAAAACAACAAGCTGCCTTTAAAATGTCCAACATTTTTGACACAGCTGGCTTCCTTTGGCGGTTATTTTTCACAACTGAACGTGGGTGAAAATACTGTTCACAAAACGATTATTAAAATAATATAATAAATATATATTACTTGTCTTTCAGATGCAACGTTCTAGTTACAAGAGCAGTAGAGAGTTACTACAAACAGACAAGCACTTAAAAAAATTACCACAAATTTAGCTGGCAAGAACAGGTGAGGTGTTGGAAGGTATTAATATTTATGTATCTAGAACTCCATTCCTTCAGCTACCTTCTCTTCCAGCTCCCCTGATCTTTTCAAATGCTGTGTTAAGCCATGGGTGACTCCTTCCCTCCTACCTTCCACTACCACCCCCTGTCCCATTCCTCCCACCCTGTGGACTTTTGCTCACTGCTGGGCTTACAGCAAAGATTTTTTTTTTTTTTTTTTTGACTATGTACTTTGTACACAAACCCAAAGGTATAGATGTACACATATAATGAGGGGGCATTCACTTTGGGGTACATGCAGAATGTAAAAAGTGCTGAAAAGTGAGACTCTGCCTGCCATCCACAGCCCCTCCTCCCCCCCCCCCCCCCCCCCCCCCCCCCATGACCTGCTGCCTTCCCCAGCAGGAGATCCCTCCACTCAAGCTGCAATCAGTCTTCAATGGTTTTGTCCAGGCCCTTCAGTTTAGATCTAACTATATCTACTGATCTTGATGTGAAAATCCCTGTCTGAGACTGACTGCCCCCCCCCCCCCCCAACCAATCCAAATGGAGCTCCCAAATGACCTGCTGCTGTCCAGAACAGGAAGTCCCTCCTCCACTCAAGCTCCCATCAGTCTTCAGTGGTTTTGCTCAGGTCCCTCAGTTTAGATCTAACTAGATCTACTGATCTTGCTTAAAATACATTTTAAGCAGGTGGTAACAGCAACAGTTTTTATGTCTACTGGTGGGCCTACTGCAAAGTCATAAATGCTGATTCTGTGTGTGTGTGTATGTGTGTGTGAGAGAGAGAGAATTAGGCTATCACTGTTGTTAATGTTAGTGTGGTCATAACTTTTTACAGTGTTGCAAAAGTGAAATAAGTACAACAGCCTTGCAGAAGTGATTTTTTTTTTTTTTTTGCTGTTTGCAAGTTACTGGTGGATTGCTACTTTTTAAACAAACTAGAGCAAGGACTGAAAGAGTGAGCAAGACTTAACCACCCCAAGAACACCGGCATTGCTATGACCATCCTTTCTATATTTATTTTTGCCCCTGACTTGTCTAGCTCTTTGATTTTTGCATCACGATCTGGCTTTATTATTATTTTTAATGTGTATGTGGTTTTGAGAACTGCGCCAAATACATGCGTTAACGCGATCCATGTAGACACAGTAAACTACGAAGAAGATAAATAATAATAATAATAAAGGTGATAAATTTAAGAGAGAGAGAGAGAGAGAGAGAGAGAGAGAGAGAGAGAGAGAGAGAGAGAGAGAGAGAGAGAGAGAATGGGGGAGGGCGGGGGAATCACATATACCTTTCACGCCAAAACGGGTGGGTCTTTGGACACAGAACCGCGAAGATGAAAACAACCAGAAAAGCAACAGCCGCCGCTTTTACACAGCCTGACGACGGTAGTTGAACAGTCTTTGACATCTTCTTTAGCCTAGTCTGTTTCTGAGATTATACGATGATATTTATATTCGTACTATACTCCATAGGTCTACATGCATGTCCCCAGGTTGCCTTCAATAAAATGCGTTTCGACGGTGATGCCAACACTGACGGGCAGAGCACTTGATCTTTGCCGGTAGGTTCTGGATTCGTATGTTGCAGAAACCACTGCTGGTCATTGTCTGCTGGTCATTGTCAGACGTCACGCTGGCAACGAAAAATTCGGGTACCAAACACAAAGAAAAAATTCTCGCACGTAGGGGACGCACAGTCTAATGCATCCCGGAGGGCCTGTGAGATAACGAAATCTGGAGAGCAGAAAAACGAAACCGGAAGTACAGTCAACTTGTCATAGCCATTTCAAATCACAGTCTAAAAGTGGTACACTTATGTCTAACCGGGAATACAAACACCTCAAACGTCGGTTTCTGGTATCCATTCTCCCTCTTAACTTTATAGTATTTACTTCCCGGCTTCTTGGTCATTCTCCGATGCCATATTTTGGGCTAAAATCATACCTAACTTCTCGCACTTTCGGCCGATACTATCATCAGTGTTTGGCTCAAAGCCCATCTACACGGGCTTCGCCGCGTTGGGACGGGCCTAATGAGCTAGGGTCTCTTATTCTCTGGGTTATCGATTGTTGTTTTCACCGCTAACCTGCATCCCCCAATAAGCCACCGTGGCCACGTTATTCACAAACATGTTTAGCATGTCGGGCAAATGGCGCATCAGTTGACTCACAATGGTTGATGTTTGCCCCCCCCCCCCCCGGTTCCGTGGCCAGTGAAAGACCGCATCAGTTTGATAAAAAGTACTCACTAGACATCTGATTATCACAAGTTTGTACAGCATAGTATTTGTTGGTGCAACCGAAATGATTTTTTTTTTTTTAATGGGGCGCTGGATTAAAAAAAAAAAGGGGGGGGGGGGGTCGGTGGGCAGGGAGCAGGAAAAACGAATTAGTTACTGCATGGCGGAAAGTCAAGATTACAAAGAAGAGATGCCAGACTGAACCGAGGCTTGGAGTGTGCTGATCAGAGTACAAGAAGACACTGTACTAGTCCTACTTCCAGCAAAGACCGTATCGGACCCTTCAATCCTGAATCACTTATCAAAGAAGTATAATGTTTGTTTTTAGGCTGTGATTCAACACGGCCATGACCTTGCTGTGCATGTTTCCGGTAAATATTTTGCTCTTCTTCGTCCATTCTAAGATGGGAGCACTTCGAAGCAAAATCCATGACGGTTTGAAAATACTTTAAATGTTATTTTGTTAGTTGGCAAAGCATAATTATTGCTTTTCTCGACTTACATTAAAATCCAGTTACTAACTGAAAAGTTCTGCTTGCCTAAAGTTTTATTTTGGATTTACCACACTCAACTTTTTACAGCCAGTTGTCTCACACCAAAATTCCAGTGAAAGGTTTCAAGGTTTGGCCAATAACATTTTGATAGTGGTCATAACACACACACTGTAAATGAAAAGTATTAGAATTTTTCGGTTTTAATGCAGGTGAATTTTTTTTTTTTAAATCGTCGATTCTGTGACAACCATGTGTATTGACAAATTGTATCTGCATCCTGAAGACTTTGTCAGCCACCCAGCAGTTACTTAGTTATTCATAACAAAACCAACACGATATTAACTACACGTATTAGACACTGTGTATGGTGAGAAACAGTTGTTTTTGTCAAGAATTTTTACATGTGCGAGGTAGTCATTTTTACATGTGCGAGGCATGGCGAGGTAGTCTGCCCACCCCTGGCCATTGACACACAGTAGCTTGCTGCACAGCCTGAAGTGACGCTCTCTCCTGTTGTGTGGGCTTTTCACAATCACCGTCATCATCTGCAAACTCACTGTGTGTGGTAAAGGCATTGTATTTGTGGGTGTAGCTAGCCCATGTGTGGGGAAAGCATGGCAATGGTTTCAGTTATATGTTAGATGTGCACATGTCAATTATTCCAGCAAAAACTGAAAAAGGGAGCTGTGCAAACATTTGTTGTATGGTCATTGTTGTTATTTCATTTCTTTTACATAGTTTATTTATGTAAAACTTGTTGAATAAAGAATCTGAATATTCATTTATGTTCTATATTATGTGTGTGAAATTGTGAGAATGAATTGAAGTGTACAAAACGCACCCATGCACACACACACACATTGAACCAAAAAATCATACTCTGCATTCTGACAAGCTTTTGAATGGGCCCCACAACAATGCCATTACTGTGCATGACAAATCTTGAACAAAAGTCACTCCAGCATGTTGCTCCAATGGAATGGACCCCAATTACAGATGTCATCTTCACTTATCTACCTTTGCGGCACATTGACTCTTACTGCATGATCTGTGCATTGTGGGTGAGGACTGCCAAAATGCAACATCTGTGATGCTTATGAGTATGGTTATGTGTCACTGTCATTGTGTGCAAGATCTTTTGAAAAAAATTTTGGTAACTAATAGCCCATGTTTACTATCATAGTAAACATGGGCTATTAGTTACCAAAAAATTTCAAAACTGACTGTTTTGCATTGGTGATCCAAGTTTAATTTCCAGGTTACGTATTATCACTCGCAATGATTTACCCTTTCAAAACCAAGATGGTTGTTTGAATTTATTAGAAAATAACTACAAACATTCTTTTGTTTGTGTAAATCCTCACAAGGGTATGGGAAATGTATATTTAAAGTTGAGAGAATCTATAGGAACAAAAGAACAAGGGGGGGGGGGGGGGGGGGGAATGCTGGCAATGTAACACAAATAACACATGGCAGACAGGAACAAATATATTAGGCACATAACATGATAGTGAGAAATGAATTCACATACTGTACATATAACAATGTGTTACAAAATAATAGGTCAGGACCCCATGAAACTAAGGGAAACAGCAGCTACACTACCAAATCAATGAACAAAACAAATGAGGCAAATGACATGACAGTAAAATTTACTAAAACTGATTTATTCATCAAGGAATGAACAATCACATTTACAAAGATGCTGGCGTCATCAACATTCAAACTCAACAGAACTGGGTTTTGATTTGTTCTTTAATGGGGGGGTGGGGGGGGGGGGGGGGGGGGGGGGAGGGGTTCAGACTCTCTTCTTAAATCTATTTACCCTGAAAACAATTTGGCTCAAACTATGTGTAAAGTTCAGATCTAGAAACAGAACCAAAGTGTTCCACTGTTTTCCAATGACTTCATGCAGCATGGACAAAGTTGATCAAGAAGCATTTAAATAACTTGAGAGTACGGCACAGTAGTGATGACGGACTAGACAAAGTACACTGTGTACAGTTTGTATGCACACAGCCCCCCAGCAATAAGTGACACTGTATTGTGGAGAATTTTGCGCCGAGAGTCATCTTTCCTGACGAGAATAACGGGGGTGGTGGTGGTGAGAGAATGCAGGGGCAGCTTGGGCACTTTGTTCATGTTGGTCTCCACTTGGTACTTGCAGCATGGATCAATCTGCCAAGAGATGGCATACACACCAGCGCACATCACACTCAAGAACCCCAGTGGCATAAAAATCTCACCTCTATGAGGCCACATGCCTGCACACACAAATGACCCTAGTCCTGATAGTACTGCTGTCTTGTGTAGGCAGTTTCCACACATGATCCATCTTGCCGCTTCATCACCAAGTTTTGAAGGTTCAATTACAATTGTCTTTACACCCGAGTTAAGGGCACGGTCCAGTTCCACCTCAAACTCTTCTTGGGATGACTCGTGCTCATAGATTTCACGAATCACTGTGCAGTCCTGAATTGTTTTGCATTCCTTATTATTGTTTTGTGATCTGAAACAGAGTTAGAACATAGAACTTGGATTTGAAAATAGAAGAATGACACAATAAAGTGTGTGACACATTAAAGTTTGATCCAAATGCTTAACTTTTACATCTGATCTAGTAAGACACTGTTTATAATTATAGCTGCATAAATTATATTAACTAAATCAGGGATATACTCTGGCTTAAAAAAATTGGTTGTAAACTGACTGACAAAATGACAGCCAGAAACATCAGATCATTATTGCAGGAGGCAATTCATTCATTTCATTTCTGTTAGTGGTGAACAATGTCCGTTTAACATACCTGTACCTCTATTTATTACAAGCATTCAAGATTACTTTATTATCTCATCAGAGAAATTAAACAAGCCTCCATATATTACAAGCAGAGGATGATGATTGTCATTCTCTGCTTCACCCCTACCTCAGACCATGAACTTTTCAACTTGGTTAGTATGCAGACACCTGGGAAGCTTCAACTGTTTATTATATTAAGTGAAAAACCACTGCCACTTGTTGCACTTGCAGTGTCAAGTGTGACCAAGACAGTAAGAATTTAAGAAACCTGCTGCAGTGTCAAGTCACCAGGTAAGATTATGACAGTAAGACTAGGAGAGTACACAGACTAGTACACTGCACAGTGTACTGTAAGTGTGCCAGTGGTCCATTTAATATGAATAACTTGTTGTTTTGAAAGAGAAAATTCTCAATGGCTAGAAAGGGTTTATAAATTGGTTGATTCACAGTGTGAAATGGGTGTGTTTAAGTTGGATTATGTCATACGTAAACTGGTGTGCTGTTGTATGGTGTAAACAGAACATGCACCGAAATGACAGCAGTTTGAGTTTCACATGGCACCAGCCATGCAAAATCCAAACAGCACTGTGACCAAGTGTGAGTACACAACTTCAGTAGATATTTAAAAATGTTATGTAAAGCTAGTCACTCATTTAGAGTAGCAATGCATAATTTTGACTAGAGTGTAGTAGGTCTGCTTGGAAACACTAAACTAGGAAGCAGAGAACAGCATTATAAACTATTAATTCATTCATTAGTTGCTATCCCTTCTTTTCTGTACAGTGGCCGCCTTCATCATACTGAAGATTGTCTCAGTGCTTCTGTTAGGGATTGCGCAGCAGTAAGAAAAAGAAAGAAAAACCCCACCTCTTAGTCTTACTAACTTCTTACAAACACTGAACAACTGATTTCTTATTTGATTATTTTATAAGAAGAAAAAGATAAAAAGTTGGTCGTCTACATTGATTAGAAGTGAAGAAAAAAAGAGAGAACTATCTCAAGGCACCACCAATGACCCTGAAAAGCTGTTTGGTTTGGAATTATGATTTAGTTAGAATATTCCACCTACTCGTGGAAAAATGCACGCTTGTTTTCACTCATTTCCCGCGCTGATCACGAACATTTCTCAACACAGACAATAAACTCGAGGTCCCGGTATAAACACATCACACCAGCTAGCTTGTGATGAATTTAAAATTTACTGTAACTTGCCATTGGTATGGCTAATCAAACATATACGACACATCCACATATATATACATATACAGTCACAACTGAAGTTCAGTCAATTAGTATTACCTTGAGCTTGGAACAAGTTCAGCCATTTTAGATGAGGAAACTACTCGCGGACATAACGTCTTTTCAACCAAAGCAATGCGCGTTACTTCCCTTCGTTTCACGTGATCTGGCTTCATCACATGACCGTATGTCATCCCAAAATAGCACATGGGCCAAAGCAGCGTTTTTTCCCCCCGACCGTGAACAAATGACTCGGAAAGTGACAGTCAAGTGACTTGCATCGCTTTCGTAGGAGGTCGTTTTGCACTCAAAACTGCAAAAATGAAGGATGACGAGGAACATCTTTTGGCTGACAATGCTTCCCACCATGGCTCCTTTTCTGCCTCACTTGCACTCACACGAGCGCAGCAAAAACGAAAATGGTGTAAAGCCACCGTTTTTCTTGTGTCTGGCATTGCCGTTGTTAGCCTTGTTGTGGCTATCTTTTTCTTTACTGGATATCTGAATCCATTGTCGAACGATGGCAAGTCCAGCCCACCGCCTCGAGGAAAATCACGCGTTTTTGTAGAAACTGTAGAACATTTTGAAGTTTCAGGATGGACAAAAACAGCTGAAGAAATTTCAGAAAAAATCAATCCGTCTGCAGTCCAGGGCTCACCAAACGAGACAGTAGCAGCATCGTGCGGGGCAGCCGAGTCTGATCGCTTTGACTGTTGGCCAGAACTTGTTTCTGCTACACAAGAGAAGTGTGCAAAACGAGGATGCTGCTGGAAGCCAAGTTTAAAGAATGGTGTGCCGTACTGTTTCTACCCTGACAACTTCGTCAGCTACGCTGCCAAATCATCCCCCTTGTCATCAAATTCAGGAATGACCGTTACTCTAGAAAGAAAGGCAGCTTCCCCATATCCAAATGATGTTCTGGAGCTTCAGGTTGATGTCATTTATGAAACAGAAACTACAGTGCGTTTTCGGGTAAGAAGTGTACTGCATAGTGTAGTAAAAAGTATAGACAATGCTACAGATAGTTCAGTGGTACAAGCCAGTACAGGACCAATACCAGAATGCTCACTGGGCTAGAGCTCTCTCAGTCTCACTTTCTCTTGAAAATATGTCACAATTATAAATAAAATTTGTATACAGTTTGTAACAGGATGTGTTTCACCCTGATATGACATAATTATTAACACAAGCAGACTTATTCCTTCTGAGATTACACCAGTTATCTCAAAGACAAAGTCAGAGCACTAACAACACAAAATATTTGACTGACTGTCCTTTAGATTTGTGTTAACAGACTTTTCACTGTGCCAGCTTCCACAGTGCAGGGTTAGGTACATGTGTCTTGACAGAAAAGGTACAGTTACTGAGTGAGTTTAACCCTTCACCTGACAAACACTGCTATTGTGTAATTTAGTCCAAAAGTGTTAAGTATTTAACATATTCATTTGCATAGCTGTGCCATGATTTTCATCATCTATAAGTATATAACAGCTAAATTTAAATACTTTCATTAAAAAAATGATTTTAAAAAAGCCTTCTGAATTCTGAAAGCATATTTTTGTGTCCAGTAGAATTGTTAGAACTAAAGAGATAAAATGAAAACTTGAAATAGCTATTTTGTTTTAATATGCCCTGATAAGAATTATTTTATTTATTATTATTTTATGATTATATATATCACATGGAATTTTAAAATGTAAACTTGCTTATGACAAAAGTTAATCATCCTGAGGTAAGCCTGTTGATGGGACGTTAAAATCCAAAATTTTAATCATTTGAAAACAGCTTCATGAATGACAAGATAGTCAGTAGATACATGCATGCATGGTACAAACCACTGTCACAGCAGTCATGTATCATGGTTGACTTAACTGCATGCTATGCCTAGCCTCTTCCAACACTTCCATGATGACATTAGCAGGCACAAACTTTACAGACTAGAGGCTAATTTGTCATTGTCATCTAATTTAGATTTGCGGTAGTCCCAAGCATTTTGTTGTCGTGTCTGGGATGAACACTTGAAGGAGGAGGGAGCAGTGTGGAGAAAAGCCCTTCTATTAAAGTACATCAGGTTACTGATCCCCTTTTAAAAAATCTATGTTCAACTTTAGTCAGACTGTTGGTGAAATGGTCTTTGTAAGTTTTGAAGCTGAAAAGATGAGAATGTTTTTATTTCAGTCAATAGTTCGTTGGTACTGGGTCTTAATCAAGTTAATGCAGTCATGGTGTGCAGTAGTCTCCTTTCCTGTGTGAAACCACTGACCAAAGTATGGTTCCAATTAGCGCTGGTCAGTTGGCCAAGCTGTAGACAACAAGCCTCCCTGTTCATGGCATGGGCATGGAAGAGCTGCCTTCCCTTTTCTGTTACAAATTCTTCTTTTATTCCAAATTCTGGGCCACCGATGCGTATTTTTGAAGGTATAAAAGACCCTCCATTTTAATCCCCAGACCACTTGCCCTCACAGAAATTTAAGGACCGTGTGCCCTCTTTTGCAGTCACTTTGCCAAGTCTCCAGTCAGTCTCCAAGTCAGTTTCTAAGTCTCCAAGTTTTTCATTCGTGCAACTAGAGTTTTGATTTAGACCCAACTTAATCCACATTCAGCAAGTTGGTTTGTCTGTCTTTTACCTTCCTAGTTTTTGGACTAATGTTTGATTGTTGTAGTTTTTTTGTTTTGTTTGATCTTGCTGTAAGATCTGGCGTCACTGATGTTTCATTATGTTTGCTTAATTGATTAAGTACAGGGGCCAGCTTCATGGTAGCCATGAGTTGTTTCAAATATATGGGTTATAACACTTTTTTTCATTTCATGATTGATGTGTTGAATCTTAAACTGTGTTTCTCTACAGATGTTTTGACTGAGAGGTCAGGCTCGTTATCCGAGCCTGGCTCCATTTTTCCCATTCTGATCAAAACCTCCTAATGGAGTTCCTTTATTTTACTGGTTAGAAAAAGGCCTGTTCCGCATATCCATTATTAACAGGTTCAACTTTTCTATTGAATATTATGTGAAAAGGCCAGCTCCGTGATAGTCAGCGATTAGCTTTGGTTTGACTTTTCCATAAATAATTCTCTTGTGTATTCCATCTTCCACTATCCACAGACTTGGAAGATACCTTAAAGTTTTCTTCCATAAATTCATTGTAAGACCCTACTGAGAAATTATAAAGTGAGGTGATGTTTTTGATGATACACTGGTTGTGAACTGTCTTTTCACAAGTTTGTACTAATTGTAGCTCAGACTTTCGTAACCCGCATGGACAATTTTGTGTTGACTTAATTGTTGTTTATGTTAAATTCTCAGGGAATGAGACAACCAGATAAAGTTTACCTAGCTATATTGGCTTTTCAAACTTTGTGCCTTCTATCCCCTTCTTTTGTCTGTTTATGACATGGTTGTGACTTATGTTTTTGATTCAATAATATTTGGAACTTTCATTCTCCACTTGAATTCGTCTTGAAAGAGAGGTGGGAGTTGAGTGAGAAAAAAATTGAATGATTTTGGGAGTGAGTCAGTGTGTGGATGTGTGTATGTGTGCTGGATCACTTCCTGATAGTCATGAGATGCCACGTGCAAGTAATTAACGCAGACATGTTTATAACCTAACCTGCTAGTGTTCTCAGTTGCGGTTCTCAGTTGCAGTGGCCACAGAATCGCTCGACGACATTGATCCCTTCATGCTCTAGAGACGTTGCACATGTATGCATGTGTGTTCAATCCCACAAAACTCACTTTAAAAGTTTGATAAAAAGTGAATGGGACAGTTTAGAATATTTAAAAACTTGACCAGAATCAGAATGTGGTTTAAGAAGGTTGTAGTGGTAGTAGGCTTTTAGATACTTGAGTGGTGGTTGTATGGTTGTTCATTTGTTTGTTGTGTGTGTATGTGACCAAGTGCATCTGCACATCAGCATTATTTCAATGTACTATGTCTGTCTTTTTCTTTGCACCAGGCCTTGACCTAATTTATTATTTGGGGAAGGATGACGTCAGTTTTTGTAATTCATCTTTCTACTCAATTTTTTGGCATGTATTTGATGTCATTTGCCAAACATAATAACATGCAAGGAGACAGGAGGAAAAATGAAACAACTACTGTCTCTCTCAGAGGAGGTTCGCTGGAAGAGAATAAGGCCATGCTCAGTTAACCTCCGGCTGCGACTCTTTTTGTTGCCATCCAGCTACCACCCTGTTCATTCCATGCACTTTGGCTTTGACATAAAGGGGGTAATAACATTTCAACAAAGGTGTGGATGTCTTCCTTTCTTCTCTTTCAGGTGTTTGACCCAAGCAACAAACGCTATGAAGTTCCATTCAACTTGTCCAGCGGCCGGTCTTCACCTGCAGATACTGACTACAAGGTCACCTTGCAAAGCAGTCCCTTCGGCATTCTTGTTTCAAGGAAAAGCAGTGGAGTCATTCTGTGAGAAATGGTTTCACTTTGGGAGTTTGAGTGTCATTACTGTTACTGGAGTGTCAGTGGTGTTTAACTTACAGGTTGTGCCTGTTTGAACATTTTCATTATACTCTGTTAATAAAATGGCTCCCTTGAAAGAAAGGTGACAACATGTTGGTGTTATTGTTGAATACGTATGTATAGATTATTGTACTGTCTGCTGCATCTGCTGTTGCTGTACACATACATGCCATCAAACAACTTTGATTAGTTGTGTACAAACATAGCTTGAGAATTTAACTTTAAGCTGTCCATAATTTAAAGATAAATTCTTTTTATTAAATCTATTTTTTTCCAATTGACAGTGGTCATGTTTGATAATATATATTCTTGACAAGGTAAATACAAACTTTTAGTTTACATACGTGTGCAGTGTGTACAAAGCTTTTGCCAACTCCGTGCCAAGGGATACCATACACAAATGTGTGTGCTGTCTGACAGCATTTCATAATTAATATGTCTCCAGCAGAGAGAAAGCTCATCCCATTAATAAGGTCTGACAAAGGTGTTTGACAAATTTATCAGAATATTTTTCTTTCTCATTCATATATGAAAGATTTACCAGAATTTTTTTCTCTCTCACTAATATATGAAAGATTGACCAGAACATTTTTCTCTCTCACTAATATATGAAAGATTGACCAGAACATTTTTCTCTCTCACTAATATATGAAAGATTGACCAGAACATTTTTCTCTCTCACTAATATATGAAAGATTGACCAGAACATTTTTCTCTCTCACTAATATATGAAAGATTGACCAGAACATTTTTCTCTCTCACTAATATATGAAAGATTTACCAGAACATTTTTCTCTTGCACTCATATGATCAACCTGGCCCCTCTGGCAAGCAAAAGTTTGCTGAAAGAAAATGAACAGCAGTGTTGGATGAAACTGGTAGTCAGGAGAGTGGAGCGTCATGGCTGCACATGCTGAATGGCTAATTGCTCACCCAGATATAACTGTACTGCACCAAGTTACTGTGACACACAGTTTGGCGACACGCTAATGCTTCATTGACTCATGTGAGAAAACCAGAAGATGCATTTTGCAGTTGATATGCTCCTATCCTTAAATATATACTTCATCTTTCAGGTTTGACTCTCGTAACATGGCACCCCTTGTGTTTGCGGACCAGTTCATCCAGATTGGAACTCGACTGTCGACACCCAATGTGTATGGCCTTGGAGAGCACCAAGCCTCACTGAGACTTGATATTAACTGGAACAGACTGGTTCTGTGGAACAGAGATCAACCGCCAGATGTATGTGCTTTCTACAGACACGATGTTTTGCCTGCTGTTTTTCTTTTTCAGTGGCCATAAAACTTACTTATTACTTACAAGTTACTTATTTACTTTTCTTTTTTGAAATCATCACTGGTGACTGGACATTATCCTGGTTATATTTGCTGACCAGGATTGGAATTAGCTTTTCCATTGTTTCTGCTACATTGAGACATTTTGATATTCACATACTGGTGAACCTCAGTGTAATTATGTGCTTGGGATACTCAGGACACTATGGTTCAAACTGCTGTCAGTGCCCTTGAGACTGCCCCTCACTTGTCCTCTCCTGAACATATTTTTTTTTTTTTTTTTGTTGAGAAGGCTATGTCCCTTCTAAATACATTAACTATTTGTATACAGCTGATGTACATGTATACTTCATGTGTATAATTATATGCATCTATGGGATGCAACTAGGCCATGATATTCTTCTCATGGATAAGTAAAGGAGGGGGGGGGGGGGGTCATATTATTTGTTTGCCAGCTGAAATCTAGTACAATACACTTGTTGATAATTATGACTCCATGCAGGTGAACATCATTGTATTACTTCTTTTATACTTTGTGTATGGCTGTGTTAAGTTTTATAAGAGCATAGTATACCTCATAGAGTGATGATAACTGGATTGTTGAACATAGAACTACAGACAACAATTTATTATACTAAAATGGCTGCCAGTAACTATATCCAAAGAGTACAGAAAGGATGAATGCATTTTTGATTCTGCCCCAGATCTCCACCTACTGTTGAGCTGAGTAGATCAAATTTCATTGCTAGCATCATTTGTTAGTGTATGTCTGTTTATTGCTTGTTAGTGTATTGTCTGTTTGTTGCTTGAAAATGATGTTTGCACTGAAAAGTTTTGCGTAGGTGTTCTTTTTAACCTTTTGTGTATTGATGTCTTTGACACTTGCACAGATCTGTCCAATGGAAGTGACTGGTTTTGTGGATTGACTTGACAAAGGGTTAATATATAATAATTAATATGAGAAGAGTTTTGAAATGTGCAGTTGCTTATGACCTGAGTTTGACTGTCCTGAGGTGACCCTCACCTGTGTAGTTGACAGGACATTAAGATGCAATTACTAAATAACTAACCAATGGAACTTTGCAGGGCGGTGGTAACCTTTATGGGTCCCATCCCTTTTACCTGAACTTGGAGGAGGATGGCAATGCTCATGGTGTTTTCCTGCTCAACAGCAATGCAATGGGTGGGGAACAGTTTTTTTATTTATTTAATTTATTTATAGTATTTAGTTTGCTGTTTCTGTTGTTTATTTTGACAGAGGCCTGGCCTTTCTTAACACAAAATTGGGCTTTGAGTTCTGGGTGCAAGAGAGATTCAGCAAAATATGAATTTTTGCTGATATATTGGGAGCAAGGAGCAGGGCATTTTACACCATCATCATCCTTTAACCCACCTTCACAGTTGACTGCCCCAGCCTGTACAGATAAAATGTCAGGGCTGAAGACTGCACACATGTCTGCAAAAAGAAATATTTTCCAGGTCCTACAATAAATCTTCTTTCAGTAATGTGCATTTTGATTCAAGTTCTTTTCACATGCTGATGCCCCAAAACAAAGAATGTGAGAAGAAGAAAGAAAGGGTGAAGGATTGCAAATTTTGCACTTCATTGGTAATTTTCAAGTAACAGCACAGCAGGCACAGCAGTGAAAGGGTTAATTCATGATTTCATGCTAAGATCATGCCATGCTAGATAGCAGACCAGAGAAAAATGTTTTACACTTAGACACTCAGTTTTACCAGCATTGTATATACCTGAATGATTTGATCCCCAGATAGATCAACATTGTAACTGTTTTGAATGCAGCATGGGTGTAACTGCAGAAACACAGGGTAGAGTGCATGAACAGAGATAGGGCAGAATACATCGGGGCTTTCCTGAGAACGTAGATTCCATTTTGAACTGAGTGAAACTAATGCCCAGATTTAAACATTTACATTTGTACACATGTATGTTTGTGCACTACATGTGAAGACAAAACTGTATTTTTGCATTTATGCCACATTGGTTCAATTCCATAAATTGCAGATTTGTTTTGTTTTTCTGTCCAGAAATTGCTCTTCAGCCATATGCAGGAGGTGAGGGGGGTCTGACTTATCGCACCCTCGGTGGTATCCTTGACTTCTACATCTTCAGTGGCCCATCCCCCCTGCAGGTGGTGGAACAGTATGTGTCTCTGATTGGTCGACCTGCCATGTCGCCATTTTGGTCGCTGGGATTTCACTTGTGCAAATATGGTTACGGCAGTGCCAAAAACATGTTGAAAGTTATCCTGAGGAACAGAGCAGCCAAGATACCCTATGTGAGTTTGGTTGGTTGGGCCATTTATGGGTTGTCTTGTGCCTGTTTTGTCTGCTTACTCTTTCTCTACCTGCCATCCTTTTTTGTGTACCATACCACTACATAACTTGTATAGGATGCCCCAAAACGCATTTTCTCCCATGAAATTGTGATCTGCTGGTCAGCCCAAAAACGACACAAAGACACTTTTTTTCCACCCTCCATCCCCTCCAGAAGAGAAGGGGATGGATTTATGTGGTAATAAGTGACAATGCCAGAAGCTGGCCACAGACACACTCTTGTTTGACAATAAGAGGTCATACAGTGCTGGAATGCTGTCTACTGTCTTGAGAATCCCATCACATGAGATAGTTTTCAAGCACTGAGCAGCTGGGCCTGTGCACTAAAGCAGTCTTGTGTTTATCTGTCATTTTCTTTTCATTGTACTAACCCATCACCAGTAATGCATGTGTTTGTAGTGTGTGTGTGTGCATATGCATGCGTGTGTGTGTGAGAGAGTGTGAGAGTTAGTGTGTGTGTGAGAGAGGGTGCAAGTTTGTGTGTGTGTGATGAAATGAGCATCCTTATGTCTTTGTAAGTGCTCTGGGCTCTTAAGAGATGATGGTCATAAATATATTTTTGTTATTATTGTCTCTTCCTTTACAGAGAATCATTCACAGAAAATAAATGTACGAGGCAGTCAAAGTAGTCCATTCTGCTTGAACCACACCCAGCACTCCAACATTTCTAGATTGTGTTGGCACACCAATTATCTGTTAATAAAATCAGTTGCAGTTGTACCCATTATGTTTAAAAATCTTTTTTTAACAAAGCACATTACTGTGATATCAACCACTGTTTTGTTTGTAGGATGTCCAGTGGAACGACATTGACTACATGTCTGCCTACAAAGACTGGACCTATGACTCCAATGCCAGCTATGCGGGCCTGGACAAAATAGTGGATGACCTGCACAGTCATAACCAACGCTACGTCATGATTATTGTACGTCACACTCACTGTGTCCTTAATCCATGGGCCAAGTGGTTGACATGGTCATTGTTATCAGATCACCGAGGCTCAGCTGTTGAACTTGAGTGGTGTAGATAATAATAATAATAATAATGTGCTCTTTTGTGTGCTGTTTCCAAACTGGTGCACATAGCCCATTACAAAGCAAAAAACAAAAACACAGTCAAAATGCATACACACACAAACATGAATGCACACATGCATGGATGCATGCACACACGCATGCACACAAACACACATGCGTACACACAAATGCATGCATGCACGCACACACACACAGACACCCCCCCCCCCCCCCTTGAAGAGCAGATATTTCAAAGATCCTTAGGAGGAATGGCCAAGGCATTTTCAGTCTCACCCAGAGTGGTTCTGATCTCCACCACCACCAAAAGGACTTGACAAATGTATGAGATCTTTTTCAATCCCATAGTCCTTCATAGCAGGACAGGTGCTTATTGCATGTGGCTGTTCCTTGTGGTCCTTTGGGAGTAGCACCTCTTAATTTAGCTCATGTGCTGTGACTACAGAACAAAAAACTAATTATTTTTTTAAACAGTTACTATTCAGAATATTTCGTTGTTGTTAAAAGAAATGCTTACTGAAATTAAGGGCGTTCTGAAATTATAATACAAATCCTTGCTGAATATTTCAGGATCCTGGGATCAGCAGTGTACAGGCCCCTGGTACCTATCCACCATATGACCAGGGTGTTCAGATGGACATCTTCATCAAAAATGCCACTGGGCAGATTCTTGTTGGAAAGGTAAATGTCATCATTAAGCTGATTCATATAGGTTGAAGTGTAGGGAAAAACCCAGCAAGGAATTCATTGCTGAAGCATTATATTTAGATTTGTAAGACCTTAAACAAAATAAGACTGTGGAAAAAAAAATCTAAACAGAAGAAAGGCCTACTCTTTTCATAAGGAACCTATTGGCATAAGCCCCTGCTCAAGCCAGGTGACATTTTTTGCCTCTTTTTCATTGAACAATTCAAAAGAGGCACACATGTATGGTGCAAACACCTTTTTCAAGCAACAAACAGGAAATAGAGTAACAAATAATATGAACTAATTCTGACTATGTATCATTTGGTTGCAGGAGAAATTTGTTGTGGAATCAAACAAACTTCTCGTGCATTTTAATCTTGTTTCAGAATGCTGGCTGTCGACTTTGTTTTAGATTTTTTTTATTGCCCTAAAATATTTTATAAATCTGACTGGACAAAATTGCTGTATAACCTTTTTCTTTATACCCTGAGATTAAATGCATTTGAAAATAATTGTGTATTGTCTGTGGCAGAAGAAATTTTGTTTAAATGCTTTTTTTGTGTTTTTTGTTTGTTTTGTTTTTTGCCCCATCTATATCTGTATTTACTCACTGCTGTCTTCAGATACATTTGGATTGTGTATTTGATCATGCATTTGGTGTGTGTTGTTGCTGCTGCGGTGTGTTTGTTCATGTGCTTTAGCGTGTGTTGTTGCCAACACTGTTGCTGCCATCACCACCACTGCTGTCACTGCAGTCCCTGTGTTAACATTACAAAAATAAGATTCACTTTGTCTTGTGAGGTTTAGTGCTGTTAAAGCAGTTCAAACCCGCCATCACTAACCTGGATTGTATATATATTTCTGAGTGCAGTTGTGTTTTGTTTGACGTGTTTGGACTTCAGACATCTTGTTTGTCATTGCAACATTTTCATTCTAGGTGTGGCCAGGTTACACTGCATTTCCTGACTTCTTCCACCCCAATGCCGACCAGTACTGGTTCAACCAGATGAAGAGCTACCATGACAAAATCAGCTTTGATGGCATCTGGCTTGTGAGTGCACATACAGCTAACCCATTTTTCTGTAGAACTAACCATTGTGAGTGACCATATGATGTGGGACTGAAAAGTGATCATTCAGTTTCAGTGCTGTTAAAAAGTATGTGGAATGGCCCAACAGATGATGTTTTTAAACTAAGGTTAAATATGTTTTGGACAACGAAATAGATAGTTATTCGACAGATAGATAAACAGACCAAAAGATAGTTAGATAAACAGTCTCTATAGACAGGTATATCAATAGATGAATAATTATTGGTCTTTAACACCTTCTCAACCATGCAGGTCATATTAGGGTGCACTGAAGTTTATAGTCTTACTTCTTTTTGCACAAAATTGTAGAACTGCTGACAGACAGCCCTTACAACTCTCAGTGCATGCATGGGCTGAACTTTGGGTGTTCTGGCTGCAAGACCTGTGACTTTACTCATGTTTTATTCCTGCTTCCTTCACGCTTCATGTGCCACTTTGCCATGTAGAATGTTCAGTCATGCTAAGCTTTGTACTGTATGTTTTAAAAAAAGAAAAGAAGAAGAGCAGCAACAACGGTTCATGTGTTGCTCATATGTTATGAATTGACTTAACAGGGAAGAGAGGAAACTTCAGCATTATTTTGATTTCTAGCTCTGCTGGTAAAACAGTTTGGGCAAATGTTACGCTTTATAATATATATATTTTATTGCTGATAACATCTCCATCTCAGTGTACATTATGGGTGTTATACTATGCTTGTTCAGCGCTTTGAGCCGCAGGGTAGGCACTTTATAAATTTTCATTATTATTATTATCTTTTTCCCAGGACATGAATGAGGTCTCCAACTTTGTGGATGGGTCAACAGTCAGCTGCACCAATGGGCCTCTGGACAGACCCCCCTACACCCCTCCTGGTACCTTTCAGCTTGCTTGTCTGTTTGTTTAATACTGCTTTACTGGAATGCATTTTTGTGGCTTATGGTGATCTAAATAGAGTAGCCCCCCATCCTTTGTGTGTGTGCGTGTGTATGTGCGTGCATGTGTGTGAGTGGTGTGTTGTGTGTGTGTGTGTGTGTGTGTGTGTGTGTGTGTGTGTGTGTGTGTGTGTGTGTGTGTGTGTATGTGTACACCCAGATACGTGCGTACATGCATTCCTGCATGTGAGTGTTATTGGGAAGGGAAGGAGGGCAAAGCATATCCAAGGGATGATCACCGTTTCTGTCATTGCAGGTGTGAATGGCAAGACTTTGAGCGCCAAAACCATGTGCCCCTCAGCAAAGCAAGCCGTGTCAACCAATTACAACCTGCACAACATGTATGGCTGGAGTGAGATGCGATCCACTGCAATGTAGGTTGTATTTCTCTGTTTTCACAAACATGCATTTTCCTTATTTGGGGCATTTGTTTTCCATCCCTGTCAGAAAGCTGGGCTGGTTTCTTTCAGAAAAGTAATCAGTTATGATGCAGTGACCTAAGTGCATTCCATAGAATGATATGTTGGTTTTGAAATGTGCATTGTATGGTGTATGTCCAACCATGCAGTGGGGAGGAGACTGTCAACTTTGCCAGGGCAGCTAGGGAATAGGGAAAGAATCCTGTGCGAACATTTGCAGCTAGCTTCATCACCCATCCGTACAGGGATTGCATGCCAGGACATGTCAGTCATGAATATGATTCCTAAAGAAAAGACCCTTTATACAGCACCGTAAGTAAGTATCTTGGTGTTTTACACCCAGTCAACCATTACGATTATGTCAGGGCCATTATACAGTACAACGTTACTGCCAAGTGACACATGCACAAGAAATGGGTCATGGTGCCAAGTACATACACTCAGACATTCACAAAGTACATTCACTCACATGTGAACAAAGGACATTCACTCACACTTTCACAAAGTACATTCATTCACATCAGTCATAAACAGAGAAAGTCACTGCAACAGTTTTCAGACACTGCATAAAAAAAAAGGCTATGCCTCACCTTCTTGTTTAAAGTGGTCAGAGTGCTGGTGCCCTAAAGCCCTGGTGATTTTATGACCCCACTGAAACTGAATTGGCAGATAGGATCATGCATTTAGCAAAGCTGTGTTGTTCAAAATTAGATCCAGGAATATTAACCAATGCTTTACCAGAGATGCATCAAGAACCCAGGCTTTCAAAAGATTTTTTTCTTCTGAGGACAGCTACTGCCCTGTTCACAACTATTATTTTTCTAAAACTACCCAGATAAATCTGCCTTCAATGTCTGAAGAATGAACGAATTCCAAAACATCGCTTGCTGCCACCAACTCCTTTAGTCTGTGTTCTACCCCAGTGCTCAACCAGAATTTGGGATCTGTTGATGTAACACAATCAAGATCAAGGCCAGGAAAAGCTGTTTTCAGTGTGTGGCCCAAAAGTTGTACATCTGATGCTTTTTTGGTCCTCATTCAAACCAGATCAGGTTAAAAGATAGTGTATGACATTTCTTTGATCGGGGATGTTGAGCCCTTATTTGATAAAGTTTGATAAACTTCATGTCTGTTTAAGTTGTGGTCTTTGTAATTTCTTTCCCATCTGTTAGACTATTAGTATTCATCAAGAACTGATTTATAATTCATGGATGGATGGATGCATTCATTCATTCATTGTTTGATTCAGGGATTGATTCATTGATGGGTGCATTGACAAAAATTATCTCTTTTTTCTCTCACTCTCTCTCATTCATTATTTGATTCAGGGATTGATTCATTGATGGGTTCGTTGACAGAAATGATCTCTCTTTCTCTCTCTCTCTCTCTCTCTCTCTCTCTCTCTCTCTCTCTCTCTCTCTCTCTCTCTCTCTCTCTCTCTCTCTCATTATTTGATTCAAGGATTGATTCATTGATGGGTACATTCACAGAAGTGATCTCTATGGGTACATTCACAGAAGTGATCTCTATGGGTACATTCACAGAAGTGATCTCTATGGGTACATTCACAGAAGTGAACTCTTTTTTCCTCTCTCTGTCTGTCTGTTTCTCATTCTCTTTGTGGGGTCTCCAGCTTTGCTTTGGTCAGTTACAATGTGAGTGTGATTTCAGTGGCCTTAGGAAGCTGCGGGGCAAGAGGAGTTTCATCCTCTCCAGATCAACCTTTGTTAGCTCCGGTTATTACGGTGCACACTGGACGGGAGACAACAGGTCAGGCTGGTCTGACCTCTACTACTCCATCCCAAGTATGTAAAAATGCCCTGGCAAAATTCTATACAGAGTCCACCTGTGAAAAAGAGAGGCTGTGACCCACTTTTGATATGACTACATGATCTCGCATTCACCAAATAGACTTTGTGTCGCATGCTATGCCACATGGCTGTGCAGTGGTTGATATAAAGGTGATTGTAGGTAACCATTGTCACTGAATGATAGACACCAGTGATGTAGAAACCACAACATTGGTGGCATTATTATTACCCTGTCATAGCTAGGATGAAAGAACTAAAGCTGTTAAATCATCAATTGTGAGATGATGATGCCATGACGCAATGAATATGCAGTGTTGTTTTGTTGCGTTCAAAGTATGGTCTCGGTTTAGTAGATCAAATACATCGCATACTGGTACTAGTAGTAGTAAGCTCAGCCTACTAAGAATGCCTATTAATTATATAATACATGATTTTCATTGGCTGTTAATGGCATGTGTCAGATCAAAATCAGATGAGAACAGAGCAAGTTTGAAAGCTGCATTACACAATCAGACGCCTGACAGTGACATCACAATCTGTCGTTTCCCATAGCTACTGATTGTACACCATGTAGTCATATGACCATGACCTAAGTGGATCACATCCTTTAGGCTGCATATAGTTTGACTGCTTGAGCTGACTTTCCTCAAGAAAAGTGACCTGGAGTTTCCATAGCAACAATTCCCATTTGGTATCTTAAAGTATACCAAATATAACTAAGTACAATGGCACCTGCCTGTGAGTTCTGTGTGTACTTTCTTTATCTTGGCTTGGTACACCTTTTATTTGGTTTAAACAAAATTGATTTCATATGTAACATTACATTAACAACAAAACATTTGGGCTGTGCAACAAGCAATATTACTTATGGGATTTGTTATTTGTTTGGTGTTCATTCCATAGAACCCTTTTATGACAGAGAGACCCTTTAAAATGAAGTTTTCTTTGAGTTGATGTGATTCAGGTATGTTCCAAATTCTGTTCTCTTTCTTTTTTTCTGTTCTGTTTCCTAATATTTTTGTTGTTGTTTTTTGGATTTGTGTGTGTGTGTGGGGGGGGGGGGGGGGGGGGGGGGGAGAAGTAATTTGTTGATGGTCCTAGCCCCTTCATCTGAAGAAAGTTCTGTGACAGAGTGTTTTAAATGTTTCTTCTGTGTCCAATGAATACCATAGCATTTATAATTTTTTATTTCCTGTTCCTGTTTCTGTTTGGATCCATTGTTCATATTCTAGCCATTTTTGTTTCAGCACACAAGGTGATGATGTCATTTAATCATTTTATGTAATCAATCACAATGTTTCTTGTTTTGATACACCAGGTCAAGTTTGTCTGTGTGTTTTTGTCCTATGATCAGTTTGTGATCTCAGTCTGCTTCCATTAGTTTGTTCAGCATTGTACAAGTTATTTATGGTGTTTTGATCCTGTCATGTGTATGTTTAAAAATGATACTCTTAATACAGTTAAACCTGTGATAAAAAGACCAGATGTTTTGACCTGTTTTGCTAATGATACAGTATAAAATATGTACTGTGTAGCCTTTGTTGAGGGTAGCTGAAACAAGCAGCCTTTGTTGAAAAAGTGGAATGAATCTGTTTGTTTCTGGCCTTTGTGAACAGGCATTTTGAATTTCAACATGTTTGGGGTGCCACTGGTTGGAGCAGACATATGTGGCTTTGGGGGGGATGAAAACCGTGAGCTTTGCATTCGCTGGATGCAGCTTGGTGCTTTCTACCCTTTCATGAGAAATCACGATTCCATACACAGCAAGGTAACACAGCATTGCTCTGTTTCACCGAGGTTCAAGTTAGAGTTCAAGGGGGGGGGGGGGGGTTGTTTTGTTCTTGTTTTGTTTGTGTTCCTGTTTTGTTTGTTGATTCTTTCCTTTGTTGCTTTTGACCTGTTTGTGGTACCTGCCAGTGTTTGCTGAGTTTGACTGCTGCTGAGATTAACTTAACAGCATATCTAAGGACACCAAGTTTATGGTTTGAATTAGTACTACATGTAATCAAATCTGAGTGATCTGCAACAGAGGCAAAATCACTATAATTCCTGACACCTTATTGACCTTACTGCATACAACACAGTTGCAACCCATCCTGTCAGTTTCCAGAAGACTTTGACACAAGATGGTTTTGTGTTTGGGTTTGTCTTATTTCAATGACAGTAAGGTCTAGTGTTGTTGTTTTTGGTTTCACTGAAGCAGAAATCTGGCCTCAACAGAAGGATGTTGTAAGACTTTATTTATAACTTTTCTGGCTTAGGAACTGACTGAAAATGTACTGAACATTTGCCGAAACATCAGATTAGAACAGGTCTGCCTGAATCTGTAGGCTTTGCCATCACTGCATGGCTAATAAGGTGCCTGTCATAATTTCTGAGCTCCTGGGACCTGAGATGTTTGGGATATGATAGTTTCTTTTTGTGTGTATTGAATTTGTTGATTTCATTTTGAGTGTTATCTCTACAACATCAGTTGTAAAGTAAAACAGTTTTAGAAAACCTTTTTGGAGGCCTCATTTATGTTGCTTCTGGAAAAAAATCAGATTTTGACTTGCTTCTTGTGCTGTTAAGATACATGATGGTGAAGACATTTTACTGCTTGGTTACTCTTCTTCTACCATACAGATGGATATTGCAAGGGTTTTCTTGTTCCAAATTGTTTTCAAGGAAAGCTTCAGTTCTTTGATCAGAGTTTTGTCGGCAAATACATGTGTTCACATCTTGTGAAATGTTTGTGTTGGGGACTGCCATGGGCTTTTAGGTGTCTCCCCTCAGGTTGCTGTCCTTGACCTTGGTCAAGAAATGACGTCATCACATGGTTTCCTTTTTATTTAACACCTTTCTGCTTAGTTTTTTCCTGTTTCCTTTCTGTAGGCATATTGAAACTCAACTTGTTTGGAGTGGTGTCAGTTGGTGCTGATGTGTGTGGCATTGGTGGAGACACAACTCGGGAACTGTGTATTCGCTGGATGCAGCTAGGGGCTTTCTATCCCTTCATGAGAAATCATAACGGACACAAGGTAAACTAAAATCAATTATCCGCAAGATAAACTATCTCCTGAAGCGTGCAGCTTTGTGAACAGGTCTGACAAAGGCTCTCTGCCGACCTACCCTGCAGTGCCCGTTCCACCAGGGGTTCGTTCCTTCCTCTCTAGATCATCTTCTCTCTCTTTGGGGGATCTCCTCTCTCTCCCATCCCACTCCTTCAGTAGTACCCTTCACGTTGCACAGTGTGGGATATTATGAAGTAAATAGACACAAATCCTAATGGTGATGGGTATTTTCTTGTTTTTGCTTCTCTCCCTTTAACCAGGCTATGCATGAAAGCTTCTTTTTTCTTTATAAACTGAGGAAAGCCATCAGTCTACATGCAATAAAAAATCCTCTCAAGCAACCAACAGCAACTGAAACTTCTGCACATATTTGATGCTAATCCTTCCTTGTTCACACAGTTTCATTTGTTTGCCAGTCCTGATCTCAGTTCTGGCCAAACAAGACGATCAGGCAATAACCACCTATCTAGAGAAAGCACTTAATGTGAGTCCATGAAAATTAAATGCAGATGTCCATTGGCTCTGATATCATCGTCAATCTTTCCTCAGGAGTGATTCTCATGGCCATATTAACTACTGGTACTGATTTTGTGGGCATCTGACAGTTCTGTGTGTCCGGAGGACTGTTTTTGTTTTAGGATCATAGGCAAGATAGTTGGTTTAGTGCTTGTCTCCTGTGTGCCAGTTGAAGTCTTCCATCCCTTCTGGAAAAATTGTGACAGGAAAACAGAAGCAAAAACTTGTATTTCATAGGCGTCTGGAGTTCTAGCCATCTGAAGTATAGTGACTTACCTGATGGAGGCAGAGATGTGTATACCTTGTATAGCGGACTGTTAGCATGATGCTCATGGAGGATCTGGGGCGGATGATGCAACTGAATGAGCTAAAAATACATTCTTTTTCACAAATGCGAGGAAATGTATCCTGGCTGGAGGCTTGGTACTGTGCTCCTTCTGCCATGGTTTTCCTGACTGTGGTAATCCTTTCACCAATTAGGACAGACACAGCTCTTCAGGGTCCTGTCACCCTTCTCTCTTGACTTGTTTTCCTGTGTGTACTGTGGTTGGTAGTATTCTCTTTCCACACTTGGAGCAGTGAAGATGCAGTTGCTGGCCGTGACTGCATCATCAACCTGTTTTCAAACACAGCTTTGGTTGCATAGTACTGGTATAAAACTTGCAGGTTTTTTGTGTGGCATCTGGTGACCTGAACATGTTTGGAGCAGCAGCAGTGTCAGTCTGAGTACATGTTTGGTGTACATGTGTTAAAGACAAGAAAACTGGTGAGCTTGATGCACATGTAGTTGTTGGCTGTGACTGCATCATCAGCCTGTTTTCAAACACAGTTTGGTTTTCATTGCATGGTACCAGCAAAACTTGCAGGTTTTGTGTGGCATCTGGTGACCTGGACATATTTTCGGCGGCAGTGTCAGCAGCAGTGTCAGTTTGCGCTGGTTTGTTGTTGTTTGGTGTACACATGTTAAAGACAAGAAAACTGGTGAACTTGATGTACACAATGAAGTGATGCTTAATGTCCTCAGATGTTATTTGACATATTAGGCTCAAGCTGAGACCAATGCTGAAGCATGGTTCAGTATAGCTTTATGTCCACAGAAACCAGAAGGCTCGTTACGACGGACAGCCCTGGACGGCTCTCACACAGCTCCTGAACTATGCTTGATGTACATGCAAACTGCTGCATTTTGACTCATTGTGAATCAGCAAACTAGACTGGTGCCATCTGTTCCACAGGCATCTTGAATTCCAATCTGTTTGGAATTCCCATGGTCGGAGCAGATGTGTGTGGCTTTTTGTCTAACACTACTCATGAGCTGTGTATTCGATGGATGCAGCTGGGTTCCTTCTACCCCTTTATGAGGAATCATGCAGATTTGGGTACTAAGGTAAAAAAAAATCTTCTAAAAAGGTTCTTTTTTCCCCATTGTTGGGTGTTTAGTCAAAATAACATGCAACCATCCATCATTACAATGTAGACATTCACTCACTCATTTACACTTCTTTTTCATGTCTCTCCTAACAATTTCATACAAGGCATATATTCATCACTTACAAATCCACATGTTCCCCCCTGCCTGCATACATTCATTAAAAAAATATAAAAAAATGTTTCACAAAAAAGTAATGATGAAGAAAAAAGAAGACAGAAGCTATGCATACAAAACCTGGAATGTCTTACATTTTACCCTGTGTACATTTGTTTGTTAATTTGTGTTCTTGTAGCAAGATCTGCACAGTGTATATAGATAAGCAGCTTTTGCCTTTTGCCTTCTGAAGTAGTTGTTTAATTGTTTGTTTGCTTTCAAAAAGGCAATCTTTGCACAAAAGGGTGCACATTGTTTTCTTGTACCTATTGACAGACCACTGCACTCTGCCAATTAAAAACAGCAGGAAACACATCAGTAGCTGTGTATTAATGAGGTTAAGTCTGGCATAAACATTTTTTTTATTCCCTTGTTTTGCCAGAGTTGTGGTCAGAGTGAATTGGTCTATGACAAGTATTTGTTCTTAATGCTCTGTGTGTTTTGATTTGTGTTCTTTTTGTGTGCATAAAACACAAGTCATCTGTTTTGTCTTGTTGTTGCTTTGTAACTAACACCAGGTTTATTAATGCTTTGTTTTAGTTTGGTATACGTGGCCTGCGGGTAAATGATGTCATGCATGTTATGGTGTCATTTGATTCTTATAAACTGAGGCCTAATGATTAGTGCTCAAAAGATGTCACACATTTGAACACAACAAAAAAAGACCACAGCTGCATCCAGCCACTCTCATCTTGCCTGTGAGTAAACACAAAAATGTCCACCAAAGGTACATCCTCAGATATACCTTTGGTGGAGTTTATGCCCTTGTATGTACTTGCATGCCAAGTGAGAGTTACTGTTAGTAAGTCAGGTCTTTGTTGTGACATCTTTTGAGCATGAGTTAACTCCCTTTGTTTGTAGATTTGATTTGATTCTTAGTTTTAATTCTAATCAGGTTTGCACCTGCCTACCATCTTAATGCTCTGCAGTTTGGAATCAGCCAGATAGTGCAAGATGTTGTGAAAGCTGAATTTATGTATAGGATGATTTTTGCAAGTGTAATATTTTGTTCTATTTATGTACTCTGTTTTATGTGTACTTATGTTCATGTACTGTTATACTGTTATTTTACTTGTATCTTTTATGCAGTCGTAAGGCAAATTTCTATGTTATTCATAGACAATAAAGATTCTGTATGAAAGTGTAGCGTATATATATATATTTTTTTTTTTGGGGGGGGGGGGTGTGTGTGTGCCATGTGCCTTTTATTCTTGATCTGACCAAAAAACAACAACATCCGTTAACCTCCATTTATTATGGTGTTAAATGTACCTGCATGCATATGCGCACACGCAGACATGCACACATACACACACACACACACGCATAACCACCTGTATGCCCTAGTAAGGACTAAAACAGGCGTTATCTATGCCTGCAGCCACAAGACCCAGCCGCTTTTGATGAAGAGGCCATTGCTTACATGCGAGATGCACTGGAGACACGCTACAGTTTGCTGCCCTTCATGTACACCTGCTTCTTCCTCAGCCACATGACTGGAACCCCTGTCGTCAGGCCTCTCTTCATGCTGTGAGTTGGTCTCTGGGTTGTTTATGTCGTGGCCACAGGGTATATAAATGTAGTACTTATAATACAGGTTGTTTATGTCGTGGCCACAGGGTATATAAATGTAGTACTTATAATACAGTCTTCTGTTTCACGCCCAAGTAGAACCCGTGTAGTGGAGCCTTTGTTTATGCTGTCAGTTTGTGTGTGGGTTGTTTATGCTGTGAATTGGCCTGTGGGTGCGTAAATATAATATAGTCTTCTTTTGCATGCCCAAGTGGAACCTGTGTAGTAGGCCTCTGTTTATGTTGTGGGTTGGCCTCTTGGTTGTTTATGTTATGAATATGAGTTGGCCTGTGGGTATATAAATGTAATACAGTCTTCTTCTGCACACCTGAGTGGAACCTGCATAGTCAGGCCTCTGTTTATGTTGAAAGTTGGTCTAAGTGGTAGGCTTTTTGTATTATAATTACATCAGTGTCCACATGCACCATTAGAACAGCTGTTTTGAGGCCTCTGGTTATGCGGTTAGTATGTTGGGACATAATGATGTCCATTCTTTTTCTGCGCCAACTACTACAGCTGCTGTTGTCAGGCCTGTATATGCTGTGAATTGATCTGTTGGTATATCTTACATATGTAAGTGTGTACAGTCCTCTTCTGCACACTGCTGGGATCGCTATTGCCAGGCCTCTGTTTATGCTGTGGGTTGATAGCTTTGGGTGCACACAAGCCACTCACCAGAACCAGCATTGTTGTGTTTCTGGTTCATTGTGGGACTGATTTTCACTGTTGTAGCTATTAATCATTCCCCCACCCCACCCCACCCCCATGTTTTTTGTCTTTAATCAGATTTCCAAACACAGAGACCCTTGACAAGCAGTTCATGTGGGGAGATGCACTGCTTGTTTCTCCAGCTCTGGATCAGGTAGGCATGAAATATGTTTAGCCTCTACCATTACCATGTCCATGCAATTAACACACAGTGACAGTTAACATCAAGGAAACCTGAGCCATGACAGGTCAGCTTGTGTTGTTTTTCTGAATGCAAATCAGTTCAGATCACTTTTCCTGGTTGGCAGCCTGAGAATTGTGTAACCCAGTTATCTGTCAGCTCTGGGTGCTGTAGCACTGCAGAAATAGGAATCTCTTGGTTTGTGTGGTACCAGCTTACAGGGTTTTCTTTCTCATAGATTTTCATCTGCAAGCATTCAGCTGACACAAACTGAATCTGTCTATCCATTTGTTTTATTCCCAGTCAGGTAGGATGTTGGTCCTGTCCCAGCAGACGGGGAAACTGGATTTGATTAATAATACATGAAGGGTTAAGAACGAATATTTGTAAGTTAGTGTAGGCAGCAAAACTGTGTGAAAATATTTTGGCTCAGATCCCTTATTTTCAGAACCACAAACAAATTAAATTGGGTATTTATTCTTTGTTTTTTGTTTTTACATGAAAATGAAAAATAAACAACTTGCCTGTTTGCATTTGATTGCATGGATCTTTCAAAGATGGATTCTATTGTTCAGGGGTCTGTTACTGTGGACGCGTACTTCCCTGACGGCTTGTGGTATGACCTCTACAATGGGACTCTGCTCAACACACTTGGGGAGGAATTTCTGATTCTGGATGCTCCACTCAGCACCATCAACGTCCACCAGCGCGGCGGCTCCATCATTCCCCGCCTTCCACCAGCCGTCACCACCAACGAAATGTACGTCACAGTAGATGCTCAGGCAGATACGATCATCATGATCAAGAGGAAGAATGGTCTGTCATAAGGGACTACTCAGCCTTATTTTTGATTTGCCACTTTCTTCTTTAAGAAGGGTCCATTGGACTCAACTTTGAAAATGCCAGCTGCATGTAGACACAAAGACTCCTTCCCTTGATGAAACGCAGGCATTATCTGATTCTAAAATGTAAGCTTTTCAATTGTTTCAAGCTCATAACATCAGCTGTTCAACTGTTTCAGGCGGATAAATCCATTTGTTCTGCAAGTTGCTCCAGATGAACGATCCTATGCTCAGGGTCTGCTCTTCTGGGATGATGGAGACTCACTTGGTGGGAATTCGTTTTGTCTCAACTTTTCTCATAATATTTTTTATTGTTTACACACACAAAGCATGAGAAGATTAAGGTCATGTTTTTTGTTTTGTTTTTTGACATTGAAGAGAAATGTGACTGTGCATCGTCATGGTCAATATGTGGCTGATAGGCAGGCCTGCCCTCTTTTGATATTGTCCTTTCAGGCTCTGTGAATATGATGATTTTCAAACCTGCATTGTAGTGACCATTTGCCAAGAAAAATGTGTTCACTAAATGAGCAATTATAGTGACTATGCCATTTATATAGGCTACAAGAACCACGGCGAAAAAAAATGAAAACAATATAAAATTATCTTCTTTTGTGTGGTGTATGTGTGTATAAAGAATTTATATCAAGTGTGTGACTGAAAAACTTGACCTCAAATTGTCCCCTAAGGGAGATCATTAATGCTTCAAGAACAGTAATTTTAACATTAATCATTTCATTTCTAAACACAATAATAGTATGTAAGGCATTTGCAACAAAATTAATTTTTGGCTGTCATTTTCTTTGTTTTCAGACACCATCGAGTTAAACCAGTATACTTTGCTGAACTTCACCTTGAGAGGGGTGAGATTATTAATGTTAATGCTTTTAAACTGTTTTCATTCTAGAACTTCAGTGCCATTATGGTGAGTGCAAAAGTATAGGTTGGAGGGGTGGAGGGTAGATTTTTAATTGCTTGCTTTTAAAGTTTGTGGTTTGGAGCAATTCAGTGCAGAGCATTCCCATACAAGACAAAAGTTTCCACAGTTTCCACACAAAGCAGCACAACCAGTTTATAAGGTAAACATGCCCCCCACCCCCACCCCCCCTCCAGTTTAACCAAAATCTTGAAAGAATATATAGAAGATTTATGCCAGGTAAAAGGAAACATAGGTAAGAATAATAATGAAATGTTTATAAAGTGTGAACCTTACTGTATACTGCATACTGTACAGAATTTAAATGTAAACTACACCCATGTTGAGACACCACAAGCGGAAAATGACAATAACAATGTCTACAAATCACAAGAAGCTAGAAGGCAAAACCTACACACACACACACACACACACCCACACGCACGCACGCAGGCATGCACGCACGCACGCATGCACGCACGCACACACACACACACACACACACAAATGCATGCACACACACACACACACAAATGCATGCACACGCACGCACGCACGCATGCACGCACGCACACACACACGCATGCATGCACGCACGCACACACACACATGCACACGTACACACACGCACACACACACACACACACACACACACACACACACACACACACACACACACACACACACACACAGAAATATGAACAGAAAGTTCTGCCTCAAGCAAAGTGGCCAACAGATGCAAGTATGATGAAAAAGCTGGAAATACACAAGTACTCTATTTTTCATTCACCATCACGGTCAGCCAAACAATCTGGAGAAAATGGTAAAGTCTTTTGCAGATTTTTTTATTTAGAGAACAAAGTTTAGTTCCACTGAGATTTGAACTTGTGATCACCTGTGTGAGCGTCTGGCATGCCAACCATTAGACCACAGGGCTACCAGAGAAATGGGGATGCAGTCAAGTTTATATCACCCTCCTCTACTATGCACAGTGACTCACTCACTTCAGCATTTTTTGGCATTACTGTTTTAATTAGCAAATATGGTCTTACCCATACACATAATACCCTTGAGTCGCAAGGAATCTTCTTACCAAGTTTCATCTCAGTATGTTCAGAAGGTTGCATGCCAGATCATTCATGGCGTTGACACAGACAGAGATTCTTCTGTATTTATAAGATAATATGTGTTGGTTGCTGTGGAATACTGAAAAACAACCTACTTCATTTCCACCAAAATTGTTTGTTTCATGGACCTCCAAAATCTTTTATTTTATGGACTGTATCTTGGACAGCATGTGCAGTAGGGTACTTACTCTATGGTACTTTCACATTTTATAGCACTTGTGTGTATCTTTTTTGCAGACAACCCTGAAGAGTACTGTGATCGTTGCCAACTTCATAGAAATGAAGTTGGATGTAGTTCAGGTGTGCAATGTAGCCAGCGAGCCTAAGTCTGTGGTCCTCAACAGGAAATCTGCTGTGAAGTTCAGATATGATGCACCAACAAAGGTATGTAATTCTGACATTCTGGGCTACAGTATGATCTGTGGGAACTGTCTTGGGGATTTGTTTTGGCTGGTTGGTGGGCTTGGCATGTTCAGGCATGGGATTCTTCTGCCCTTTGGCAGTTTTCTGCATGGACACAGACATGCACACACACACACACACACACACACACACACACACACACACACACACACACACACACACACACACACACACACACACACACTCCCTATTCTCACTCCCTGCTTTTAGATACAACCCCCCCAAATCATTTCCCTGCTCTACTGCTGGTTGCAAACTGCGTCCATCCTACCACCCATCCTCATCCCCGACTGTTTCTGGGTGCAACCCCCACCCCTGGTTACTGCCAAGTCTGAACTAAAAAACAGTAACTTGATGGGACTGATGGCTGATTGGTTGTTTGGTGGCTCTTTTGGTTGGCTTATTGTCTGAGGGAGGTGTGCATGGCTGTTGTCAGAGTGTCTTGTGGCCTCTTGTTTCTGTGTTGAAAACCTTCAGTTTATCACTATGACTTTTAGTCATTGGTCAGCGGCCATGCTGTTGAAGTATAGTGTCTCAAATTCTGTTGCAATGTGAACCAAGAAAGCAAGATGTTAAAGTATTTCTTAGTCTTTCTTTCTTGTCTTTTTTTCTCTCCCCCCCCCCCCCCCCCCGGTATAATTTGATATTCGATGTAACTTTCACAGCCTGTCTAAAAAAAGACATTCTGGTTTTAGTGCTGGGTGAAACTAACGTATAGAATCACATCATGTTTCAGGTGTTATCAATGTACGACCTCAATCTTGACCCACTGACAGCCTTTGACCTGCATTGGACTCTGTGATAATTGATGCAGGTGTAAAAAAAAGGTCTTTGTGGTGGTCAGTCATTGATTACCAGTGATCTAGCTGAGAGTATTGGAGAGAGCCTGGAAGGGGGAGTGCCTGAAACAGTGACATCAAGTGGAGCACAAATGGATGGTTTATATGTAGAAGTGTACGGCAATCATTGGGTGGCTCATATCAGTTTACATAATGATCAGTCCACTATTGTCACTAACTGATGATGTAGGTATAGGAATTTTGAAAGGGTTTATAGTAATACCGTAACAATTTCATTATGCACAGATGTTGTTTGCATATGATGAACTGTAAATAAAACACTTTTTTGTTTGTGATAGTACAGTAGTCACTGAACTGTTTCATTCCTCTCTGATTTCTGGATTTGATTTGTTTAGCACATTTTTTATTTAAAAGCAATTAAACCAAAGGCATGATGCATTTGCATAGTGATAATGACTGTGTGTTGAAACTGGTACATTTTGCTGTGGGTGGTACCATTAATTTTGCTTGCTTTTCTTTTATAGTAACCATATAATTATTCTAGTGATTTTGAAAAATGTGGCACTGTTTCCAAACGAACTATCATCATGATTGTTAAAAGGCTGTATGTTTGCTGCTTCTTTTTTTTAAATCTTGAGCCAAAATCATTGTAGTAAACTTAATAAAGTACTTTTGCTTTAATGGCAGTATTGTATACTAACAAGAACTTTTTCTTCAACTAATGCTTTGCTGTGCTTTTTATGATTTATGTTTATAATGATTCAAAACAAATCTATTTGATTATTTAAGACTTTAAGTCATCTTAACCAAATTTTAATGCAAAGCAATCAGCTGGAGCAAAGAAATGTTTTGAAACACTCTACTTTTTCATTTGAATAGCCTATCTTAGGTAGGTAATGTTGCTTAATGTCCTCAGATGTCAGCTGACATATGAGGGACAAGCTGAGACCAGTGCCGAAGCATGGTTCAATATAGTTTTTGACACAGGTAGGTAGGTAGGTAGTGTTGCTTAATGTCCTCAGATGTCAGCTGACATATTAGGGACAAGCTGAGACTAATGCTGAAGCATGGTTCAGTATAGCTTTACGTCAACAGAAACCAGAAGGCTCGTTAGGATGGACAGCCCAGGACGGCCACAATAGCCTATCTTGCCAAAGGATCAACTTTTGTCCAGCCTATTAGTTTGTGTATTCACGTGCCTGGTGTTTGCCCAAAACAGGTTCTGTTTCTAGAGGTGCTGTGATGGAAGGATGGAAGGAATGGGTTTTTAACACCCAGTCAACCATGGCGGTTATATTTGGGCAATACTGTGATGTAAGCTGATGATGAAAAGTTAATGTGTTTAGCGAAACAGATCTGTTTTCTGTGATGTTTGATGTCTTAATTCCCCCTGTCTGCAATTGAGGGCTGTCATTTGATTCCACTTTTTTGCCTGCTTTCTTGCAATTGTGTCTGGCCCTTTTGTGTGTTCTGTCTTCACCAGCTCTTTCAGTCCATTCTCATGCCTACTGTCCCAAAATGTCTAACTTTCATTATTTGAGAGATAGTCTTTTTTTTGTATGGCCTTTGTTTTTAGGGCAGCTAGAAAGTGATAAATAGTCATTCATATGTGCCACATGCTGCTATATGGCACTGACATGAACTATTCTGTTGTTTCCTGTTTTAAAAAAGTTAACGTTTGTAATTTATTTTTTATTTTTAACTTGGTATTGACAAATTAGGTCAAAAGGTCAACATAACTTTTTATGCAGAGGCAGTATTGAAGGGACAACCTTTTCAAATTGTGTGTGTGGTTTATTTTTAACTTGGTATTGAGAAATTAGGTGGAAAGGTCAACATAGCTTTATACGCAGAGACAGTATTGAAGGGACAACCTTTTCAAAATATATGTGTGGTTTATTTTTAACTTGGTATTGAGAAATTAGGTGGAAAGGTCAACATAGCTTTATACGCAGAGGCAGTATTGAAGGGACAACCTTTTCAAAATGTGTGCGTGGTTGTTCTGTATATGTATATATGTTTTGTTTGTGTGAAGAGTTTAATGGACTGTGAATGAGGATTGTTTTTGTATATTTATGACTTTTTGTTTTGTTTTGGCCATATGTGGTTGATTGGTGATGAAAAGAAAGGAAGCTGATTATCTTCCCATATGCTATGATAACCCTGTTCTTTAAAACATGGCACTGTACTGTTCCAGAATGCTGGCATGTAGAACATAGTCAGTGCTGTGGGGCTTGTATTCTAAATATGTAATGTAATACATTGTTACAGTTATTTGGAAAACTTGTATTTCAGTTTGTTTTCAACAACAAAAAAAGTGCCATATTATTCTTTCTTTGTCTCTCCCTCTCTCTCCCTCTCTTTTTTCTTTTTCTTTCTTTTTTCTTTTTGTAAAGTGTTTTCATCATTGTAATCTTTGATTGATCTTAAAATTGTTAAGTTAACAAAATGTTGGGATACTGATAGTATGTACAGCTACAAGTAGATGGTAGCTATGACAACTTCAATGCAATTTATGTTGTAACTTTGGCCTTGGGTTTTCCATTTGAACTTGAACTTATCTACCAGACCAGCCAGAAAGCTGTCCAGGTTCACAGGCTACCCTGTAGATGTTATTCCCAGTCATTTGCTGGTCTTTTTAGACAAATATGATAGCAAACCCAGCAGATCTCCAAAATGTGCTTCCTCCTATGGTGGCAGTAGTAGGCTAGTTACATTCTAATGTTGCATTTGTTCAAATACCAAGTGAAACTGCTCAATAGCTCTTGAAAACTACATGGGATTTATTTTTGTGGTGTGCATGTGTGTTTGTGTGCGTGTGTGCGTGTATTTTCATTAGACAGATGATATACCACTGGAGCTGCTAATATCAGTGTTGATGGTCCCTTTTTATTGTAAACTTCATCATGAGTTTATGATTTGAGTGTCCTTTTTTGTTTGTTTTGTTTTTTGCATCTAGATTTTGACAGCTAGGTTTCTATTATTTTCCTGTTGTTGTTTATATTTTATTTACATGTGTGGACCCCCCCACCCCCACACACTTACAGATCACATCCTTAAATGCTCACACATGAATGCACGCACACACACACACACACACACACACACACACACACACACACACACACACACACACACACACACACACACACACACACACACACACACACACACACACACACACATGCATGCTCACATACACAGTACTTTATTTCAAAGATTTTACTGGTCTATGGAGTGTCCAGTATGGTATTACAATGATCATTTCTGAATGATTCATATGCCTTCTGAATGCTCTCTGATTTGCTGATACAGCTGTGGATACATGTTTTCATGTCTGTGTAATGATTTTTTTTTTTTTTTTTTTTAACAGCTTCTGTGTTCTGCATATTCTAGCTTTATGGCTGATGCCCATGCCCAAAATTCTTGATATAGTCATCTGCTTTTATTTGGGTGTATTATGTATGATGAAATGTGTTTTGTATACTCACCCATTTTATGAATGAGTAAATGGATATATTTCTGTAACAAATTAATATTTTGTTTGTGTGCATGTGCATATTTGTGTGTGCGTAAAAAGTAGACTATACTCTAGTAGGAGTAATTTAAAAGAAAAATATCAACATTGATACTTTCTCTTTGTTTCTCTCCCCCCCCCCCCCCCCCCCCCACCTCTTTGTCTATCATACCAAAACCTTACACAACTATTCACCCAACACTGTTCATACACAGCTGGCGATGATGGTAATAATAATGAAGACTGAACCACGGTAATAGTAATACTTTGTTTTAGAATGAAGACTGAACTGTGGTGAGAGTAATACTTGTGTGAACGATTATTTAGCTGATGTGGGGGGGGGTGGGGGGGGGGCGGAGGCAAGTGATGAAGAAGACGGAATTTGACAATTGTTGTATTGTTTGTAGGGGTGAGTATTTAGCGCTGTTTTGGAGGATTGACTGACGGATGTCAGACGCCGGGGAGCGAATTCCATTGCTTTGGAGCGCCGTGAAGAGGTAGATGCCTGTCGGTCGTCGAACAACTTCTTGTTTGTTTCCAGTCATTATCCGTCCAGTGTATCTCAGGCAACTCTCCAGTTCTGTCACTTTCATCAATTCAGACGGCGGCGTGTTTTGAATCGCAGCCTTAGTTACGGCGCGATTTCTACACAACCAGTAACCGCAATTCTGCACACAGTTCCGTTTAACGCCGTGGGAATCTATATCTTTTTGGTCCATCACACACCCAATTCAGTCATTCAAACACTGGTTACCCGCTCGATTATTGTATGTATGAGGCATTCAGGCATTACAAAGCCGTGTTAATGAATGCTTTCAAACTGGTCCGGCCAGTGTCTTTGCGCTTTGTGTCAGTCTAATACCACGTTACATGTTATGTTCATCAATTTTTTTGGGGGGGTATTTTATTTATTTTTTAAAAAGATTTTGAAAAGAAAAACAAGCCTAATTCTTCACCCTCGAAATGTTGTTGCAGCAGAATAGCACAGCTCTATTGTTGTATTGTAAAGCCGCCGCTCTGATGAAAAGTAATTTTTCAGTCGTAACGTCATGCCACCTCATTAAATTTGGTCTGGTCAGTCCAGATTATTGATAGAAAAAAGCTAGCAATAACGCTAAATCTGGTGGTATTTACTTGCGAAAAGCGTGCTTGTTGTCACATATCAAATAGGACGGCCAAAGCCTTCTAAAACGTAACTGCGGAGAGTCAGTGGCGCAGAGCAAGAGTACATACTACTCGCTCTCGAAAGCACGATCGAGAGCGTACGTGTTAGGCTTTGCGCTCGGTCAGTAGTCAACAAAATAAAATAATTCTCACACATCGTTATTTAGATAATTCTGAGAAGTCTTTACAGTTCCTTTAAAGCTGTGAAAAAATCTCACTATAATATATTCAGACTATTTTGGCCTGCGGTAGGTAGATTGTCCTTTGTTTCTGTGTCCTCGCGCATGACGTCACAATAATTCGCCACAAGACGTCATAATTGGGTACTGTTTTTTAGCTTCGTGTATTTATCAGGGAAGCTGGAAAGACGTCACACAAACGCAACCAGAAAGACCTGAATCGCCTACAGTAATTCAGTCTCACCTGGAATGCGAGTAAATACAAAGTACGAAAACTCCTCCAGAAGTACGTCGTCCTCAAACATTCATTAGGATGAGTACATCGCAGGTGCACATGTACATACTGATATACATATAACTCTGTAAAGTTTGTATTCACTCGCGTGCCTGGTGAGTTACCGCAGGCGACTCAGGTCTTTGTTGTTGTGTTTGTGTGACGTCTTTTGGGTGCTTATTAACTCCCTTGTTTGTTGAATCTGCGCAGGCGCTCTGGGCACACGTTCGATTTTATTAGTGTATTTTACGTAACATTAATATTTGAAAGCACGTAGGCCTGGATCTGTGCATTTGCTAGATTATGCAGACGAAAACTGAAGCAGCAGAACAGATTTGTCAGTGCTTGAACAGAGTGTAGATTCTGCTGTCGCCGGAAAGGTTTGTGAAATTCAGCTCTTTTTTAATCTTTTTTCTTTTTAAATTACATTTCACACTGCCGAATAACAAAAGCATGCCGATGCCACTGACATCAAGAAACCGTGCCCCCCCCCCCCCCCCCCCCCCCCCGCCCGTCTTTCACATTATATTTTTGACATTTAGTTAATATTTTGTTTTTGATTGTTTGCCCCGCGGGCTGAATGTAAAAAACAAAACAAAACAAAAACAGCCTGTGCGTGGACTCATTCCATTACCTTCTTCATAATGCGTTCTCTCTCTCTCTCTCCGTCTCTCTCTATGAGAGAGAGACAGACAGAGTACGGGTTTTTGAAATATTCGATATGAATGCCTTGAACATGTACCTCCCCCCACTGAAAAGGGCTATGGCCTTATATCAATAAAACAGTGTCAGTGTCAGTCTCTCTCTCTCTCTCTCTCTCTCTCTCTCTCTCTCTCTCTCTCTCTCTCTCTCTCTCTCTCTCTCTCGTTTCCCCCCTCTCTCTCGCAGTCGCCCCCCCCCCCCCCCGCCTCTCTCTCCCTCCACCCGTCTCATCTGCCACCATTGTTTACAAGTGGCTCTGATGATGAGATGATGCTTAATGTCCTCAGATGTCATTTGACATATTAGGGACAAGTTGTGACCAATGCCGAAGCACGGTTCAATAAAAGCCACATACGTAAGGTGTATGCGTGTTTAGCTGTAACCTGCCATCTGCACTTTTGGCAGAATGACCGGGATTTTTTACGTGCTACTGTGGTAACACGGGGTGGAACGGATACCGAAATAAGAGTCAGCACAGAAAGTCGACCCTGGAGAAGAAAATTCTCCCGCCGTTCCAGCAGGGATTCGAACCCGCGACCTTTCAATCAAGTGGCTCTTCTAGAAATGCTGTTAATGTAGCTATGCGTCGATCCATCCGTCGAGAGGGAGAAAGAGAGAGAGAGGGGGGGGGGGGACGACAGGAAAGGAGCTAATGGATGGATCGACAAACGACTACATCAAATGCACTTCTAGAAGAGCCACTTGTAAACGATGTCAAGCGCAAATACTACATTTTGAGCTATAACACGCCCATCATCAAAAATACAATTTCTTTTAAAATCATTCTCTGCCCTCTTGTCACTGTTTACCACCGTCGGTCATGGTCGGTACACACGAACTTGTGTTCTCTCTCACACAATGTAAGCAACTTAATTTTAGGTCGCGTCGAAGTGTAAACAGCAACAAGCTGGTAGTTAATTGTTGAGGCGTTATATTTAGATCCGGAAGTAAATCTGACGGGGAAAAAATGGAGAGAAAGTCGTACTCCTTTCATAAAGAGCCTATTGGGTGCATCAGTCTTCCCCCGGAGCCGAATCCAAATTTGGGCCCACAATGCCGAGCAGAGGGGTTATAAATCCTGGTGGGATCAGATAATGGTGAAAGGATATCAGCCGATACTAGCGAAAGAAAACCACCATCTAGGTGGTAGACTCGGCTTGCATGGGAGAATGCTCTCGGCTGACACACCCAATGTAAGGAACTTAGGGTGCATCCTTGACAATGAAGCAAAACATAATCAAAATCTGTTAAACAGCTTGCTATGAACTAAAACGCATCAGCTTCATCCGCAGGTACCTCACAGCAGATGCAGTAAAGCAGCTGGTAACTTCTTGTGTGTTGTCCAGATTAGACTATTGCAATTAGACTGTTCTCATGGGCACTCCCAGTTCTGTTAGTCAACCGATGCAGAAAGTCCGGAATATTGCTGCACGCCTTATTCTCAGAGCACCACGCCATCAAAACTGCACACCTCTTCTGCAACAACTCCACATGCTCACTGCTGTGCACTTGTTACAACTCAATCACAGGTTCCGCCACCTCTTATTTTTCTGAGCTACTACACCTCTACAGTCCTTTCCGCTCTCTCAGCTCTTCGTCAAACACACACGCATCCTCAAACTCCAACACTTGAACCGCAAAACCCATCGCTTTTGCACTTTCTCACACTTCGGCCCCCACATCTGGAACAATTACCGCAAGACGTCAGGCAATCTGCTACTCCCTCTTCCTTCAAAAGTAAACTCAAGACACTTCTCTTCTCAGAATATTTCAGTTAAACACCTTTATTCTACACTGCTATCAGTCTGTACAATGTGTGTGTAACCAAATACGGCAGTGGTTGAAGGAAAGATGTCGTAAACCAGTGCTTGGAGTGTGTGTGGGGAGGGGGGGGGGGGTGGGGGCGCGCGCGCGTGTGTGCATCTTGTACATAGCTATGCTTGAACCCTTGTTGATGTCCACCTTAAGTGTTAGCTTTGTTAAATTGTTGATAACATTTTCCATCTCGATGTACATTATGTGCGTTATGTTTGTTCTGCGCTTTGAGCCGTGGGGTAGGCGCTTTACAAATTTCCATTCTTATTATTATTGTACATTTTAAACAAATGTGGATGATTTTTAAGCCAATATGTATCGTTGCTGTTGCTGCTACGATTTTTTTAATCAACACATATATATATATATCCATATTTTTATTAAAGAAAGAAGAAGGGGGGAAACATGAGAGAAAAAAATGAAAAAATGAAAAAAAGAAAAAAGAAGAAGAAGAGAGAGAACACACACACACACACACACACACACACACACACACACACACACACACACACACACACACACACACACACACACACACACACACACACACACAGAACAGCTGCACAGATTTCCGATTCAAAGCCATTTAATATATATAAAACACGTACATTAAATATCACGAAAAGCAAAAAACAGAAGAAAAACAACAACCCTACAACAAAAAGACAAGCAAAGAATAATATGTGCTTTTGTTTTCGGTAGGCTACAGACCTAAGACTTTAACGGAATGAACTTTAATCGTTGTTTAAACTTTTTATTTTTATTTTATTTTATTGATTTGACAGTCACCAAACAAACGTTAAATAATTCTTTTCAGCTAGAGAAAGCTAGGCAGGGCAAAAGTCAAGTACAAATCGATTACTGTAATGTTACAGGCAATAAAGGGCATTACTGTGATTTGAAATTAATGTTGATATCTCTTCTTCTTTTGTCTTCAGTGTTGCTTTACGTCCACAGAGACCGCGCGGACTACTAGGGGCGCAAGCCCAGGTCCACCTCCTGTTTCACACAGCTCCTCAACGATTTCTGCATTTCTGATGGACAGCGATGAGAGCCATTTTAATGCTTCGTTCATTGTAGGGGCAAAGGCACAAGACAGTGTCCATAGGATACAACTTTTGAAGAGAGAGGTGAGCCGTAGCGAAATCGAAACGAAGTCCTTCTGCTTGCCAGCCTAACGCCTTACCGCTAGGCCAAACCGCCTCACTTGGTATCTAAATAAGTAAACGTGGTGATTAACGTCCACAGAAACCATTAGGCTCAAGTTATTAGGGACGGGGAGAAGGAGTGAAGGGGGTATGGAGGTGGGGAGAAGAGGGAGACTATATATCTATCGCTACACTGTCACCACCAGAATGACTCCAGCATTAAGGTGGGCAGCGATGAGAGCCATTTTAATATTTCATTAACTGTGAGGGACAAAGTCACCGGACAGTGTCCACAGACCACAACTTTTGAAGAGGAAGGAGAGCCGTAGCGGATTCAAACCGATGTCCCTCTGCTTACCAGCCTAACGCCTTACCGCTAGGCCGAACAGGCTCACAAGATATTTAGTTTCAATCGAACTTATTTTAGTTTCGCGGTTTGTTAAACATTGGAGTGTCTGCTCTAACTAGACATAAGGACAATGCTGCATGTTGCAAACAGAAAAAAGAAAAAAAAGGACTATAAGCCTAGTGGCCCTAAACACCTCGCAGAGTTACACCCATGTTGTCTTCATTTACCTGTATTTTGAAAATGAAATACGTGCCTTTAAGAAGTATTAATGTGTCGCCAGACTCTGAAGGCCATACGCGTTTTAGCCAATCAGGACGAACAGACGAGACACACCTTCAGAACAGAATATTCTGCGAAAAACCTAGGGCGTCACGTTTCTTAAAAGATGCAACGAATAGTAAGTGATAGCTGAGTTTTGCCCTATATATATGTGTGTGTGTGCGTGCGTGCGTGTGTGTGTGACATCACCGGTAGGAAAATGTTAATACTTCGCATCTTGGCAAAATGAC
>OY757541.1:39198342-39200895 GCA_963584105.1 Alviniconcha strummeri
ATTATACAGAACATCTCTTACGTTGTTGCAAGCATTAAAGTCATATCCATTTTTTTTTTCTGAAATAACACTGGTAATAGGACATACAAGCAGTATGTGGTGCAATTCGAGAGTTAATGCAGGTGCAGACACTTGCCGCTTCTAGGTGCACGTTTACAGACCTCTACGAATCCGAGTTCGAAGCTGAATTGCAGCGACAACTGTGCTTTTGTGATTGTAAAACCGTTTTGACCGTTCTGTGTGGTCTGAGGTCTTCAGCAAGTTCTTCAGTCGCTATGGTGACTTGTGGCATCACGATCCATCAGCCTCCTGCCCTCGGTGCTTTTTTTTATTTTTTTTATTAAAATTATATATATATATGTTTGTTTGTTTTTTGTTTGTTTTTTAAGCGCATTGAACTCATCGCAGACGGGGCACCAGAAATACCCTTTACTATTATTGTCATTATGATTCGGTGTGCCTTTCTTAGCAGATGCATTCAATGAGTAGATGCGTGCATCGACTCTATTTTACCACCCAGCCGTTGAACCAGTTACGGTTCTATCCTGCTGAGCGCTGTACTTTGTCTATTGGTATTTGCCTGCAATACTGGACGAGTATCATAAACGAGAATAAAACGAAAATAATACTGGACTACATGCTTGTATCATAAACGAGAATAAAACGAAAATAATACTGGACTACATGCTTGTATCATAAACGAGAATAAAACGAAAATAATACTGACTACATGCTTGTATCATAAACGAGAATAAAACGGAAATAATACTGGACTACATGCTTGTATCATAAACGAGAATAAAACGAAAATAATACTGGACTACATGCTTGTATCATAAACGAGAATAAAACGGAAATAATACTGGACTACATGCTTGTATCATAAACGAGAATAAAACGAAAATAATACTGGACTACATGCTTGTATCATAAACGAGAATAACACGGAAATGATACTGGACTACATGCTTGTATCATAAACGAGAATAAAGCGAAAATAATACTGGACTACATGCTTGTATAATAAACGAGAATAAAACGAAAATAATACTGGACTACATGCTTGTATCATAAACGAGAGGGAAACGAATACAAGTGAAAAGAAACAAAAACTGAGTAAAGCAAATGTCTGTCCCAAGTAATTTCCCCCAATTTTACATGTATTGCCTTTGTGGGCTTTTCCAATAAGAACTTTATAAAACGTTTGTGACCCTTTCGAAGCCTTCGAAATGGTTTTATACGCTTTTATGTGTTCACCAGCATTCCTGTCTTCCTCAGTATTACTCATCTTTCTTAAACAAATTTCAACTGAACTGCTACATCCATAGTAATAGCACACACACACACACACACACACACACACACACACACACACACACACACACACACACACACACACACACACACACACACACACACACACAACAACAACAACAACAACAACAACAACAACAACAACAACAACAACAACAACACACACAGAAAAACAAAAACACAACAAACACTTCCACCAAACACACACAACAACAACAACAAAATAAACACTTTCCCCCAAAACACACACACACACACCACACACACACACACACACACACACACACACACACACACACACACCACACACACACACACACACACACACACACACACGCACGCGCACGCACGCACGCACGCACGCACGCACGCACGCACGCACGCACAAAACCACACACATCCATAACCCGAATTAATATTACATTTCTGATTAAAATTCTTCAATGCTTAAGAATGTTCCAGTGTCGTTAACCAGATCTTTGACAGTGTATACAGTTTTTGTGCGTCCAGTTTTCATTACTAAACACATTGTGATCAATTTTACAATCTTTGTTTACACTTACGAGAGAACACCAGTAGCCCTGATATCTTCGTTGATGAAAGCCTTCATTTTGTCCGAGTCAACATGCAGGAGAGTGCTGTTTTGCTCGCTGCACGCATCTCGCGCTTTGAACCAGTTCAGTTCCTCTCCAAACGCCTTCACACAAGTGTCGTGATGCGGGTTGGGCAGCCAGCCATCCGGACAGGAGGCTTCAAGTCAAATCAAGAATTTATTTCAGAGACCCCAATGGGGGTTGGGAGAACATGAAACACCAAATTTCTTTTTCACAAAGGTTAAACAAACAGAAACAAACAAACAAGCAAACAACAACACCAAAAATGATGGGGGTATATGAAACATCAAAGAAACGTTTTGTCATAAACGTTAAACAAGAGGAAAAACACAACAACCAATCAATTAATTAATTAATAAACTTTCTTCTCTCTCTTATACCATTCGTAATATATGCGCCCCCGCTCCTCCCCCCCCCCCAAACACAGACAGACACACACACACACAATGACTGCCCCGCCCCCCCCCCCCACCCCTACACACACACACACACACAAAAGAAGGTACAAATATAATGTATATAAAAAATAAAAAGAAGAAGAAGAAGAAAGCACAACTATTTATATTGTCTAGTGAGAGGGAGAAAAGCAAAGAAGGAAGACCAAAGGCACAAAACAAAAAGAAAA
>OY757541.1:39201095-39216095 GCA_963584105.1 Alviniconcha strummeri
CTGAAAGTGTATTTACACGGAGCTAATAACATTGCGTTTTGATTCTCTACACATTTTCTTCTCTCTCTCTCTCTCTCTCTCTCTCTCTCTCTCTCTCTCTCTCTCTCTCTCTTATACAATGTATGCCTGTCGAATCTCTTTGTTCTCTCTCTCCCCCCCCCCCCACCACCTGTTTTCTCCTACTCCTCCTTATCCTACCATATCTCCTTGCTTTTCTCCCCACCCCCCATTCAGCCCATCCCTCCGGACCAGTATGGTACCATATGCGCCACATAAAAGCCAATACCGTAATACGCAAAACGTGTGAACCGGTGTGGCCTGGCGGTAATGCGTTAGGCTGGTAAGCAGAAGGACCTCGGTTCGATACCGCTTTGGCTCTCCTTTCTCTTCAAAAAGGTTGTGGTTTGCGGACACTATCTTGTGACTTTGTCCATCACTTCCTACTGAAACATAAAAAAATGGCTCTCATCGCTGCCCATCTTAATGCAGAAGTCATTCTGGTGGTGACAGTGTAGCGATAGTTATATAACCTCCCTCTCCCCCCACCTCCATAACCCCTACCTCCCCCCCCCCCCCCCCCGCCCCCGCACTTTTCCCCGTCCCTAATAAGCCGTACGGTTTCTGTGGCCGTTAAGCACCATGTTTACTTACAAAAAACGTGGGGCTACTTTGATAATTAGCATGCCCATAATTATGTAGGCCTCCTACAGAGATATGGGGACGGCAAAGGAAACACAGAACGAGAGACAGTCGAGAGATACTTTTGTGGGAGTTGTAAGAGACTAACTGTAAATAATTTAATATTATGCACCATCCGCGACGTGCTTAGTATCTAGTAACAGCAGCAGCAGCAACAGACCCCAGACCAAAGCTTGGACATGTAATCATCGCTTTAGGACTAGCTCGACTAGCACTTAACTGGGCTATTGCTGTTGTAATCTTCACTTTTATACAATATATGCCTGTCGAATCTCTTTTCCCCCCTCCTTTCCTAATTTCTTTGTATGTGTGTGTGCGTGCGTGCGTGCGTGCGTGTGTGTCGTACCCATTTTTGTTGTTGTTGTTGTAGTTGTTGCTGTGTTTTTTTTGTTTTGTTTTTAGCTTTCGATGATCTTCCTTTCTCTGGTTTCTTGATGCAGTTTTTGTTGTTTTTTGCTTGTTTTGGAAATACGTGTGGTTTTAGTTTTAGTTTTAGTTTTTGTTGTATGCATTTGTACTTAATTGAGCCAGCTGTTTATTGTTTTAGTTTTTAGGTTATCGCCGACGTATATATACGTTGTGAAATTGGTAAAAATATTCTATCATTGATGTTTCATGTTCCCCTCACTGGGATTTGAAATGAAATTTTGGCTGAGCCGTGAATCACGACGTCCGGAAGTTAAAAAAAGAATCCTGTCTAAAGACTGGGGTTGCAGGTTCATTCTTTGCACCTAGGCTCAGGTGCCACTCACTCCCATTATCAACTACATGCAGACGTATCGACTGCCCTTTTTAAGACCGGGCTGTTCAGGTTTATTCGCATTAGCCCTTTTCCTTGGCCTAAGGGAATGATTATTCCCTCGGAACAATCCTCAGCATTGTCTCCCTTCCTAGGACTGAAACTAAAATCTTGTAGTCATCGGCCCAGAGGGTCGATTTTTTTCCTCCAGTCTGATTACTTTGGGTTGCGTAGTGTCAACGTTCTTGTTGCCCTTGTTGTAACTATGATGCTTTGCTGGGCGGAGTAACGGCGGTAAAAAAAAAAAAAGCTTTTTGTTTTAGCGAAGCATGACTGAAATAGAGGATCGAAGACTTAGTGACCTAGTTGTTTTGGGTACCCGACCACCGAGCCATCCGACAATGCATGGACTGTTCCATTTGTGGGTAGAATATAGTGCGCTCGCGATTATACATTAGGTTATATAATGAGTAGCACCTCATGTGAGTTACACACTAACAAAAATGCAGTCCTTTATTTGTTTTGCCAAAGGGTATTTTAAATGACGAAATGTGTTATCCCAAACGCTGGGGTAGTGTGTGTGTGTGTGTGTGTGTGTGTGTGTGTGTGTGTGTGTGTGTGTGTGTGTGTGTGTGTGTGTGTGTGTGTGTGTGTGTGTGTGTGTGTGTGTGTGTGTGTGTGTGTGTGTGTGTGTGTGTGTGTGTGTGTGTGTGTGCTATTTGTCAGGCTGTATTATACACTCTGCGCCCACCTTTGTTCCTTTGTTGATTTTGTTGAAGGTTTGCTTTAGCTATTCATTTCAATTGTAAATAAAATATAGAAGTGGCAATCAAAACTTCAGAAATGCATCTGTATTGGTAACCGCGGCTTTGTGTCAGCAACAATGACGCTGAAAATTATAAGATAATCTATTGACTTTGGTCCCTGACCTCGGCCTACGAGCTGTTTCAGTTTCCAAGTAGCCCTCTGCTGGTACGGCAACCGAGAACAACGACCTCGCATGTTCCACGACCAGGTTCCTACGAGTTTGGTGAGCTGGTTTGGCCTAGCATTAAGGCTGGTACCTCGGTTCGAATCCACTCCGGCTCTCCTTTCTCTTCAAAAGTGGACATTGTCTTGTGACTTTGTCCCTCACAATTAATGAAACATTAAAATGGCTCTCATCGCTGCCCATCTTAATGTAGGACTCATTCTGGTGGTGACAGTGTAGCGATAGGTATATAATCTCCCTCTTCCCCCACCTCCATACTTCCTCCCCCCCCCCCTCACACCCCATCTTCCCGTCCCTAATAAGCCTTATGGTTTCTGTGGACGCTAAGCACCATGTTTACTTTCCTATGAGCTGTTTCAGTTTCTGAGTAACCTACGGTTGAGGTTTGCCGAATACATCCGGTCCTAAGCCTACTTACCACACTTGCAAGTTCCATGACCTAATTCAGAAGCTTACGAGTTTTCGAGTTGCCTACTGCTGAGGTTTGCCGAACGCATCCGATCCCGGCTAAGCCCATTTACTACCGAGAACAATGACCTTACAGGTTCCATGACGTAGTATAGGTCCTACGAGCTGTTTCAGTTTTCGAGTTGCCTACTGCTGAGGTTTGCCGAACGCATTATATCCTAAGCCCACTTACTACCGAGAACAATGACCTTACAGGTTCCATGACGTAGTATAGATCCTACGAGCTGTTTCAGTTTCCGAGCAGCCTACTGCTGAGGTTCGCCGAAGGCATCCGATCCCAAGTTTACTCGCTAACGAGAACAACGTGCACTTTCCATGACCTGGTTCAGAACTACGAGCTGTTTCAGTTCCCGAGTAGCCCGCTACTGCCGAAGTTTGCGGCCGAACACATCGGATCCTAAAGCCTACTTACTAACGAGATCAGCGACCTTGCACGTTCCATGGCCTAGTGTAGTTCCTACGACCTGTTTCAGTTTCCGAGTAGCCCGCTACTGCTGAGGTTTACCGAACGCATCCGATCTCAAAGCCTACTTACTACTGATAACAACGACCTTGTACGTTCCATGACCTAGTTCCTATGAGCTGTTTCGGTTTCCGAGTAGCCCGGCCGCTAATTCCGAGTTTTGCTGAATGCATCCGATCCTACGCCTACTTGCTACCGAGAACAACGACCTTGCATGTTTCATGACCTGATAATTATAGTTCCTACGAGCTGTTTCAGTTTCAGCCTTCTGCTGAGGTTTGCCGAACACATCCGATCACAGAGCCTACTTTTTACCGAGAACAACGACCTTGAACGTTCCATGTCCTAGTTCAGGATTGCGAGCTGCTTCAGTTTCCGAGTAACCCACTACTGCTGAGGTTTGCCCAGCGCATCCGATCTTGCTACTGAGAACAGCGACCTTGCAAGATCCATGACCTAGTTCCTACGAGCTCTTTCAGTTTCCGAGTAGCCTAGTGCTCACGTTTGCCGAACGCATACGATCCCAAGCCTACTTACCACCGAGCACAACACTGCACGGTTCTACCGTTTTATCTATATTCTTGCACTGTATAAAACAGCTCCGCTGAATCTTCCACCCTGCAGAACGTACGTCACTGGGCAGGCAGCATGCTACGTTTACTCTGCACCTTCGTCGTTCTGTTGCTGCCGAACAGTGCTGCTGCAAACAAACGCGCAGATGAAGTAGTCCCCCTTGCCACCGTAGTGGAACGTCTGTCCACACAGCTGACCAATGTTCAGACCTTATCTGGAGCCATATTCAAAGCCCAGGGGGACAGGATCGCTGCTCTTGAAGGTGAAGGTAGTTGTGCTGGGTGATCTGCATGATTATCGTGCAAAATTTGCGCCGAGAACGTTTTTTCTCAACCGCGTTAACTTTTGAGGAAGGGGGAGGGGGGTTCCAAACAAACAAACAACAATAACAAAAAAGAGTTAATTTCCCAGTACATCCACTGACCCAGCATGCGTGACTGACGCGTGCTCACACCGCTCCAACACATACATCAAAGAGGATGGGTAGAATGTGCGTCAGGCGGGTTACAACAATTTACAATGTTTTGTATATAATATAATCCCGTTAATCGTCACCCGGGAAATTCGTTTTCGAAGTTTGATAAAAAAAATATTCGCGGCATTTATACTCCTCTAAACCAGTTTGATTTTCATTCACTATGATGGTGGTGGTGACTTTTTCTCGCATGCCGAGAGGATTGAGGGGAAGGTTTGATGGATCATTCTCCCGTCTGTGCACACGCAGTGGGGTACTGCGGACTCAGAAATTAAGGTGCCCTCTCAGTTGTGAACCCAGTGCGACAAATGTTCTACCTTTAAAGCCTGGAGTAGGTCAGAATATAGCCATGCATGCTTCGCCCACCACCAGAATTTTTTTCCTTGTCTTAATTTCTACTTTCTCGGTCCGTTTATCTTCATTTCTTTTCAAATCCTCTCCCAAATGAGACTGTCTGGATGAAACAAATCCCAGTATGGAAAAAACGTTTTAACACTGCAGGCAGGCAGGTAGGCAGGTAGGCAGGCAGGCAGGCAGGCGCGCACACACACACACACACACACACACACACACACACACACACACACACACACACACACACACACACACACACACACACACACACACACACACACGCACACACGCACACACACACACACACGCACGCACGCACGCACGCATGCACACACCGCTATGGCCACTCTAAAACTGGGAGAACGGCGCCAGCGAAGAGTGGCGGAGGCTAGTAGGAAGTCCAGACAGTCTCAGTTGGGATTTCAAAGTGGCGGGGATGATGGAGGTCCGTTCTTGTCCACGATTGCGCGTGGAAAGTAAAAGACGGCCTGCCTTTTTCAAGGGCAACCAAACATTGCGAGCCACCGGTTCATCTATCCAACTTTAACTCCAATAGGCTAATTAATTAACTGATTAATTAATTAACCAATCAATTAATAACAACAATAATACTAATAACACTAATACTAGTAATACTACTACTAACAGTAAAGGAGTTTTGGGCACGTCTTGGGCTCAGCGTCTGGGTTTGAATCATGAAGGTCACTGATTCTGCCCTAAATACACAAATTCATACTGATACTGATAGTGCGCGGCTTTCGAGTCAACTACAGAATTGCACAAAGAAACCGGATGTAACTGAAGTCGGCAAGGGCTTTTTCTTCTTCTTCTTTTTTTCATCTACAGACTGAAAGAGCGTTCTTCAGACTCTTATAAAATAGAAAAGAAAAAAAAAGAGAGAAAAAAAAAGAAAAAAAAAGGCGTTATCAGCGGAAGAAGAAGCAACGTGCTGCTGGTCAGTCCGATAAAATCTTCTTAACTTAATGCGTGACTGTGCAGATGTGTCTCGAAGCGCAGGCAAGTGTCCCAGAAAACAAGATAAAGTATACGTAAAGTACCGTCCCTGTGCACTTGAACGGTTCGAAACATACTAGTTTTGATCCTTCCCCCAAAACAGCAACAAAACAACAACACACACACACCACCATCATCACCACTACCACCATTACCAAAAACAACAACTGACAAACACAAAACAAAAACAAAAAGCGTTCGGAAACACTAAGCTGTCTGATCTTTTGTTTTCATTATGTTTATGAGACAGACTTTCTGTAGAGACAGCTGAATGCGAACTTGTGTGTTGCTGTTATTGTTGTTTGCTTTGCCTTTCAGCAAGAACAACAAACACTTTTTTTCTCGTATGACTCCTATGCTTTGTCTTTCAGCAAGAACAACACTTTTTTTTCTCATATGACTCCTATGCTTTGCCTTTCAGCAAGAACAAATTGTTTTTTCTCATATGACTCCTATGCTTTGTCTTTCAGCAAGAACAACAAACACCTTTTTTTTCTTCTCCATATGACTCCTATACTTTGTTTTTGCTCAGCTCAGATGAAATACATGCATTACATGGCTTTGTTGCACGTGAATACTGCACAAACACATTTGTGTGTGTATGCATGCACCCTTACAGTTACAGCACCCTGGTGATATTTCATTTGAACCAGAACCGAAAGGTTTCTTCTTCTTTATTATTATTATTACTAACACTAGTGTGTGTGTGTGTGTTTTACCACAGCTAGTGTGTTTTGATAGCCACACCATGCTCGATGAATCAACGATCCTAATTTTCAACATTAGTTGCACAGATTAGAAAACAAATTTAAAGTCGAAGTTACAAAAATAATTGGCTGTCCACAATTTCGGAAAGGTTGGCAGCACTACAGCCATATGCGTATATTTGATCTCAAAACACACTCGATGTGTGCGTGTCGATTAATAACACGCAAATATGTTATATTGATATACAATATCCTTTTATAGCTTACACCCGTGTTTTGCGCAAACTATGTGCCATATAAAAAGCTTGTTATCGTGTTGTTTTCAGAGCTCAGGAGCTGTGCGAAAGTCGAGGTAGCCGCCCTTTGCTCCCTTCCCTAATAGCCCGTACGGTTTCTGCATGTAGACATAAACAACGTTTGAAGAAGTTATGTTTTAGGAACAAGTGTATTCCATGTCTCCTTCGTTCGCTCGTTTAAACGAAACACACAAACATTAATTTCTTATTTGTCCCACAGCCGCCAACAGACGCACGGTGGCTTTTTCTGCCTACATCTCTCACATGCCCATCGTCAAGGCTTCCGAACACTCAACCATTCCCTTCGGAGGAGTCCTGACCAACGCTGGCGGGGCTTACAACCATGTTACCAGCAAGTTCACTGCTCCTGTTGCTGGGCAATACTTCTTCATCGTCCATGCCGACTGCTCCTCCGACTACCGACGTATCAGGGTCAACGTCAACGGGCACAAGGTCTTCAGCGCTGACAACGATGGCCTCGAAGACCACCACGTGACCGGAAGCGGATTGGTCACGTTGAAGGCCGGCGACGTAGTGACCGCGTCACACTATTCGAGTGATGGTCACCTCGATGCTGGGCATGAATCTACGTTTACGGGATTCTTAGTAAAATAAAACTGATTAAAAAATTCAAAAAAAAATAAAATAATCTGGGTCATATTTCAGTCAAACCACGTTTTGAGGATTTGCAGAGGGTAATACTTCATGAATCCGAGGTTACGAGATTCCTAATAAAATAAACTGCTGCATTACACCACGATTTGTGTGTGTGTGTGTGTGGTAATACTTCATGAATCCGAGGTTACGAGATTCCTAATAAAATAAACTGCTGCATTACACCACGATTTGTGTGTGTGTGTGTTGTTAGTGTTATTATAAAGCGCCCTGTGCTCTCACCTTGTGCGGTTGATGAGCGCTCTAGAAACCTCTTTATTATTATTATGAGAAGAGGACGGCGAAACACACGGCATCAAATCATAACTAAAAGACTTCGCGCGCGCGCGCGTGTGTGTGTGTGTGCATAACCATATCATTTAAACCCGTGATTCACCGGTATCTAGGCTAATACTTAAACGCTCATATTATCATTTACGGTTTCAAGTGTGTCATAGCGTGTATCAGTTCAAACCGGCCGTGAATAACTATGAACATTACCTTAACAGTCATATGACAGAAGTCGGCGGTTAAAAAGGATCTATTACTTAGTGTCCGCTAATCATGGCTCCGGAAATCAGAAGGTAACCCCTCGGTTTGAATCGAGATGACATCGCTGCATGTCGAACCACATCCTAGTTGTAAAATTTTGATCAGTAGACAGAAATGGCTAGGTATCCACTGAACTAACGGGGATCAGATTCAAGTCGTTGAACCAGAAGTCCATACCAGCTTCGTTACCACGAAAATCCACGAGGCTTACCGAATGCTTCTGATTGCCTAAGACTAAACAAAAAGAAGCGATCTTGTCCGATGGTCTAGCCATTTTTATCTATAATCTTGCCCTTAACAGAGCTCCACTGAATAGCCCTCAGAGGACATCACGCTGCAGGCATACCGCTGCAAAGTCTGCTCTGTGCTTTGGCTGCTCTGCTGATGCCAATAAGCAATGGGGTTGGAAACAAACGCTCAGATGACGGAGACCCACTTGCAACCGTGGTAGCGCATCTGTCGTCACAGCTGGGGAAGCTGCAAGCTGAAATGACCGCCCAGCTCCAAGCCCAAGAACAGAAGATCGCTGCTCTTGAGGGTAAATCTTTCAGTCTTTCTTCTTCGGTACAGCGCGCCCCAGGAACACTAGAATAATATATGCTCACGCTACCATAACCATGTTAGCTGAAATATGTATACTACACTATGTAATTTGCTGAACGACTTGCAAGTCGGTGGCAACAAGATTCTCCTCCAAACTATGTTCTGTTTTCATCAAGTTCTCCCGCTTGAACTCAGTGAAGTTCGCCAATACGCGGGGGGCAAAAGTGTTTCCATGTTAAAAGTACACAAAAGATTCTACGGGGTCGCTCGCATCGGTCTCTCAGATCTCATAACTGGCAGGCGTTCGAAACCCCCAGATATTCAACAATATTCTGAACTCTGGCTGACGCACTGGAAAAACTGAATAAACAAGAAAGACCAAATCATTTTTCAATTCAATATTCAAAAAAGCGACAAATCATTAAGCATTTCTTCAAATAAAAAAATAAAAATGAGGCGTTACTTGAAAACTACATGTACAAATTTCTCCATATCTCTCTCAAAGAGCTCGGACAATCCCGCCATGTCAGTCATGAACAGAACGGCATGCAATTGTATGCCGCATTCATGAACTGAGTAGCGTTATGCCAATACTACTAATAATGGGTACTTAGAGCGTCTAACCGCGCATGCCTTAAGCACTTACATATTCTTTAAATGCACATGTTTTCAAGATTCAGTGTATACCACAAACACTCGCATCTCTGGGCAATGAAACTGAAGAAAAGTTTTTGTTTTTTGAAAAGAGAAAGGCCGGTTTTCAAGGAAAATGGAGTTGCCGGATTCCAGACAGCCAGAGCCCGGTGAGAAAAAGAGCGCTGACCACTGGACTTTGTGCGGAAGGATGGCATGTGAAATGTGTTCCCAAATTCGTGAATTCAGCAAGTCCTTTGCCGAGTGACGTACAACCAAGTGGTAAAGCTGGCAGATGTCATGCAACGGACTCTTTCTCAAACTCCGTCGCAACTCTCCTCTGCGACTAGCTCTTCGAGGGTTTGGTTTTGTGGACTGACTTGAGAAAGGGTCTATATATTATATAATACACAAGCAAAATGGAGTTAAGTCAAGAAGAACGGTGGATTTAATCGCACTGAGGTAAAACTACAATACAGTCCACCAGCTGATGGCAAAAACTCAGAAACAATGTAAAGTACTTCACCTACCCCCATATAATATACATGAGCCGTTTTGAAGAGTGCGTTTGCTTGTGATCGAGTTTGATTGTCCTGAGGTGACCCTGTTCGGTTGACAGTACGTTAAAATCAAATCAATACTAACCAACCCCTGTGAGCCGGTTTGGCCCAGCGGTAAGGCGTTAGGCTGGTAAGCAGAAAGACCTCGGTTCGATACCGTTTCGGCTTTCCTTTCTCTTCAAAAAGGTTGTGGTTTGTGGACATTGTCCATCATTTCCTACTGAAACATTAAAATGACTCTCATCGCTGCCCATCTTAAGGAAGAAGTCATTCTGGTGGTGACAGTGTAGCGATAGGTATATAATTTCCCTCTCTTCCAACCTCCATAACCCCTTCTCCCTAATAAGCCGTACGGTTTCTGTTTACTTACTTACCAAACTTTCTCTGCCCACCCTACCTCTGACACCTAGCCTACATCTGCGCTTTCTCAACAGCCGGCTGATAGCGATGGCTAGCGGAATTCGCCCGAAGAGAACACCGGCAAGTGTCACAGCTAGCCTCACGCGCATCCGCGGCTCCTTTGATCTTGGTCCTCGAGCGTGGCGAACACGCAATTTTCGTTTCCGAGATCAAGGAGGAAGGAAGAACTCGATGCTGTTTTTGTGTGTGTGTTTTTACGCCCAGCCAACCTGGACCGTTAGACCAGGGCGAAGAGATCAAAGAGGAAGGAAGAACTCGATGCTGTTTTTGTGTGTGTGTGTGTTTTTACGCCCAGCCAACCTGGACCGTTAGACCAGGGCGAAGAGATCAAAGAGGAAGGAAGAACTCGATGCTGTTTTTGTGTGTGTGTGTTTTTACGCCCAGCCAACCTGGACCGTTAGACCAGGGCGAAGAGATCAAAGAGGAAGGAAGAACTCGATGCTGTTTTTGTGTGTGTGTGTGTTTTTACGCCCAGCCAACCTGGACCGTTAGACCAGGGCGAAGAGATCAAAGAGGCTGCGCATGCAATTTAGTTACAACTGATAATTCCATCTTATACACTCCATTGCCATCTGATCGTGTTTTAACTGTTGATGGTAAACTACTAATCACGGTCCAAAATAATCCATACTCCAACACAGCTGGTCTGTCAACCACGAATGAACAAGCTGGTCTGTCAACCACGAACTGAACAAACTCCATATAGTCATGTATGTTGTTTCCATGTTACGTTACTGTGTGAATTTGCGAGAGGAAAAAATATATTTACCATGCTTTCTTCAGTAGAATATCTTTTCACAGTGCAGCAGCAGAACAAAATGTCACCATAAAAAAACAAAAAGTTTTTATTTGAAAAAATACATTTTGTACAATAGTCCATGATATGTCAGTATCATATTTACACTATTTTACAAAAGAGGGCAACATAAAAATTAAGTGATATGTGCAAGGTAACAAAAACAAAAAACAAGAAAAATTCTGGAATGCTTGCGAAGTCTTAAATGTATTACTTTAAAAAAGAATGGGTCAAACATATGAATTAAACAACAGTGACTATAGAGACACATGAAAGCATTCAAATGTATACATAGTACATTTGGAAACTGAATACACACTGACTTCAGAAAGAGGCTCTTTCTCTAGTTACAGACATGCAAGTTTTAAAACAGCAAAAACAACCCTGCTTGAAAACAAACTTTGACTTGAGATTAAGGTAAACTAGTAAGAAACCATCTTTTCATGACAATCTTCATAGCACATTCTCAATGTATGCCAAGTTCATTGTGCTTCATAAGGTTATATACAGTGAACCCCCCCTTTCAGAGCATGGGACCATCAAGCTGACTTCTTTGAAATAGAAATTAGTTTTTCAATGAAAAAAAATAATCAGCACAGAATAATAAAAAATAATAATTTAAAAACAAGGAAAATGTGTAGCAGGGATGTTTATGTTACTATAAACTCTTTTGAGAGGGTGCCATTGTATATAATAAGTCTACCAAAGACATTATCAAGCTCTATACAGGGTCTTTGATACAACGTATGAATCTGCGGCTAATAGAACAGTCGTAGTAATATGCATGTGATGATAAGCACTACATGTTGACTCTGGTCATAATGATATCCACAAGGAAAGAGGATCTTCATGTGAACAATCACACAGAAACAAGCACATTTTCAACGTCCAAACATTCATCATCTGAGCAGCATCACTGATCCCCCTTTTCCAAAGGCGTTCAGTACCACACACACCCATGATATGCACAGAGTCTGAAATATGGACATTATGTACAATAGGATGACCATCAGAGATAGAGCTTGAAAGGAAACTGCATACCTTTGAACAAAACCTCAGGAAACGCGCTGTTTGTGTTTCACACAGCTGAATGAAAAACATCTCTCTTTCTTTTCCTATTATTGTTTATATCAACTTAACATCAAAACAAGGACAAATTGGTTAATACAGTTGGTTACTGGTTACAGGGTTTGAGACGGATAGAGCTTCAATAAGATATTTTTCCTGCTCACCTTTTCTTTTACTTAAAAAATCTTTCTTTATTCATACATAATGGAAAACATTTTTAATGGATAGGAAACAGTTCAGGACTGTAAAACTTACTAAAGCAAACAGCTGCGCACCTTAATGTTCTTTAAAAAATATCAGTTTTTCCCAAGGAACACGAGTTAAAAATAAAAAAAAAGGTCTGTACGCAAGAACACTCTTGTTAAAGACCACCACTAGTCTCAAACTATGTTCTTCACATTTCCTTGTAAAGGACACCCTCTCCTCCCCCCACTCAGACCACTTTTCTGAAACTCTGCTCTTTGTAAGGTCATTCTTTCCCAAATAATTATCAACAAACCCCTCACCCCTCAGAGGACAATTAATTCCTCTTTTAAGACCATAATTATTCTGTTGGATTTTAATGCATCATTTATCAGGGTTAGATACTGTACAGTTTAATAACATGGTGGGCTACCTGTCTGAACTCTACATCTCCCATAAAAAAAATACACCGAAAGAGCAAGCTTTTGAAACCATTTTTTGTGAGGTCATCATGCAAGCTTCCAGATCATGCACACATATTTCCCCCCAGATTCAAACATGCTTTTTCAGCTCACCCACCCACCTCCACCCATCCCATCCCATCCCGACCCAACCTGGTTCCACCTCCGCACCTATCCACCCCAAATGCAAACCCAATTCCCCATCCTCACCAACACCCACAACCCTAACTCATCATAACCTCCTCCACACATGCACAATCAGCCACAGCAATGACACAAGGACAGCAGGCAGTGCGGACGTTCTGGTGGCTGAGTTGCAGCCATCTCCTGAGCAGGTGTACACACAGGCGCGATACATGCGGTCATGGTCTGGGAACCAGATGTCCTGGCACTGGTCACCCATGTCCCTGGAGCTGCAGAACCGGTGTGTTCCTACCACACCTGAAATGAAATCTATATATGTAAAAAGCAGGTGAAAAGCTGTGCAGAACACAACCTGCACACCCCAAAAAGGTGACCATGGCATACCATCCTTTCTTTAGTCTCTGCAAAATTTCACAAAGAGCTATTATTCATCTATTCTTCCACATAAAATGAATCATTTTATTAATTATAGAAAATACTGTCAATATTATGCAAGACTATATATGCCACTCTACACTTTCCATGCAGTCAATTTTGTGGAGTCCACCATTTACGCAAGCATCTGGTTTCTTGACATGACTGACCAATCATGCCGTTCTTAGATATTCTGCCACTGCTGAAGACAAATGATGCACAACCACCACTATTGAATGACTCTGACTCTGAATATCAAACAGATAATCTCAATTCAAAATATTCTTACATTACCAAAACTAGAACAAATTTTTTGGAGCAATTACACATAGCTGTATTTGGTGGTGTCTACCACAGATTTAATGTATTTGCCTCTGGGCACTCTATTTCTAACACTAACAGCAAATACACAGCAGATATAATTCAGTGAACTATTGCTAAGATTAAATGATAGGCTGTCATCATTTGCTGCATGGAGTGTGTGGTCCAGCTGTTGGTAAAGGCCGTACAATTGCAGGCTTAGGGAAGAGCCAAAAATGGTAATTTGATGATACTGGATGCCAAATTAAACCATCACAAGCAATAAATCAGGCAAATGAATGAATGACAGGGACCTGAAACTGACACAATTAAAGTGACATAAGGCATAAGCTCATGATTTTGAGATCAAAACAAAACCATTAAAAAAGATGATGGTAAACAACCTCAAAATGCAGCACTGAATTAAAAAGCAGGCATTCAATACACCCAAACCACAACCAAATAAACACAATATTTTAATTTATGACTGTTTAACTGTTGTTAAACTGTTGTCTTATCATTCTGAAAAAGGGGCTTAACCCATGAATGTGCATGTTCTGTACTGTCATATTAAAATAGTGTTCTTTTTAACTGTTTCTGCATTTGGATCTCTAAAAAAAATATATATATAATATATAAATATAATTAAAAAAAATTAAAAAAAGAAGAAAAAAGGTCATCACACCTACCTCCCCACAATCCAGTGACTTTAATGCAAAACTTGGCATCCCAGAGGTTGCATTCTTGGTACTTTTGCTGGTTGGTGGTGAGACTGTCATCCCACTTCTCTTGGCAGTTGTTGTCCAGCGTTGAGTCACACTGATAGCAGTACTTTGCACTCACTGTTCAAAACATCAGTTTATACCCATTTTGATATCAATACGCTCATGAAAAAAACAAGAGAAATAACACAGAGTAGATTTGAGTGAAAAATAAATAATAATGAAAATACAGGTGAACATTTAGAAGAAAAAAGGAAAGGCAAAAATATAGCATATCCAGGGAAAGAAGCACAAAACATAATAAAATATTTCATCATTACTCTTAGTCTTACTTTTTTTTTCTTTTATCATTTATGGTTAGCTTAAAATTTATCTGGACACCAAAAAGTTCATAAAACTTTACTCAAACTAACAACCATACCAAACTGCATTCAAACAAACCTTATTTATTTTAAACAAAGCTCTAGATAAGTAGATTTCAAACAGTTACACTTATTAAATGCTTAGTTTAGGTCACCAGTTACACAGAATTAGAAGCTTTCCTAGAACATTTGGCATAATTTTACATATCAACAGAGCAGGCACTAAACCTCTTTACATGCGCAACAAAACAAGAAACAACACAGTAATTAAGCTACACACTGAGCATAAAGTTACAGAAACACACACACACACACACATGCCACAAATGTACTCAAGTTACAAGTACAATGATACTTGTAATATATGCAGATCTGCACACAAGTGTGTGCTAACAAGTTATTAACTAAG
>OY757541.1:39222052-39370999 GCA_963584105.1 Alviniconcha strummeri
GTGCGTGTTGTGTGTGTGTGTGTGTGTGTGTGTGTGTGTGTGTGTGTGTGTGTGTGTGTGTGTGTGTGTGTGATTAAATTCTTCCATGCTTTTCGATAGGATCCGATGCGGCCTCACCTCGCCTCCCCTTTAACAATCTCCAGACTGCTCACATGTCTTTCAAGTACGCTATATTTTTTTAATTTATTTTTTTAAACACTCTGTCAAAACCGCCATTCCCCGCAAGGGGTCTCTCCACTGCTCTTATCGCGTGCAAATGCAGGTTCAATTTCACCCTGCGTAGAAACCCGGAAAGAAGACGGAAAAGCAATTGTTTAAAAAAATATAAAATGAAATTGAAAATGGCCAAAAAAAAAAGTTACGACTGGCCTGGGCCAGGTCATAAGACACAATATAACGGTGGTGGAGGAAGGGGCCGGCGGAAGGAGGGTTTGTGTGTGTGTGTGTGTGTGTGTGTGTGTGTGTGTGTGTGTGTGTGTGTGTGTGTGGTGTGGTGTGGTGTGGTGTGGTGTGGTGTGTGTGTGTGCAGCTCCCACATTCGCCATGCATGAACCGATCGGGGGTAGTAATCAAAACAAACAAAACAAACAAACAACAACAACAACAACAACACACACACACACACACACACGCACACACTCATGCACCCACACCCACACCCACACGCACGCACGCGCGCGCGCGCACACACACACATTTACTACACGTTTGCTACCTTGTGTACATAAATTCTGCACATGCATTGCCATAGCATTAGCAAGGGTACATTTTTCGCAAGTCTAGTCAAAAGCACAAATGCATAGGCCACTTGGGCTCAGATGAAGATTGGAACACGTGACAGTTTCAAAAACAATGTACGGGAAACGTCTGAGTAACGGGATGGAGCACATAACTGTTACGGGATTTTTCGAGCGCATAAATACCATCTGGAACTGAACTGAACTGATCTGACAAAGCAAGCCTCTCCTCGACAAAATAAGATCTGGACTGCCGTCATAATTCCCTCGCTCAAAGCCTTTTGGTCCATAAAAATTATATCACGTGACACAAATGAGTTATGTTCCTTGAAGGACAAGTCCAAGGTTAGGGGTTATTTTTGACACGATTTCCGTTCAAGCTCGCTGAGAACGATGATGTAGGTGAAACTGTGATCTGAGGGTTATAAATGCACGAAAAAAGAAAAAAGGAAAAAAAAAGGCATTTTCTGTCGTACCGAAAGCGTCACCATGACGCCCAAATCACGTGACCATATGCCTACTACGTCGCTCTGGGAAGTCGCTGCAAAATGGTCAACTCGAGCTCCGAAGACGAAAATGATACTTTTCGAAGCAAACCCCATGCGGCATTCCATGGGGTTTGCGAAATCGCACTCACTGAAGTGCTCGCTACATAAATGGGCGTGATGCGGCGCAGCAAGAAAGTCAGCTCGTTTGAATTGTATAAACTTAATCCACTTTCGCCTCACTGCGGGTCGATTGCGCGGGAGCTCGTGCATTGTTATACCTGGGGTCGTCTGCGAATTGTTACAGTTCGCGGCAACACAGTAGGCCGGCATAGTTAACTTTTTTGTCGACCACACGCATACACAGTTTACTGAAGAATCTAAGATGGCAACCGCACTGACTCCCCAGACTGACGTCACTTCCTACAGAAAATAGCCTACAGCCTACAGAAAATAAAATCGATTAAATACCCAATTAAACATTATTTTTTATTTATTTCATTAAATCTGAAACTAGTGACTCATTTGTGAATCATTTCGATGGTCATTTTGCATACTTAAAAACCTTGGACTTTTACTTTAAACACACTTCTACCGAAAACTTCACAAATCTTCACCAAATCTAATGTGACATTCTCACGAATTTCGTTTCCTTCATCCTTTCTTCGTCAGGTCTGCTGCAGTGGGATCGGCCACGGCTGTGACATGCGTTCTAAGCTGGAGGCTGCACCAATCACTGGCCACGGTCAGTCGCACGTGACCATCGACATCAGCCCTTGCGGGTCCCACCTGCCGGCGGGCGTTCGGTACGCGTGAGAAACACTCCCTGCCACTACAAGCAATGCGCTGTGTACGACGGTGTCACAGGACTGCCAGTACCTCCCTTCTACGTGAATGACCTTTCTACGGGTGCTCCCATTGGCTGAGGAGACCCAGTACCGTTGTCTCTACGTGGCTGTATAAACGGACCCCGAATTTCCGCATCTCCCTGTCTGTAGATAAGCCTTATGGTTTCTGTGGACGTTAAGCACCATGTTTACTTACTTATTTTCCGCACCTAACGCATTTTTATTTTATTTTTATTTTTTTAATTTAAAAAACGAAAGAAAAAAGTTTGAACCTTTGGCCTTACACTTTCTTTCTGTCGTGCAGATCACATGACCTGTTTTGGTTGTTAGTGTCCTATTATTATCAGATTTTCATCCTCGCGAGGCAGATGGACTATTTACGTGGCCTTGACCTTGGCGAATCGGAGTCTGCAGTTGTAGGATCATGATAACCATGCAAAGTCAAGGTCAGCATAACCTTGACTTTCTGTAGCATAAGTGATATTGAATTTTAAAGTAAATAAACAAACAAACAACTAAACTGGACGAGACTAAAATAATAAAATTTAAAAAGTACCTATTTTCCCTTGTGAAAGATTCACAGAAACAAAGTGTCAGATTTGGTTTCAGCGATCACACAAACAGAAATCTAAATGAAGGTTAATCTGAAGTAGTTTCTGGGCAAATGTGGATGAAAAGTGCCGTTTATTTGTTTTGTTTTTCTAAAAGGCATTTTCATGCTAATATCTAATAAAAAGAGTTCTCCAGTAAATCACTCCCTACTTCAGGAAAATTAAAAATATATGAGACGTTAATTTTCATATTTATATACACGCCTACTACTTGAATCTATGAGAGTTTTGGGAAGAATGTTCCTATAGTAGTGATTAAGATCACCAGGAGACTTTTGATTTAATATAAATATGAAAAATACTTTATATAAATTATATAAAATAATAGCATTTTCAATCCGTACTTTGCCCAGAAGCCGCTTCAGATCAGCCATACCATTTTGGCTGAAATAGTGGGCTTATGTAGGGAAGTGGGTTTTGCTATAATTAACTCGTCCCTAATAAGCCTTACGGTTTCTGTGGACGTTAAGCAGGATGTTTACTTACTATAATTATTTCATCGTGAGCGGATTGGCCTCAAGCGGTAAGGTATTAGCCCCATTGGCGGACGACATGGTTTGATTCTCCGCTTCGGCTCTTCTTTCTCTTCAAAAGAAGCGGTTTATTTGCACCGTCTGTGCGATTTTTGCCCCTCACAATTAACGAAACATTCAAATGGCTCTCATCGCTGCCCATCTTAATGCAAGAGTCAGTCTGGTGGTGACAGTGTAGCGTTGGGTATAGCTCCCCGTCCTCCTCCACCTCATGGGATCTGGGTCCCCGCCAGTACCCCTCCAGAGACAACTCCAGAGAGGACGATATCTGCCGTCTTTATGTCAGTCTTTCTTCTTTGACTGATAAAATGTGAAAGATGGAATGGGAAGCCCGTACTGGAATGTGGCAATGGTCGACATCCAGACTCGAAGATTCCTGTGGATGTACTGCCCTGGACATGCCGGAATGAAGGGAAATAACCGAGCAGATAGACTGGCGGGCAAAGCAGCCTTCACAATTAATGGCTTGCGTCTCGGGAAATCAGAACTGTTGAGGAGCTTGAGAAACTACGTGCGGCACAAAGCCAAGGACATCGCATCTACGATCGCCTGGAGGAGAGAGGCATGGAGAGTTTGTCCACAGTGTCACATGGGTCCTAGAAAGTGGTAAAGAGATGATGGTAAAGAAAGAACCTGCTGTAGGTATTGCAGCACTATCTTTCTGATGCAGAGTTGAGTAAAACGCATACACACGCACACACTGTCACCATCACCTTCAGCTCGGGTAACGCCCACCTTGAAATACGCAGCAACCGTGGATTTGAGGTCTGTGTGTTACAGTGTGTCAGTATCTCAGTGAACGAGAGAGAGAGAGAGAGAGAGAGAGAGAGAGAGAGAGAGAGAGAGAGAGAGAGAGAGAGAGAGAGAGAGAGAGAGAGAGAGAGAGAGAGAGAGAGAGAGAGTATATATGTGTGCGTTGTATACGTGCGTGCGTGTGTGTGTGTGTGTGTGTGTGTGTGTGTGTGTGTGTGTGTGTGTGTGCGTGCGTGCGCGCATGTGTGTGTGTGCGTGCGCGCATGTGTGTGTGTGTGCGTGCGCGCATGTGTGTGTGTGTGTGTGTGTGTGTGTGTGTGTGTGTGTGTGCATGCGTGCGTGCGTGCGAGTGCGTGCGTGCGTGCGTGCGTGCGTGCGTGCGTGCGTGCGTGCGTGCGTGCGTGCGTGCGTGTGTGTGTGTGTGTGTGTGTGTGTGTGTGTGTGTGTGTGTGTGTGTGTGTGAAAAAGAAAGAAAGAAGGAAGAAGAAAACTATTCCCTTCGGAGAAAACCTATTGGGAGCACAGGGGCCTTTCCGGGTTCCGATCCAGTTCTTTATGCTAGGTGCAATCAGTTATATGGGAAGCCCCTCCAAACATGAGCGTATCACCACTAATATTATCTTATTCCTTACCAGATCTGGCCGCGAGTCGTGAAGTCGGGGGGGGGGGGGGGGGGGGGGGGGGGGGGAGGGGGGGGAGCAAAAAGTCAATGGCTGCATGGGCTGAGCTATGCCGTTGAAGGGGGGTAGGTAGGAAGTCGATGGATGCAGGGAGGGAGAGAGCATGAGAGATCTAGGCTAGAGAAGGAGGCACGGGTTGGGTGGGTGAAAAGACAGATTCAAACTGGTGTTGTTGTTTGAGATCATTAAGTTACTTAATTGTTGTATGAGTGGACGAGCGGAGACTGGTGTGCGCATGTCAGTCATTGTGTGTGTGTGTGTGTGTGTGTGTGTGTGTGTGTGTGTGTGTGTGTGTGTGTGTGTGTACTGTTCGATAGGCGATAATGGTAATTTAAGCTACAATAATTAAGGTTTTGTTTGCTGAAATGTATGCTAAAGGAGTTTTTGTGATAAGATGTTTGTACAGCACAGTAAGTTTAACTCTGGTTAAAGAATAGCGCTTTATAAGAATTATTTATTATTATTATTATGCATGGGCTGAGCTATGCCGGTGGAGGAGGTTAGGCAGGAAGTCAATGCAATGGCTGAGCTATGCCGGTGAAGGAGGGTAGGCAGGAAGTCAGTGCAATGGCTGAGCTATGCCGGTGAAGGAGGGTAGGCAGGAAGTCAGTGCAATGGCTGAGCTATGCCGGTGAAGGAGGGTAGACAGGAAGTCGATGGATGCATGGGCTGAGCTGAGCTATGCCGGTGGAGGAGGGCAGGCAGGAAGTCAATGCAATGGCTGAGCTATGCCGGTGAGGGAAGGTAGGCTGGCTGAAGTCCATACCCACTTTTATGTGTGACACCCACTTTTATTTTATTTGTACGGCTCGATGATGTATTACAGTGACTGTTTATAGTCACCCCTGCATAGACACGCTATATACACGCCATCCACTGTGAAAGGTTCAGTGTGACGAGTAATGGTGACTGATTTACTCCTACACAGACATCCTATATCCTCCACTGTGTACGGGGCCAACGCGTTGGTGGTGAAGCCCGCCAACTCACTCTCTCCCATGCTGGTGGTCGCCATCCTCAACCACTTCGGATACGAACAGCTGAAGGTAAACGTTGTGGATTTAACCCCTTCACTGCCATTTCAAAACGACCAATAAAAGTGCAAAATTTGAAACCCTTAAATGCTTCTGTCTCAAGTTCTTTCTCGCGCTTGCATGTGGTAAAATTTTCATCAGAACGCATAGCATTCAAAGTAGATGTTATAGGACCAGAAAATCTACTGTTTGCAGGCGCGATCGTGCATCTTTCAGTCCGGAAATTTTACAGGCTGGGACAGAGAAGGGGTTAAATATACATTGACTAATGTAAATTAGACTTTATACGGCAACTTCAAAGCCTAAGTATTCAGAATGGCAATCTTGGATGTTGAGTATGGTATGGTTATGATATATACACGTTGCACTGAAAAACTATTACTGACACCAGTAAGCCTAGGCCTACATGACTGGAGCCGAAAAGGCTGAACATCACTAAATAACTGAGAGTGAGGCCTCAGGAGGAGTAAGAGGGTTACATTTTAAGGGGTCATTACTTGCTAAGGCCGGTTACTGCCGGTATTCACTAAAAGTTAGGTGTTGACTCTTCGGAATAAAAGGTCAGTCTGTATTAATACAGTTGTGTCGGTGAAGTGCTGGCAGGAAGGACGATAAAACCAAGGATTTGCGTATATGTATATCCATGGATAAATCCATGGAGTGATGTTTCCGGCGGCACTAGACCCGGAGTCTGCTGTTTAGCTGCTGCTGTAGATATCAGCTTGTATCGGAAGGAAGAAGCTCTGGTTAAAGAGGTGATTACAGCCTCAAAGCAGATCCGTCACGGTAAAAACAACCTCTCTATCAGTTTCAGAGTATTTGGCTGTTCGGTGCATCGTCAGCTCAGTTCTAAGCTGACAGAAGCTGCAATCCCTTCTGAACACACCAATAATCTTTACAGACAGTTTAAATAAAGGTTCAGCGGCTGCATTCTAAATTGAAGCAGGGAATGAACCAAACAAGTGCGGCCTGACTTGGCAAACGACTGCAATACCGTTACCAATGTTGCTTACGGTCTGTTTCAGGACGGACTACTGGGATTTGCTGAGACAGAGAAGGTGAAGGACGTGATGTTCACCATCATCTGTTTCTACCCAGTGGTGCTGGGTCTCCTTCAGTCGTTGACGTGGTCTCATTTCACCATTCGGAGGCGAATCTCACAAGAGTATTTAGTACCCGATTCAGGGCCTGTATGATGTAGGTTTTTTCGTAGCGACAGTTAAGAACTTTTGAGCGACACTAGAACTTTGTATACACGTAATTATGATCATGACTTGTATATGTGAGAGTCACATGATGTTTGTAGGTATATGCGTTTTAAATTGCCAGAGAAGATGTGTGTGACAGTTAAGAACTTTTGAGCGACACTAGATCATGTATATGTGAGTCATATGATGTTTGTAGGTATATGCGTTTTAAATTGCCAGAGAAGATGTGTGTGAATAACCTCAATAAAGTTAATCTGATTTGCAAATTTAAGTGGTCGGGTCTTGTGAGTTTGGTGGCGAAAAGTCGGCGAACAGCTTGATGCGCAGTAAGGGTAACTCGGTTAAAGAATAGCGCTTTATAAGAATGATGTATTATTATGCAAATGAGTGTTTCTTGTAGAGAAAGCACTAGGGCCTACATGCACAAAGGATAAAACGAACAACTGTGGTATAAAAAAAAAAAAAAAAAAAAAACGAAATGAAGCACCCTACCCATCAAAATGTAGCAACCAGACATCCATCTGACTCACAGTCACAATATGCCGTCAAAACTTTTCACAAGTTCAGAGAGACACATAGGGCCTGTAAACACCGGCCACACTCACCCCACACAGACATGCATTGATTACGCGCGCACACTGCACTATGATAACGTTGGCACACGCAGACACATGGCAGACAGACAAACACTGAGACACTGATATGCGTGTCACGTCACACACACACACACACACACACACGCACACGCACACACACACACAACTCTCTCTCTCTCTCTCTCTCTCAAACACACACACACACACACACACACACACACACACACACACACACACACACACACACACACACACACACACACACACACAGAGAGAAAACTGTGAAACGTTCAAAACCTGTAGCGAGTTGATGCTTTTGCATTTGTGTATGTGTGTGTGTGTCAGTGTGTGTGTGTGTGTGTGTGTGTGTGTGTGTGTGTGTGTGTGTGTGTGTGTGTGTGTGATGGTGTGTGTGTGTCAGTGTGTTCCGTGTGTGTGTGTGTGTGTGTGTGTGTGTGTGTGTGTGTGTGTGTGTGTGTGTGTGTGTGTGTGTGTGTGCGTGCGTAGGATATGTATGTGTGTGTGTTTCAGTGTGCGCGTGTGTGGAAGTGTGTGTGTGAGTGGACGTGTGTGGGAGTGTGGGCGTATGGGCGTATGGTCATAGCGTGTCAGTGTGTGCTTGTGTGTGTATTTATGTGTGTCCCTGTGCCGGCATGCCGGTGTACGGTCTGTATCAGTCCCGCCGGCGGCCCCGGATGAACTTGACTATGAGACTACCACCGACACTGAGCCGGGTCCCGAGAAACGACTCAGCCGATGACCCAATTACTCAGCCGGTGAAGTCAGTGCCGCCGGACCGCACTGGACTTGAGCCGAGTCGTCGAGTTACGGCGACTGACAGTCCGGCCCAAACTCAAGCACTGGTTTACGACATCAGTCCTTCCTTCAGTGGCGTAACTAAATCTGGCAGAATTTGGAGGAAGGTGCCGGAAAGCGATGCTCGCAGTGTCACGACTGAGACCGGCGGCCTTGCGTTTTAGTCAGTTTTTCTTTTTCAGTCTTTCTCGAGTCATTTTCACTGTCTTCGCGCCCAAGGACGGCGTGAGTCGGCGGGTTAGACTCAGTGACTGAAATTCCTCGGACATTGATTTTACTACGCCACTTTTTTACGTCACAAGTATCATCACTGACTGAGACTGAATGATCATCCAAAACGGGCCGGGTCATCACCGGGCGGCATCGGCATTGTCAAGCGAATAAACCCAAAACTGATTCAGTTCGAACAAAAAGTCAGTTTTATGAGTCATAAATGTATATGTCCTTCAGTGTGCACATGGGCACCTTTCCGGCTGACATTTTTTGTCACTTCTAGTTGCTGAGCCAGTCACTGAGTAACCGGCGTGCGGCACTGACTCGAGTCAGTCGTGACTGTCAGTGACGCGGCCGGCCGTCACGGTGCTTGATCAGTGTCGGCCGAATGGCGGATCGATCGAGTACCGAGGACTCGCTCATTTACATACTGTAAAAAGTGTAATCAAAGTCACTTTTGTCAAAATGTTGGCTTCATTCACCAGATATTACCTTGTTTGAGTGATTCTGATGAAATCAGTTGTGACCGACTTCGAGTGACCGGCCCGCAAAACCGCCGGCATAGTTTAAAATGTCCCAGCCATTTACGACCGTCTCCTGGAATATTACCCTGTCTTCTTCTTCTTCTTCCCCCTCCATTTTCTTTCTTTTCTTTTGCTGTTACTTTTTTTGTCGGTGCCGAGCTCAAAGGGTCAGTTCAGTTCCAAATCGCGTGTCAAGAGAGAGAGAGAGAGAGAGAGGAGAGAACGAGAGAGCAGAGTGTTCTCCCTTGATCCCATTGCAGACGACATACTGAGAACGTGACACATGGCGGGTGTTTTTGCACAGAATACAAGATATGACGGATACTTGTACAGCACTGCATGCAAAGCTTGACAGCTACAGCACGTGGCACATTAATGGCACAACAGTGAGATCGGAATGCAGCTGTCACCTGTAGTTGGTAAAAGATCTGTGATTCGTTTGACGTCGCTGACAAACTAGTTTCACTTCATGCACCGCCGCTGTGACTGATTCATCGAAAAGTGTACCATTGCTCAAAGAAACAATTGGTGTAAACCTCATACCGAACCGTGATTGCTGAATCTGATGCCACGATCACACGATTGAATGACATAGAATATTTTTTGTGGTGCGGACTGATCAGAGTTTGGCAGAATATATTGTAACTATAATAAAACACGTAATTAATGAGTAATCATTGACAAAATCCACACAGTATCAGTGCGTTAAATTTTAGCATATGAAGAAGTAAACAGTTGAAAAAGAAAGATCATGAGTTCTCAAAAAGCAGTTCTTTCCTTTTGTGCACTCAATATGGGACTGACTATGTTGCACACTGCTTTTAGCTTCTATTATGTAAAAGTCTTCCTGAACCAATATCAGATCAAAGAATCCTGGTTTCATTTTGCTCAGATTTTATACATGGTCTGGAACGCTGTCAATGACCCACTTTTTGCCATTCTTCAAGACAATACCAACTTTATACTTACAAGGACCAGGCGGGAAGGAATTCTGTACACAGGTCCAATCTTTGCCTTGTCCTTTTTGATTCCATGGTTTCAGTTTGGAGACAGTCCTTGGGCAGTCGGTCTGCATCTCATTATTTCGCTTTTTTTGTATGACACCATGTTCACATTCATAGGGTTACTGAGCTGCTGTTTGTTCACAGAATTGTCATCAGACCCTTTTGACAGACTGAAACTAACTAGATATTCTCAGATCACTTCTCTCATTGGAGTCCAGTGCATATTGTTCCTGGAATATACTTCAAGTAGTCTTCAAAACTTCTATGCCTTTCAGCTTGCAACAGTATGCTTGGCAATATTGTGTTGTGTATTGACAAACTATGCAGGACACCATGCTCATACACAATATGATGTGCAATGCAAAGCAGCAAAGGAATGCATTACATCAATGGCAAGTGAGAAAAATAATGGTTCACAGAAAGACTCCTTCTTCAGAAAAATGGTGCAACTCTTCACAGAAAGGAACTTCATTGCTTTTGTCAGTACTGACTTTTTCCAAGAATTTCATCTTGCTTTTTTGGGGGGGTTCACTGCTATCCTTTGTGACTACCTTGTTCCAACAGACCACGTGCCGGCCAGCGTCCGCAGTTTTTTCTATGGAATGACGGGAACATGTGGAGGGGTGAGCTATGATCAACTTGATGATGACACAGTTAGTGTACATTATGACCATAAAACAAAACAGGCTAATTTTATTTAAATAAAGTTGAAATTCATGAATTACGATGGCCTGTACATAAAATTACATTATTGTTGAAAGATTTTGTTGAAACTTTGTATACCACCTTCTTGGACAACTTGCAATATGGTGATCTTTGACATGTATGTGAATGAACATTGTTATGTACTTCAGATGTGCTCTTTTTCCATATTATGCACTGAATTTTGGTGAACAGACATCAATTCAGGCTCTTGTGTCTCATAAACAAATGTGCAAAGATGAATCCAGTTGAAATCTACCTCATGACAACAGAACAAGATTTAGAAATAATTGCCTAGTGCATTAACTTTTCTAGCAGAATCACTGTGTTGTTCATTGGTGCTTCTAGTTCTACCCTCTGACTGATCATGCTGAACAGTCATTATCCTTGACAATCATCAAATATAAATAATTGTCAAATTGACAAATTTGGGGGGGAAATGGACAGCTGGTTCTAGTACTCAAGAATTTAGCTTCTTTAAAAGTTAGTTACCTTGTACTTTGCTTAGGTTTATGTCTGTTTTGTTTTCATGTTTGTTAATTGATCTCCCTGTTTGCGCAGCTACTGGTGATCCTTGGTACCCCGCTTGTTGGTCGTCTGGGGTATTTCCGCATAATTCGCTATAACTTTGTGTGGAAATTTGCTGGTGGCCTTACCATGTACTTTCTCATTGGGCCTTCGAACCCCTGGTTTATTATGCTTTTTATTCTCCTTGACAGGTAAGTCCCTGATTTCAGTGATTATAATAATCTGCTTTTTTTTGGGGGGGGGGGGGGGAGGGGGAGGAGGGGGTTGTTGCTTTTTAAAATTTGTAGTCAGATAAGCATGAACCCTGCAACGTAAGCAGGCAGGTAAATTATGCATTATATTTGTAGAGAAATCAGTGTGACGTCAGAATTGCTTTAACTGCATAACCACAGGACAAGTTCCTACATGCACACCAACAGAAACCAAGGCACAGCACTGCTTTATTGGGTCAAGGCTCAGTCCTACTTGGGAAGTAGGCTCAGCTTCATTTTTGTGTGTGCTGACAAAGGTCACACCATGTTGAATTCTTCAAATGGTTATTGGTCACAAGCAGTGACACATGGTGTGGTGTGAATTCATGATCACATGTTAATCCTTGGTTTTGCTGAGACTGGGCTGGACTTTTGCTGAGCCCCATGCCATATCTATGTGAATCAGCCGATAAGTATATATATATATAATATGTATCATATTATATGTGCAAGATACACAGAAAGATATGCACAAACTTTCATGTGGTTTTGGTCAGTGGGAACAGTATTTCTTCAGTCTCCTTCAGATCACTGTATTATTGCATGATGATGTGCTTGTTAGTGTAGTACATTTTTTTGTTCTCATGTTGCATGGTATCTCATGCATTGTTACTGAATTTATAAATATATGTGATTTAGCACTTTTCTTCTTTTCCACTGACATAAGCAGAATGTTGCTTATTTCTTCATGTGCTCACATTTCAGCTTCTTAATACATGTTTTCTTTTAATGCAGTCTTTTGTGTTTGATTCAGTTATTTTTACTGGTTGTTTGTGCTGCTGATAAAAAATGTTCCAGAGCATTTGCCACTGGAACATTTTCCCTGTTTAACATGGCTTTGGCTGACATTGCTGATGAAGATAAAGAAAGATATCACCGGAGGTAAGAAAGTTTGTTTTAGTGTGGGATTTTGTTTCTTTGCTGACTCAGACCAACAAGACTTGGTTATTGCAAATATTATGACAGTGTGACAGTGGGAGTGTCTGACTGAAGTTGATAGTTTTTGCTGTATTGCTCAAAATCTGGCAAAACAGCCACCAAACCAGACACCTCCATCTTTTTTGCACATATCATTATATCAGTCCTTGTAAGATCCTTAAGTGTTAAACCAACCTGTCTTCATTTTAAATAAAGCTTTCATTTTTCTGTGAGCTTGGTTTTGCAGTCACATTTTTTTTTTTCTTCAGTTTTTTAATTTGTTCTTCTCTCTCTGTCTCATCTAGTGTATATTTTTGGTTGTAAAATAGTGACTTGTTATATATATAAAACAAGCAGTTGACCCTGTCGGTTATGTGACAGTAAAAGGTTGTATTATACTTCACATGCTCACACTTTAAATATGCCTAAAACCAAGAGCATTGTCCTTCCATTTTTTCAGTCATCCCATTTCATCCACTGTGTTTGGGAGTAATGCACTGGTGGTGAAGCCATCCCAGTCTCTGTGCCCCATGCTGGTTGTCAGCATCCTCAACCGCTATGGCTATGAGCAACTAAAGGTGTGTAAAGTGGTATGAAAGTTGACATGGTAACAGACCATGCTCCATCACATGGTTTTAATAACACCCAAGGCACAACATGACCACTTTTTAAATACACGTCATTGCAGGACTTGCAACACCCTGACAGAGGCCAGTCCTTGACAAGAAGAAGAAGATAACCATCATGTAGAAGACAACCCTACCCTTAGCCACAAATACTGAATATATGAAACTTGGGTCCTTCCACTTGTTTGAAATCATTTTCCAATTCAAGAATCACCCTGAGTCTCACATTGCATGAAAATACAGGTTAAATCAATGAAAGAAAACCTCAATCACCAAGGAACTGACTCAACAGGTTAAATCAACAAAAGGAAACTTTGAGAGTCAGTTCCTTGATGACTGAGGTATCTACATCACAAAGAAAGAAAGCCTTTGCAAATTAATGCAGGTTACTGATTAGTCTACATGTCACTGTTACCCCCTTTTGCAAGAAAAATTAACTTTGTGAACTTTGGTACAGTACCTAGTATTTTAGATATTTAGCTGTGTTGATGGTTGTGGATTGGTCTGCCATATTGTTTAGGATTTTTACCATGTTGTGTTAAGAAAACACAAAAGTGACATCGGACTATAGGCTGATGTGCAGCCAGTCTCAGTGGAGTTTTTATAATCCATTTCTTTGGTCTTCAGAATAATAATTTGCAGTCTAAAAACACTGTTCTAATCCTTAAAACTTGCTTTAATGTCTTGTACTTGTGTTACATATTTCAAGCACTAATTAATTCCCATGTGTGTTTAATAATGTCTACAGAATTCAGGCTCAGCATCTGCAGACACTGAAGAGATGAAGGCTGTGATGTTTCTACTGATCTGCTTCTTTCCAGTTGTGTTGGGTGTCATTCAATACATCTCTTGGTCACAGTTCATGATTCGACGTAGAATTCCTGAATGCAAGACTGTGCACCACTGATACACATTTGTATGTTTTTCATCTGCAGCATTGAGGAACTTAATACAGGCTGCTATGTAATGGGCTTTTTCTGAGGGTCTGGATTTATTTTAGCTGTAATAAGAAGCACTTTTTACCAGCTATAGTGTTTGTGGGGTATACAATTAATTGCTAAAAACAACAACTTTGGTATCGAAAGCTTTACATACACTGTTTGGTATCCAAAACTTTACATATGTTGTGCCTCCTTGGTATGTTGGTACAACCTCTTAACCCTGTGGAATATTATATATGCAATGGACTCACTTTTTCAAAGTTTCATGGTCATGGTCATGGGAAGGGTTTAGCCTGTTCCAAACTGTTCGTGGGTCTGGCATCTTATGATCTACTAACCTTTTGCAATTATGCTTCATATCCCGGTGCATTATTGCCAGACAATGTGCCAAAAAATGGGCAGGTGCCAACAATGTTACAACCACAAAACAAAAAAGAGGAAAGCTAGTGTTTTACTATGATCATAATCAAAATTTAATGTATGATTAGTGACTCCTTCAGTTTGTTTTCTTGAAAATATTTCAAGTTTTTGAGCATTTTCTTTTTGTCATTGTGGTTTTGTAAAACACTCTTGAAGGGGCTGTATAGTCTTCTCAGGATAGGCTTTGTTCAACATGAACATCATAGATGAGATCAAAATAAACCTAAAATTCAGTATTGTGTTTTCAAAGACCAGTTGTTGTTTTTCAAGACTGATGATTGGTGGCATTGGATGTACAAAACACTGTGAAGTGTCATAGCTGACCTCACTCCTGATGGCCTATTTTGTGTCTTTGTGTTATCAACGTAAGCATCCCCCTCTTGTGCCAAACATCAGAGTCCATGGTTTGTGATAAACAAGCTAGGCAGTGTTTCATACATCCAATTCCACCAATTGTTGCTTGTAAAACTCAGTTTTTAAAGTGTTATATAATGAAAGAAGACAAATCAGACATTTGAGATTTTTTTTTTATTGAACTTGAGTTTTTATTGTGATCTCTTCTGTTTTAATTCCTTCAAAACCATCTGTACTGTGCCATCAGATTTATATACTGTGCCATCAAATTTAAAGTTAACAGTAAAATTATGACATTCTTCTTACACTGTGATAGCATTCAAGCCTTTATTATTTTATAGTATGATGTGTAATAATTATTGTATATTGCTCTCTCTACCTACACACATACAATCAATGACTGGCACAATCAAAGGTGGACTCCACACAATGCACTACACACACACACACACACACACACACACACACACACACACACACACACACACACACACACACACACACACACACACACACACTCCACCTTCAATTGTGCCAGCCATTGACTGTATATGTGTGTATGTAGTGTGAGCTGTGTCAGATTTAGTCTGTTATGAATAGTGATAGTTAGACCAGACCACATTGTCTCCAATTATGAATTATTTGGTTGATTATTATGGCTAGTATTGTGAGTTTGTTCAGTAGTATTACTGATCACACTGGTAGCAGTACCCCAGTGTCTGTTGGTCACCAATTAGTGTTTGTTGATGTTTATGCTTCTGCATGAGAATTAGAACAGAAACGATGCAGCTTTTGTGTATGTGTTGGCTGTTTTAGTCTTTGTTGTTGTGCACAGTGTTTGCCAAGGAGGGTGGAGGTCTGCTTTGGTTGAGATGGACACTGTTTCATGAGGATGGGTGAAAGTGCGTGTGCTGATTGTTATGTTCTTTCTATTGTTAGTTAGACGTACAACATAATCGATAAAAGAACTGCGGACATATCACTTCATATGTAACCCCAGTTGGTTGAGCTGCCTATTGTAACCATAGAAAAAAGAGTTTGCCTTATATTCCACCCCCTCTGTAACTTTTTGGGGACTGCTAGGGAGGTTCTGAGGATGGATGTGTAGGGGTGTTTTTATTGTTTTTGTCCATTCTTTTTCTTTAATCTGTTATCGTTAAAACAGTGGAATATGGTTGATGATACCAGCATGTACTAGCATTATGTGGTCTTCTAAAAGAGGTAATACTGAAGGGTCTAACTCTTCAAAAAAATGTATTTTGATGTTTGTGCATGTGTTTTGTTGTATGTTTGTGTAAGGATTGGTTTTGTGGATTGATTTGAGAAAGGGTTTATATACGAGAAGAATTTTGAAATGTGCATTTGTTTATAAATGTAAGTTATGACAGAATTTGATTGACCTGAGGTGACCCTGTGGGTTGACAAAACATTAAAATCCAATTGCTAACTAATTAACTTATTTTTTATATATTATTGATTTTGGGAGAGCAATAAAACAAATTCTGCTTTTGTGATATGAATTGAAATGAGCCAATAAAATGGTTGAATTGATGATGAATGTTTGTCCTGCTATGAAGCAGTGATATCTTTCAACTGTGCATGGTGACATCATTAAAGGAAGTGGCCTTCTCAAAACATATTTCTGTCCAACATGTAGAAATATTAGAGTAGAAACACTAAAAATAAGGATTTCTTTTGATAATGCTTCACACAGCATGATCAAGTGTCACCGCTGGCCTGCAGCCTCCTTCATATGTTTTGTCAGGTGACAGGGGTGTTCATTTCCTAGTCATGCTGAATGTCACAAAGGCTGCCATGTGGAACAAGTGAACTAAGACACTTGATGGTGTTTAGTGCATGTAGTCCCCCTAATCATCACTTGTGAAACTCATTGCCTAGATTCAGTATAAAATTATGGGGGCATTTGGAGAGAAAAAAAAATTGATTTGAATTACTGATGGTGATTCTTTTCTAACTATTGGACAGAACATATATTGGTTCCTTTGAGATGATTTTTACACCCAAGTGGCAGGCTCTGTATTGCTAAAGTAAAACTCTCCATGTCCAGGATGACAACCAGCCTGAGGACATCTCAGCTTTTTGAACTGATCTTGGGGACATGTACAGGAACTGCTTGTTCCCGAAACTTTATAAAGGCCAACTGGTTTTGTTTGTGTGTCTGTGGTCCATCACAGTTGAGTCAGAGAGATCTGTCCAAACGAATTTATTTTTATAAGAAACCCACTTGAGGTTGCACTGGTTTTGAAAGATATATTTATGAAGGAACTTCAGCTACACCATCATGACCATGCCAAGTCCACCAAATAGACACAGATAGGCTACACAGCTGATGGATGTGACAGTGTACATGCTCCATCAGTTTCAGGATGTGTCAACTCTTACCAAAGATAGTACAACTAAGCAAAGATTGTGTAGCTGTAGCCTCTTTGTTCTTACAATCTTAGCAATCCCTTCCTTTTTGAGCATGTTCATGCAGAGCAGCTGGCTGGTTGTGTGTCTTTTCATAACTGGCATGGTCAACCTACAGCACCTGTGTTCAGCATCAACAAACACTTCAATTTATCCAAGTATAATTAAATTATATAACCAAACAACTGGACTAGGAAAACTAAAATCTAACTGGGGAGGGGGGAGAGAGAATGGGAGAAAATTCCAGGACACCTTACACTGGAATTTGTGCAGTTTATGCCACCACACACTTTTGGTTGGTTTGGTTGAGACTTGTTCAAAGCTGAATTGTCTCAGAACTGGCAGGTTCCAAGACCCCAGGTGGTGGGGGAAGAGGGAGACTTACACTGCAATCACCAGAATGATTTGTGCACGGAGATGGGCAGCAATGAAATCAAACCAAGGTCCTTTTCCTTACCATCCAAATACCTTACTGCTAGGCCAACCCTATTGTGGCTTACTAGCACTAAAAGCACATAATTACTAATTATGTTGCATGACTTTGGCTCAGTTTGTGGCATACTTGCATCAAAAGCACGTACTTAATAATTATCTCAATTAGCTGCTTCCAATGGTTTACTTTTGACAAGAGTATATATTTTAACAGTTATTATAAATCATGTGTGAGAGTTAATTGGTTTTGTTAGACTTCTGTGCAAAGCCAAATTATGTGCACAAAATTGTAATTGTGTGCTTTTGATGCTTGTAAGCATCTTACACACTGCACACTTGACCACCTTTCTTCTTTTTCTTAGTAAGTAAACATGGTGCATAACAACCACAGAAACCATGATCGATGCTTATTAGGGACGGGGAGAAGGGGATATGGAGATGGGGGAAGAGGGAGATTGTATACCTATCACTACACTGTCACCACCAGAGTGACTCCTGCATTAAGATGGGCAGCGATGAGAACCATTTTAATGTTTCATTAATTGTGAGGGACAAAATCACAGGACTGTGTCCACAAACTGCAACTGTTTTGAAGATAATAATAATAGGGAACTTACGGAGTGCTTTCAGAATCTCAAAGCGATTTGAGAAAGAAAAACTTAAAGAAAAACATACAATGCACAAATACCCATAATTATAGAAATCAATAGTATACAAGCATAAAAAACATACGAAAATTAACATCGCGCCGGAGCGCGCGCACACGCACAGAGGTTTTGCATGCACACAATCGGTGCCAATAAAAAGCACATGCACACCGGCGTGCACGCACACACACACACACACACACACACACACACGCGGCTGAGAAGGGGGGGTAAAGACTAATTTGAAGGCAAGGACTGACACAAATTGTGCAGCAGAAAAGCTGTTATATATTGCTGTTTGAAGAGGTAAGTTTTTAAGGCTAGTTTTGAAGGCAGGGAGGGAAGGGCTGTGACGGAGAGCGAAAGGAAGAGAATTCGAGATTTGGACAGCAGAGATGCAAAAGGCACGACCACCATGCTGTTTTCTTTGAAGACGGGGATGCGAAAGGCTCTATTGTCCGAAGAAGCAATGATGATTTGAAGAGACGGGAGAGCCAAAGCCAAGGAATCGAGCCGAGACCCTTCTGTTTACCAGCCCAACCATGCCTTTTCGCTGGGCCAAACCGGCTCGCGAAGCAACGTGTTTGCGTCAGCTGGAGCGCGAAATTGACTTTCTGGGGGGTATTCTCCCTTGCTCCAGTTGCAGACGATATGCACCAGACGGTGACACATGGCTGGTGCTTTGACGGAAGTTTAATTTGTCCGACACAGCACGTTGCACATATCTTGCACCGTTGCCCATCTAATAGTTGTGTAGTCGCTTTTTGTGCCCTTTTCTGTTTGGAGCATTTTGGCAGCCGCACTGTGCAGTCCCCCACCGGCGTTGCCAGCTACTTTGATGATGCAACGTACCCAGATACAGATAGGCCAGTTCCATCCACTTCCTGCATTTTGTCAGTATTTTTGCTGCTACACTTCTAGTTCACTGGTGAGAAACTGCCGGACTATGAAACTATCCATACCTACACCTGACGCAGAATGATCATTCGAAATTACAGATCGCCAGGGTGAACGATGTTGCAGGTCTTGACTTGGGATGCACATTCGAGTATCCCGTCTGGCGCCGTGAACCACATATCATCCCAGTCTCGATGTTTTCATTTCTAACCTCAGCTTGTGATCACTGACAGCAGTCATAGCTGGGAAATTCGTCAGTTTGAACAGTGCATCTTGTGTGAACAGATTATGGCTGCTAGGTTCTGATCAGCTCGATAGCTGAGCTCCCACCCACCCCCTCCCCCATCTTTAAAACTAAGAAATACTTGAAAAAGGAAGACATGAGTTCCCAGAAAGCCATTCTTTCCTTTTGTGCTCTCAGCATGGGATTGACAATGTTGAACAGTGCATTTAACTTCTATTATGTGAAAGTCTTCCTGAATCGGTACCAGATCAAGGAATCTTGGTTTCATTTTGCTCAAATTTTATACATGGTCTGGAATGCCTTCAATGACCCACTGTTTGCCATTCTCCAAGACAACACCAGCTTTCTGCTTACAAGAACCAGAAGGGAAGGAATTCTGTACACAGCTCCAATCTTTGCCTTATCCTTCCTGCTTCCATGGTTTCAGTTTGGAGACAGTCCTTGGGCAGTTGGTTTGCATCTTATTATTACCCTGTTTCTGTATGACACCATGTTCACATTCATTGGGTTACTGAGCTGCTGCTTGTTCACAGAACTATCAGCAGACCCTCATAACAGACTGAAACTTACAAGATATTCTGAAATCTCTTCTCTCATTGGAGCCCAGGGCATCCTGTTTCTGGAGTTTACTTCCAGCAGCCTTCAGAACTTCCATGCCTTCCAGCTTGGCACTGTATGCTTAGCAATCTGTTCCTGCTTACTGATGACCTTTACAGGACGCCATGCACATACACAGTATGATGTGAAAAGTAAAGCAGCAGAGGAATGCATCAACAAACCAATGACAAATGAAAAAAAGAAAGATCCACCACAAGATTCCTTCTTCAGAAAAATGATGCAGATCTTTACAGAGAGAAACTTCATTGCTTTTGTCATCACCAACTTTTTCCAAGAATTCCATCGTTCCTTTTTGGGGGGCTTCACTGCCATCCTTTGTGACTACCTCGTTCCAACAGACCAAGTACCAGCCAGTGTCCGCAGTTTCTTCTATGGAATGTCTGGCACACTTGGAGGGGTGAGCTATGGTCAATAACAGTGACATGTTACTGCACTTCATATAATCATTGTGGTAAGGTAGACAATTAAATCACCAACTTTACATTATATACAGCTTAAAATGATTTTGATGTGTGTGTGTGTGTGTGTGTGTGTGTGTGTGTGTGTGTATTTTGTTTTTCTCTCCCTCCATCTAATTTGTGAACAATGAGTGGTCACAGACCACTGTCACTGATCTTGTGCTGAGAGTGCCTGCAGCAAGCACAGTTGGGCTGGTTTTCTGCAGCCCGCCCCCCTCCCCTCCCCAACCCTCCCCCTCTACCTCTCACTCTTCCCAAACATTCCACACATGTATACCTGAAGGGTTTTTAGTGCTTTGCATAATACAATTTATAATATATAGTAATGAGAAAATAACTTGGAGAATCATAATTTGATTATAACAGTCATATAATTGTTGTCTCACATGTTCAGAGATGTACCAAACATTCAGATTATCAGAAACCTCTTACGAAGCTAAGCAGATGACTTGTCTGATTGAGAGAACCCTTGCATTGTTGAGTAGGGAGGTGTTCGTCAAAGCAAGACCCCACCTGGAATAATTTAGACCTTTGTCAGTTCATTGTACCAATAAAAATTCAGTTTCCAAGAGCATATTCCTGAGAATATGAATTTCTCTGCCAGTGAAACTGAAATGCTTCCTGATTAACAAGAAAAAATGCCATGGTCACTGAGGGTTCAAATCCTTAAAAACAACAACCACCCTTCTCTTGTATCTTCTCACATCCCAAATACATTGTGTGTGTGGGGTGGGGGGGGTGGGGGGGGGGGGGGATACAGTATTATTTTTATAATTGTTATTGAGGTATACATACTGTTGATCCTGTAAACTGTGGTGTGCTGTCTCTTGTTGGTGAGATACTGCACTAGTATTATTATTAACTGCTGAACTGTTTTGCAGCTAAACTTGTTCCATTATGTTCTTGATGCAATGACTCTTGTAGCAATGAAACATATCCCATGGATGTTCATTGTTACAGGGAGGAAAAAAGACAAAAATGTTCTGAGCAAAAAAAGATTACATACAATTTAATGATATGCATAATGTAATCACTTAGAATAGATGACAACATGCTTATAAGTATGAAATGTATTGGGTATTTTTGTGTACCCATTGCTTTGTGGACTGTGCAGTGGTTCATTTGGTCTCCCTATTTGCTGCAGATGCTGGTGATCTTTGGTACCCCACTTGTTGGACGTCTGGGGTACTTCCGCATAATTCGCTACAACTTTGTGTGGAAATTAATCAGCGGCCTCACCATGTATTTTCTCATTGGACCTTCCAATGCCTGGCTCATCATGCTGTTCCTTATACTTGACAGGTGTATCTTTGTTTTTTCTGGCTTTTTAAAATATTTATATATATATATATACCTGCCATATTTTGGAATCACTGTGTCCATCTTCCTGCCTGTCCATCTGTGACTAAAGTATCTAAGCATTATAGGGAAGTGTTTTTTTGCACAAGGCAACAAACCTTGGGTTTTTTGGGGGGGTCAGAGTTAGAAAACTAGGCAGTGTCAAAAATGTTACAAATACAAATGATAATTTGAGAAGGAAAGATAAGTATAAAGCCCAGATGATTGCTTCTTGTCATTGTGGGGGCGGGGATAGCTCAGTGGTTAGAGCACCGGACTCGAGATTGAAAGGTCGCGGGTTCGAATCCCTGCTGGAATGGCGGGAGAATTTTCTTCTCCAGGGTCAACTTTCTGTGCTGACTCTTATTTCGGTATCCGTTCCACCCCCGTGTTACCGCAGTAGCACGTAAAAAATCCCGGTCATTCTGCCAAAAAGTGCAGGTGGCAGGTTACAGCTAAACACGCATACACCTTACGTATGTGGATTTTATTGAACCGTGCTTCGGCATTGGTCACAGCTTGTCCCTAATATGTCAAATGACATCTGAGGACATTAAGCATCAACTCATCATCATCTTGTCATTATGTACATCTTCGGTCTCCTCCATTGCAATGCCTATTACTTAGTCCATGTAATGTTTCATTTCAAAATGTTCACAGGCTCTTACCTCACTGTTAGCAAATCTAGTCATGCGTACTTGTATTGACACTGACAGGGATGATTTCAATTTAAAACACAAGTGATAAAGTAATGAAACAATTGTTAGGGATTAGTTACAGCTGAGATACTTTATTATTTTTATTTAATCACAAGTTCATATTTCAGATTCTGAGTACATAGAGATAGATGTTGATTGATTCAGTAACTGGTTTTATTGATGGCACGATTTGTTAATCTATTTTCCAGAGGATTTGCCAGTGGAACATTTTCCCTCTTTAACATGCCACTGGCTGACATTGCTGATGAAGACAAAGAAAAATACAATCGGAGGTACGTAAAATCACACACCTGACTGTCTCTAGACAGCCTATACGCTTGGAAAGATACATGTTGCCATTTGTCAAGTTATTTGTTTTCTGATTTACTTTAGGTGGGCTGGGAACCTGATGGTGAAACTTTCATAGTGGAACATGTTATGAGAGTGACACTGAGGACCTTGCTAATGAAGGATCATTTTAAGATTCCTTTTGCTATTAATTTCCTTTGTTTATTCTGTAGAAACACTCTTGGCCTCATTCTGTTTCAAATTACTTAAATATCCATCAAAACAACTATGATACATTCATTACCTTTTTTTCAGTATCAGTTTCAGTGACCTTGACTTATTTTTAAGGCAGCAGTAGAGTAAATAGATAATGAAAATTACAATTTTATATTATAATTTTGAATGCAAGGGCACTAAGTGTTTGTTCTTTTTGTTCTCTGTCTTTACAGTCATCCCATTTCATCCACTGTGTTTGGGAGTAACGCTTTGGTAGTGAAGCCATCCCAGTCGCTGTGCCCCATGCTGGTTGTCAGCATCCTCAACCGCTATGGCTATGAGCAACTGAAGGTGTGTATAATGGAAGTTGACATGGTGACAGAACACCTTTACATGATGTAAGATACCGTCCCTGTCTAAGCCACAAATGTTGAGTTTATGGTAAATGGGATCCTTACATATTGGCGAAAATGGTCCTCAATAGTCCAGTACTAAGCAGCATTTCAGTTTTAGGACATCTTATGTTTGAGTAGATCTTTGCTGTGAATTCTAGAATATAAAATTTGATGTCATTGCAAGGTATATGCAACATATTGTGATGACTCCATTGTTATTGCCTGTCTGGGTTTTGCAGCATGTGCTGTTTGTACAGTCATCATACCAGAACTGAGAGTTAAAAGTTTTAGGCACCTTACATGGATGATATGTTGAAAATGCTGTCATTAGTGTCAAACTAAAATTAGTCATTGATCTCGATGGTCTTTGTGAAAAGATCAAGCATTCTCTAAATGATTATGATTTTGTTGTTAGGCTGATATTCATTTGATTTCATTTGTGCTAAGTTAGAATTTTACACAAAAGACAGTGTAATGCAGTCAGTTTAGTTTTACATTTTGTGTACTAGATTTAACCTTAGATGATGTGACCTAGGTGGCTTTCATCCGGTATGTTTTTGCATGCCAGGTGAGAATTGTCATTGCCACACATTGGTTTTCAGGGTTGCTGTTATTAAACATATGCCAAATGAGTGCCCAAGAGCATCAGGGAGACAGACTCTATTCATTCTTTCCAGTCTTCTCTCAAGACCCACTGCTTTCATTGCAGCTTGTAATTTGTCCTTCCCACTTGTCCTTATTCTGTGTGTGTGTGTGTGTGAGTGTGCATGCACGTGGGTGGGTGTAATATAGTGTAGGCCTACATGCACATGGATATTACAGCATATGTCACATTGTCAGTTGACATGACATCAGCTAGGAGGTCAGAATGTTTTTACGTGGTAGATACATCATGCTTCCCTCACCAACCCTTGTGCTTTGAACATGCATATTCTTGGGTGGAACTTGGAAGTATGTTATGTGCATTATTAATTATCATTTATTCATTTCAGTTTGTTAATTCCTTGTCACTGCACATGAGTTCATTCATGTTACTGTGATAAAAAAATTGCAAAGATATGGAAAATTTCCATAAGTACCCCTAAGGATAACCTTGTTGATTTTTGTTGATTAGACTGGGGTATGACCAATGCAATTGACTAGGTGTTAAAAAAACACAGTTATCTCACCATTGGGAGATTTGATGTTGGAGGCTTCAGAATACGTATGTGCACAGGCTGTAATGCTGTCTTATCATTTGTGGCATAATACTGATTTTTCTCATGCTTGTATGAATTTGTAATGTAAAAATCTGAAATTTTGTTTGAATAATGTCTGCAGAATTTTGGCCCGTCACCAGCTGCAGATGTTGAAGAGATGAAGGCTGTGATGTTTCAACTGATCTGCTTCTTTCCAGTTGTCTTGGGCATCATTCAGTACATCTCCTGGTCACAGTTTATGATTCGACGTAAAATTGTTGAACGCCACATTATTCTTGAGGAAAGTGTATGATTAACCACTGATAGGCATCTGTTGTATACTTGTGAAAGGCAATGTTTGGGTACTTTATACAGGGTGTATATCATGGTCTTTCTTGGGTGTTGGTTTGTATGACTCTATAAATAAATAAAAGCCAGTTACTAAATTCAAAGTAAATGTGCCATATTTTTGTACTTGGTTGTGAGAATATTTTTGTACTTGGTTGTGAGAATACATATTGCTGTTAGACTAGCTTAAGGCTGAGAGAGGCACTGGTAAGGACCAAGACACCAGGTGGTGGGGAAGAGGGAAACTGGATGCCTAATGCCACATGTAATTACCAGGGTGAATTTGTTTACAACAAACTGTTCACACCATCATGAAATATTAATTCATGCTTTTGTTTATAAATATTAATTTATGTGCTTTTGCTGTTAATGATAATGGTGCTTTATGACTTGAGGGCCTTTTTTGGTCTACAGCCCAGTTTGTTGTCTTTACTGTTATTGAAGCTAAGTAGACCGTCAGACTAGTTTCTTTCTAACAGTTTTTTTGGAAAGAATTACAAGCTCCAGTTGTATGTGTGTGCGTGTGTGCATGTGTGTGTGTGCAGATTTTCATCTTGAAGGAGTTTGTCTTTATATGGGTCCTCTGTAATTTTGGGTTTACATCTGCATTCCAGAACACCACACAGAGGCTAGTGAGTTCACAACTAATCACTTTGTCTGTAGAACTAGAAGCTATTTTTGTATGTCTTTAGCCCTGCAATTGACATTATGACACAGTGCATTGTTTAAATGGAAGGGTATGCTGTGCAAATTGACAGATGTTTGTTTACATGGTTTTAATAATAATTATTCCCTTTGCCACCCTCAAAGTGAGGCCATGGAAGTATGATGTCCTACCCCTTTCTGGAATCTCAGGGCTGCCATTTGATTCCTTTCCTATCTCCTCTCTTACTCTTTAGTCTTCTTGCTCCTTCTGTCCTGTCAGTTTTCTGCTAATGGTCCATTCTCCTGACTTTTTTCCAGAATTTTCTCAAATTTTGTTTTTTGTTTTTGTTAAGAGTAAAGAGTTGGCCTTTTTTTTAAGAGTAAGGCTTTTTTTTGTTTGGCTTTTGTTAAGCAGGTAGGACATGATAGTTGGTAGGCTGCTGCCATTGCTACCATCATCGTTATTATATCATTATATGTTGTTTATTATCATCACCATCATTAACTTGTAGTACAGGCACTTCTTATCAGTCGCTTTTTAGTTTTGTCATGATGTTAAACTGCTTTTAACAGATATGTACTTCCTTGCAAAAGTCTTGTTATTTGTGAGTAACACTGTAAACATTGAATTTTTGTTTGAATTTTTATTAACCACTCTTTGTGCTGATTAGGCTTCTGGGTTCATCAGTCTGGGTCGAAATATATATGATCTGCTGAACATAATTATATAATTGCACACAAATTAATTCTAATGATAATGAAGAAGAGAGAACAGGATGAAGTGTCTCAATTTAAAACTGAAACTTGTGTTGCAAATGTGTTATCAAAGACCGTAATTTAGCAGACGCTGTTACTTCCCAGAATGGGCAGTGGTAGTGACCTTTATGGTCCCATGGGTATTGAAAAGCAGTGGTACATATACATTTGTATTTGGACCTGATGCAAGTTGATTAGTCAGGTGCTGTTCTGGCACAGTTATGGTTATTTCTGTTCCTGTTAGCATTCATTTGAATGGCTGCATCATAGATGTTCATAGTCCTCAGCAGCCTCATCATTTTTTTTTGCTTTTTGACTCTTATGAATAGGCAGTGATTGGTGTTCTGCTTGCTATGGCAAAAGCTTTATAAATTGAAATTATTCTGGTTGTATTTCAAAACTACCTCATACAAACTTTGCATAAACTTGATGTTACCATTGTTAACTTTGACATTAATTTAAGGTTACACTGATGCTGTAAAGGTCAAACTGAAGTTCTGGGGGATTTTTTCTCATCAAGTTCTGATTTAAATGAGTTCAAACTTTATATGGGTAAACCATGCACAAAATGCTTTTTGTAACTTCATAGATTAAAGGAGCTATGCAGGCCAAACTTGTGTGCTTTGAGCAGGTTAATAGAACATAATCTGCAGTAAAGGTTTTGTGATTGTTTATGCCATTGATTCTATATTGATATTAAAGAAGTGACCTTTGTGGACACCATCAGTAACACTTGTTTTATGAACTCATTATTGTGTTGTGCGCTTTATTCCCTTCACTTCTTTTTGATGCCATAATGGTTGACTGGATGTAAAACACCAAATTACTTCTCTTTTTTTGACATCACCAACATGTCTTTGGCTCGTGGATGGAACAGCAGGAAGCTGTCAGTTCTATGTACAATTCACAGAAGAAATACATATAGATTGCAATTCTTTTTTGTCACTAATTGTATTTATTTCTGTGTAATGAATATTTGATGATTTTTTCCCCAGCCAAATTTGAGAAGGCCATTAACATTGACACATGTGATTTCTGGTGTGATGCTACCTTTAACAGAGGCTTTTTTGTTGTTATTGTTTTTCATGTGTTTTTGTTAATGTTTAAGAGAGGATCTGTGAAACTTTGCATGATGATACTTTGATAGTCTCCTTTGAGCATAAAGTCATAGTGCCTCTAGAAATATCAAAGGGAAGTGAAAATGGTGCATTCTTAAGTTGTGGGTGATCAAGTTCAAACCTTTAAATATTTGTCACATAAATCTTGTGGACAACAATGTAGGCACAACATGCTTTGCATAATTTGCCTCAAATTTCATGGAGACTTGATGTGGCTGGACTTGGCAAAGCATTAGGTATTTTCAAAGTAAGGCCTTCAATAATCTGCATTATAATAACCTTCATTACGTTTCTTGATTTTATAAATATTTACATCAATTTTAATGACTGTAAACCATTTTTAAGGCGAAATGTGAGTTGAACAACTTTGCTAATGTGAGTGGCTTGGTATTTGCTCTTCCTGTCTTCACAAGCAATGAATATTCCTTCACCCAAACTGTGCACATGATGGGGTTTAATTCCTTTTCATTTTGGAACTGTGGGGGATAATTGAATTGGTTTAATTTACCTGATCTTATTGGATGATTAAATGATTTTATAATGAGTATTTGTATTTGCCAGCTCTGAAGTTTTTCTGTTGTTTGTTTGCTTGCATATATGTGTGTATGCATGGATATATTTGTGGAAGTGCTCATGTGTATGCATGAGTGTGTGTGTGTGTGTGCGTGTGCGTGCGCACTACCCATCCCCCCAAAAAAACAACAACAACAACACATACACACACAACCCCCCCCCCCCCCCCACTATTCCTTGCAAATACAAAAATGAGCCATGTGCTTTTCCATGGAAAACCAGGTGAATTGGTGGTTTATTGATGAAGAAATTGCTGTTTTGAGTCTTTTATCTTTGAGTAAATATTTGTAATATCAAAACTGGTGGATGCTGATCAAATAGTACCTCTACAGTTCATGAGATGAGTGAATAAAGTTCCTAGCTTTATGACACATGACAGCATTCTCACTGTCACATGCACACATGTGTATGTACATGCATGTGCACACACACACACACACTCTGTGATATGTGTGTGTAGGGTAGTAAGTTCCTGAAACAATTGCAAAGTTTAAAACATTACTTTCCAAATGGGTAGAAGATATCAAAATACAAACATATTAAAGATTTTGTTTAATATGCCAGTTAAAATTTATTTTTGAATTTGTAAAAGCAGTTGGTTGAGTGAAACTTAGCAGATTTGGTTCTGAGAAAAAAAGGAGTGTCACAGGTGGCCTGATGCAAACAGCAGCCTTTTGGATGATTTTCCTCCCAGGAGTGGTGAACACAAACCTCATGCTGAATAACGTCCGTCAGTTGGACTGCAATATGTAAAAGAAAAGAAGATTTCTGATAAAAAGTAAGTACTATTATGTCAATGTGAAGTTTTGATGCTGTACATGTTGTTCACACACACAGGCACACACACACACACTCTCTTGCTCTCTCTCTCACACTCACACACAGGCGCGCATTTTGTTTTTATGTGTAATGCAACATCCCCCCTCCCCCCCATTTTTTTTTTAGCAACAAAAATGCTGAAGTAACATAAGCAACATCACACAAGCAAAACCCTATTTTAGGAGGTTTGTTTTTGTTTGTAGTCTCAATTCAATTCATAAACTTTAATCATCCCACAAGGGGCAATTTTGTTGTGGTCATGGCGGGCTCGTAAAAAATACATAAAGTTAAGAGAACAATACAACAAACACAACACCACCAACAAACGTCTGCTTTTCCATTTGGCATACAGAATGATTTTCGCTTTGGTTTTAAAGTAAAAAACAACTAGCAAACAAACAAGCAGTTTTCTCCGTGCAAGAGGATTAATTTTTTTAATTTTTTTAATTGTGAAAAAACACAAAAAAAAACTCGAACCAGTTTCGTGCGAAACCAACAAACAAGTGAGTCAATCAGGGCTCGAAAGACGTCACACGTATCGCCTATGGTAGCTCGCACCTGGTATGGAGTAAGCTACGGTACATCAAGGGGAACAACTTTTTATGTTTAAAGGGAGATAATTCTCACTCTTTTGCGTCTGGGACAACAAACGGTTCTTAACGCCATTTTTGCCGATTGATTCGTGAAGGTCAAGATAGGTGCGGTAATTTTTATGTCTGTTGTGTTGAAAGACTAACGTATTGTTTCAATTATTTGCTATTTTGCAAATCTGTACATTTTGCAGTATCACTGCAATTTTTTATTAGTTTTTGAGTTTGGAAACAACTTATAGTTTCTTTGTTGTTGTGTTGCCGAGTTAGTCACGTTCACCCGTTTTACCAACTGCAGAGCATAAGAAATGATCAACTTGTCACGTAGTTGACAGTTGAGTTACTGGACGCGTCTGTGATCAGTTTTCTTTGTCCGGGACATGAAAAATGAATAATTGTGAAGAAGCTGACTACAATGTTCATTTGACTTCACATTAGTATTCAGTCACTACTTCAGTAGTACTACTAATTGTGGTAACCTCAAAGACTCCTTGTATCCTTTAACGTAGGACTCGTTCTTCTACTAGTGTTACTGTTACTAGTGTTGGTGTTATTCTTGTGTTACTCTCCTGTAATTGCTGTCCTTGCAGTGCCAGTGGTGTCAGAAACGGAATCAGTGTGTGGTTATCATCAACAGTCAAACTGCTTGCCTTGTTCATTAGATAAAAGTAGAACTCATTACTCGGTACTCGGTAGCGCCGGTAAAAATTCCCATCAGTGGCAGAAAGTCTGATTGTGTTCACATAAAAGTGACAGTTTTCCAAGTTCTCGGGAATAGTTTTCATTTCAGCACAAGACCTTGCTTCTTTCTAGCTGGCCATGCCATTGTGGCTTGGATACCTGAGTCAGTTAAGAAGAAAATGAATGGCAATTACTGAATTAGTTCACTCTTGTTGATTCTTCTCAGAATTGAACAGTTCCTGCATGGTGTCATCCAGTTTTAAAAGTTAGTGGCTGTAAAAAAAAAATTCTCAAGCATTATTTAGTGAGTCAACAGTTGGAAGTCTTGGCCACCCAATGACCATTGCAGCAGAAAACAATAACCTTGTACTGTAGTTGTAGTTGTTGCTGTGTACAATGAAAAACCTTGGATAATGCTATGATAGTACCTTTAACAGCTCACATCATTATGGTCAATTAGTGACCTTGACCATTTTTCAAAGTCACACTGTGACTGACACTGACTGGCACTGTTACACTACAGTGTTAGTGTCACAGTGATACCGTCCTGGATACTTTCTCATTAATTGCATTCCTGTGGTCAGATTCAAACTTTTTGTGGTAGTTATTATGTTGAATACATTTGGCTACTAAATTAAGCAGTTATAATTCTCTTTTTGAGTTTGTGATCATAATAGTACAAATCTGGAAAATAAGTGAAACGCTGAACAAAACTTTACATATCTAGGGCTTTGATTGACATTGACAAATCTGGAATATAGTGGAAAATAAGTGAAACTCTGAACAAAACTTTACATGTCTAGGGCTTTGATTGACATTGACAGAGACAGTGGTTTAAAGAGATCTTTTGAGGGAGATAAATTGCGATAATACATGAGCAGATTACTGTTTGAATAGGCAAATTTGTTTTTAATTTTATGGTACATCAGTTATCCAATGCAACAGCAGCACTTTTCTCATAGTCAGAGGCTGTTTTATGTTTAACTGTAATTTGTCATTTTTAAACTAGTGCATGATGCTAATCTTCATTGTGCTTTTCATTTCTGTACTAACTTGTAACACTGACAGTCACATTTTCTTTGATTCCAAGGTCAGTTTTTCTTAAAAACAAAGCAAAATATTCTGAGCTGGTTCAACTTCTCGAGCACACTTCAGAGTCATTATCACAGTCTTTAACAGTCACAGCACAGCATTTTAAAGTCACAGTCTTTAACAGTCACAGCATTTTTAAATGTTACACTGAAACAGGTATTGCCACTTTTAATGTTTAAAAAATCTTTTTCAAAAATTGTGTACTGGATGGTCAAAAACTGAATGATGAAACAGAAATGACATGATATGATTTTTATGTACACAAATTGTAAAAAGGACAATTTCTTAAGTTAAAAAATAAATATGGCTACCATTTAGGAGTTTAGGATATAGAAAACTACTGAAGTGCTACATATTTCACTGAGCAAGATATTGTGTGTATGTCGGTGTGCTTTTGTTTTTAATGGGAGTTTCTGTAGCATTTGCTGTCCTTGTTAATAATTTAGTTAAATACACTAGAATTTAATAGATTTCTTTCTAAGGTTAAAAAAAGAAAAAAAGAATGCAGTGTTTGATATTTGTTGTGATTGATATATGTAAACTTTGTCATGTGAATTGTGGTGTCAGTTTAATGCCTGGTGTCTGTGTAACTTAAGACAATAATATAAAGTGAGGCTGCATTTTTTAATATTGCCCTATTAGTATTACAGTATTAGTAATCCCAGATCTGTTCACCAGTTTATAGCAATTTATTATGGTCATGAGAAAATCCTAAGTGACAGCAGGAAGTTGGATTTTCCTGCTTTGGACTTGGAGTCATCTGAGCATTTGTGCTTGCCCTTTTTTCATAATTTCTTTCTCTGAGTGAAATTACTGAAAATGGATTTCATTTTTTCAAATTAAGAAGGTCCCATTCTTTGTCCCTAGACAGTTTTGAGTGCGGGGAGCTGACCCAGCAAGCCAAACAATTTGGGTATGTATACTTGAACTGAAGACCAGTGTACCTCTAAAATGTATTAGGCAGAAAAATCCAAATGACCCTTAGTATTGTATCTTTTAGTACCAAATGTGGCTGAACTTGTCTTTTTGCAGCATCCACATTGTACAAATGTTGAAAGATTTTTCATTGAATTAAATCAGTAACAAAGTTTCATTTTATGACCACAGCATTTTTGATGCAGCTCTTTGCGTTAAAATGGCAGCTTTCAGTTTCACCAGTAGTGTTTGGGCTAATTTTTAAGTGTTAGTTGCCTTGGATTCTTGTACTTTTAGCACTGTTGTTACAATTCTAGAACTTCTGCAAACTCAAATTCCAAATCCAGTTTCAAATATAATTCATGTTGAGAGTCACAAAGTTGAATCTTTATTTTAATAAACACATAAAATGGTGAATATGTATGGCTGCTTTTTCAAATTGTGTCTCTGTGTCCTACTGTTTGACTCGTAACTTTATTCTTCATTATTGAGTGAGCTATTAGTATTACAGTATGAGCAGACTGTATGGAGTTGAGAATTGCCTACATTGCCTATTCTTGACTTGAGCAGGTATCTGGTGCCATATACATGTGCCTCGGACAACACATAAACCCCAGTGTTGAAAACATGCCTTGCCAATTCTCTCTCATTAAGCCCAATTTACTCGTTACTAATTATACTGTGTTATTTTGTGTAGGTAATGTCTTTGTCGATCATGCCAAACAAAGGAGATTATGAAGTGAAGACGGCCCCTTTTGATGCCAGATTCCCCAACCAGAACCAAACGAGGTAAGGACCTTTTTACAAGTACAACAAGCTGATCAAGAAGCAGTTGTCAACCATGCCACATCCAGGTCTGTTTACTGGTCACCGGATAACAAACCATAGACTTGAAAGTGGCATGGTTGACGATTGCTTTTTGATCTACTAAAAAGGGTCACATGATAAATAAATGTGACCGAGTCAGATGTAAATTGTAATCATCAGTGTTTCCCCCATTTGCAAACAGGGGAAAAACACTGATGAATACAATTTACATGACTGCAGTCCTTTTTTATGATTTGTATTCTAGTTTGTTTTCATTGCTCCAGAAATACATCTGCCTGGTTACTACTATACTAGGGCAGAGGCACATGTGTGTATGTGCATATATTATATGTGCGGCGTTAGTGATGTAGGTCTTGCCATTTGACTTTTGTGGTTTGAATTGCTTGTAATAGATTTTTGCTTGCAATGTCTGAACTAATAGGAATAGTTTGAATTCTGTACCATTTGCTGAGCTCAGTTTTTGTGTTAGAGTTCTACACTTTACAAATATTTTGTCATTACTACTATCCGTTTGTCCCATACATGTCAGCTAGCTGTGTGGTGTAATAGTTGGACTCTCCCGCTAGCGATCCAAGTTCAAATCTGAGTGGAACTTATATTTTTCTTTTGTTTTTAAATCTATAAAAAAAAATCAGCTGCTGCAACACCACCAACGTTGAAAATGGGCCACCTTTTTTTTTCTTCTCCCTTTGTGCATATGTCTCTGTGTCAACACCAACATGGTTGAAAATAGCTTCAGAGCTTCCATGCCCCATTGTCATTGATCAATTTGTGCAGGGGTCAACACGACACACTTGGCCAAGTCATTTAGACACTAGTACCCTCTATCGTATGCAAGTTTAAATCTCAGTGGAGTCAATTTTTTCTTTTATTTCAGCTTCTGCAACACTGTGGGACAGACTTAATTCCTTTTTGTCTGCATGTGTTTGTGTAATAGCCCAGTTTTTATTTTCCAGCGCTTTATTTTCATTGGCCATGACATTACTGTGTCAGCCATTTCTGTGGAAAATATGCCTAAAGAGAGTATATTGCTAGTTTATTATTCAGGAAAATTAACATCATTGCAAAGTTCAGTTGCTTCATACTCTGTTACTTTGTTTATGCTGAATAAAGAATTTTTCTTCCTGTCAATTTCTTCCATTATGTGTATACATAATACTCATGTTTATTAGCAGTAACTGAATAAGCATCACTGCACATTGAGCATCCTTCACAATGGATCATGTTAATTGTTCTGACTTGTCCTTTTGCATTCTTTTTTCAGGAACTGCTGGCAAAACTATGTTGACTTTCACCGCTGCCAGAAGATCAAAGGCGAAGACTATGAGCCATGCAATTATTTCAAGCGTGTCTATAAATCTCTGTGTCCAAATGCCTGGGTAAGTCATGCTGCTGTGTCTTGTACACTTAAATTGGGTATTGTCCACCAGTAAATAAAAAAACTGTCTGCACAAGTGTTCTGGGCCTCATTCTGTTTCTGATTTGGATTAGAACAACATGAAAGGTCATGCTGTGGCAATGAGAGATGTAGCTGCAGATTACTTTGCTTGATAGGTCTGGGACCTGTGGGGTTTGAACAAAGTTCACATCAGCTATGCTAGCAAGGTGGTACTGGGCATATTTGGGCAGCGCACTACTCAAGGAAGTAAAGTCATTCATTCTGAGAACAAACGAAGTCGTTTACTACATGCTTGTCAATTTTTTTCATGTGCACATGGTAGCGTACTCCAAGTCTCGTGCTGCCATAGATAAAATTTAAATTCCGTCGCAGTGCACACAAGTAGTGTTCTCTGAAAATGACGTCACCACAGCTGAATACTGGCAGGATTTTTTCTTTATTTTTATAATGCAAATCATTTTGGGAATCACAGCAAGACATTCACACAACGTTGGTCTTTATTGATCAGGTTCGCTGTGATTTTGTACCAGGTTGGAAATGAAAGAGTAACTTGCGAATGGAATGGAATACTGGGTCTTGGATGTGTGTGTGTCATGGGGGATGGGGTGGGTGCATTTTGTTTTGTCAGCCTGGTTGAAAAAAATTACATAGGCATGAATTAAATGCATTTCTCTCTCTGTTAAGATTAATTTTCAGTGCATGTTCTTGGTTTCAGATAGAGAAATGGGATGAGCAGGTTGAGAACGGCACCTTTGCGGGCAAGATATGATCCCTTGGGCTGGATACAGCTAGCCGTCATGCTCATGTGATCTAATCTATCTTGGTCAAGTGTGTTGAGAGAAACATGATTCCCATAGTCTAAGTGATGCTTGAATGTACAAGTGGTTGACGTTGTTTTGGGCACAGTCAGTTTACTGGTCCTCAGGTGTTCTAATTAAAAGCAGCAGTCCACACTGGTGAAATAAATAGATTGTTCCAATTTTACATGCTTTGAATTGTGTGCATTAACATGCTTTGCATGCACCTATGTGATCCTTTGAGTTAGTGTTACAGGTAGGGTTTGTTCCTTCATTCACTTAAGGTTTTTTGGTGCATTGTTTTTCTCCTTTCCAGCATGGTATAATTATCATATTATCACGTCTACTCAGGAGGGGGGGAATGCATGTGTGCCATATACTTCAGGGGTTAATTTTTCGGTCCATAAGTAAGGGAACATTTTTGATTTGCGCAGGGGGGGAAAATGTGAGTCTGTGTAATGATCAATGTTAGGAGCTAGTGGCTGGCCAACAGGGGCCTTGATATTGCCAATTTTTCAAGCACTGTCATTGGCATCAAACTTTGCGGGATGATAGTCCCTACTAAATTTAATCAGTTCATATCACTTTTTGTGACCTTGACTTTATTTCAAAGTCACACTTGAAACTGTTGCATTTTTCAGTAGTCTTATGCAATCAAATTCAGATTTAGTGTGACCAATAAATACATAGGCTTGATTGCAGGGTCTTATGCAATCAGATTCAGACTTTATGTGATTATTAAATAAATAGGTTTGATTGCAGATTAAATGCCATTGTTGACATGGAGCTGTTCAAGGGAGATCATTGGCATATTTCATGACTTCTGTTGGCACTGGTTAAGCAAGATATAACTAGAGAGCTCTCAGCCCATTGTACGAGGTTTGATGACTTTGAAGTGAGGTCAAAGTCACGGGTGTGTTGACAAAATAAAACAGGTGGTAAATCTTGCTAATTTCACATTCAGTGTACTTTTATATATAAATTGTGCATGGTTGTAACATGCACATTATGCCTTCTGTGAGAGGTTTTCAGACTGCAGAAGTCATGACATTAGCCCTTTGTCACTCTAAATGAGATCTTTCAAAATTTGCATTGGGCTAGGCTGCACTAAACTTAACATTTACATATGCGTGCAACCTGTATTTCAAGGTGACATTGGCAGCAAAAGGGTGAAACTGAAGTTGCATTTTGTGACAAGTTTGATCTCATTAAGTTCAAATTTTGTATGAATATTATACATGTATGTGATTGTAATCCTAAGCATACCACTTTAAGCAACTTTAGCCTTTAATTAAGGAAGGTAATTGATAAATTGTTGAAGCAAGGGCTTTGAAACTAAATATTGGATGACATCTGTCAAGCTTGACATGTTCATACTGATTTTGGTTACCCTGAAGCATTTTAAAGGTTATGGCAGAATTTAAATAAGGCAAAAGTCCCCACTCTACCCTGCATTTTGAGTGCAGGTTACCTTAGTGTTTTCTGTCTGTGTTTTTGTTTTGTTTAGTACCATGTTTGAGGGAGCAAGACAGATCTGTTCAGATGTATATAGGGTTTTGAAATGATGACAGAAACTACTTCGCAGTAAATTTTGTTACTGTCCAATCAGAAGCAGTCTGATTTGTAATTGTATACTTCTGGAAGAAGTTTCAACTCAGTTATTTGACATGAATACATTCAGTTGATTTTCAAACATGCCACAACAACTGGCATGCCTGGATGACAGAACAAGTAAACTCATCTTTGGCTTGTTTCCTTTTAATGGGACAAAAAGTTTATGGTCCTGAACCTTGCACATCTGGCATGAATTGTCAGCCATTTTCTATCATTTCCCACCAAAGCTGACTATAAAGCACTCATTCATGATTTAAGACATAAATCCCTAACTTGAAATGCACACACACACACACATACAAAATGAACAGTCAGCAGCCATCTTCATAATGGAAGCCATTTACCTCACAACCTTTTTTGTACAAGCCTCACACTGGAAATTAGTTAATAGCAAATGCTAGTTAGGGCTACAGCAAACAATATGTAGTCTTGATGGAACACTGGCATTTCTTTTGCATTTAGTATCAAAGTACTGGCAGCTTTTGCCTTACATTTTTCCCATCACTATTCCAGGAGATAACTAAAAAAAACGGGGGGTTATTTCAGACTGTTCTTCAGTCTCAGCCCTCCCTCCCCTGTCAATCAAAATCGTGCGTGCTAAAAGGTGCAGTACATCAGCTGTACATGCCACATTCTCTGCTAACAGTGAGAGGCACATTGTGAGAGTTATGGCACCATTCTGAACGTAACACTTGTAAACAAGCATGTACAAAGTGATATAATACACATTTGCAGGCAGTCATATCAAGTTGTTGTTTTTAGGGATTTGTCTCTGTTCTTTTATTTCAGTACAATAAAATGCTAACAAGTCCAGAACTTAACCCGCTCCTGTGTCATTAAATGTTGAGATATTCAGTAAATAATGCTGGCTGCTCCTTGCAGAACTAGGAAATTCAAAGGAATAGTAATCATACCTGCTAAAAAGACAGCCTTTAAATTGTGGAGAACTTGTGTCAATAAAACCACAAGAAACAAGTATGCAACAACACTTTTACTTAACAAGTATCACAGACCGCTCTTGAATGATGAGGTTTGAAAACTAGCTAAACATGTACCATGATAAATCACAGGCGAGTGAAATAAAATAGCAAACGGTGATAGTTGAGACTAGCATTGAACAAGCAAGAGAAGACCACTGGCACAGTACTGGATTTTTTTTTTTTTTAAACTGTATCATGGGTGATCATTAAGACCCAACAAGATACGAATGTCTACCAGATATAATCAACAGACATTGTCAAGTGTCATGATACTGATGATTTTCAAATTAAGACTTGAAGGGTCCCATTAAAGGAATCATGGCATTTTGGACTTGCACGGTATTATTGTAGATTTGTGATTGATGAACACACAAAACGTTAGTCTGCTGGGACCGATGAATGTTTGCCTGAGGGTACTGTACCACTGATTGTGTCGGTTTTTGACATTTGCAACCAGCTTAGATAGATGTAAAATTGCAACAGCAATAAAAAGAATTTTAAAAACAAAAGAAGAATCTTGAACGTGTCCATTTTGAACTTGCAAAATACCACACAAACCTGCTTAGTACATGAACAGTAAAAAATACTGAAATGCCTATTTGGGAAATCATCAAAAGAATTTACAGTCAGAACCCCAAACCATCTCACTTACATACTCTGTACTACCATTAATTAGAATGATCCAACACATGGTCTAGAGTAATTTTTGAGCCATGGGTGATGATGACTTAATGTTACCAGTGATTACAACAAAACCCTGCCACAAAGTGGAGTTTCTAACAGCTGACAATGTGCAATCTGATGCAGCCACCCTAGGCAGTTTGCAACATGGAGGTTGCCAATTTTCTCTAGCAACTGCCTTGGTGAATATACCAACGCCCACTTCAGTGAGCACCCTGATGACTGTTGAGAACATTGTGTTTCTCCCTGCAAAACAACCATGCCGAGAAACGACAACAAAATGTAGATCCGATCACGTTCTTGTTAAGGGCTATGATCCACTTTTGATCATGGTCATATGACTGCAACATGATCTAGCATGTTACCAGCAGATGTCCTGTACCATGCTATGCCACACGTCTGTGCACTGATTGATGGAAAGGCAACTGTTGCTGTTGAATGGCAGACACCAGCAACAAAGAAAGTGCAGCACTGGTAATATTACTATTATCCTGTCAGAGGCTAGGACAAAAGTTGTTACATCAGCATTTGTATGAGGAAGCAAAAATAGATACAACTTTTATGGCGTTCATATTATAGTCTCAGTTAATTAATAAAATTTAACATTACATGCTGGTAGCAGGCTCGGCTTATTAATGCCTGTTGGTTATATGATGTGTGATTTTCACTGGCTATCCAACATGTGTCGGATCAGAAGCTCAATGGCGATAACATAGTCTGTCATTTTTTCTAGCAACTGATCATGTAGTCGTATGATCATGGCCTTAAGTGAGTAACCCTTGACCCTTTTTAAGTCATTTACCAATAATGCGCACAAACAAAACATTCTGAATGAGCAATCAAATCCATGTAAAAACACAAGAGGACATTTCTGATTCTTAGTGATAACCCACTGAAGAAGGACGGAATAAAAATGATGATATGCAACCTGTAAACTTTCCACTCTGTTCGATAAATAACATTCTGCAGCAGAACAAGCAGCAAACACTACCACGCAACGCTTGCTTTCCAATTAATCCAGTCACCACACCACAGCAGACACACAAGGTAAAAGTCATTCATGTCACAAAGCTTGCAGACATCTCTTTGCCACTGGAACAATGGGCCATCACCTTCGACGCTTGTTCATTTCTGTCACACCAGTCTTGGGCCTCAACGCTGCAACACAAAGTGAAAATGGTGGATGGGTGAGCATAAAGTGGCCGAAAAGCACACTGTGAAAGATGATGCTGTGTTCAGTTCCATGACCGCAGGGTTTGGTTGTACCCTAGGACCAGGAGGGTCAAAGAGAAATATAAGCTCAACTCAATGAGAGTTTTCCCCCATGCTGCGTGATGCATGACTGCAGTGCACAGCTGCTGGCAGAAGGTCAACTGACAAAGGTGTCATTTGTTCTGTGCCTGAAACTGCTGCATTAACACAATTCCTTACTATTGTTAGTGAAGAAGAACTGCAGCAGAGCCAGGACAGCAGGAAAATCTGTCCTCACTTATTTTATTCGCTGTAAGACCTGTGCTGCCTTGATATATATGGTGGAGATGAGCAATAATTAAATCTGAATGGCAGCCAATGCAAAATTCAGTTTATCCCCCTTTCCACAAAAGGGGCAGAACATTATGAAGGGGGAATAACTTGGATTCTAATCAATGCTATTGAGAACTAATGTCTGTTGTATAATCGCATGACTTAAGCTAAATGTGAAATGTTTCTCATGCGGCTTGACTAATTCAAACTCTTGTCCCTCAAGTATTTGTGCCTTGTGCATGTATGTACTCCAAGATGCATTATCACTGCACTGTCAGTTTTGTAACATTCAGTTAACACTGTGTGCTTTAAGCTCCTGGTGCACATCCATTTTGTAGACGTGCAGTATATACGCTGCTTCTAAGTGACCAAATCTACCCTGATGCACCAGTACTAAGTGATCAAACCAACCCCGATACACTGCTTTCAAGTGACCAAACCTCTGATACACTACTTCTAAGTGACCAAATCTACCCTGATACACTGCTTCCAAGTGACCAAACCTACCACGATATACTGCTTCCAAGTGACCAAACCTACCCCAATCCACTGCTTCCAAGTGACCAAACCTACCCTGATACACTGCTTCCATGTGACCAAACCTACCCTGATGCACTGCTTCCATGTGACCAAACCTACCCTGATACATTGCTCCCATGTGACCAAACCTACCCTGATTAACAGGTTTTCCCGAGCTGGCTTTGTTGGGGTCAGCATGCTTAGTGATGATCTTCTTGTCATTCAGCAGCTGCACATCCTGGTCCTCTGTCTGGTTGCTGAAAGCAGGAAAAATATCCCTTCTGTATGAATACACTGTAGTATGCAGGAACACGTATGTGTGTGTAAGCCTTATGGTTTCTGTGGACATTAAGCATCATGTTTACTTAATTATAAAAGCAAAAAGAAGAGGGGTGAAAGCAAATACTGTTAGGTACTGTGCCACAGCATAGCTACTGACGGCACATGTGCTAGGCTAGAATTAACATTTAACAGCAGAGAAAGAAAAATGCAGCAGCTTACTTGATGACTGTATTCTTCTCACGCTTCACAATGTCTGGGTTGTCAGTGAAGAGAATGGTATGGTACTGCTGTGGCCCCTGGCAGGTGGGCAGAATGCCTCTGGCACCGGCCTTCACCGCCTGCACTGTGCCGTTGTATACCAGTAAGTCGTCCACCAGAAGCTGAAAGTGTGCAATGTTAACAGTACAAAACTGTGACAATTGGTAATAATGCCTTGAACTTCACTATAATTAGTACAGTACACCAGTAGGTCGTCCACCAGAAGCTGAAAGCATGCAATGTTAACAGTACAAAACTGTGACAATGTGGTGATAATGCATCTAACTTCACTATAATTAGTACAGTACACCTGTAATTCCTCCATCAAACACAATGTCAGTGGTAGGCAGCAGATGCTTCTTTATTGTACAGCAGCAAGTTGCCCACCACATCAGAGCACAGCATGGAACCCTCTACACAGTACACTGCTGTTAATTTAATCTAAACACATATGTAATGTTTGTGGTTGTTGTAGGTTGCTTGTTATTGGTTGAAGTGTGTCATTCCATCCATTCAGTCAATCAAAGCCAAAGGCAGTCTTCAACGCTGAAAGCTCTTTATTCCCGTTTCAATCTCTCTTGTATTCTCTTTCGCTCGAGTCTTTCTTTCTCTCTCTCACAGGCACACACACACATTCTTGTCATAGTATATATACCACATGGTCATCTGAGAACACCTCAGTGTTCAATGGAACCCATGCAACACACAGTCGTTCAATCCACTGACCATTTGCTCATCCAGTTGCATGAAAACATTCACATTCACTTGATCATTCACTTATACACTGTCATTACCACAGGCACACGCTATCATACCACTACACATAAAAGGTTAAAAATAATCAATAGCACTCTATTTAACCTTTTAAATTATGTGTTTGGATCTTGCTTTGGAATGCTAGCAGTCATTTTTGTTTCAATTTTGCTGTTAATGACCATGGCCTTGCATCTGACTGGTGTTTTCCTGCTCTGGTCCAACAAGGAATGAATGCTGTGAAGGTTGTATAAACTCAACAAGTTAATAACCAGTGAGAACAACTTACAGCAAAGTCTTTGACACCTCGGATGGGTGTTTTGCTGTAGTTCCATATTTTGATCAGTGACACTGTAGTAGGCTGGTCAAAGATCACGTACACTCGATTCAGCTGAAAACAGAAAAAGAAAGATTGATAGACTTCACAACATGCTGTCTACACAAAGCACATGTACATGCTTTTAAAGACAAATGAAACATAAAACAAGGCAGAAAAAAATCAAACTATTTCTTTGCGTAGATTTCCCTGATACCATTAATTCCACTAAGCAAACCATCGGCAATTCAATTTTTTTTTAAACGGATGCTTTCACCCACAAATCTGTTTACTGAAGCAATGCCCGTGAATACTCACCACCCCTGGAAGAATAGGAGCCAGCCACATGTGGCGACCATCCATTGTGTCGTTCACTCCATCTATCAATTTGTCTGGCGTCCGAATGTCATTCTGTATCTGCTCCAGAACATTCACACTGTTTGGATGAGCGGAGATGTCTGAAAACACAATCAACTGTTTCAGCACCAGTGAAAAACATCAGGAAAACACAACCGCACGGCTCCATAAATGCATGCCATTCTAGGCATGAAGGTTTCATCATGATGCCAATCTAACCAAAGTCAACTAAGGCACCTGACTGGCAGAGCCTGTGTCTGACTGGCAGAGCCTGTGTTCTGAAACTGTTTCATGTCCATGACTGTGCTGCAATCTGTGCACCATAGATTATAGTAAGGAGTACATGCACACCAGTATTACACTTGATTTCTTTAATTCAGATGTATTTGCTATGTACTCATATAAATTATTTTTTGCTGTGAGCAAATTCATCCTCAAGTGACCCTGCTTGGTTTACAGGATGTTAAAATCCAAGAATAATTTCTAATTTCACACACACACACTCACATGCATGCACACACACATACTGGGCTTTAGGGAAATGATCACCCCAAAAGATCCCAGGGTACAGCAGATGCAGCTTCCCTCCAGGGTCAGGTTACTCAGAGCAGAACTACTGGGAGAGACAAAGCTACACAAACGGCATCTTCAACACAAAGCGCCAGTCACGGAAAATGCTGCTGGTTGAAATGTCCACCCAGTCAGGGTCAGGAAACTACAAAGAAAAATACACACAAATCAACTCACTGGACTCAGTCATGGCAATTTTGTTGAAAGACGTGTCATAGAACTCTATGCCGTTGAGTCCCACGTAGTAAGGATCTCCCCAGGTTGAGAACAGCTGCAGCTGATAGATGACTGGCCACAGGTCAAGGAAGCCATCCTCACCAAAATCATCATCAAGCAGCAGAACCAACAACATCTGTACTCAGTGCTTTATTCACAGGAGAACAAACAGCGAGAGTGGCAGAAAAAGGTTCATTGGGTGTCACCACAGACCATTCTTCATGAGCTAGGTCAGGGCAGGCTACACGACCAAAAGCAAAGATGGGTTTTGTCCTGACATATACAGTCATTCTTAATGCACTAGGTCACGATGGGCTAATAGGGAAAAAACAAGGATGGGTTTTGTCCTGACATATACATTCTTAGTGAGCTGGGTCACAGCAGGCTACAAGCAAAGATGGATCAAGAACGAAGATGCACTTCCATTTTTGCAACATGGTTTTTGATCCTCCGATACAGAACCCAACCTCACTTTTGATCTTGGTCACCCTTGGTAACCCCCCTCCTGAATATTCCTCAGAATGGTCCATGGATAAAACAAAAAAAATCTTTAGATAAAAACAACAGTAACACCACATTCTGTTCAGAATTTTCGGTTTTCTTTCTTTGCTACAGAAACAATGAAGAATTCACAAGTTTATTCATTAGGAAAGTTCGCTTAGAAAAGGATACACCCACATGGCATCGGTACTGAATCAGAACCATTCGCATTTCTGAAACAAAAACAAAAAATTGTGAAGAACATATAAATCATATCATCCAAAAGCGAACCATTAAAAAAAATCTTTTGCACAGAAACATGAATCAGAAGGCTGCGCAACAATTCACAATTCTGTAACAGAAAAAGAGTTAGTATCCTCCATTGCATAATATCTTCACAATGGTAATGGCAGTGTAGTCCACAGTGATGTATGCTTCAACAGGTGAAGTTTGTTTTGTTTCTCTCAGTGTGGAGCAGTAAACTGTCAATGCACATTTTCTAAACACTGTTAGCAATGAAAAGTGCACACACCATACCACACACACTCTCTCTCTCTCTCTCATCTGTCCAAATTAAAGCACTCATTGATTCCCAAACAAGGGTATAAGGAAAGAAAAAGAAAGAGTGTCATTTTTGCATTGTTCTGTTTTAAAATTAAACATAATGAGACTGTTAACTGCTTCATTGCTTAATAACAGTCTCATTATAGCTACCCTTGTACTGGGCAAAAAACTAATCTTTTTTTAAAACCTTTTTCTTATTTAAAAAAAAAGAGATATAACTTTCTAAAGTTTTACATTGTTATTATTGCATGGAAATGACTAATCCAGTATTTCAAGACCTGGGTCACTATGTGCACACATATTCATAGGCACAAGTAGGCAGGGAAACAGCTCCGCACCCAAAATCTCACCCAGCGATGCCTTAGACTTCATTAGAGCAGAACGAAAAGTATGAGAGCTGTGCTTCATCAGAGTGCAGTAAACCTCACCCTTGCACGGTCTGTCCAGAGCTGGAAGGGGTGAAGTTGATTTCCTGGGCAAAGTCAAAGTGGCAGTTCCCAGGGCCCTTGCGCACCAGGAAACCCTCAGCCGGTGATATTACGTGATCATTCACCGACACATGGACGATGCGAGCCTGGAAGAGAAAAAACAAAATGGTGCATGGTGCGAATTCAATCCATGTGACATTCATCTACCTTTTGGCAAGGCCAGCAGCATGAAGGAGAATGTGAGAAGCTGAAACTATGTTACAGCAAATGCACAATCACCAAATAGTTCTAGCTGCCTGGAAACAGGGATAAACCCAGCCTTTAATTCCCACTGCTCTCATACATACTCTCTTACTGTTGAATTGCTAGTGTATCTTAATTTAATCAAAATTATTTCAGATAGTAAGGCGTGTGCTGTTTTGTGGATTGTCAGTTGTTCCTTTACTCTTGTCATATTTCCTATTTGTTTATTGGTTTGTAAAAGGCGCTTGTTTAAAAAACAAATTATTACCATGATTTTTACTTAAAACAAAATTTAAAAATCAGTTGGTCATAACTTTAGTCTTTGCAACTGCATTACCTAGATCCTGTTTTTTTAATGCATATATTTCTTATATATATATCAGCTATGTATTGAGCTGATATGTGAAGCTGTACTGTGCTTGGAGCTCGTTTTTGCAGAACTGGGACAGGCGCATTATAAATAAAATTTATTATTATTATACATGCCAGCATATCCGTGCCAGCCAGAAGCAGTTGGATGTGTGCGTTTTGGGGTTCTTGTTTTTTTGCACACTTTTATGAAAACTGCTCAAACTTCTGTGTCAAACGAGCTCATCAAAGTTTACTAGTGAAGTCGAAACTTTACTGCACTGAGGAAGTTCTGCATAAAGCATAGGCGTGACTTCAACACAAGAAAAAAAGAAAAAAAGAGAAGAAAACAAAAAAGGAAGTTCACATTTTGGAGGTGACGGAAAAAGTAACACATCGAGACAAGAGCGAGAGAAATGAAAAGAGTCATGACTGCATCTCAGCTTGAGACAGACACTGGCATTGCTTCAATAACTTCTGAGAGACAAGGGGAAGCCACGGCGGGCCTCTCCCAAGTTAGTGCTGAGGCTGCAGCCTGAAATAGAGTTGATCTGAACGGTACGCTTGGTGATCCTCACCCCACGGTAAGTGTCCTCGGCACTCTTGTTGTAGTTCCACAGCCTCAGCCCGGACACCAGCGTCTCCTGGGGGAAGGTGATGGTGACGGTGTGGTTCTGGCCCTCCGTGAAGGGCACGAGCCACATGTGTTCATCCGACATGGTCACAGCCGTGCCGTCTATCAACCTGAAACCAGGCAGTCACCAAGTGAGAGCTGTTCCGTTACCAAACACATGCGTGTGCACACATGCAAGCGCATGCACGCGTACACATACACACACACACATATGCACGCATGCACACACACACTAACACAAATACACACACACACACACACACACACACACACACATACACACACACAAACAATACAAGCAGGTTGCAGATGCTCCTCAAGAGGAGGCCAAGGCATGATTCAAACAAATACTTGTACCAAGACAGTATTAGAATGCTCATTTCTAGGATGCAAATACCTGCTTAAACTGATGTTGAAATCACAACTGCCAGGTCTTAGGACAGACAATAAAATGGAGAAGCTGGAAAAACATGAAGACCCAATTGGTCTAGCTCAATTATTCCATTTATGGTTAACCCCCCCCCCCCCCCCCCCAAAAAAAAAAAAAAAAAAAAAAACGAAAACCAACACCACCACCACCAAAATAAATAAAAGCAACAGCAACGACTGCTTAAACCAAAGGTGAAAAACTTGTACAGAAAAGGTAGCCACAAAGATTTTGAGTTTTTCCTTAACAGGTGTTTACTAATGGGAGTCCCAAAGCACCTAATGCGCAAATCTACCCACATAGACAAAGATCCTAACTTTGCTGATCCACATGACTGCTTACTTGTCCAAAGTACGGTCGTCTCTCTCATGGCCCTTCAGGTGGCGGATGTCATGAGGCTGGGCGGTGATCATGGACATGTTCAGGGGGATTGCCTCCCCATCTTTTCCCACCACTTCCAGCGCCGTCAGACCCAGATAGTGCATGTCACCCCAGGTTGCTGTGAAGTTCAGCTCCAACTCTGCATGCGCGCACACACACACACACACACATGTCCAGTGGAGTTGACATCAGAGTTTCCATGACCTCAAACATTTCAAACACCAACAAACACTACTACCCCCCTCTCCTCACACCACACCCATCCCACCAATAGAAGCAAGTGACATGTTGAAACACAACAGCAATTACATCTACCACCGCCACATCAGCAACTGAAGGGGCAAAGACCATCAGAATCACTTCTTCCCAGCAGAAAACTGTCTGAAGGGGACTAAAATGACAAGGAAAAGGTCAGCACAGTTTTAAATCAAAAACAAAACTGTATCATCGATTTAACAGCAAAGTCATCGGCTCACAGCTTTTGGCCTTGTGACACTTTGAACCGCCTTTAAATCTCAGTGTAAATGTATCCACCGATGAACAAAACTGTATTTCAACGTAACAGCAAACAGTCACTGGCTCAAAGCTTCCAGCCTTGTGAGACTCTGAACTGCCCTTAAATCTCAAAGCAGACGTATCCACCAATGATTTAACATCTATTCTCATCACAGCAACAGGAAAGGGCCCTCACTGTGCGTCTTGTAGACCAGAATGTCTCCTGCAAATGTGACCATGCTGGTGGCGGGGCGCGGCATCTCTTTCTTCTCCTCCTTCTTCAGCAGGCCGGCTGCGCGGGTGAACGGGCGATCCTGTAACAAACATTTACATTTATATTTACCCTTACCACATGTGGTAGCAGATTCCCAACGGCATCATCATGATTTGTTGGGGGGTGGGGGTGGGGGTGGTGTTCTTACTCTCCTCTTTTACAGCAAGATCCATGTACCTGTACTTGTGTGTGTGTCTGTGTGTGCGTGCGCGTGCGTGCATGTTTTGTTAGTGTTACTGTAAAGTGCCTTGTGCTCCCACCAGGTGTGGTAGATGGGCAGTCTAGGAATCCCTTTTCTAGTTATTACTTCACAATTATTAGTGGTATCACTACTGGTGGCAGAATATAAATGCTATAATTGTACGTAGAGCAATCTCAATAAACAGTTGCTGCGAAGTCAGTATAAATAGCAGGGCCTTATTAAGTCTCACTCACCGGCAACAGTCTCCGAAGCTTGACGCTCTGAGGCACTTTGCATTGATTCAAACAGCAGGGCATGAATGTAGCCATGGACTCCATCATCATTATTATTATTTACTAGGCCACAGGCTCTCTGCTCCAGTGCCCAGCATGTTACAACCACTGGGCTACCCTTTAATTAGCCTACACATCTTTTCTTTCACATCAGAGTCACCTCTCTGAGCAGCATCTACCCCCTCCCAGCCCCATTCCATTTTTACCATGAGGGGATATAACCTTCACCAGCAGAGCATGTGGAGTTAGAAGAATCTAACACACACACACACACACACACACACACACACACACACACACACACACACACACACACACACACACACACTCACACACACAGCTGGACAAGAAATGATAGACAAGTAATGAAGTCAGGCAATCATTTCAATGCTCAAATGGCCTCTTTAAATCCAGAACAACTTTTGAAACAGCAAGAGAAGTGAGAGGAGTTGGTTATTTAGCTGGATTTTTAGGAACTCGTCATCTATACAGGGTCACCCCAGCAGAAGAAAAAGTGACTGACGAATACTGTCACAGAGAAAACAGCACTTGCTCTATTTCACTAGGCTGGCTATTTCCACATCACTGTTTAACTTCTTAGTTCTCACACACTGGAACCCATTGTTCCTTTCCAAAAGTGTGTTCAATCATGAAAATAACAGCAACTGGGACACAGTCAGGCCCACCTCGTCTTCCTCTTCATTGTCAGCCGTGCTGGGCCGCTGGAAAGGAACGTCCTCATCTGTATCACTCAGCATCTCTCCCTCGAAAGCTTCGTCATTCTTCGACACTGCTTCCAGAATGACCTCGTCGGTGGTGAACAATATTGTCTGCAGTTCCAAAGAATGCATGACATGTAAACAAGCAAACAAAGGGTTTTAACGACTGATATAGTAAATTGTTAATTTGTTGTTCACTGGCTTATAGAGTGAACAATATCATCTGCAGTTGCAAAGAAAACACATGTAAACAAAGTCAAACAAACAAACAAAAAAGGGTTTTAAAGATTCATATTGTTCAGCTGTTAATTTATAATGCCCCCCCTCCCCCCCCCCACCCTCCTTTTTAAAGTTTTTTTTGTTCACTGGTTTATAAAGTGCATTATACTGTTAATTTATCAATGTATTTTTCTTCAGTAGTTTATATAGTGATGCCATGTCCTCAATAAACAATAGCTGCTTGGACAATACAAAAGCAAGATAAATAAAGATGCTCTGCGTATCAGCAATAGGTGGGCGCAGTCTAACAACAATACCATTTTCAAAGACTGTGTGAAAGACAACTACTTTGACTTACTTCCCCAAAGGCTTCTGTTCCTCCTTCAATACCGCCACAGGCTCTGGCAATCTCTCCCTTGAAGATCACTGTGCCGTCCAACGTCATGACCACATCTTTAGCACCACGATAAGAGTGAATACGTGACTTGTTGTAGTTCTGGAAAAGAAAACATCTGCCCAGTAATTATCAGGCTCTTCTTATCACCATTACCATCAACAAGAAAAAGAAAAAGAAAAAAACAATGTCTGTCATGTAATTATTACCATGGTCATTCTTTTCATCAACATCATCATCAACATTAATCATCACCACAAAAGTCCACTGCCGTTTCAAAGCACACATAAAAGGAAGAAACTGAAATCACACATATCATGCTTACAAAACCGCACATATTATGCTTACATTGTGGTAGCTACATAGCAAAGTAACACATGGTAACAATCTCAAACACTGAAAATGACGCCTGTCCCTGCACCCACTCTGGTTCAAGGTTTTCAAACTCATGACAAAGCTGTTTGCCCCTAGAGCCAAGAAAATAAAATAAAATACATTCACACACACGTTCCTTCACGCACAGGGAAATACTGATAAAACATCAATGCAGCACTTCACATGTGTGCACAAAGCAGACACGAAAAAAAATTGGCAGGATAATTTTCTTCTCCAGGGTCAACTTTCTGTGCTGACTCTTACTTTGGTATCCGTTCACCCCCCACCCCCCGTGTTACCACAGTAGCACGTAAAAGATCCCGGTCATTAAGCAAAAAGTGCAGGTGGCAGGTTACAGCTAAACACACATACACCTTAGGTATGTGGCTTTGCATGAAGTGACATGGTGTATGGTTGTATGGTGTACACAGAACTTGCACCAATATGGCAGCAGTTTCATGTGGCACCAGCCATGCCAGCACTGTAAGTACACCACTTCGGTGTATATTAAAAAAATGCACTATAAAAAGCAAGTCACTCATGTAGAATCACACGCAAGTGTAGTGAGTCTGCTCAAGAAAGCGGAGAATAGCGCTGTATACGCAATCATCAATCAATCAATCAAACACGGCCAACGTGTTTCTCACCCAGATTCTGATGAGGGCGATCTTGTAGCGCTTGGCCATGGTGAGGTAGATGAAATGGTTCTTGCCCGGCGTGAAGGGGGCCAGCCACATGTGTGTGTCGTCTCGTGTCCTGTTGACTCCGTCGATGAGGTTGCTCACCACTCGCGGGTCTCGGCCATACTCGGGCAGGATGTTGATGTCTGGGGGGTTGGCAGAAATCTAAAACATGCAACGCAAATGTCATGATCAGACTGCAGTTTTGTTTTGTTTTTTGTTTTGTTTTTACTATATCTTCCAAAATTATAAAATCAAGGACTGTTTTTTCTGACAGTCAGATTTACAGAATCCCAGAAAAACATGAATTCCCAAGAAAACCTAAGAATAACATGGATGTGGAAAGGGCAGAGGGAGGTGGGGGAAAGGCTAATAGAGTGAAAATCCCCCCCCCCCCACCCCATGTTCAACCCTACGTACAATCCACTTTCTCCATCACAACACCACCTCACTGTCAGAGCTACAGAGAGACTAGAAATGAACACAATTCACCATATCCACCACTTCTCACAGCATGGAGACAGACAGACAGACAGACAGACAGACAGACAGACAGACAGAGCTGCTTACCTTCTTGACCTGCACCTGCTCCCCAGTGCTGGCAAACACCTGTAAAGAGGTGAAGCCCACATAGTGCTTGTCCCCCCAGGTGGACAGGATGTTGAGTACCAGCTCCTGACCGCTGGGCAGTTCCGGTATCACAAAACCGTCATCACTGAAAATACACACACACACACACACACACACACACACACACATCCAACACACATGCACGCACGCACACGCACACACATACACATTTATATATATATAATATCACTGCCACACATATTCACATACAATATCACTAGTTTGTTTTACATATGCAGTTGTGAATGTTGCTAAGATTTTCTGCAGAGAAACTCCAGAATGCCGGTTCTTCCTACACAAGAAAGCAAGGATTGAAAAAGATAACAAAAGGGACACAGATGGGGGGGGGGGGGGGGGGGGAGAAACTTGGGGTGGGGGGCAGTGAAACAGAGACAAAAGACAGGCAGGCAGAGAAACAGATAAGGACAGGGACAGACAGAAGCACAGATGCCTAGAAAAACAAATAAAAGAGAAAACACAAATATCAGAGAAAGAAAGCAATTTACACTTAAGTCCAAAAAGCCTAATTTTCAACCTTATGGAAAGGTACTGAGAATTCAACGCAAGTTCTACATGTCAAGAAACAATAAACCATACTCACTCGTCCATGAAGCCGTCCTCTGGAATTGGTAACTGAGTCACAGCCTCTGGTTTCTTGGGAGGAGCCAGGTACTCATCAAGGATGTCATCTGCGCAAAAACCAAAACCTGTTGTCTACAGCAGCCTGAGGCACCAGATGAAAACCAGACAAAAACAAGAATTTGGAAAGAGGTCTGAAGAAGGGGAGCAAAACCAATGCAAAATGAAAACAAGATGAAGAAGCAGCAGAAAACTAACACGAAAACAATAAAAGCAAGATGAAAAAGTAGCAATAATTAAACAGGATAGTGATTTAAGCCAGACAAAAAGCAGAAAAACCCCACAGGAAAGTGATGAAAGCATGATGAGGCAGTAGCAGAAAACATGAGGAATGAGGAAGAGGGTTCCACTGTCTGTGACTGAGGAAGAGGGTTCCACTGTCTATGAATGAGGAGGAGGATTCCACTATCTATAAATGAGGAAGAGGGTTCCACTGTCTATGAAGGAGGAAGAAGGTGCCACTGTCTATGAAGGAGGAAAAACACTCCACTGCCTATAAATGAAGACAAAGGTTCCACTGTCTGTGAATGAGAAAGAGGGTTCCGCTGTCTATGAATGAGAAAGAGGGTTCCACTTACTATAAATGAGGACGAGGGTTCCACTGTCTATGAATGAAGAGGAGGAGGGTTCCACTGTCTATGAATGCGAAGAGGGTTCCACTGTCTATAAATGAGGAAGAGGGTTCCACTGTCTATAAATGATGAATGTTCTACTGTCTATGAACGAGGAAGATGGTTCCACTGTCTATAAATGATGAATGTTCTACTGTCTATGAATGAGCAAGAAAGCTCCACTGAAACATAAAGGGGTCTGCTGTACATAGATGCAAAAAAAGAAAGGGAATGTAAAATGAGCACATTTTTTTCTTTTCAGGAGATCACCAGATCCATACCAGGCAGGGGAACGAAAACACAGCAAGACCACAGGAAAATAACTGAGTGACCGCTCACCAGCCATGTCGAGGGAGAGGCGGCCGCGGTGCGACTTGTTGAAGAGGTTCAAGGATCCCCATGTGTCCTCCAGGTCTTCAGCTTGCTTGGTGCGCCATTTGGAGCGCTTCTTCTGGATCTGCTGCATGGGGGTCACCTGGTCCTGCTCCTCATCTGCAACCACAATAGCGCAGAGACATCAGCTCCTAGCAGCTCAGCACTACTGGACACAGCCAGCCACTGTATCTTCACAGTGTCAGCTCTTGGCTCTTCATCAGTACTGGGCACAGCCACTGTATTTTCACAGTGTCAGCTCTTGGCTCTTCATCACTACTGGACACAGCCAGCCACTGTATCTTCACAGTGTCAGCTCTTGGCTGATCATCAGTACTGGGCACAGCCACTGTATCTTCAAAATATCAGCTCTTAGCAGTTCACCATTACTGGGCACAGCCACTGTATCTTCAAAATATCAGCTCTTAGCAGTTCACCATTACTGGGCACAGCCACTCTATCTTCAAAATATCAGCTCTTAGCAGTTCACCAGTACTGGGCACAGCCACTGTATCTTCAAAATATCAGCTCTTAGCAGTTCACCAGTACTGGGCACAGCCACTGTATCTTCAAAATATCAGCTCTTAGCAGTTCATCAGTACTTGGCACAGCCACTTATCTTCAAAATATCAGCTCCTAGCAGTTAACAGTACCCATTACAGTCTGTCAGCTTGCGCTAAATCCTGGTCACAGCAACCTCTGGCCTGTAGCTACCAGCAATGTTCCAGGTGCAACACACTTCTTTTATCCTGTTGCTAACAGTGCTATTTTGCTCATAACCACCCTTTTGCCATATACTGTTACAGCTGGAATTCACTGCAGTTTGCCGTTTTACATCTCACCCCCATTTTCTTACCTACACTTGTCAGTTCTGAAAAAATGCTAAAAAAATAAAATAAAAAAATGGAGAGACTTCAGCACTGAGATGGCCAACCACAGACAATATCAGCATAGATGGAATACAATGCAAGTGGGAAACATGTAAGTGGATTCACAGGCTCGTGGTACTGACCTGCATCGGGTGACACAGCCTTGGTTTTCTCGGGACTTTGACTCAGCCGGGGTGTGCTGGGTACAGAGCTGCAACAGCCACCAAACAACACTATTATATGACATGAAAAACGCCCATACAAAAATCTGAAATGCTCACGTCCTCATTCATATTACCCAGAAAGAAGGCAAACATGCTCAGACCATTTTAAGTGACAATCAAAAATGGGGAACAGCCCAGTTGGCAGAGCATTCAACTGAAAAGCCAGGCACAATACTGACGTGGGATTGAGTCCCGGGTGCAGCAAATGATTTTTCTCCCAGAGTCAACTTTCAGTGCAGACTCTCTTACAGTGCCCCTACAGCCCCCATGTGCAATTGCATGCATCAACATCTGTGCACACCTTAAAATTCCCAGGCAGCAACATGAGCTACAAACACTTGTGGAAGTGAACAATGCTGCAACTCGGTATCAGCTCAAACTCATTTTAATTAACCATCATTTCTAAGTTCGTAACTCGGTATCAATTCAAACTCATTTCAATGAGCCATCATTTCTAAGTTTGTAACTCAGTATCAATTCAAACTCATTTCAATGAGCCATCATTTCTAAGTTTGTAACTCAGTATCAATTCAAACTCATTTCAATGAGCCATCATTTCTAAGTTTGTATTCCTACCACCCCTGCTAAAGCACAGAGTACAAATCGCTGTTTCCGACATCAAACCATGTGTCTAACCTTCTATGTTTTGGGGGTTTAACTTGACGCATGTTAACAATGAGACCACAAACCTGTATCTATTGTGTTCAGTGTTCTATTCCATCAACCATTCAATTAAGAAGAACAAAAGTCATCACACAAAATAACCACTGACCCTGCCTGAGACTGTGAGAACATGGCAAACTCCTCATCCAGCAGACTTTGAATGTCTTCCTCGTCCTCTTTTCCTTTGTTGCCCAGTCTGGTGGTGATGCTCTGGTCTGATGACTTTTCTTTCAGTTCTGCACGCCAAGAGTGAAAAGAAACAAATGTGTGGCATCCTTTCATCACTCTGTTATTTGTATTATAACACCCAGTACCCACTGCAGTCAGCAGTTCTCTTAACAAACCAGCAACCAGTGTGCTCAGCCATACCCATTGCAGTTGGCAATTATCTTGATAACCTGGCAACCACTGTGGTCAGCCATACCCACTGCAGTTAGTAATTCTCTTGATAACCTGTCAACCACTGTGGTCAGCCATACCCCCTGCAGTTAGCAGTTCTCTCGATTACTCGGCAACCTCTATGGTCAGCCATATCCACTGCATTTAGCAATTCTCTTGATAACCTGGCAACCACTGTGGTCAGCCATACCCCCTGCAGTTAGCAGTTCTCTTGATTACTTGGCAACCACCATGGTCAGCCATATCCACTGCATTTAGCAATTCTCTTGATAACCTGGCAACCACTGTGGTCAGCCATACCCACAGCAATTAGCAATTCCCATGATAACTCAGTACCCACTGCAGTTGGCCATTCCCATAACTCAGTATCCACTGCAGTCAGCCATTCTCTTAACAACCCAGTACCCACTGCAGTTGGCCACTCTCTTAACCCAGTACCCACTGCAGTTGGCCACTCTCTTAACAACCCAGTACCCACTGCAGTTGGCCACTCTCTTAACAACCCAGTACCCACTGCAGTTGGCCACTCTCTTAACAACCCAGTACCCACTGCAGTTGGTCATTCTCTTAACAACCCAGTACCCACTGCAGATGGCCACTCCCTTAACAACACAGTACCCACTGCAGTTGGTCATTCCCTTAACAACCCAGTACCCACTGTAGGTGGCCCCTTTCTTAACAACACAGTACCCATTGCAGTTGGCCACTCCATTAACAATCCAGTACCCACTGCAGTTGGCCACTCCCTTAACAACCCAGTACCCACTGCAGTTGGCCACTCTCTTAACAACCCAGTACTCATTGCAGTTGGCCGCTCTCTTAACAACCCAGTACCCACTGCAGTTGGCCACTCTCTTAACAACCCAGTACCCACTGCAGTTGGCCACTCTCTTAACAACCCAGTACCCACTGCAGTTGGCCACTCTCTTAACAACCCAGTACCCATTGCAGTTGGCCACTCTCTTAACAACCCAGTACCCACTGCAGCTGGCCACTCTCTTAACCCACTAACCACTGCAGTTGCCCACTCTTTTAACAACCCAGTACCCACTGCAGTCAGCCATTCTCTTGACAATCCAGTACCCACTGCTGTTGGCCACTATCTTAACAACCCAGTACCTACTGCAGTCTGCCACTATCTTAACAACCTAATACCCACTGCAGTCACCTCCCCCCCCCCCCCCCCCCCCCCCTGTTCAATTAAAGAACAACACCCAACACAAACAAACCCACAGTAAAAAGAAGTGTTTTGCTCTCTTACCAGCTGCTTCACTTGAAGATAACCACCGTGGAATGTCCTTCTTCCTTCTGTTTTCCCTGAAAATAGCACACACTGAAACATGTACATTAAGCGCAAGTCTCTCAAATGTCTTTACTCTTTATCTTTACTTGTTGGGGGGGGGGGGGGGGGGGGGGGGGAACTAGCTTGGGGGGTGGGGAGCAGTCAGTGAAATAATTTCAGCAGCAATGCAAATTACAACCAACAAAACCAAATATTTAGAACTATTGATTGCAGATGGGAAAAAACTGCAAGCCTATTGTCAACGTATCTGTCTCTGATGGAATACCCTCCCATCCGCAAACTGTACAGCCATGACAGCTGGTAGAGAAAAGCTTACTTCGTGCCCATGTCCTTCAGCTGCTCGACAATGGAGGTCTCCTCCTCATCATCATCTGCGCCCAAGCCATCCTGCGGACCAGCCGACGACTTACGGGAGGAGGAGGAGCCCCGAGGAGACTGGAGTCGGGGGGCCTTGGAGGTCTTGGGGACAAGCTTGTCCTGGGACTTGGAACTGGCTATCTTTTCCCCTGATCTCTGCACTGACTTGTCTGGCGGCAAAGGGGGCTTCTGCTCAAAGCTGACAAGGACAGATAGATCATTAAGAATAATAATAACAATAAAGGGCATTTCTATAGCGCCCATCTACCTAGGTAAATAAATATCTTTGATCTGAACATCAAACCTATTCAAAGAACAAAACGGCATCAAATGAATGGAGAGAGAAAAGAAAAAGAAGGAATCTATATAAACATGCACAGTCAGCTACACATTTGTAGTATAAACTACCGCAGCTACATGCAACACACACCTGTCAGCATTTGACTTGGAAGTGTCAGTGTCAGAGGTTTTCCCATCCAGTCTTGCTGCCATGCGCTTTGTTAATCTTGGGGTTCTGGATACCTTCTTCTCTGGAATACTCTCTTTACCCATATCTGGAACATAAACAGATACACACAGAGTCTCAGTAAATCTCACAAAAACCAGTCCACATGAAAAAGAAAGCACTTGATCTTTCGCCTTTGGAATGACAACACTGCATTTCATTTCGATCCATTAATTATACAGTCATGAGGCGCACTATTTTGAGAGATAAAAAGCAACAACAACAAAATAAGGACACTACTGTGTGATACAAGCATATGCACCAAAGTTAAACATCACAAACTGCAAATGTTATGGTGACGAGTTTTTGCTAGAGCTGTGAAAAAACAAACATTCCATACCAAAGTCTCTCTGAACCATTCTGATTTAAGCACAGACTTCAAAATATTGTTATCAGAACAAAAAAGCAACAACTGGATGGCACAGGGAAAAAAAACAAAAAAACATAACCATCAAAAGGACATGGTACAGGAAAAAAAGAGTACAAAAACATCAAAAGGATCAAACCTAACATCAAAACCAGACTCCAACACAGCAATTCTGCCTCATACCCCCTTTCAAGGCACAGACACTCCTGACCTCCCAGTCACAGCAGTTTCATGTCTCAATGCTCTAAAAAGTTGCTACAGTTTAAAGTGCGGGTCAAATTCATCACATGTTCCCCCAACATAAATAGCGAACGTTTAAAACCTAACATCCAAACCAAAGACACAAACTCTGTAATTCTGTCTCACACACCCTTTTACAGCACAGACACTCCTGATCCCCCAGTCACAGCACAGTCTCATGTCTCAATGCTCTAACAAGCTGCTACTGTTTAAAGTGCAGGTCAAATTTACCACAGGGTCCCCCTAGTCCAAGCAATGGCTCAGCGCTGCTGTCTGCAGGTAATGGTCAGGGTGAGCAAGCAAGGTCTTGGTTGAGAGGTAAAGGCCTGAAAGTTAAAACCTGCACTTTGCTGGCAATTATCCCCTGTGCTAGCTGAGTAAACACTGGCTGCTTGCCAAGTCCATCTACTTTTACACTTTGTGACTGTGTCAGTCTGACTGCTGACTGCAACACACATACACAAACATATGCAAACACAGCTGCAGTAGCACACACACACCACATGCACAATGTGGAGAAGGCAGCATATACATACAATGGTAGCACATACATACAAACACACACACACAGAGCTGCAGCAAAATATACATACACACACATAAACAGCTGCAGTAGCACACACACCACATGCACAATGTGGAGAAGGCAGCATATACATACAATGGTAGCACATACATACAAACACACACAGAGCCGCAGCAAAACACACACACACACACACACACACACACACTCACAAACTGCTGCAGTAGCACACACACATGCACAGTGTGGAGAAGGCAGCACATACACAAACACACACACACAGAGCTGCAGCAAAATATACCTACACACACAGCACATACATACAAACCCACACCACAGATGCACAGAGTGTATACACACATGCACACACACACACATGCACAGAGCTGCAGTAGCACAAAATACCACATGCACAGCTTTGGCAGCAAACACACACACACACACACACACACACACACACACACACACACACACACACACACACACACACACACACACACAGAGAGCTGCAGGAGCACACACACGACACGCACAATGTGGAGAAGGAAGCACATACAAACACACACACACACACACACAGCTGCAGGAGCACACACACCACACGCACAATGTGGAGAAGGCAGCACATACAAACACACACACACACACACAGAGCTGCAGGAGCACACACACCACACACACACTGTGGAGAAGGCAGCACATACAAACCCACACACACACACACACAGCTGCAGGAGCACACACACCACACACACACTGTGGAGAAGGCAGCACATACAAACACACACACACACACAGCTGCAGGAGCACACACACCACACACACACTGTGGAGAAGGCAGCACATACAAACACACACACACACAGCTGCAGGAGCACACACACCACACACACACTGTGGAGAAGGCAGCACATACAAACACACACACACAGCTGCAGGAGCACACACACCACACGCACAATGTGGAGAAGGTAGCACATACAAACACACACACACAGCTGCAGGAGCACACACACCACACGCACAATGTGGAGAAGGCAGCACATACAAACACACACACACAGCTGCAGGAGCACACACACCACACGCACAATGTGGAGAAGGCAGCACATACAAACACACACACACACACATCAGGCTGCAGCAACATATACATATGATACAAGCACACATGCCCACCCACATGCACAGAGCTGTAGTAGTACAAAATACCACATGCACAGCTATGGTAGCAAATATGCACGTACACACACACACACACACACACACACACACACACACACACACACACACACACACAGCTGCAGCAACATATACAAACACGCACATACACACAGCAGTTTAAAACACTTCTGGAACACACACACATTGATAGTCATAAAAATAATTACACAGACCCAAAAGACAGACAATACTTAAACACATGTGCACCCTCTCTCTCAGGGAGGGGAACACACACACACACACACACACACACACAAAATAATGGAGACATATCACAAACAATTCCACACACAACACAAAACTCTCACCCTGATCCCCTTCAGGGCTCGAGCGATCAGACCCGGTGGAATGCTGCCTCCCTAGAGTGGGTCGCATAAGAGTCCGCGTTTCACTTCGTATCTGTCCCCTCTCGTCATTCTGTGACGATGGACGTGATGGGTGTGAACCGGAGGATGAGGCAGATGAGGCTGATGATCGACTGATGCTCCGGAAGGTGTGGTGGTGTCCATCATTTGGCACAGAGGGGTTGCCCCCTTTCAGAGGGGAGGCCAGTCCACGGCCGGAGAGACTGCTGCTGTTGGCCGGTACAGGGGAATGTGGAGGGTTGCTGCCCTTGGTGGGGCTGCTCTTCTCCTTGTTTCTGTCTTTTGTGGGCGGGGGCAGGGACTTGGGGGGGCTGCTGGCTGCCTTCGCGTCTCTGATGGGGATTGTCTTGCTGTAGTCGAACACATGATTCCCGCACCCCTTTTCCACTTCTCCGTCAAACACTTTTTCATTGTCCACAAACACCCGTATGTGACGAGCACCGATATCCAGCTCCTGAAAGAGAAATAACGCACACATTGGCGGTAAAATCAATGAAACATGAATTAATATAGGGACATTTGGTGGATTTTATCCCCCCCCCCCCCCCCCAAATTTATTCTTATACAGTTATGTCACGAGTCACATTCTGCTCAATGTAACATAAAACCCAAAAAAGATTCTGTATTAACTATTATTAACAGTCATAGTTGTAGAACACACTAGATAACTGTTACATTGCACCCATGATGCAAAATCCTAACAACAGAATCTTCTGATCACAGCTGTATGTGCAAGTGAACACAGTGAATAACTCTTATATTTTGCTGATCAAAGCACAAAACCCTGACAACTTGATCTTCACAGTTGCCTGCATGCCTGAACACACTGGATAATTGTTAGAAAGTAATATCTTACACGTATGATAGTGCAAATCCCTAATAATACAATCTCTCCTTTATAGTTTGCATGGATAACTGAAAATAATGGACAAATGAGTGCATCGGATAAGCAATCACTTCTTGACCCATCTTGATGCTGCTCAGCGATACACAGAGTCAAAAGTGCACCCGCCCAGATGCCGCAACTGACCGTGATGCTTTTGTTCCAGTTCCAGACTTTGAGGGTAGCCAGCTGTGACTGCTGGACATGCACACACAGCTCCACAGGCTTGCCTGACCACTGACACGTCCACATGTTGCGTTCCTTGGTTGTCTGATCAACAGAAGGAAAGCAGCGCAGATGAAAACAGGCACAAGGAAAATTTCCTAAGAACCAGGTCAGTCAGCTGAAACTGGGTAGTTTTATGGCAGAGATCTCTTCACGAGTCAACTTCCAACAGGCTCTCCTCTGGTCAAAGACACATGGACTGCTCTGGATTTGCAAATGCATGATTCTGACCAAGGTTGTCAAATGATGCACAAATAATGTAAAGCATTTAAGAGTCAGAATAATGTAACTGTAAATCATTCATGAGTCAGTATAATGTAAATCATTCATGAGTCAGCATAATGTAAATCATTCATGATTCACATCATTTTAATGAGACATTTCAATTTTTTTAAATGTCTTCCCAGAACCCACCACTCAAAACCCAGACTTTTCTTCCAGTACTGGCGTTACCTAACATACTCACCCTCTGAAACTTTGCACTGTACATACACAGCAGATACTGATTCAGGTCAGTGTTTAGTTTTCTTTTTTGCACATTGTTCTACTGGTACACGTACATCTCCAAGACAGGTGCATGTGGCATGTTTTTTTTAACCAACACACATGAAAGACACAACCTAGAACATGATGGTATACATTTCCGAGACAGGTAGCGGTGGCATTTATTTATTATTTTATCAACAGACATGTGAAAGATGCAACCTAGAAACTTGAAGGGATACATTTTCAAAACAGATACATGTGGTGTTATTTTTATATATATATATATTTATTTTTTTAACCAACAGACATGTAAAAGAACCTAGAAACCTGATGGTGCACATTTCCAAGACAGGTATATGTTTTGTTTTTTACCAACAGACACACAAAAGACAACCCAGAAACTTGATAGTCCTTATCCCCCCATTTACAAAAAGAAAAAAAGGCCCATAACCTGTGCTGCCCCTCACCTTTGCCTTGCCATTGAAGAGGACAGACGGAGGCCCAGACTGGGCATGGGCCCCGCGCACGCTGACCCCAGAGGTGGGGACAGGCAGCAAGGCACCTGAACTCTGCAACAGCTGAATCTCCGTCAGTCCCACCCGCGATGCGTGGCCCCAGTTGGACAGGATCTCCAAGCGGATGTCCACATCCTCCAACTGAAACAAGTCCATGCACACAATCGTTTCTTCATCACTGGTGCCTGCTGCTCTTTATCTTGCAGTTTTGTCCCTGTCTGTCACTAATACCATGTGGGAAATTTGGGTTACTGCACCTGCCTTTGTAGGAAAACTGGGTTACAACGGGTTGCCTTGTGGGAATTTAAGTTACCACACCTACCTCATGAGAAATTGGGTTACAAGCCTTGCCTTGTGGGAATTTAAATTACCACACCTACCTCATGAAAAACTGGGTTACACACCTTCCCTTGTGGGAATTTAGATTACCACACCTACCTCATGAGAAATTGGGTTACACACCTTCCCTTGTGGGAATTTAGGTTACCACACCTACCTCATGGGAAATTGGGTTACACACTCTGCCTTGTGGGAATTTAAGTTACCACACCTACATCATGGGAAATTGGGTTACAAACCTTGTCTTGTCTTGTGGGAATTTAAGTTACTACACCTACCTCATGGGAAATTTGGTTACACACCTTGTCTTGTGGGAATTTAAGTTACCACACCTACCTCATGGAAAATTAGATTACAAACCTTGCCTTGTGGGAAAGGATAAAAATGCATTACATAATAAAAACACTTCTTATTAACAGGAACATGAGGGAAATATCCTTTCTAATCGACTAATTATGATCATAGAGACAACTTTCCCCACCTTTGCAAAGGCAGTTTTGGGCAGCTGAGTCGCCGTTTTGACAGGTTTCTTGCTTGCCAGCCGCAGCCCATTGTTTTCCGACACAGAGTCATCAATTTTGGTCAATGTCTTCATTAGGTCTCTCTGTTGTCTGAAACAAATAGATTTTTTTTTTTTTAAATGGGTCAACTACACTGGCTGAAAGACATCAAACGTGCATGAAAACATTACCAGCTGAGAATCAAAGCAGCATGCACACATACACATCCATCGAAAATCGAAATCACACACTGACACACCAACACTCACACAAATGAACTCAAAACACACACACACACACACCAACACTCACACAAATGCACACTTGCTCACACATGCACATTTATACACCCACCAACACTGCAAAGTGTATTCAGCTGACCTGGGTGGCATTGCTAGCACTCGCTGAACGATGGAAGACATGGGATCTTCATCGTTGTCCTTCTTCTCTGGTTCCTGATAGGACACTTTGGGTGAAGGTACACCTTGCTGCGGGGGGCCAGACCCTGGTCGGCTCTGACAATGGGAAATATCTCCACATTATTTTGACTCTGACAGTGGGAAATATCTCCACATTATTTTGACTCTGACAGTGGGAAATACCTCCACATTATTTTGACTCTGACAGTGGGAAATATCTACACATTATTTGACTCTGACAATGGGAAATATCTACTCATTATTTTGACTCTGATAATGGGAAATAGCTACCCATTATTTTGACTCTGACAATGGATAATATCTACACATTATTTGACCCTGACAATGGGAAATATCTAGACATTATTTTGACCCTGACACTGGGGAATAGCTTAACATTATTTTGGCTGACAATAGAAAAATGACAAAACATTATTTTGACCCTGACAATGGGAAATATCTCAACACTGTTTTGACTGACAATGGGAAATATCTTCACATTATTTTAGTGTGTGTAGATTCACCACCAGGTGGACAAGTGAGGCATAATAAAGGAACAGAATGCATTTGCAAAGCTCTTTCTTTTGGTTCTGTCAAGTGACTTGGGATTGGCCTGTAATTTCCTTGGGTACCTTAGTTAGCACTCACTGAATGATGGAAGACACAGGACCTTAATTCACTCAAGTAATTTGCTGACTACGTCTGATGAATGGAATGGCAAAGTACTAATATGCCTTTCTTTTACCGAGTTATTTCAAAAATGAAAGCTCTTAATGCATTAAGAATTAACCACACCACACCCTCCACAACCAAAATTCCATTACCACCCCCCCCTCCCCCCAAAGAAAAGGAGACAATAAAAATTAAGCCTTCAAGACTGGAAATCACAATTGAGAAAACATGAGCCCATTACAATTTTGTGATCTCTTGACTTGGGAGCCATGGTTTTCAATTCTGTGCAGAAACTGTGAACAACAAAGATGCATCTGATGGCTGAGTCAGAATCTAAAATGCCATCCTACAAACCTTTTTATTTCAATGCATGTATATTAATATAAATGTGAACCATAAAGATTTTGTGATGGTCGAGTCAGAAGCTGAAAGGCCATCCTACAAACTGTTTCATTTTCATGCATACGTATTAATATGAATGTGAACAATAAAGATTTTGTGATGGTCGAGTCCGAATCTGAAGCAGCCCCCTACAAACCTTTCTGGGTTCTGGGAGGGGCCTGGACCCTTTCACAAATCGTGCTGCTTGCTGGTTTTCCTCCTGAAGCGCTTTCATCACTGCCGACGCCTCAGCCTTGGAGTCCTCCTTCGACTCGCTGCTGCGCCGACCAGCGGACAGCGTCAACCGAGCCTTGGACTGACCTGCTGCAGAAGAATGACGTCACAGTACTGAGCATCAGCTACAAGCTGCCCCCCCCCCCCCCACATCTTCTGTCAAAGTTGTTTGTGCAACAGCCTCAAACATTTAGCTGTCCATTTTCTGTCAGCGCACAAACAGAAGGGGGGCTGGGACTGATCACGATGGAACCAATTACGGCACAGATGTGAGGGGTGAGGGTGGCGAAGTGGGAGAAGGCTGCCAGACTGGAATCAAGACCTCACTATCGATTTTTTGGTTTTGTTTGTCACTGAAACCCATCTTGCTGTGTTGAGACGTGTAGTTAGCGGGCTCTTTCAAGGGCAGGTGAACTGTGGGTGGCCTACATCTGTTTGATAACACAAGAACTTGACACAAATATTGTTGTGGGACATCTTTTTTTCAAAAAGAAACACATCATGAAACATCAAGTGGCATCAGAAACAACTACTTTTATTCTTTTTCAGCAATCAACCACCTTTATTCTTCTTCTTTTTAGAAATCTTTTAGAATATTTTCTTCACCATCAGCTGCTTACCTTGCTTTGCAAGGTCAATGGCCCCACTTGAGGCTGACTTGTGCACAGACGATGCTGATGTTGGAGGTTTGGAGGATGTCGATGACCGAGCGGGGAAGTCCGTCCCTGCATCTTTCTTGCGTGCCAGCATCAGACTCTTCTCCACTTTCCCTGGTCAAGTTGCACATCAGTTGTTATTGCCATAATCATCATCATCTTCACCACTTTAGTTCCCATTATTGAACTTTTCTGAAGTCTGACATGCTCAGCTTCGATTGCAAACAGAGCTAGCAAATACACCTATTGCCCCCCACCGCCCAAATTAATGGAGTTTCTACCTCATGCAGATAAAAAAACGAAAACAAAAAACAAGGAGTAAGGTTTAACAAGAAGGAAAAAAATAATTTTTATGCCCGGTCAACCATTACAGTTATATCAGGGAGAAGTAAGCTTCAACAAAACTTGAATGTTCAAATAGTACACCATACAACCAACCCTGTTTTCTCTCTTCCTGTATGTGTATGTGTGTGTGTGTGTGTGTGTGTAAAGTGTCTCATTTGTTCTGTCTATGCGCTCTGTGTATAATGACATGATGAAACTACCACATGTAACTCAAGCAACAAGGTACGAGCGTGAGTGAAAGTATATATAGTAAAGAATGGATGAATGTTCTTCTGAATAAAAGCTCCATACTGATGTGCTTGCCAAAAAACAAAAACAAAAACTATACGTAAAACTATCATTTCACACCAACAGATCCTGCCCAAACCAGTGAGCAAGCACATTGCTGTGAATGTTTCTGAAGATGCTAACCCTCTGCAAAGCAGTGACAAAAATCGCTTAAACAATGACCTACAGTTCTGTCAATGACCCCCTTGCTCGTCATGCCTCTCACCTTTTCTCTCTGCAGCCGGAGCAAACTCCAGAACGATGGTGTCTGTGGGCGCCAGCAGTCGCCCGGGCCTGTCCTTGTCGAAAGACACGCTGTCCATGGCTGGCACCAGGTCCTCCTCTATCTCATCCACCTCCTCGATGGTGGGCTCACGCTCATCCTCCGACTCGTCCTGACAAAACAAACATCAAATGCTTAAAGCCCGTTTCTATTCTCCTGCACAAGTCCAAGCTGGAGCCTGTATACACTGGTAGAAAGAGAAGTTTGGTTGTAAAATCCTGAACCTCTTCTTCTACTCTGCACACAATCAAACCAGTGCCTGTGTAACACTAGGAGAAGGTGGTCAATGATTATAATGTCTGAACTTCTTTTACTGCACAGAATCAAACTGGTGTCTGTGTAATACTAGTAAAAAGGAGACTAATGATTCTGTCTGAACCTCTTACTTCACAGACTCAAATGGATGCCTGTGTAACCATACATGAAGGAGGTTAATGATTATAACATCTGAACCTCTTTTCCTGCACAGAATCAAACTGGTGTCTGTGTAACACTGGGAGAAGGAGGTCAATGATTATGAAGTCTGAACCTCTTTTCCTGCACAGACTCAAACTGGTGTCTGTGTAACACTAGGAGAAGGAGGTCAATGATTATGAAGTCTGAACCTCTTTTCCTGCACAGACTCAAACTGGTGTCTGTGTAACACTAGGAGAAGGAGGTCAATGATTATGAAGTCTGAACCTCTTTTCCTGCACAGAATCAAACTGGTGTCTGTGTAACACTGGGAGAAGGAGGTCAATGATTATGAAGTCTGAACCTCTTTTCCTGCACAGAATCAAACTGGTGTCTGTGTAACACTGGGAGAAGGAGGTCAATGATTATGAAGTCTGAACCTCTTTTACTGCACACAATCAAACTGGTGTCTGTGTAACACTAGGAGAAGGAGGTCAATGATTATGAAGTCTGAACCTCTTTTACTGCACACAATCAAACTGGTGTCTGTGTAACACTAGGAGTAGGAGGTCAATGATTATGAAGTCTGAACCTCTTTTACTGCAGATTCAAATGGGCATTTGTGTAACACAAGGAGAAGGAGGTTAATAATTATAAAGTTTGAACCCCTTTCACTGCACACAATCAAATGGTGACTGTGTAACTCTAGGAGAAGAGTTCAACAATTATAACATCTGAACCCCCTTTTACTGTGTCTTATTATAACGGGTTCCATGCCAAGCTCCAAGTCCCTCCTCACAAGCTTTTGACCTCACCACCATGTGGTACTGTGCTGACCCCCAAGATGCACAAATGATTTGAATCTGATCAGTATTGCTGTGAAGGCTGTTTGTGTCATTTGATTGCTGCTGGTTTCTATCATCGTCGGTGTGCATCACTAGTGTGGGACACCGTGATTGTAAATGTACATCATACACTGTGATAGTAAATGTACATCATACACTGTGATGGTAAATGTACATCACACTCTGTGATGGTAAATGTACATCATACACCGTGATGGTAAATGTACATCACACTCTGTGATGGTAAATGTACATCATACACCGTGACGGTGAATGTACATCACACTCTGTGATGGTAAATGTACATCATACACTGAGATGGTAAATGTACATCATATATTTTATGGTTTTTCAGTTTGTAACAGATAATGTGGCAAGAACGTGAGCAAATGTGGAGGAACACCCTGCTGAAATGAAGTTCTTGTTCGACTGCCAGCCCTTCACTGCCTTGTAATGCACATACACATAGATATAACCACTTTTGTATCAGAACCTCTTTCATGTTACCTGAACATTATTGCTGTCATTACAAGAGTCAATACTCTTTCTAATGTGCCAAATAATAATAAATTGACATTAAACAATGTATTTCCTTGAAAAAATGTTGGTGAAAACAAAAAAAGCAGTACCAATCTCATTCTTGAACAAAATTTGAAAAATAAGTAGCATTTGATAGCGCAGACAAATGAAAGAGAGAAAAAAATGCTCAAACAAACAAACTTAAGCTGAAATAGTTTTTAAACAGTACAAAACTCAGCCAGAACAATTCTTTTACAGGCCAAGCCTCACCTTAAGGCAACATGCTGTTAAAAGCAACAAAAGACTAAACACATTATCTACAATCACAAATCATGCATGATCAGCACCGCCACAAAGCAAATCAACCATCATCCATCAGCAACATACCGTGCCATTTCAAACACACCGCTCCACTAATGCATCAAACACAGCCACCTCATACCAGTCAAACTGACGAGCAACAACGGCACCCAGTGACAACTGTCCATTGAAAGCATCTCAAAACAGGTGACGCCCAACAACGCAAAGTGCCGACCAGAAAAATCCACTGGTGAACAAGCTGTGCTCCACAAATCCCACCGGCGCCAGACGCTAACCTGAAGGCAGCCCGCCGGCTCCTCCTGTATCTCCTCCTCAAGGCTCTGCTCGCTGTCCTGCAAGTAGGAGTCGTTTTGGGCTTCCGTAAGGCCCGCTTCTTCCTCTATCTCTTCCTCACTTGAGGAGAAGTCCTTGTGGTACACGGGTCTGTACTTTTTTGCCCAGCAATGGTCAATCTCCTCCTCTATTTCTTCATCGTCGCTCGATTCGCTGTGCCTAAAGTATCCATCCACCTTGAGCGGAGGCAGGCCTGATTCTTCCACTGTCTTGTCCTCGTTGGAGGCACTGTCTTCACAGTATGTGTGCCTCTGCACTCTCACATGAGGATGGCATAGTTCTTGCTCTGCCTCGTCTTCACCTTCTTCCTGAAGTTCTTCACTTGACTTAACACAAAAGTAATGCTGGTCTGATTTAGAGCTGTCTCCTACACTCTCTTCACTGCTCTCGGTTTCAGTGGCACAGAACAATTTAAACCCCTGTTATAACAAGAAAGCAACATGAAACTGTTGTCAACGGTTCTAAGTTTTTTCATTACAAAAAATATTGTCATATTCATAACATATGCAGACAGCGACAAGACAAAAATGACAGGACAAGACAAAAGATGTTCAGGCATTTTTTTTGTGTGTGTATGTGAATCAGCATATTACATGAAAAGAAAAAGGCACTGACTTATTTAATCAAATTTTGTGCTGTCCGCTTGGTCTCACAGTTCCATCATACTCAGACAAACTTCCAGAACTGGAAATGTCTGCCGGTTGACCACATGTATATTCCCAGTTCTCAAACATTATGAGCCAGCCTAAATTATCCATTCACAACACAGAGGGACAACCATGGTATTTAATTTAAAGTGAAGTATGATTTATGACACGTTATGAACAATGGAAAAAAAGACGTTGTCTTTCTTCTTCCCAGTTCTTTTTGTAAACATAGAAAAATTCACTCTAAACATTAAAAAAAATCACTGCTGAGAATGACTGCAAAAAGCAGCGAACACTAAACCTGTTTACTCTTCCTTGATGCCATCTACTTATAGTTACAACTTTCACAGAAACATATCACTGCAAACTGGCACATCCTCAAAAATTGGCCATAACACTTTTTTCACAGCAACTGGGCACCAATCAGTTAATACATGCACCCACAACACCTAAACTGAAAGTAATGACTACAACAGCAAAGAGGTAGTATTACACCTGTACCAACATCCCACATACCAACACCATGAAAACACACCAAAACATACCTTTAATACTTCAACCAGTAAACACCAAACCAGTAAATGTACGTTAGTTTGAATACAAGACTGGAACAACACAAGTAATACACTGGAAAAAAGAAGAAGATCTGACTGAAGAAGGCACTGTATTTCCTCTCCCTTTCTTCCCGTGAGCTTTAACATTACGTTTTGTGTGCAAATCTGTAATAACAAGAGTATGGTAACATTCTTCCAGAATGGTAGCTCGCCACCAGAAATCATTTTAGAATCTGTTTAAGACAGGGTGGATCAGACCACCAACAGTATTTTTCCTCCAGAGAGACTAGTTATAAATGGTCCAAATTTACAAGGAACGAGTAGAGTGGGGATGTTTTAATCTTTCAGCTTTAGCATACTTTCATCTTACATGACTTACTCATTAGAGCTGGCTGCTGTTAGTGGACTTTCAAGGATACCCAGTCACTCAACAACAAAGCCAGCACTCAGTAGCTGTTGGCTGTGATGTCATGGAAAAATGAGGTTGACTACAATCAAAACTAATGCTGGACACTTGACAAAAGTTGTCATGGAAAAATGAAGTTGACTACAATCAAAACTAATGCTGGGCGCTTGACAAAAGTTGTCATGGAAAAATGAGGTTGACAACAATCAAAACTAATGCTGGACGCTTGACGAAAACAGTAAAACTACAAGGGAAAACCTTTTTGTTCGTTTAGATAACAAAAACTGACAAATAAAGGTAATTTGTAACTGTAATAACACAATGTTTGCATCAACACGCTTTATGAGTTTTCTGCAGCCACCCTTTTACACCAAGGGTAAAGGCTGCTTACAAAAAAGAAAATGCAATGAACAGTTTACGACCTTTTGAAATCATCACATACACAAAAAATACACACATCCCCAGAAGCAGGTTCCATCTCCACAACAATGTGCAAAACATTCTAACTGCACAAAAAATGTAACTGTCTGTGTATGCCAATCTGCAACTGTTGAATTCACTGGTCCCCCTTGGCTCCACAACTACACACACAACAACAACACAAGACTGCACAAGTTTGCTGCATATGCACCTTCTCACAAAACAAACAAAAACATTTTTCTTTAAAAGCCAGCAACAACAACAAAACCACCCATGCCAACACAAGATACTCTGTGATAATTCTGACATGCAACTAGCTGACAGACAACAGTCCAAAGCATGAAAAAACAATCCTCCAGCTGTCCACAACGTATACAAGTTAATAAGGCCAACAGGCATGCCAGAACAACAGAGGTCCATGCCGATTTCACACGCACAACAAAACAGACCTGTGCCGGTTTCAATGTTTCTAACTCTTCTTCTATCTCTCCGCTACTGAAATCACTCAGCTCACTCCCCGAGTCAGAGGAAAGTTTGGCGGTACAGGGGTCACTGGGTACCTGGGTCAGAAGCATGTCAGTCAACATCAACCACTTCCTCTCACAGTTCTTCCCAATGTTTTTTTGGGGGACAATACCCCGTCCCCAGTAATGTTTACCTGCTCTCTTTTTGTTCCTTTATTGCACGATATACTTCCCGTTCACTGGCGGATTTCCAGCAAGTGAAAACTGGGGCCTCTCTGCACAGGGCCTGATGTGACAATCCCACAACCTATCATTAAAAATATGACTATATATATTTACACTAACACTAGTGGAGGTTAACTGCTGGACATCATTTTTTTTTTAAACCAGCATCCTAGTCAATTTCCTGCCCCCTTCCTCCATTTTTTGTGGGATCTTCTTACGTCGTTCTTCTTAGTGCAGTGAAATGTAACAGTTTTAGTTTTTTGTTTTGTGTGTCCAAAGAGACAGCATAGTTTCCACATAACATTTAGACGGTGATGGGGATGGGGGTAAGAATGATGGGATGGTGGCTGGAATCAATTATTGAGGCTCACCTCAGGTCAAAAGCCTTTCCTCTCATCATCCCACAACAAAGCAACACAATAACATTTTCTTATTCTCCGGTCAAGAGACTTACCACTCATACTCCAGCACACTCCTCATGATGAATACTAGTACCAGTACACCATCATGTAGCTGCAAGGCTGTACTTGAGAGCAGTGTTGCGACTGCTAGCGTGTCACTTTTTCTCTACGTGTGTTTGTTACACCTGCAGTGACAGTGTAGTTCATGGTGCAACACAGGCAGCATTTGTCTGCTATCTTAGAGTTCAATTAAAGCTGAGATTGACAGCAACAGTGTTGGTCAAAGAAAAAGAAAAAAAGGCAGTCACACACAGGTGAGGAGCAATGCTCACATAATCCTAAGTCTAAGTAAAGTTAACCTGAACTCCTTAAAGAAAAAGAAAGCCACATACAATTTTGTTTTGTTTTGAAGTGTACAACCCCAACCCATACATCAACAAAGCAAAAAAAGCATAGGGGTCCAACAAAAGAGCTGCTGCCAGTAAAAATAATCAATACAGCAACTGTGGCAGAGAAATGAAAGTCATAAAAGACGAAGATGCCCTCAAACATACCGAGGTGATGTCCAGACACATGCTCTGGCGAATGCTGGCATTTTTCTGCAAACTCTGACGCAGTTTCTGAAACAGTGATGGTAACAAAGATATAAACCAACCCAGATTCTCTATATTAATACTTCTGACATTTCATAGCACTGATATATATATGTCCATATTTCCCTGCTAGCACATTGATATGTTTGGGGGGTTTCCTCTCAAATGGATGAAACAGTAATAGTAAAAGGCAATAGCAAAAAACTAAACAAAAAAACTAACGCTTATATGGGTAGCAGTTCAAATCTCAATGTCCAAATTCAGGGTATAATTCCAGAGTAGCTCTCATTTTACCAAGGGGTCCACTCACATGAACATCATCAAGTGTCAGCGTCAAAGTGTTCTCCTGCACCTCTCTGTTGGCAGCAGCCTTACGCTTCAGGTAGCTGACTTTCTGGCGCCGTGATGTTGATAGCGATGATGTAGAACTGCTGACACTGTCACCAACACCTTCAGTGTCGCTGTCATCATCCTGCTAGGAGAAGAAAAACTTAAAAACATGCCTCGCTAAATAAAGTCTTTCAAAACACAGAACTCCAGTGCTCACACATCCAGTTAGTTTCTCAGTTCACACTGAAGGTTTCATAGCAACTTCAAAATATGCCTCACTAAATAAAGTCTTGCAAAACAAAAAGCATCAAACTACAAATACTCAAGCAATGCAAACTGCATCCGATTAGTTTCTCAGTTCACACTCACTGAAGGTTTCATAGCAAATTTTAAAAAAATGATGACTGGTTGAATAACTCTGTTGTTGTGACTCTTTACACTGTAAATGTTTGTGTTGTGTTTTTGTATCCATGACTCCTTATCACAAATGGAGTTTTTCCTATCACTAGTATCATCATGGTAAGTGAAAGGAAGTAAACAGGTGTTTTACACCCAGGTTAAGTGAAAGGAAACATTGCATCATCATATTATGACTGATATAATCACATTCTGAATTGAAGAATAATTTCATCTGTAGAAAAGATTAAAACTGTATCTTACATCATCCTCTGATCCCATTTCTTCAAAATCATCTTCATATTTTCCAGACAGTATTTCTGAAACAAAAACAAACAAAAATCAAAATGACTTCTTAAGTCAGTCACAGTGATTAAGCAACATGAATCTTTACATCAGAGATGCCCTGAGGTGCCAAAACAACAATAATAATGAACCCGTTTATGCGCTATTTCTCCAAATTGAATCACATATCCTAAGCAAAGAACCAAAACAGTCAAAACAAACTTGCACGAGTGTGCATGCACACACAGACGCACACAATAGAACAGAACAGAAATGAAGCCACAAAATCAGCACAAAAATGTATATAGGTATTCTAGGGAGTGTTATTTACATCTGATACCCTGTACCACTCATCAAACCAGTTCAACAATAATAAAATTTTCTACTGCTACTAAACTAACTATATTTATAACTGAAGAGCCCAAATCAATACTACAGTCCCACTAAAGGACTCAAAGTCTCAATTACGTGGAGCCTTTAGTTTCTTGTTTCCATCTGTTGTGGTGATGTCCACAGAGGCAACATTCCAATTTCTCCGTCGTTCCCTGGCTGGTGCTGTTTTGACGCGCCGTTTGCTTTGGTCCGACTCCTTCCTCTGCAGCTCCTGCAGTTTGGCCACTGCTGGATTTCTGGACTCTGAATTCAGATAATGAGCATCATCACCTTTATTTCCCTGCTGCCAAATGAGTGCAGTAACATACACTTTTTAGTATGACAGTCTTAGGCATTTATTTTGTTAATAACACTGCTTAAGTGTACATATATGCAACTCTCTCACAAGCGGTTTGAAGACTACAATGCAATTCTGTTAATAGTCTTTCCACCTCCTTGTCTGCCTTCCAGTTTTTCATTTTCAGTCTGCCAACTTGTCTGCTCTTTTAGTCATAATAAAAATCTAAAAGGAGACAGCGAGCTTTCAAAACATATGTTTTCTGTCAGACACACATAGAATCAAAATGAAGTGTCAGATGTAAAGACAATTCTAAACACAATAACAGTAATGAATGCATTTCTCACATGCCAAATCCCCCTATGACTATCAGTCAGGTATAGTCTCCCTCTTTCCCCACCTCCTGACATCTTGGCCCCCACCAGTATTTCTTCAGAGACAACTTGGCGTTAAACAAGTCTAATTAAACCCACTTTTTCTACAAACAGTGACGAGACACTGGACGAACCTGTTGCAGTTTTGACTCTTGGTCGGACATGAGAAGTGGCAGCAGGGGCAGGCAGATCAGTGTTGGCACCATTCACGTAGATGGAGAATCCCTTCTCCTTCCTCTCCAGCTGAACCTGCTTCCTGTCCTTTCTTCTCAGCCGCCTCAACAGTCTGAAGAAATACATGAAAACAGTTTACTGACCGCTGGATGGATCATGAATCTGAAACAGTATGAGGCCCAGAGTGCTTGTGCAGAATAACACGCAGTACTTGTGTTATGTAGTTCGAGCACTAACTCCCTTGTGCTGATTCCACCAGATCATGAATTAAAAATCTTTTTGGGGGGAAATAACTGAAAAAGCCTGGTGCCAGAAACAAAACCTGCAACATAAGCTGAAACACCCCATGGAAATCATACAGGCTTCAGCATTTGGAGTTTTGTGTTATGTATTTTGAGCACTAATTAACTCCCTTGTGTGTTAATTCCACTGAATCATGAGTTAAAAATCTTTTGGGGCAAACAGCTGAAAATGCCTGGTGCCAGAAACAAAACCTACAACACCCCATGGAAATCATAAGGGCATCAGCATTTGAAGTTCTGGGTAAACCCCAATTTTACAATGCTGGCACATCTGTTTCATGCAATTTTCTTTTGCATCAATGCAGTAAGAGTTGTGACAGAACAGCTGAACCATGAATGATATCTATTAACTTCACAAATAAATGCCAAAAACATGACAGATCAGGTAGTGTTAGCAAAAGTAAAAAGAACCAACCACAGTACTTGACAGAGTTTTCTGTGTGTTTGGTTGTTGTTGTTGGTGCTGATGTGTGTATGTGTGTGTATGCATAAGTGTGTGTATGCACACGCATATGTGCACATCTCTTTTGTGTTTGTTTGTTGGAGGGCCCCCCCCCCCCTTTTGTGTTTGTTTGTTGGAGGGCCCCCCCCCCAGGGGGGGGGGGGGAAACCAATACTAACATAAAACAAAACTTACAGTCAAAGATGCCTAAGCAGTACTCAGAGTGGTGATAACCCCTCACCTCTCCAGCCCCAAAATGTTTCTCTCTCTCTGCTGATGGATGCCTCTGATTCTACCCAAAACTCAAGTTCTTTCATCCTTCTTCCACACCCATACAGTTTTAACTGCTATCTTCCTCTCCAAGACTTGGCTGGCATGGAACAGAAGAGTTTCCGCTGCTTTCTCACCTGTTTCTCTCTTGCAGTAATATCAGATACTCTTCATACTGTGGTAACACTTCCTCTTTTACTGCTGGAGCCTGCAAATAACATAGGCACAGAAATGAATAACAATACAAGCTTGCGAAGATTTGAGCTTGTGGGCAGCACTAGTACAAGGTTTACTAAACAAAATGTTTTAATGTTTCATTTCATTTATCACACAAGTGACATAATATTCCACTTCATTCATTTCAACAGTCTCTTGTGTTAGTACCCCTTCAGTGATGACTGTTCATTGGTGTGTGCAAAGTATGACACACAATGACAGACTTTATGTAAGGGGGCCTAATTAAACATAAGTAACTTTATACATGTATCTGAACTGAGTGCAACTGTAAACTGAATTAGGGCAAACAAACAAACAAACAAAAGATAATAACATCTTTCCCTTTTAATAGTTTTATATCTACATGTTGTGCAACAAAATCAATCCTTACATAATGACTCAACTAAAAACAAAACAAACAAACCTGACACCCAACAAGGATGCAATCTGAATAACTGAACCAACCAGACAATATGAATTACAATGTAGTACCCAACAAATGACAAAACATTGACACTAAATCAGTAAATGGCACTCACGTCAATGGGCATATCTGCAGTGGGTTTTTCTTGATCCCATTTCTTCCTGTGTTTGGATGAAGATCCTGTGAAAAAAATTCAAGAATCATGCACCAGAATCAACCTCACCATATGTTTTTTGTTGCTGTTTGACATAGTGGGGGAGGGTGTGTGTGTGTGTGTGTGTGTGTGTGTGTGTGTGTGTGTGTGTGTGTGTGTGTGTGTGTGTGTGTGGCAGGCATGTGCGTGTGTGCATATTAAATGTTGTATTTGGAAAAGAAGTAAATCCACTTACAATAATTGCTACTAATGTTTGTGTTACTGTACACACAATGCCAGTGGTTTTGCTTTTACATGTGCAAGCAAGAAGCAGAGACATTAACAGCTTTAAAATTAGAATGTGCTCAGAATTTTGGTGCTATGTAGTATGTACTGTTTTTCAGTTCTTCTGACAATCTGAGTCCATGTTTGTACTCTAGACTTGCAGAACAGAGCATGCCTCACCTTCATGTGCATTGCACACTCTAATTTCTAAATAAGAGTAGTGTATCATCAATGCCTGAACATCTGCAATACCTTCCAGTCAAGACAAACAAAAAACCCAACTTACCATGTTGTGGAAGAACAATAGAAATAGAATAACCACCACACTGACATCAACCTTCATCTCTACCTCTACATAGCCAACTTCCTCCAGAGCCAGATCTCTCCACTCTTACTCTCAGAATTTCAGACAGATCTCCACGAGGACTGACTTCTTTCTCTGTGTTATCACCAGGTGGAACTCCCTGCCTGCCTCCGTAACTGCAGAGGCTCCCAGCTTGGCATAACTCAAGCAGGAGCTCTTCCATCTTTAATTCTAACTAAGCCCCATCATCATTATTCTAAAGTATGGTTGATGAAGGCTAAGAGCTCTTGCTGGTGGTCAGGGTTTTAACTTTTAACTCAGAGATCACTTCAATAGCCTGATGGTCTAATTAAAGCAGGATATATGTAAAAGCTAAATAATGCCCCTTCTCTCTCCCCCCCCCCCCCCCCCCATTGTTTTTGTTTGTATCCTGATATGTGTCACAAGATCCTATCTTTTTCTTCTTTCGTTCTTTTTCTCCTGACTGCTGCAGCATGCATACACATGTCGTTTAATTGTTAAGTGTGACAGCCGGACAAATATGTTCAAATTTTGAAAGCGTGCACACTAAACAATTCACGTATCTGGCTAAATTCGCTAATGGCTGGTAGCATGGAAACACACAGATAACGCATAACTGTAGCAGACTAATCAAAATGATGCTTGTGGTTGCTCCTAATGGAAGGATACGTAGACATTCAGTGAGTCAGTGAAGCACGACAATAAACAGGACAATTTTTTTAAAGTCTGCAAGTTTTGCTCTCAATAAAAAGCATAGACACAAAAAGCAGAAGATACAACTGTGTACCAGCGGAATGTTATAACACCACTCTGCAGCCCACTATTCTTTACATTATGCGTTTTCCAGAAAACCTGTTATATTGTTTTCACAATATTATGGAGATGCCAGCAGCGAAGAGATCTGAAATCCGAACAAGACTTGTCATGCACGTTTGTTTGGCACGCCGATAAGTAAACTAAACGCACAAAAACGCCAAAGCATCTTTTCACACATGAACCACTCAGACTTACGGGACGCATCCATCACTTTTGATTAATTCTGTCTGAAGAAGTCTACATTCTATCGTGTTTGAAACACATGGATACAGTGTACACAAACTGTGTCAGAAAGCGGACATCCTAGGCATTTCCCTTCGAGGTCAATGCGCAGGCGCATACCACTGACAGCAATGTGTCGATTGGAAAGGTCACGAAGATACAGCTACCTATATTTCGCCAGACACAAATAAGTATACAAACACTTCGTTTGCAAAATAAAGCAGTTAAATCGATTGAGCATTTGAATATTAAAAAAGTAGACTTGTGTGAAAATGTTGTCTTATTATTTTTTGCAAAGGCAAAACGCTTTGGCTGTTGCATGTTTTGTAATTACCTTCGTCAATGAGCGGCTGATAGCCTGTGCAACTAGACCCGTTACAGAGCAGATTTCAGTTTTACTTGGGGCCTACCCTCTCTGGCTTGTGGTGGTAACATTCTATCAAAATCAAATCATCAACTACAGCTATCGCTGAGTTGTGACAAACACCTTGCCATGGATCACATGTGGCAGTGTGGCAGTGAAGCAACTCAATTAAATATATTTTATAGGCCTTGACAAAGCCCTCTGAATCTGATGGCTGAAAATTTGGAATAAAAGTTTTAAAACCAAGACCTGTTTGGACTTTTGTTATACTTTCTCTACATCGTGTACACAACTGGGCAGGCCTTGAAAACGCCCCATGATGGTCAAATATTTGGAGTGAAAGTTTTCAAACCAAGACATGCTTGGACTTTTGTTACACATTTTCTAATTGTCACGAACAGCTGTATGTCCATTTACACTTGTATAGGAGTTGTTTGTTGTTTGTATCCAGGGAGAAAACAATAGCAGTGAGTTTAGGAAATGCTTTACTTGATATTGTAACTTTAGCATTATTTTGCATTATGGATAACCAATGTATAGTTTACTATTCTGGCAACACCAGACTTTTACATCATTGTAATTTGTATTTATGGCTGGGGCTGTTGTTAACATGAACATACCAAACACATTTTAAAGGCCACATAAGGTGCTGTTGTTTTAGTTTATCTTTGCCACCTAGTGTAAAACTTACAGTAACTGAAAACCAAGTCATTTTAATGATTTTTAATCCACATACTTTTGCTTCTGTGGCTGAATGCTGATGAATGAAACAGGGAGTCCAAGAGGATTTGTGCTGTCAAACATATGCCTGTTTTTGATCTTCTTAAAGAAGTGTCTTGTACTTCAAAAGAATCTGCATCTGGATCAGGTGGAACATGGTCACAGCAGCTAATGAAGCTGTCATGTGCAATGTGGATATTCTGTGAATGTACATGCATGCTCATGTGTGTGTGTGTGTGTGTGTGTGTGTGTGTGTGTGTGTGTGTGTGTGTGTGTGTGTGTGTGTGTGCTCATGTGCATGAGAGAGAGTAAAAACTCAAACCCCAGAATTCCATTTTACGGGGACGGTAGTTTAGGTTGAGTCAAAACCTGTATAACAACTAGTCCTTGATAAGCTACTGCTGAATAAAAAATTAAAAAAATTACAGAGCATCATTTATACATGTACACATATGGGAAAGCATGAGAGAGAAAGACAGATTTTCTACAAAGCTTGGGATTAGGGCTGGTGTGGATTAGGGTTATGTTCCCTTTAAAATGCAGGGATGCGACAACTGTCCACACTTTCAAATCCAAATTAAAGTCCTACCTTTTCAACACCCATTCCACTTATCAGCAATCCAACCATTCTCCAAAAATCATCATCCTGCAGATGTTGCTGCATGTGCATGTGCTGTATTAGTATTGTTATAAAATGATCATTTTAAGGGCATGTATGAGTGTGTTTTGTGTATTACTGTAATTACAGTATTACTATGTGACGTGCTCAGAATTTATGGCTTTGTATCCTACAAATACCAATAGTTTGAGAAACTGATTAACTGATTATGTTGGGTTGATGTGCTATTAAGCCATATATGTTTGATGTAAGTCCAAGTGAGTGTATTGTGTGTGTGTGATGAGGTGGGGGAGGGAGGGAGGATGGGATGGGGAAAGCTGTTTTTTAGTTGGCAAAATAGTTGCTCATAAACAATGCACACATCTGACTAACATATCAAAGAAAGAAAAAGAAATATGCAAAGTGTTTCTTGACCACCACAGTTTAATACTGACATAAGCACTGTAAAATATTTCATGCATTTACAGAACATACAAGTGTACATGTACATATATGTAAAACAAAAAAATCAACAGTCCCATCACACACACACACTCACTCACACACACACATTTAAGTGCATGGGTATGCAATCATAAACAAAACCTAAAACACCTATCACAATAATTTAACATGTACACAACAGAATACAGTACTCGCAAAATAACATGTGCAAAATAATTTTACAGATAAAATAAATACAGAAGCGAGGTATTAAGAAAACTTAAAATTTACATCATTGCATACATGTATGTAGCAGCATATGTAATTTCTGAATTCACTATTCATGGCACAAACATATGCCTCAAGTCCATCATTCAGCATTCACTGACAGAGACCAATGCACACGCATATATATATATATATAAATGTGCGTGCATGTGGGTGTAATATATGTGTGTTTACATATATATGTGTGTGTGTGTGTGTGCATCAGTGATCACAAAGCAATCTGGAGCAGTCTAAAATGGAAGCCTTGTTGTTTTTCTCAAAACAAAAAATACAAACACATCTATACAGTAATTAAGAAAGGATGGAGAAAGTGTACCAGCATATAACTGATTCTCAAGTCATATGTTTTTGCCAGTGCAGCTAAATTTCATCTGGCAAGGTCATTAGCATTTGCATAGTTTACCAGTTAGGGGAGAGTGGAGGTGAAAGGTACATCATTTGAAACAGTAAAAAAAAAAAAAAAAGTATAAGATATCCACTGAGAAAAAAACAATGAGTCCAACTATTTTTTTTCTACATCTTGAATAATCTTGTCACAAGCAGTTGCTCCTTTCACTGAATCAATGGAAACTGACATCATGTATGGTCTGTTCAATTCCAATCAAAGGGCTCCACACATTGATTTTTTTCCCCTTTTCTTTCTCAGTTTCTGTGTTCAATTTCACAGAGTGACAATATTTTATAGTCCTTTTCTGTTTTTCTTTTCCATCTGTTTCTGGCACCTAGTATACATATATATATCAAAGACTGATCACTAGAACCCAGTATCTCCCTTCTTATTTCCGATAAAGATATGCAATTCTAGCAGTCAACCCTCGATAGACAGATATATATATATTATTTTTTTTCCATCAACCTTCAACAGCTATTTCTATTCTGAAAATACAAGTGCAGAAAGTCGACTTTCTTTGACTGGCATTGTGTAACAACATGAGGAGTAGACATGCTGAGACATGTATAAATAATTCAAAGAATGATCAAGAAGTCCAATGTATGCATGTTAATTTAGTTCAGAAACATCTTAGGATCTCATTCATAACTGTATTAAATAAATAATCCCAGTCTGGACATATGCATGACCAGTACAGTGAAGTGTACATATGTTCATGCTTAATATACACATCTACTCAAGTGGAAAGTCCAAATAAAGTTTACAAAAATAAATACTAACAATAAAAAACACAGAAAACACACAAGCAGCATGAATAATTATGCACACATTAATGCAAAACATTTTACAGTGAGGTTAAAAATGTGTGAGTGGCACAAACTTGGACAAAATTCTACAGTGCAAATATGGATAACATGTATTTTGTGTTAGTATACCATCTGACAGAAAAACGTGCAAAGGACCAGGAAACCTGTACATTGGCCCATGTGGTGTTGACTGGTGCACTCCACTGAACACATTCCCCCCCAGTCAGCTAGGTATACGAGGCCAGGGCACGAAAGTCCATTCCACACATTTCCAAGTCAGTAACTGGATTTTAACATCCTGTCAACCGCACAGGACAATCAAACTCACAAGCAAACCTCTCAAACCCTTCCTCAAATCAGTCCACAAAACCAATCCCTGCGCAAACATAAAACAAAACATGCACACAGAGACATAAAAACAACAACGTATTTTCAGAGAGTTAGTCCCTTCAACATTACCACTGTTAAAAGAGCACATAAGGCTAGGACATGCTGGTATCGTCCACCATTCTGTCTAATTTACTGATACCAAATTAAAGTAAAATATCAAAAGGAATGGACAGTAACATACTAACAAAATCAAAAAAGTTAACGAAATGCATAACGGCAAATACCAGTGCCATATGGCAGCAAGCTGCACAAACCACCTATCCAAACCGTCCAGCTGTTCAACAAGAACCATACAAAAAAAGCCCAACTCTTAGTCTTAATGAAAAATGCTTAAGAATTGCCTAAAAAAAAAGTCAGGAAAATGAACCATTAGCAGAAAAATGACTAGACAGAAAGAATAAGAGGACTAGACACATTTCAAAGGGTCCTAGGCTATTTAACAAGCATACAAAGTTTGAACACTACAGAGAAATACAACTCGCTGTTTCAAATGTTTAATATGGCTGCGACCTTGAAACAAAGCCAGTCATTAAAAGTGGCCTGAACAAATAAATCTTGGTGAGTACCACCAGTACTATCTATCATGTGAAGTCTGACACTAGTGCTGTTTATAGTTTCCAAGAAAATACCCCCCCTCCCCCCAACCACATTTTGTAATGCGAGTCAGAACCCCAACTACTGCAGGTGTAGCCTTTAAGACACTAGCTACTTAAAACATGTCTTTAGAATACTTAAAACACATACTGAAAACCCAACCACTGCAAGTTTTCTTTTGTCACTTGAAAACTTTTCAGCATACTTAAAACACATATTAAAAAGCCAACCACTGCCAGTATCCTTTTGTCACTTGAAAACTTTTCAACATACTTAAAACCATGTCTTACAAACCCTGACACTGCAAGCATCCTCTTGTTACAAAGAACATGTTTTCAACATATTTAAAACAAACAATACAAACTGAGCCACTGCAAGTACAAGTGTCCTTTTGTTATTCAAACATAATTTTTAAAATACAGTCCAAAACCATCCTTTTGCTGTTAAACATAATTTTAACGATACAACATAATTTTAACAATACAGTCATGCAATTCTGAAACACAGATATCAAACTCATGAATAATTTAGTCAAATATCTCCCATAATTATTTTTAAATTCCATCTGACTCCCTCTGTGCACAAAGAAACAATTAATTCTGCAAACTTGATCTAAGGCAAGAGCACTCCGAGTCCTACCTGAAACTAACAAAAACCAATGCAAAACAAATGATTCTGATCTGAACAATTGATTGTCTTGAAGTAAACAAAGGGAGTGACGAGGAAAATAAAAGCAGCTGACAAGATGCACACATGCTGTTCAAAAGAACCCACACTCTTAAAGAGTTTTAAATCAGACCCACAGCAGCAAATAAAAACAAGTTTTGAATCAACAAATGCTATGACAATGGAAACCTGTCTACCATCACAGTAAATAAAAGCAACTTTTCAATAAATGAGATAATGTGCTGTGCGGGTATAAGAGCATCAGAGTAGTAGTTAGTTGGTTTGTTAGTAACTGGATTGTAACGTCGTGTCAACTGCACAGGTTCACCACAGGACAATCAAACTTTCGCAAACAAATACATTTTTCAAAACTCTTCTCATATATATGTAAATCCTTCCTCAAGTCAAATCCACAAAATCAATATCTACATAAATATAAAACAAAGCATACATACCGAAAAATCAAACACAATTTTTCAGAGTGTTAGTCCCTTCAATATTGCCCTTTCTTTAAAAAGCACATGAGGCTAGGACATGCTGGCATCATAAACCACCCCATCTAATTTATCAATACCAGATTAGAGAAAAATATAAAAGAGGAAGGGATAGAAAAAAAAAGAAAAAAAATGCACAACAGCAAATACCAGAGTCATCGGCAGCACGCTGCACATACCACATACCAACCATCATCTCCTAGCTGCTCAACAAGAGCCATACAAAAAACAACAACAACTGTTTCTTAACCAACAAACAAAGGAGTTAATTAGTACTTGAAAGATGTCGCACAAACACAACAAAGATCTGAGTTCATCATCTAGCTGTTCAGCAAGAGTCATACAAAAAGCCTGTTTTTTAACCAATAAACAAAGGAGTTAATTAGTTCTTGAAAGATGTTGCACAAACTCAACAAAGATCTGAGCAGCCTACAGTAACCTTCTTTTACCTCTTACCAAAAAATGCTGAACATTTTCTGGAGAAAAAAAGACAGATGAGTGGACCATTTGCAGAAACGTTACAATACAGAGAGAGCAAGAGGACTAGGCAGAAAAACAAGAGTGGGTATAGGAATGGAGAATCAAATGACAGCCCTGAGATTCAAGACAGGAGGTACACATGAGAGATAACTGGCCTGGCTTCAGGGTTTGAGAGTGGTAAGATTAACATTAACTCTCACTGAACTGGTATCCTATTGTTCTCTCAGGCATCCATACAATATGAGTGGAAATTCTAAACTTTGGAAGCATGGGTCACAAAATGAAAGCAACGCTGTGCAGTACTGCTAAAAATTAAGTAAAACTGATCTGTGTGTCCGTATATTTATGAATTGAAGTGCAAGCATACAGGGTAGGAAAATCAATGGGGGAAAAAAAAAAAAGAGAAAAGATGACCACAAAACAGTTTTGGTGAATAAAGGTTTGGCCATTCACTGAATTTGCACTTTGCTCTGGATTTCATCTTACATTACAATGAACAAAATACTGTCGCAATATAATCAACAGCAAAAATAAACACATGACGCTTTACTTCTCCTCCTCTTGAAATAAGCAGCACAGCCAAACATTTCCTTCTTCTTTCCAAGCCTCCCACTCCCTACCCAACAGTGACAGAACAATCAATGCACTGACTGTATTTACTGCAAGGAAAAAGCTGCTTCTGACAGCTGTTCTCATTGGCTCTGTAATTATAGTGTAAATACTGATGAGTTGATGCTTAATGTCCTCAGATGTCATTTGACATATTAGGGACAAGTTGTGACCAATGCCAAAGCACGGTTCAATAAAATCCACATACGTAAGGTGTATGCGTGTTTAGCTGTAACCTGCCACCTGCACTTTTTGGCAGAATGACCGGGATTTTTTACGTGCTACTGTGGTAACACGGGGGTGGAATGGATACCGAAATAAGAGTCAGCACAGAAAGTCGACCCTGGAGAAGAAAATTCTCCCGCCGTTCCAGCAGGGATTCGAACCCGCGACCTTTCAATCACGAGTCCGGTGCTCTAACCACTGAGCTATCCCCGCCCCCTCTGTAAATACTGTTGCCTGAAAACAATATATTTGGCACAGCAGAGTGCAGGCTCACTTTGTTCAGGTGGACTTGCTTATTTTGATTGTTTACTGCTCTGTTGTGCATGGTTTTCTTGGTTTTTGTTTGTTTGTTTGTTTGCTTATCTGGCAAGGGCTAAAGGAACAAACATCCTTGAATCTTTGACCCAGCTGTATAAAAATCACTTGCCAACAAACATCCTTGAATCTTTGACCCAGCTGTATAAAAATCACTTGCCAACAAACATCCTTGAATCTTTGACCCAGCTGTATAAAAGTCACTTGCCAACTCTCCCAAAGTCAAGCGACACTCATTTCGATTAATTCTAATGAGATTCATGAGGAATAACCAAGGGTTATAATATTAGCATCACCATCCCTCTGCCCCAGCCCATGTTTTATATATATGGAATCAAGCAATTTCCTTACTATACATGCACCAGAACCAGCTTTTGCCTTTGTGTCAAGTGCTGTTCCTCTGGCCCCCTAAAAACAGAACCGAATGCCGTTTTATGAACAGCAGAAGCCATACAAAACAGCCTTGCTGCCTTTGACACATTCCCCTCTGTTCATACAAACATGTTCACTGGGATTTCTCTGTCATGTCATGTCATGTCATGTCTGTTTAATGATAGTCCAGGTCAATAAAAAACAAACAAACAAAAAACAGTATCAGAACACATTATTAACTTATTTGTTGTGGTGGTATACACAGACATCATGAAAAGCCAGTTACAGAAAAAAAAAGGGAGAAAATAAGAAATGGGGAATTCAGAATAAAAGCAGTAATTTCAGAAATGCCACAGTGTTATCAAGCAGTAGTGATATACACAAAAATAAAAACATTTTTAATGCACTGAATCCCTCTGCAATTAGCACAAGAAAACTGATTAGATGGAATGAACACAAACTGTCAACAAAGGGGGCATAGAGAGTAATAATAAATATAACCCTCATTGTTCTCTAAAACTCTCCTATGACCTTGAAAGCAGGTCATGGTCACAATATCACCCTCATTATTCTCTTATGACCTTGAAAGCAGGTCAAGGTCACCAAAACTGCTATGAAGGATAAAGCTTGAAACAATTACATAGTTTCTGGTGCATGCAAACTATGTTTTAGATTTCACATACAGCATCCAAGAAATACCAATATCAAGTTTACTGCCACGGAAGAACACGTATTACTTATCACTTACATCTCTTCAATAGAAACTCAATTAAGGTACATCAAGCATTATATTCATGCTCAAGTCTGTATCTGTACAAACTACAATCATACACAGTTTGAACAAGATTCAGTTTTATCTCCAAAAAGCCAATATGACCTGGAAATCTGATCAAGATCTCTCTCTCTCTCACACACACACACAACACACTAACAACTAAAACCAAGGGTAAAAAGCTCAGTGTAGCTTATCACCATGTCAAATATGAATAATTTCAACTCGTCTCTGACAAACAAACAAAAGCCAGCCATCAGGTGCTTGTCACAACTACCAATCACATCGAACATTCCCCTCAATTTATAAACCAAAGTTGAAAAAAAGCAACTGGTGTGTGAATATGTCCATGCATGCACTGCAGCCATACAAAGGTTGAACTTGACTGAATAATTATAAGAACTTGCCAAGGGAGCGTAACTGGCAGTTTTGATTTCTGATGCCCCTGTGACCCCTGTCACAGTCATCAAACACTGATGTGAAAGTATAACACTCAGTATGATCTCTCAGTCTCAAGCAAGAAGGATATGGCAGTTGGTACATGCTCTCTGGGAAAAGGCCAGTGCTTGCTTATATCTTTTTGCCTTGCTGCAGATCAACACTAGTCATTACACGTCCAGGCCTACATCAGTAAAGGGATGGTCTTTCATGCAAATCAAAATAACGATGCCAAGCATAACGCATGACAATATATATGCAAATTATACAGGCAGAATATGCCTTCAGTCAAAATGTAGTCTTGTAGTGAACAGTTCAGGAGGCAAATTTATTTGTGCTCCCCCCCCCCCCCCCCCCCCCCTTTTTTTTTCTTTTCTTTTTTAACTTCTTATTTTCTTCTTCCCCTGATCTCCAAGTTCTGTCTGTACAGCAGTTTTGTCACATTTGATTAGCTGGCCTGGAAAAGATGGCTTGATTACATCTCTCCATACCCTGTCATCATACATACAGCCAGCATACATGCTGCAGTTCATAGTTTAAAACGATGTCAGACCCACACAAGTGTTCCAAATACAAAGCTGAAGAAATACCTTGTTTGGTTAGCCCAGTAACTTGACTATTTCAGTCTTGTTCAAATGATCTGTATGACCTTTTTTTCTCTTTCTCCTGGTCCCGAGAAGAAAAAGATCATTAGAGACCTTCCAGTTACTATTTCAATGCATACTTCTGGCCAAAACAAACAACAACACCAAAACACCAATCAACTTACTTGCACACACAATTCAAAACCGAATATCCTGGGGTAAACTGTTTTTAGCATCGTAAAGTAAAATCAGCACTATTTTGATTTGCTTGACAAGCACAGACAGAAGTGACGTTCTTTTCGGGTTCTTATTTTATTGCCGTAGGCTTTCCTTGTAGATGTTTGTTTTTGCTTGTTTATTTTGTTTGCAGTTTTCTGTTTTGCTTTGTTTGTTTCTTTTTAATCCGTTTTGTCAGCACACAACTGACTCTAAAAGCATTAGAGCCTTGAAGACAAACAGTGACTGCAACAGTCCACAGCAGACAAAACCACAATTATCTGGGCCTAAAGCATGTGTGCACACATGTGGCGTATATAACACAAGTTCCAGATTCTAGAGAATTATACATCCTCATACACCAGAACACTTTGAATTTTTTTCCAGATTCTAGAAAATTATACATCACCATACACCAGAACACTTAGAAATCTACATACTGTACACATGGTTGTACACAAGTTTCAAATCCAAGTGAACTGGACATCACAATTTGGGCCATGTATGGAATTTCACACAACATTAACTTTTTCATTCATGCCAGTGAAAGCAGCAGCAATACTATGGCTGTTTAATATCATACATAACCAAACAATTGAACAAGTCAAGCAATGGTTAAGTTAACACCTGTCCAGCACAAACCCTGAACCACTGCTGCTGTTGCTTGTGAATGGTAATACCAATGCCCCCAAACCACATACTTTCGGGCCATTAGTATTACCATTCAGCTTCTCAGAAATGACTTTTGTCTCTCAAATTAGTTGGCTCACAGGATTGAACTGGTTAGTTTTTGCTCCTTATTTAAAAAACAAAACAACAACAAAACATTAACCCACAACAAAAGAGCCAACAACAAAAGTTGCACACACAGGCACAAAAAGGTCAAAGCATTCAGACAGATTACCCACACTACCAGCAGCACCTGTTTTGCGATACACCCAGCTAGAGGAACGGTAGAGAGCTCAGTTACCTGCCTTCCATGCAAGAACGGCATCCCTTCCAGTAATAAACAAAGAGGGGACATCACTCCCGAGTATTAGACTTTATGTTTCACTCACAATGTTTTGCGATACACACAACTAAGGAATGGCACAGAGGACAACTGTGTTCCACACAAGAGCAGACCCCTTTTGCAGTACACAAAGATGAGAGATTGCTCGAAAGACCAGCACCTGTATTATCATACACATGACCCACTTGTGTTCAACATGAGAGCACCCCTTTTGTGACATATGAAGATGGGAGGTCACTCTCACAACCAGCACCTGTTTCCATCATGCATGCAGTTAGAAGGATGGCCAAGAGCAGGGAACTGCATTCTGCCACCGGAGCAACACCCCTCTTGTCACACGCAAACACAGCACAAAAATCACTCCACATTCCATGATCCGCGCAGCCACAGGAACAGCAAAGAAAACTGTTGAGAATCGTGAGCTACGCGTGTGCAGCCCCCTCTTTATGATACACAAAGACAGGAGACGACTCACAAAACTGGCACAGGTTTTGTGATGCATGCGCTTGATGAACAGCACATGGCACAGCTGCCTTCTGCACCTGAGCAGACCCTCTTTGTGACACACAAAGACAGGAGGTGATTCACAAGACCAGCAACCGCTCTGGGATACACACGGCTGGAAGAGTGGCACAGGGTCCAACCGTTTTCTACGCATGAGCAAAACCGTCTGCGGGATACGTGGTTAGAAGAATGGCAGAGGGCACAACTGTTCTGCTTTTTCACACACACAGGCAGAACCTTATGCGATATACGCAGCAGGAAGAATGGCGTAGGGGGCACAACTGTGCTCCACACAAGAGCACAACCGTTTTTCACCACACAGATGGGCGATTCCTCACAAGACCAGCACTCCATTGGTGATGCACACAGGCAGAAGAATGGCTGAGAACACGATCACATTGCGAAGCATGGCCTTCCAGTCATCGGGGACGGCATACTTGGCCAGAGCACGGGTAATCACGTAGACCTCGTGGGAGATGCAGATGAGGATGAAAGAAGTGACGACCACGTTGAGCACTGGGTAGCTAGGCAACAGCACCAGCACGCCGTGAGTGTCTGCCGCCAGCCACACATGGTACTGACAGATGAACAGCTGCAGAAGAGAGGAGCTACAAATCAGTTTCTTAAACAGACTCCAGACAAGACCACATTCACCTCTTTGTCACATACTGCTTGGAAAAGCAGCTAACAATACAAACACAGTCTCTACCTTTCTGATGCATCCAACTTTGTTACCCCCCCCCCCCCCCCAATATCACTGAGATGCAACAAAACCACTCAATCACCACCTACCACCACATTAACTTGCTTTGACTGTTGACTGCAATTTAGGACATGTGGATTAAATCATTCTATTCCCAGGAAGCATGCAAGTGCAAGTCAATAAAACTGAAGCTGCATCCACAAGACTGTGTGCCCAGGTCTGTAGAAGAGTCTGCTCAACATAACCAAGCTCTCAGCATTCAGCACAAGACCACCCCTCCCCACCCCCTGAACATTTTTAACAGTCCTATTCCATGCAGAAGTCTGTAAAAGGCATATTTACAAGCCTGTATGTCAGCTATATTTTACCTCATTACCATATGTTTGTCAGCTATATTTTACCACCTCATTACCATATGTTTGTCAGCTATATTTTACCTCATTACCATATGTTTGTCAGCTATATTTTACCTCATTACCATATGTTTGTCAGCTATATTTTAACTCATTACCACATGTTTGTCAGCTATATTTCATCTCATTACCACACGTTTGTCAGCTATATTTTACCTTTATACCACAGCAATGGCCTGTGATGACTGAGAATCTGATTGTCAGAGAGAGAGACAGAGAGAGAATGAGTAAGCGTGAGTGTGTGTGTGACGTGCGGTATGTTATTTCCACTAGATAGCACTGAAAGTATCAAGTATGTGAAAACATTACCTCTAAGGAGATTTTCCCGAACCAGGCAAAGAAGGAACTGTAGCGAGTACGAAGCCATCCAGGCACATTTCTCAAAATGATGTAGGAAACAATCTGCAACAGTCCATAAGAAGCATGGTCTTGTGGGCAACAGTCCGTAAGGAGCATGGTCTTGTGGGCAACAGTCCGTAAGGAGCATGGTCTTGTGGGCAACAGTCCGTAAGGAGCATGGTCTTGTGGGCAACAGTCCGTAAGGAGCATGGTCTTGTGGGCAACAGTCCGTAAGGAGCATGGTCTTGTAGGCAACAGTCCAAATGATGCAAGACTTAAAAAAGAGCAACAGTCTGCTGCAGCAGTCAAAAGTACGTTTTTCACTTTGTTCTGTTCATGTCCTGCCTGACCTCCAGAGGGTCAACCAGCGAACGAGACAAGGTCTGGGCAGAAGCTCCTGAAGGAAAAGCAAGCTGTAAAATGCCCCACCCCTACTGTCATCATATAAAGAACCCACAACCAAGTCAAGTCATAAACTTGAATCATCCCTCACAGGAAAATTCAATTTAACTAATATAAGGCTCATTAGTTTAAAAAATAACAACATGTAAAAGGAATGCCCAAACACTTACGTTTAAGAAAATCATAAACAAGTTATACTGGACTAAAATCCATAATACAAATATAAAATATCACATAAATTGTAAATGGCTGTGTACTCTTGTCATACCAGCACACACGCATATAAACACCCCTCCAGGCCCCCATACACTTCACCTTACCTACACACATACACACACACACCAAACAACAGCACAAACAAAACAATGCAAACAGAACACTGTACGAACAATTAGTAAACCGAGGCAAAGTAGGCCAGGCAGGAACTATCCCAAAACTGAGTAACTGAGTTACCATGTACAGCCCATCACGACCACTCAGCTGTCCTTTGTTTTGTTTTTGTTAGGCTGTGCACCTCATGTCACATCCTTTGTTTTGTTTTTGTTAGGCTGTGCACCTCATGTCACATCCTTTGTTTTGTTTTTGTTAGGCTGCGCACCTCATGTCACGTCCTTTGTTTTGTTTTTGTTAGGCTGCGCACCTCATGTCACATCCTTTGTTTTGTTTTTGTTAGGCTGCGCACCTCATGTCACATCCTTTGTTTTGTTTTTGTTAGGCTGCGCACCTCATGTCACATCCTTTGTTTTGTTTTTGTTAGGCTGTGCACCTCATTTCACATCAGAGTAGCCTCTCTGAACAGAACCCCACCCACCACCTACCCACCAAAAAACAACAACCAACCAACCTCCCTCCATGAGATACTCTTGGCTACTCTCCAGCATCTACATGCCTGCCCAATGAGACATGGTGGCACTGAGTGAGAACACTCATTCTCCAAATACAAGCTGAGCACAACTAAGCATGGTCGCCGCATGGATGGGAGACCCATGAGATACACTTTGTTACTCTCCAGCCTCTGCACGCCTGCCCAGCGAGACATGGTAGCCCTGAGTAAGAGCACTCGCTCTCCAAATCCAAGCCAAAAATGTGCATACTATGTGTCTGTGTCAAAATAAATGTTTGTTTGAACCTTTCTGTGTTTCGATCAAGTTGAGCACGATCGAGCATGGTCGCCGCATGGATGGGTGACCCATGAGATACACTTTGCTACTCTCCAGCCTCTACATGCCTGCAGAGTGAAACATGGTAGCGCTGAGCAAGATCACTTGCTCTCCAAATCCAAGCTGAGCACAATCAACCATGGTCACCATACGGATGGGTGACCATTACACTGCTAGGCTTTGTGCCCACCCTGAGGTTTCTCCAGTATCAAATTCTGTGCAGAGTCTACAAAAGTCCTTTCAATGACAATATATATACACCAAGGTCCTCCCACATGTGTACACACACAAAAAGACCACATCGCCTGTGCATGTTAAAGATCATGTAGTTCATGTCAGAGTTTGGTGGATTATTGGAACAATAAAATAACACAGTCAGTGGATTATGGGAACAATAAAATAGCACAGTTGGTGGATTATGGGAACAATAAAATAGCACAGTCGGTGGATTATGGGAACAATAAAATAGCACAGTCGGTGGATTATGGGAACAATAGCACAGTCGGTGGATTATGGGAACAATAAAATAACACAGTGGGTGGATTATGGGAACAATAAAATAACACAGTAGGTGGATTATGGGAACAATAAAATAACACAGTCGGTGGATTATGGGAACAATAAAATAACACAGTTGGTGGATTATGGGAACAATAAAATAACAGTCGGTGGATTATGGGAACAATAAAGTAACAAAGCATGCACATGTGAAGCAGAGTGAGTAGGAGGGAAACTTGTTTTTAACATCCAGTCAACCATGATGGTAATATCAAGGCAAAGTGCAGCGAGTCTGCTCCAGGGTTGAGAGAGCTATTTAAAAGTGAATAATAATCATAATGCAGTACAATGTCCATGTCACGAGATAGAAGAAGTTAGATATACTTACAGGAATAAAGACAATGTAGGGATGAACATCATTGCACTGGGGTTTATTACTGCACAGGAAGGAGAAGACCACAAAGCTCTGAAACACACACACACAATAGCTCTGAAATGCACATACCACAGTTCTAAAATGAACATACCACAGCTGTAAAATGCACATACCACAGCTGTAAAATGCACACACAACAGCTCTGAAATGCACACACAACAGCTCTGAAATGCACACACCACAGCTCTGAAATGCACATGCATACAAGCACAGAGTGGAACCCTCTTCAGAAAAATACCATCCAGATGAAATGGTGTTTCAAACTGATCCAAAAATCCTCAGTTTTTGGTGTTTATTTAACTTTTATATTTTCCAACTACCTGTCCTCTTAAGACATATTTCTGTAAAAAATATATATGAAAAAAGAAGCAAAAAAAAGAAAAAAAAGAACAACTTTGCTGGCTGACAGTTGCTTTGTCCTGAGCAAGTTCCACTGTAGTTCTAACAAACACACACACACAGGTGCATGCACGCGCGCACACACACACTCTCTCTCCCCTTCTCTCTACTCTGCATATATTTAACATGACCAAATTCTCTGCCATTCCAAGCTAAAACCTCACCCCGATGCCAAGAAATGCCAGAGAGCAGAGTGCCCAGGAGATGGGGCGAGAAAACAGGTGCTGACTGTGGTTGTCTTCTATCCACTTGTAGCGCAGCATCACCTGGTATCCAAACGCAAACAGCATCCCGTACAGAACGCTCTGCAACAAACAACACAAACAACTCTCAGTCTCAGAACCATGCTCACAGCCACCAGCTGCAGCTGTTACCCTAGGTTGTCACAGCAACCAGCAATCTAGTGGCATCAACTGGAATCAAAGAATAACAACACTCAACACAAAAAACGACTTTGTTTTGTTGGTCATAGAGGTTTTGTAGTGTGATTTTCATTTTTTGATGAAAGTCAGTAGTTTTGGGTGAAAACAACCAACACGTATGTATAACATATGCATAATGCCAACAGCAATGCAAGACACAATTCAACTGAGAGCTAAAACAGTTGAAGGCACGAGGGGGTGGGGGTTGCATCACCGAGATTGAGCACACCATGATAAATGAAATTTTGGGTGACAGTCCCTGTACATACAGTGTAGTGCTACTGTGGCTATAGTTATGATACTTACCATTCTGTCCAACTGCCACCGGAATCGCCACTCGTGTATAGAATCATCCGATGTGACAAACAGAGCTTTGAAAGGCCGTGTCAGAAACACTTTCTCAAAGAATACCTGCACAATAAAGATGGGACGGTACAGATGCAAAACAGTCTCTACTCAGACCCAGTCAGAAATCACCTTTGTCTACCCATTGCCGCACTTACAGTAACATGCAATGTCAAAATGCACACATGCACATGGATGTCCACACACACATATACACACACACACACACACACACAAAGTAGACAAGGGGCTACTAAAACTTTTACACAAATAATCCAACCCTACAAAAGTGACTTTGAATAAAGAAAAAAGACAACAACAACAAACAGGACAACACCTTTCACAGCACATACTGTTTGTTTCTTTAAGTTAGATGGAAAAAACACCCCAAAACCCCTGCAAAAGTCAAAAGGATTGTGGTTTGAAAGCCTACTGGCACTCAAGCACTGTTATTACATTCTCACGCAAAAATGAGACCTAGTACAAAAGCCCACTTCTTACCTCTGAGAGATAGAACAGGGAGATGACAACAATCAGCACAATGAATTTGATCACCATGTACAGATAGTGCAGAACGTTGGCTGAAAAACAAATAAAAGAGATGTAATAAGCACACATGAATGTACATATGCATATGCATGCATACACATGGATGCAAGCATGCATGCACGCACACACGCACACACACATACACACACAAACTCATTGTCCCTCTAACATCAAACAATCTGACACTGAAATGGACAAGATCACATATTCTAGCAGCATCCCATTCCTTCATCCGCCTTTGCTTCAGCCTTCAACCTTAGCGGTTTCCCAGAAGAAGAAACAAAAGAATGAAACCAGAATCAAAACTTGGAGCAAGGCCAAGATTCTCCTGTGACACTTCTAACCTCTTTCACGTAAGCCTCACCTTCCACTGACTCCTGCGTGACATGCGGCCAAATGGCCATGACCAGGTAGACGATGAGGAACCAGAAGGACACCAAGGGCACGAAGTAGTAGAACTGATAGGGACGGTTCATGACGAAGCACAGCACCACCACCAAAAGGTTCAATCGGAACAGCACCTGCACCACGAGGGTAAAGCACACTGGCTGATTCCACCACTTTTACCACACAGTTACAGTGGAAATGAATTAGGACAATACCAATTTAAAAGCCCCCCTCCCCCCCAAAACAACAACAACAAAAACACCCCACACACCAATATTCTTCTTCTTTTTTCAGTGTACAAATAAAAAATACATAAAATATTTCATGTGTGTGACCAGAGGGTGCATGCTAGATTGTTTTTAAAAGAAGGGGGGAAAAAAGGGGGGTGGGGAGGGGAAAGGACAGTGATGCAGAATGACAGCACTCGCTCTTGAGAGCTGAACGAAGTCAGGTGCAACTGAGTGTGCAGTCACCACTTGGGTGAGTCAAGTGACCATTATGTGCTGGACTTTGCACCTGCCTTGAGTGCTCTCCTCTGGAGTCAAATTCTGTGCTGACTCTACAAAAGTCCTTCAGATGAGACTGAAGTCCCTCATGTTCACAGGCATTCAAAAAGATCACACGCCCAGGTTAAATATCCTGTAGTCCATGCAAGAGTTCAGTTAATTATGGAAACATTCAAACAACCCACCAGGCACTGAAAAAAAGTGTAGCGAGTTTGCTCAGGGGCAGAGAATAACATATTACGTAACAGCAACCATGGTATTAATAACAACAACACTGATATCTAACACCAGTCAACTGTAAAGGTCACATAAGGGTGAAACAAACATCATCAAATCACAGGTACTAATTAACAGAAGTTTGATTCACTGTTCAAAACACTAGCCACTTGTGTTTGAAGAGGATGAGGAAAAAAGGAAGTTGAGTGAACCAGGAAGAAAGAAACCAGAAAGGCAGAATTCCTGGCAGCAGGCAAAGCAAACAAAGCTATTTTCTGACCTATTGACCATTCAAAGCACAGAAGAGGGAATTTTTAAGAGCTCTGACTCCTCAGCAGAGGGGACCTTAATTTCTCCACCCACAGTACCTCATTGCAGGATTGTGATCAGCATCATCGATAATCAACATCCCTGACCTTTTTTTATATTTAATGCTGACTCATATTGTAAATATTTCTGCAACCCCCCCCCCCCCCCCCCCCCATCACCACCCCCTCTCCCCACTTTTTTAACATTTTTCTGGTATGGAAATATTGCACAGTCAAAGGCAAAAGGAAAAAGCGTACACAATTAAATGCACACACATGCTATACAAACAGAAAGTTTGAATGTTTTCCTGCACTAATAACTGGTCATGGCATAGGTATCCATTTAGTGCTGTTTCATGTGTGTGTGTGTGTGTGTGCACAAGACACACTGAGACACAGGCAAACATAAACACACCCACACAGTCATACTCACACGCACGGATACTGTTACACATATCCATGGATGCATGCACACATTATCACCCTACACCCACACCAGGGCCACTCAAAGACATGCCAGATTAAGCCAAAACATAAAAGTTAATATTGTAACTCTCACACAATTAACAAGACACAAAGTCTAAAGCAACAACAACAATGCATACATGATTATGATTATGATGCAGCAGAACCCTCTAAAGAGAAAAAAAAATCATTCTAACAGAAATTTGTCTTATTAGAACAAAACTACATGGAAAAAGTCCACAAGAACTCTTGTCCTAAAAAGCAGAATTTGATCTCAAACTCAAAGAAGTTTTCTAACAAGGGCCCTACTGTACACATATCCGAGATGTGACTATGAACACTTTCTCCAGGATGATGGAAGTCAAAGCGGAAACCACATAATCACACAACAGGCATACTATATACACAGAAACCTGTCTGAATACAAATGAAACCAAATATTTGCCCTAAGAGTAAATACACACAGACACAACTAATACACAGGAACTCACAGGAAAGTGTGCATAGTTCACAAATTCTGAAAAGTCATAGATGTACAGCAGGAATATTATTTGTTGGAGGGGGGTATTGAAGGGATTTCTGTGACCTGCCTTCCTGATTTCAGTTTTTACCAGTTAATCGGGGAAAGGGGGAGGGGGGGATTATGTTTGTGACCTGCTGGCCTGACTTAAGTTTTACCAGTAAATGGGATGCGAGGTGGGAGGTGGGGGCCAGGGGGGAGGAGGAGGCATCTGCAAACTGCCTGCCTGATTGAGGTCTTATCAGTTAATTGGGGGAGGGGGGGGGGGGATCCTGGATCCTGCCCTATCTGCCTGGCTCAAGCTCTACCAGGTAATCCGTAAACTGACAATTAACTGAAGAATATGGCAAGGACAAGCCCCAAAGCCATACCCAACTGAATGTAGACTTTCAGAATCAGTGGACCTTACAAAACAATTAGGCAAAGCAGGCGAGATGAAGAGATAACAAAAGCCATCTACACTTCAACAGCAGAGTCTTGTGAACAATACAGTTAGCAGAAAAGTGGTCAAATCTGTGGTTAGCAACTGTTATGTCTACAATCATCATTAGTCCACAGTCATTATGCCTATGGTGGCAAAAACAAGGAACAATGCATCATAGAGCCTCTGACAACTATCACAGATGTTACTTAACACAATTTTCTTCATTCATCATTAAAACACAACCACTTGTTTTATCAACAGCAGAGGAGTCAGACTGTGAGAGATCAGTGCTCAAACAACCATGGCACAGGCAGCCTTGTCAAAGGTGAGTGAGGACTTCAAACAGATCTGGGAAAACTTCCTCCCAACCAGTACACACCTGCACTAATGTCACCACAGATATCATCTAAGTCTACCTGAAAATGAAAGATGATGACCAGTATAGGACAGGCACACAAAATCCTGGGATATTTGCCTCAGATGCCCAATATTCGCTTTGAGCTTGTTCAGATCAAAAACTTAAGGCTCTCACATCCAATTTCTACATCCTCTTAGCTTTCACAAGCTGGCAAATACTCCCTCATCCACGCATCAGTACATTCCTACAAATGTGCTCTCCAGCAGCAAACCACCCCACATGTCAGAATTTTCAGCATACTGAAGTTGGACGTTTAATGGAAGAAGAAGAGGACTCGGTGCATGCAGTCTGTCAAATCCAACAGCAAGGAGACAGAGAGAGAGAACTGAAAAAAACACCTGGTCCAGTCTCTGTGAAAGACAGAGACTGCAAGCCTGTGCAGGCATTCAGGGGTGAGAAGTATTATAAGAAGGGTGAACATTAATTAAAAAAAAAATCTTTTTTTAAATCAGCATAAAATGTTGAAAATCTTTGAACAGGATATGGATACACTTTTTTCATCTTCTGCATAGCCTACTAGTGCAAAAAGGTGTGCAAACAAGGCCTATAATTAAAAAAATTAAACAAAACAGTCCTAACAAGCAAACAAAATAATGGAATTATCACAATCCATCACTGAAGAGGCTGTCACAAACTCATTCAAAGGTATAGAGAGTAACACATAATCATAGGAAAGGGAGACTGCAACCCCAAAACAGGTCAAGATCATTCTAAGTGATTCAGGGTATTTTGGGCATTCACACAGGTTAACAAATGTTTACAAATATTCATAAAGTGTAGACATCCAGCATGCATTTAGAACCATTAACAAGCATCTATCCTTCTTTGTTGCCAAGCAACACAGTAATTTAATGATGGTAATCTGTCCATGTAAATACTGTAAATGGGGAAGAGAAATCATTTCATCTATTAATATTACAGATTTCTTAAATAATATATTACAGTAAATACCAACACTCCAGACAGTGAGTACAACTGGACACATATCCAACTCAAAAGAATTCATGGATTACTTTTTGAATTTTACTTTATTCCTGTACTTACAAACTTCTGAACTTGTGTTTATAAAGCACCGTCATTATTGGTCATCCACTGGGTTCCTTGTTATATTTACTTAGTTTAGCACAAAACAAGATGGGTGTGGCCTTGGTCTTGAAATAAAGTATAGTTATACATCACTTCATATGGTACTTTTTGAATAATGAAACTGACACAAGAAGTCAAATAACAAATGCCAAGCCAAAAAACAAACAACAAAAACCATTGCATTTAATGATATCTCCAAAGTCAAAAGGATCTTTGTGTTGTTTTAAGTAGAGTGTATACCCTGCTGCACTCATACACAGTACACAATCAAGATTCAGTAATTTATTCCCATAATAACAATGATTAAACTTTTTTTTTTTAAAGACTATGACAACAACAACATCATACTACAGACTCAACAGAGGTAAGGAAAAAAAAAAAAAAAAATGTACACGAGATGAAAAAGAGCAACAACAACAACATCAAAAAAATACAACTGAATCTGGGCCTGACACTAAGGTAAGTAGGTAGGTACAGTATACAGGTGGGCAGTCAGGCAAGCATCAGGCAGGCAAGCGTCAGGCAGGCAGGCAGGCAGACAAGCACAGAGGAGAGAGACTTACTTCTAACACGCGCCGTAAGCTGCTCTTTCTCGAGTGCCAATAAATCTGACAGTGCCGACACCCATGCTGAAACGAAATAACCCAGCAGTCCACCCACCATGTTTCGATCACACCAGCTACGCTACAAATCACACCGCACTTGGGCACCGACAGTTTAAGTCCCTTCTGTTCTCTCCACTCTTTGTCTCCCTTGGTTTCTCGTCAACAATAGAAGAATAACATGATGATGACGATGACAAAAGGAAAAGAAGGAGAAGAAGTCTAGTTCTTATCAACTTAAAATTTCACGATTTATTATACTGGCCACCTTCAGGCACATTCTTTTAATTTTCAGTGACACTCCCCCCCCCCCCCCCCCCAACTCACATTACACTTCCATCCTTTACCCAAAACTATGAGCGATTGTCAACTTAAAAAGTGACTAAAAATCCCCCATATTTTACAACTTTGCAATGGGTACAAAGTAACTGAAACAACAGAGTGAAGGTGGGAAATTCTTGGATGAAAAAAAGAAAAATAACCAACAACTGAATTTATCAATTTATTAATAAATTTATATAATTTAAAAAAAGAAAAACAAAGAACAAAACCAAAACAACAACAAAAACAATCACTGAAGCCATTTTCAGTCGAAACTACTGGTTTTAAAAACATGGCACAGACATCACCATCACAGCTCCACAAGAACGTTGGCTACTCAACAAAGAACAATGAAACATAAACAATCCAAAAGGAAAACCAGATGGGAAAGGCTAGGTGTCAGGATCACAAACAACAGGAACGGCTAAGTAATGCTCAGTCAGCTCACATTCAAAACAAGACAATGCAACTCTCGGTTGACCCTGAACCTTGACTCTCAGGTGACCTTGAACCTTTTAAAAAAAAATATAGAAATGCTACCTTACACCTGTGACAAAACCACAAAAAGCATATTAAGCATGATCATGGTCAGCCATGCAAAGTTTGAACATGACTGGACTGAAACCTACTGAGCCTGAAACTATGCCAGTCAGATGTTCCTGGCAAAGTCACCAAAACTGGTACAAAAATGCCAAGCACAACACAGGTCGTTATCCTGCAAAGCCTAGAAGACTTCATCTTCATGGTCTCCAAGAGAAATCCAACATTAAAGTTTTCACCACACCCAACCCACCAGCTGCATACTCACCATTAGAAAGACTTGCATTTTTCACGTTGAAAGCATGTGTGAAACTGGTGAGATGTGCATTCCAAAACAGTAGCAGTGTGTATGTGTGCATGCATGTGTTGTTTGGGAAGGGCGGGTGCTGCTCCAGGTATCAATGCTCAACACACGTGAAGCCCTTTGTGCGGTAATCCCTCAACAAAATCTAACTTGATTTTTTCCACATTCCATAATCCCAGCATGGTGCATACAACAAAATCTAACTTATTTTTTCGCCATTCCATACTCCTAGTTGATGCATACAACTCTATGTTCATTTGTGTACACGCATGGTCCACATCATACAGGAAGATCAGACTCAATCAAACTCCAGCCTGTCAGTAATGAGACAAAGAAGGGAGGGGGCTCGAGGCCTCTGAGAAAGAGAGAGATATATACACACCATATTTCTGTATATCAAGGTGCTTCTGGATATAAGGCTCACCTATTGGAATTTGGCTCAAAAGCAAAAAAATCTACAGATATGAAGCTCCCAGATAAAAGGTGAAACTTTTGGCAATGTCAAAGCCGACAAGCAAAACATGATGACACATGCGCCAGATGCAAAGGAAAGTGTCCTCATGCCATAATACAGGAAAGTGGAAATGTTCAGCAAATTTGCCATTAGCAAAAGGTTTGTACTGTACATGGCATGATTTTCCAGAGACAAACAGTGCAGCAAACACTAATCAGCTAACCCAATTCATATCAGTTGCATCTTCCACCTTCGAGTAAATGCTATTATACACTGACAGTATGACTAGGCATACTGGGTCATTCCAAAATCCCATTCCCGGGATTATGCTGTTGATTTCCTAGAAAATCTCTCTGATCAGTTTGCCAAGGAATGCAATTTCTGTTTCAGTCTGACTGATTTAGGTTCAAAACCGTTCATTATGATCTTTCAGAATACATGCCAAATTTTATTCACGGATAAGGCACTACCGCCTATATATGGCGCAGGGGTCAACATTTGAGAAAAAAGGTGTTGGTTTATTGTCTGAAGATTACAGTATTTAGGCTGGAAGCTGGGAGAAAAGGGATCTGCTGCAGTACTTGGCAGCACATTCATATGGCATGTTGATGCACTGGCAGGGAGCGTTTGGGACAGATTACTAAACACTGATCAGAATGTTTAACCGTCACTGAAACTGACAATTTATATCAAGTTAAACAGATGACTGACCACGAAGAAACGGTGCACAGATCCTACCAGATAGCATTTCTTAACTTGTGTACACACAGTTTCAGTAACTTGATGTTTTATGCCCAGTCAACCAGTACGGTTATATCAGGGCCACGCACATTCTGAAGAAGCGTGCTGACATTACGATCATAACAAGCAGTCCCCCTTCCATTTTTACTGTGAACCTACACCTTGCATGCAAAGTCTGAAACATCTTACTTAAAATGCAGTCCTTAAAAAAATGTCTCCCTGAAGCTTTCGCTGCATTGCAAAATATACTAATTTCTGCCCTAACACATGCTAAACTTATAAAACCTTTTCTGTGCCATCATGACACCTTTTCAAGGTCACTGTAACCTTGGAATCTGGTCAACTGACGGTGGTATTAATCAGTACAGATCAGTGGAGGTTACTGTAGCATAAAGACTGAAAGACATCACTGAGATTTTCTAGAAGGAAAGATGAGTGTCATTTTTTAAAACTTTGTTTTACAAGGTAGGAAGCTCATTTATTATATCCCTTAAGGTACTTGCCTGGAACTGAAAGCGTTATGTGCATCATCATTGTCGTCAATACGTCTAACAATCATACACTATGGCTACACCACTGTTAGGCTTAATAAACTAAGAAAGCCTGAAATGTGAACTACCTTTACTGGTTATGCTATACAAAGAAACATACTCCTCAGAGAATACCTAAGCGAAAGGGCTGCCAACACATAGTGTCCATCCAATTGTAGTTAGACCCAAAACCAAGCAGCCCAAACAAAACCATCCTCTATTTTTTAACCCCACTTTCAAACATGCCAACTCACTGCGCTCACCATGCAGCAGGTCGCATGAATGAACTCACACTGAGTCGATCATCCCACCAACTCACCATGCCATGAGTCTAGCGACTCAGTTCATGTACAGGGACCCCCTGCAGACTAAACTCACCTTTCTGCATACAACATGAATGAGCTCACACTGCGGTGAGTCACACCACTCACCAAGCAAAGAGACAAGTGACTCAGTTCATGTACAGGGACCCCCTGCAGACTGAACTCACCTTGCAGAGTACAACATGAATGAGCTCACTGCAATGAGTCACCCCACTCACCATGCAATGAGTCTAGTGACTCAGTTCATGTACAGGGACCCCCTGGATCCTGAACTCACCTTGCAGTACTGGATGAGGCTGTAGTCCCCTTTGCGCCAGAAATAGGTGAAGTGGCCAAAGCCGGTGAGGAACAGGTAGCAGGACACCAGCAGGCGGATGTGCATGTAGATCGGCAGCACCTGCAAAAGAACAAAACAACACTCGTCAACATTTGGACTCTCTGATTTTGTCATTATGTCAGTTATGTTTGCTGTTATGCATGTGCTTGTTTTACACTACTGCAGTGTATTTAAAAAAAAGTAAGATGTATTCTTACGTTAGGTGACTGCGTATGTATGTCATAAATTTCACTGGCTAATGTACATGTATTAGTGGGGAATAGCCCCCCCCCCCCCCCCTTCAGAGGGGAGGGGCTTAGGTAGGAGCAGCCACAATCATTTACACTGATTACTGGGCTATTTTGTGGAATCTGTAGTTTTCTGTTTCACTGCCTTTCTCTTCACTTAAGTCAGACATGGAACCTTTAACCCATGCAACAAGCATGATGAGTGCTAAACCAGTAGGCCACAAACCCTGTGCAGCAATTTAAAATCAGCAGAAGTGTACCCACAGCAGCACTGTCATCGTTGTAAGATGTGGCCTGGCTCCTGAGACTTCTGGCACAGCAAGGAACTCAAACTCAAACTCGAAAACTTTAATACCCAAGGATAGTAGCATTAGGTTCATTTGGACCTATCTAACCACCAGTCCTTGCTATACTACAAACACAAATAAACACGACAATACCACAAACAAATATTATAATGATAAAGCAATTGATTAATGCAGTTTCACGGTTCCTACAAATGTGCATAAACATCAGAATTAAATTTCTTTCATGGACATACAAGGAGAAGGTGCAAGTGTACCCTACTGGCACCAATACAAGATGCATCCTGGCTTTACAGCTTCTAGCGTTTTAGCACAGCAACGGAAATTTAGAAAATATTTAAATAAAAATGCAAGTGTAACCAATGGCCCAAGTGTAAGATGTATCTTGGCTTCACAGACTTGATGCACAGCAATGGAAAGAAGTACAAGTATTCCACAATGGCCCCAGGCTTCACTGGCTTCACTGACTTGATGCCAGCAGTGAAAGTACAAGCAGACTCTGCTGGCCCCAATTTAAGACATAGCCTGGCTTCACAGACTTTCAGCAGGGCGATGGAAAGTACAAACAGACCCCACTGGCCTGTTAAGATAAAACCTGGCTTCACAGACTTTTAGCACAACAGTGAAAGTACAGGTGGACCCCACTGCCAATGGCCCCAGTGTAAAGACATAACCTGGCTTCACAGACTATTGGGCGATTCAGGCGGGGTTGTTAACTCCCTTGACTTTTGCCCGGCATTGCTTAAGTCCCTTGGCTGCTTTTACTTCCGGTGTGTACTTTCTTCACGATGGAAGGCGGTGACAGTGAATTTGCGAATTTAAAGGCATTTTTGGAGGCCTATAGTCATAATGTGTCTGGCAATAAGCAATAACTTGTTGCTCGTGCTATAGAATGCCCCAAAACATTTTTCTTTCTACAAACTCGTGATCTGGTCAGCCAAAAAATGACGCAGACACTTTTTTCCCACCCTCCATCCCCTTTCCATGGTCATTTTTGCAACTGCAACAGTATTGGCATTTGTATGGCTTCGCAATTCTAGATTCAACTTCCACTGTTATACACAGCGTGAAGCAACGCCTACTGAGAAATCAGCCCGGAGGTGCGCTGCAACCTCTCGCGACTTCTTGCGCGAAAGATTACAAAGCGCATTCACTCTAGCAAACCAGCTTCACTGAATCACCCAACAGCAGAGCGATGGAACATATAAGCAGACCCCACTGGCCTAGTTAAGATATAACCTGGCTTCACAGACATTCAGCAGAGCAATGGAAAGTACAGGAGGATCCCATTGCCACTGGACCCAGTATAAGACATAACCTGGCTTCGCAGACCTTCAGCACAGCAATGGAAAGTACAAGTGGACCCTGATGGTGTAGATGAAAGTACAGGTGGACCCTAGTGGTGTAAGTGTACCTTGCTGGCCCCAGTGAGGTGATAGATGAGGATGACCAGCTGCATCCAACCTTTCCACTCATCTGTCTGGTCATGGTGCATCACGCTTGTCTGAGAAAACAAAACAAGGTCACTGTAACCTGACACAGAAAGGGGTAACTACCAAAATGGATCACTAAACAAGCAAAGCAAAATGCTCACATTCAAAGTAGGAAAATCTGTCCTTTTTCCTCCCACTCTCCTGTGATTTTAAATGTAAACAATGCCCACCAAGCCAGCATGAACCTGTGAAGTTGATAAGACCTAGGATATTGTCAAGCAGTTTCAAAGAGGGCACTTACAAAATATCAGAGAAAATACCACATCCTGAGGTCAACAATGAAATTCTGCGAGGAGGGCTAACAGAAATATCTGATCACTGATACAATGTGAAATGGCAAGCAAGTATAAAAAAAAGTAAACAAAAAAGACCAAAGAAAGAAAAACAAAGAAAAAGCAAGTCCGAAACAGATCTATTGATGGACGCATTTAGCCATGCTGTGTATTTACCTTGCTGGTGCTCTCTGTGAAGAACAGGCCAAGAATCATCACATAGGCAAACGGCAGGAAGAAGTTTATGCGAGTGAAGTATTTGTTTTCTTTCATGAAGAAATTCGTTCTGAAAAAGAGCAGAATTGTTTTTGTTAATCAAAAATAAAATTTGAAAAAATCTTCATGAACTACCACTGTAGGCAAAGTGCTCACGTACATACAATCCGAACAGCTTTACCTTTCTAATACTCCAGTGACTCTGAAAGTAGGTGAAGGTGAAAAACCTGGTTATGACATGGTGTGCAGCTTAACAACATTTCCCATCATGCAAAGTTGAAGCAAAGTTGAAACAATCTTTTCACCAACTTCCCATGCAAGTCAAACACATTTCAGAAAGTGTGATCACTTCTCCTCATCCCTTTCCGCCCCCAGTCCTTCTTCCAGTTGATCTAAACCCATGACAATAAAAGGTTCCGGACCACCAGTCACCCAAGCAGCATTAACCAATCAGAGTCTCACAAATAATACTCCATGAGAAAACCTGTAGGTCTAAACTCACTACAACAGAGGGTTTTGGACCACCAGTCACCCAAGCAGCTTCAACCAATCAGAGTCTCACAAATAATACTCCACGAGAAAACCTGTTGGTCTAAACTCACTACAACAGAGGGTTTTGGACCACCAGTCACCCAAGCAGCTTCAACCAATCAGAGTCTCACAAATAATACTCCACGTGAAAACCTGTTGGTCTAAACTCACTATAACAGAGGGTTTGGGACCACCAGTCACCCAAGCAGCTTCAACCAATCAGAGTCTCACAAATAATACTCCACGTGAAAACCTGTTGGTCTAAACTCACTACAACAGAGGGTTTGGGACCACCAGTCACCCAAGCAGCTTCAACCAATCACAGCATCAGAGCATCACAGATACCATTCCATGTGAAACCCACAGAGTGGCCACCATGCCATGTTTAGGCTTTAGCCAACAAGCTGAAGACTAGCCACAGAATAAGAGACAAGTGGATCCCAAACAAAGCCTTCACTGTAAGCAATGGCGCCTGTTTACAGATGACATGACTGCATGTGCATAATACGTTCGCTGCTCATCCAGCACAGCAAAGAGTAGACGTCATGTCAAAGACTAGCAACAGAACAAAAGACTGGTATATTCCACACAAAACCTTCACTGTAAGCCATGGCACATGTTCACTGATGACATGACTGCATGTGTGTAATACATTCGCCACTCATCCAGTACAGCAAACAAGAGACCCCATGTTAAAGACTAGCAGCAGAATGAAAGGCTGGCATATTCCAAACAAAACCTTCACTGTAAGCAATGGCACATGTTTATTAATGACAAGACATAACAGCTGCAATCAAATGAAGCAGACTCCTATAGTCTGAATGCTAACAGACTCCACCAGCCAACACAGTGCCACAGTGGTCAGATCAAAAGCTTGTGGGAACGTAACTATGAGAGGTGGGGCTAGGAGCACAGTGCAGAAGCTTTCAATCCAGCTGGGAAAAAGAATCAACTTTCGTTAAATCAATCACTCTTGTTGAATCAGTCACTTTCTGTGACTTCATTCAGTAAACACAGTACTTAACGTCCACAGAAACCATAAGGCATTCATTCAGGCTCAACAGTGTGCTTCAATACAAACTACAAATAAGGGCAAGCATGCACTCTCACACCAAACTAAACCTAAGCTAACCTAAAGCAGAAGAGCACCAAGGTAAACACAAGACCCACAAGACCCATTACCTGTCACAAAGGTAAAAGTAGCACATGATTAGCCCCAGCTTGGCCAGTGGAACAAGGATGCTGTACAGGGTGTCAATAAAATCCTTGGGACTGCCATTTGTGTCGCTGCCGTTGCTACGCTGGCCATTCTCTGTGCATAGACAATACAGAGTATGTATCTCTCAAGAAAAAAAGAAAAAAAAGAGAGGGGGAGAAAGGTGTGTGTGTTGGGGGTGGGGTGAGAAACAGGGAGGATAAGGAGATTGCAGAGAAAAATATCTCAAGAATTTCAAACCCTGAACCCACGATCATTGACATTGTGGAAGAAGTTCACTGACTTTACTTGAAACAGCAAAAGAACAGAAAAACACAACCTTTTTAACTACTTTCATACAATAAGCACTCCATGTTATATACTACTGTCACCGTCCAGTGCCTGAATCACGCCACCTCCAACATGCCTCAACAAGCAGCAAACACATAATCTCCATATTCAGTAGCAGCCCATCTGAACACCTTCCTGCTGAGACACGAAACACAACAATAGCTCTGACTAACAAACCTTAATCCTGATGCACCTTAATCCTGATGAAGGGTCAAAGTGCAAGCATGGGCCAGCTGCAGATTTGCAAGTGCCTGAAGCAACGGCTAAATGAACATGCTTTTGCTGTCACAGCAACAGGCGATGGTCCAGAAACCCTTGCCTGCAGCATGCTAAGCCATGCCAAGTGACCAAAAGATGGAAACTGTTAACTGCACTAACCTGGTCTTGCTTTCAAAGCCAGTCGACGTAGCCGTCGCCTGTACAGAAGCAGGGCCACTGCTGACACCATGCTAGAGGAAAGAGAAAGAAAGCCTCTGTAATGTAACCATATGACCTGAGAGCAGTGCAACATGTAACAGCAATTCACTACACCACATGGTCTCAGTTTCATACTATGAAATACCAGTTTTGGTGCAGACATCTGATTCCAAAGGATCACTTTTGATGCAAATTCATAAAAATGCTACCCCCTCCCCCCACCTGATCACTTTTGATGTAAATTCTCAAATCTGTGCACAGGTAATGCTGCACAGAATCTGTCCCTTTTGGGGTATGTAAGATGCCTGGCATCTTTTGACTGAAACACAGACTTTTCTCAAGCACTGTTGAACACAGCATAACATAGCTAACATTATAATCATCCCTCAGTCAAATTTAGTTTTTATGTACATGCATGTACGTTCATTTTCACTCTGTTACATTTATTACAAACAACATGTAATAGCCTTTCGTTGCACCACAAGGTCTCAATTTTATTAAACAAACACTGTAACTGTTGATTTCGGGAAGCAAGTTCACTACCACACTGTGTGTGTGTGCATTTCATACGCCCCCACTGGGGTTTCTGAAATAAATTCTTGTCTTCACACAAAGCTTACCAGACAAGAAAGGCTGCAGCGGTGATGATCTGAAGTGTGGTTGCTGGCTCTGGGGTGTTGCAGCAGGTTCCGTCATGGTGGTTCATGTCATTGTTGCAGTACAGGTTCAGCAGCATCTGGGCATTCTGCCAGTGAAGCATCACAATAAGCACTTAAATTAAAACCGCTTTGAAGACCCGTCCCTTTAAAGTTCACGCTGGCTAGCAAAACTCTCCGTCTTTCAGCATGTTCTCAAGTTATTTCAAATGAGGCAACAACAAGCAATGCTTCGTCTTGTGTCCTTGGTAACAGACATCATACTCTGAAATATCAGTTTTGGTGCAGACATCAGATTCCAAAAGATCACTTTTGATGCAAATTTATAAATCTGTTACCCCCCCCCCCCCTTTTGATGCAAATTCTTAAATCTGCCCCCCCCCCCCCCCCTCCCCAACAACACCTACCCTACAAAGTGCTCAAATGCCATTTTGGACAGCTATTTTCAAGAATGACCCCTGCCACTCCTCAAGTGATGGATTTCTGTCTACTGATGGACACATCTGATGTCTATTAGTATCATGTACCAGGACCAGCAGCTTAGAATCATGCCCTGCCCCTTCCTCACCAGACTGAGAGCCGACTGTGCCATGTGCAGACCGTCTGAACTCTCCTGCTTCAAGCCTTGCGACACCAGTCGAGCCGAGCTCCATATCGTGGCTTCACTGTCGTCCCTGAAATACATGGGTGACACCAACAGAGACTGTGTGAACAACCCTTATTATTGCACAGTGAGCTGTTACATTTCCGTGATTCTCATGCCTGTTTCCACCACTGTATCCCACAAGGAACACCCATTCAATCATAGCTGTGCTTTGTTTTTTGTTTTTAACCTACTTGCTCCCAGAATGATCAACACTCTTTCTCTGTAGAAATCCCGCAAACAAAAGAACTCTAAATTTCAATCCAGTATTTGTCCCAGAATGCCAAGGAAACAACAACAACAGGAGCAACAACAACAACAGGCGCACAACAACAACAAACAACAAAAGCACCAAAAGGCTGGTATGACGTTTGCACACCATCCAGATGCAATTTACCCTCTGTATACAATTCCAATTTACGTCATTCAAAACATAGATATCCAATTCTATTTATGGGACATTACAGGGTGCTGTAGGAATTTGAACAATAAACTTTTAAGAGTCCTGTGCAGGATGGCCTGGCCATGAGAGTGTTATTTTCCCAAGGTGTTAACTCAAGTTTTTGGATTACTGGACTAAAATCTGTTCCATATTGATACAATAATTAAAGTGTGAGGGAGTGAATATGTGTGTGTGCATGTGTGCATGCATTTGTGTATATGCAACATGTGTTTCTGTGTGCATGTGTGTGTCAACATGCATGACTGCATGTGTGTATGTATGCACACACTAGCCCGCAGTGTGTGCGTGTGTGCGTATGCATACATGTCGGTGAGTGTGAATGAATGTGTGTGTGCATACATGTGTGTGTGTGTATGCATGCATAAGAAGTACATGTGTGTGTGTGTGTGTGTGTGTGTGTGTGCATATAATTGTATGTGTGTGTGTGTGCGTGTGTGTGTGCGTGCATGTGCTGGCCTGTAGTGATTATGTGTGGACTTACAAAAGCTCAATGGCAGCCTTGTTGTAGAGATCAATCTGCTGGTTGGTGATCATGGAGCGATTCACCGAAAGCTTGGCCTCAACTACCGGATCTAGCAACAACAACAAATGATGCAAACAGTACAAAATGCATAGAGGACAAAAATTCCTGATTAATAATTTGATCCAGTCAAAACCAAACAGCAAACAAGGACACAAACACCAGGCTGATTTTCAGCTTATTGTGATTCACATCCTTACAAGTCCCCATTCCTTACCTTGCAACATCCAGATCACATGTGTAGATGGCTTCAACTTGTTGATTAATGGCTTGATGGTGGACAGATTGGCTAAAGAAAAACAGATTCAAAAGATGTATCAGTAAAGATGATCAGAATATGCACATATTTTGTGAACCAAAATTCCCCAAAGTGTTGTCAACCACATTTTTGGTGGTACATGTATAGCACCCATAGCACCCTCCCTTATCTGCTGTCTACATCTCTGTTTTGTAAACACAGTACTCATGTTTAAAGCAAACTCTAACAGAATGTATCCCTCCCCTTATCTGCTGTCTACATCTCTATTCGTAAACACAGTACTCGTGTTTAAAGCAAACTCTAACAGGTAATTTATCTCTCCCCTTATCTGCTGTCTACTGCATTTCTGGTATTTCATAAATTGCATATGAAAACTCTATAACTTGTATAACAGATCCATTCAGAAAAAGAAGAAGATCAAAACACATAACACATATGTCACTTTGCTGAACCAGTTTCATGCACCGAGGACTATGTCCTATACTTGAATACAATGGGCTGTTGCTTTAAATTACATACAAGCAATGCCAGTGTGAATGGAATGGGGGGAAGGGGAGGGGAGGGGGTTGTATATAGTATGCCATTGGCAAAACATCATATTGTACAGTCTTCTTCTATCTGCCTTCTTTTTCTTCAGTGCCAAGTGAGAGTCACAATACGTTTGCCAGGACTCTGTTGTGTCCCTTGAGTGTGGTTAATTCCCTTGATAATTCTACAGAAGTCCCAGAGGCTTCATTCTGTTCCAGAGTACCACAATAATAATAAAAAGATTAAGAATTTCTTCCAGAAACCATAATGGGTGGTAGGGGTAGGGCATTATGTTGGAATAAACACACAACAAGCCAGTGTTTTACAGCATAATTATCTAGGATATTAGAAAATACTTTTAATAAAAGAAGAAAATAACAAATTAGTAACTTGGTGCTTTACACTTGGTCAACCATTATGGTTATATCAGGGCAATAAACAACAAACAAACAAACAAAACTAATTGCAGCAGGTGCAGAGATTTAAAAAAAATAGGTCATATTTTAAACAGTGGACTAAATGTTACCAGTAAGAATACCCCCCACACCCAAAAGAAAAACTTTACTAACCTTTGAAGTTATTCAGTGCCTGTTTGCTTCCATTGAACATGTGTATGCTCCACTGAAATGATAAAAGTAGTTCTATTCTATTATGAAAATACCAGTAAAGCCTAACAGTACCACTGTTCTTACACTACCCCACCCTGTCTTGTTCACACACACACACATGTATATTATGGACATTCATGTGCATCTTTTTAAATAGGCACACACAAAGACATACATGTACACATGTTTACACAACAACGTTTACAAACATTGGTGTGTTTGTGCACACAGACAAATGCACATTGCTGAGTAGTAACTAGTAGGCTTGGCTGTGCGAACTCTTGCAGATTTCAGGCGAAACCCACGTAAAGGCTTGTTACAAAACTCACAAAACATCCATGCAGGCATACACACAGAGTCATACATGACTGTTTACACACACATGCTCAAGCACTTGCACATACATACACAGATTCACACACATATGCACTCTCTCATATGCACACACACACACACACACACACAAACATGAAACAAACATATTCGTGCATGCATACATACACATAGTCATACATGATTGTTTACACACACATGTTCAAGAACTGCACACACACACACACACACACACACACACACACACACACACACACACACACACACACACAGATATTCACACACATATGCACTCGATCACACACACACAAAACATGTTTAAGCATTTGCACACACAGACACACACACACTCACACACACATGCACTCACACACACACACACACACACACACACACACACACACACACACACACACACACACACACACTGTCCCTACTCACAGTTGCACTGCCAGTGATGACAAGGTTGGGTCTTTCCCCAGGCTGAACACTTTTAAGCCAGTTGTGATAAACATCATACATGGATGCATTCACCATTGGACGCCACAAAAAATCCTGTCACAAACAGAAACAGAAGATACAATACCCTGGCTACTTAAAAGTACACTAGGTCAGATGGAAAGGCAGATCTGCCAAGCCTACCTTCACACAGCCTATATCAACAGGATTCTTAATGCAACACGATGATGAACATATACCTAGATACCACAACAAGAAGCTACAGACAGTGCAAATAGCCACTGGGACTCAGACATGAGAATGTGTGTGTTGCCAACACCAAACTGGTTGATGACTGCCTGTTTTCATGACTGTTTGGACACATGGCAGTCTGCTGGATTCGCAGTGGCATGTATTAGAAGAGAATGTGAACAAACTATGCATGCAGCGCAGCTTCAGGAACACTGTCCTGCATACATAACAACACTAACTGGCCACAAATCACTCTAGATCATGTGTGACCTCTTTACACGCAACACAGTGACAGACAGAAATGTTCAAGCCGTTTTTATGAACCCTAAAAAATCTTCTATGGTATAGAACAGTTGCAACTTGTTACAATGTTAGTCTTGTTTCTCAGCTTAGGTAAAAAGTCTTTCACAAAACCAGACTTTTCAGCACTGAAGCCAAGAAGATGACGAACAAGAAAAAGACTAATGTATGCACATTCCCACATAACTGGGGGTCATCACAACTCATTCAGTATATATCTGTACAGCACCTATTACAAATAATGCCTGATAATAATAATGTACATTTATCATGTGCTCATATATGCCCTGAGAGTTCACATAGATCAATATTCTATATATACCTAGAGCACAGTCCTACCAAAACAATTTACATAAGGTATTATATGGAAACACACACACACACACACACACACACACACACACACACACATATGCACACACACACTCTGACTGTAGCAGACACTGGGTATTGATATTAGTTGGGGCTGAAATAACGTGAAAAGAGGAAGGTTTTTAGTTCGGCTTTAAAAGATGACAGGGTTGAGCTATGTCTAAGGTCATGTGCGAGTGAAGTCCAATGTGGGGTCCAAAGCAAGAGAAAGTGTAAAAGCCATGAGTCTTGAGTTTGTATTGCTGGATTTTCAGCAGCATCCTACAGAAAAATGTCTTTATTCCTCCTGCTTAGCGACACAGAAACATGAGTGTTACTATCACTAATATCTGCACTATAACTAGTGAACCCATGGGAAAGAAACGAAAAAAAATCAGGTGGTCTTGACTTTGCAAAGACATAACCACTCACTACTGCACGATGCAGTTAAACCTCCCTGAATAAGTAATGTTCAAATGGAGAGACGTGATCACTTGAAAAGATAACACAAAAGGCTATTCCATGGCACTTACCACTCTGGCGCTGATTTTTTCATCACTGAAGTGCATGTCAGAGTGAGACTTGTAGCCCTCCACCACATCTCTGCTCAGCAGATTGACAAACTCAAAGTACAGCTGGCGAATCCGAGAATCCCCAATAAATGCAATGTGGTTATGCCCACCCCAGTAGGAGATGTAGTGCATGCACATTCGTGCATCCCTGCAAAGGAATAAAAAAGGTATTAGAACTATACAATGAAGTAATATAATACTTCATGTGTATGTGTAGAGTGTGCATGTGTAGTGTGTGTGTGTAGTAGGGGTGTGTGTGTGTGTGTGTGTGTGTGTGTGTGTGTGTGTGTGTGTGTGAGAGTGTGTGTGTGTGCTGTACCGGCTGACTAAGGGTTGGTACAAGAACAATATTTTATTGTCAGCATTGCGTACCAATAGTCTCAACAGTTAAGCAGAGGCTCTGTAGACACCAGGTCATGTGGGCCAGTGTAGTGTAGGTGAGTGTATAATTTCAGGTAATAATCTCCAGAACTCACGATCTGGTGTACTTGTGTGTCATACAGCCATATGGCTGCCAGGTGTTATAACCCGGAAAACGCCCATCACTCATCAGCAAGCGGCAAGAGTCACTACCTGAAAGGCAGACAAGTAAAAATTAAAATTAGGTAAATATCAAAAGTGTCAGTGTTGGTAACAGCTTTATTGTTTGTTGGCAAAAGAATTACATAATATCAAAGAATCACATCACTAAATAACGAACTAACACTGAAGCAGAAAAAAAGAGAGCTTAAACTTAAAGTCAAAGTTTTGGCTAGCAATAGGTCTTCTCCTTAGTGTGGTGGCCTCAATTGATAAGACTTAATAAGAAAATATTCCTGTGTATGCACACATGGAACTGGACTGGACAGGAATATAAACAAGTGTAGTACTAGTAGACTGATTTATTAAAACTAGTTAAAACTAAACATTGGACATGTGGGGTTAGCTGAGTGGGCCACACCCAGCCTTCTACATCTACAGTAGCTTTAAAGGCTGTTCAGCAGATGTATCACATGTGGTAGCCCCTGTCCTCTAGGGCTTAAATTTTCAGTTTGTACTTAAAAACAAGTGTTAGGGGGCTGGTGCCCTGGAATAAGTTCTTGGCAGGGCAGGGCAATGTTGGGACTGTTCCAAGGAGCTGGAAAGGTTTACAGAACTTTCTGATGAGGATTCCGTATGCTGTAGCTTACTGAAGGTCTTACACAGGGTCTAGAATTTATTAGGCTCCATATGCATCACTATCACTAATAAGTAAGATCAATTTTGATCTATTGAAGATATAATTCAACTGCAGACACTGTTCATAATCAAGACAGAGAGAGGACAGATTCTGCTTCTTGTCGTTAATGACCACTGACCACCGTCAAAATGTTGAGCATTCTGTCCTTTTATAGTTTAGCAGGGGAAGGTAAAAGGGGATGAGAGAGAGAAACAGGTCTACTCATTGATGGCAAACTCTGCACATATTGTGCATCAGGGTTAGACTTGGACTTGGAGCCTATGAATTTTAAACTTTAGCTCAAAAATGTTTATATATATATGTAGAAACTGCAAAGCGGTGGTATGGATTATTGTTTAGATTTTCAATCAAATAAGATATTTGCTAAGCTGCTCCTGTATTGCTAACTTCACAAAACAAAAAGAAATTTGGTTACAATTTGACAAATCAAGACTGGCATAGCCCCAAAATGCCCAGCACTTTCCTTTCAAAGGAGTGTCCTGGAAAAAGGAAAAAAAATTCCCCATAAATGTTTCAGTCAAAGATTCAAACTGTCAAAGTCAAAGAGTCACACTTGTCATTATAAATATAATGTCAAATACTGATGTCAAATGCCAAGTATATTATATTCATCTTATACAAAATGTGTAGCAGTACAGCCTACACAAAACTAATCACAGTAGAACCCTTGTATCTTGCTGGCAAGGGTGCAGGGGGTGGAGGTGGTGGGGAGGACAGCTGTTACATCCAACCTGGATTCCAGGAATCTGGCACTGGCACTAATTTGGTGCAATGCCAATGGGTTGAAGTGCACAGTGGTGGTGTCTATCAGGACTTGGCCAAAGCAAGAGCTGACTTAAAATGCTGGGCACTTTCTGCTTGGTCTGTGTTGTTATCTCAGTGGTTCAGGCTATTGCTCTTGGAGGAGGGAAGGTGGGAGGGAGGCGAGGGGGGGGGGGGGGTTACACTGTTCAGTGTTGCACTTGCAGTGTGGCACTGCGTAACTTCTGTTGTTGTCTCGAATGACGGAATGTAGTTTTCCATCGGGACACAAAGTCTGTAAGTCTTCTGGATCTGATCCGGCGACCTTGTTTTGGGGGGGTCGGGAAAGTATCTGCCGGCATTGCCGGCACCAGTTTCTCCACCATCTTGTATACATGAAACTTAAGTGAGACGCAGAACTTTGTTCGCGCCGCTCCCGGAGAGTTTGGAGGTAAAACGCTAAAACGCCCCCCCCCCCCCCCCCCCCTGTCCTTTATTTTTGGTTATGGGAAGAATTTATCGGTTTTATCGACGAAATTACGGCAATTACCAGCACACAAAACACTGCGTCAGTCGTTCACTAAGTGACTCAGGGACAAGAGAAGACGATGCCAGAAGAATTTTTTAGCAAGTGGAACAAACCATACTAACCGTATTTCAGATGTATAGAGCCATGATAAGCAACAAAGCCAATCACAATTGTAAGGGCCACAAGTTTGGCATTTTCTACGTTAATGTACTGAGATATTTCACTCGCAGAATTACTGGGTGGTGTCTGCGCCTGCGGACTACCATGTTCCTCCATCATTTCTGTCTGGGTCTAGTAATTGACAGAAAGTGACTCAGATGCTGAAGAGGGAGAGCACAAGGGCAATAACCGCGGTCCGAAATCTACAGTGAGTGAGGACATTTTTCAGGCTGCGAAGAACTGCAGGAAAGTGGGTTATATCGGTCAAGGTCAGGTACAGGCGGGAGAGAGTCAGTGAACGTCCCGTCAAACGCGCAGGGTCAGTTCAGGACAAGAGAGAGATGAGATAGTGAAAACCGCAAATGCAAGGCCATGGACAGAAGGGGCGAGGATAGCTCAGTGGTTAGAGCGCCGGACTCGTGATTGAAAGGTCGCGGGTTCGAATCCCTGCTGGAACGGCGGGAGAATTTTCGTCTCCAGGGTCGACTTTCTGTGCTGACTCTTATTTCGGTATCCGTTCCACCCCCGTGTTACCACAGTAGCACGTAAAAAATCCCGGTCATTCTGCCAAAAAGTGCAGGTGGCAGGTTACAGCTAAACACGCATACACCTTACGTATGTGGATTTTATTGAACCGTGCTTCGGCATTGGTCACAACTTGTCCCTAATATGTCAAATGACGTCTGAGGACATTAAGCATCAACTCATCATCATCACCATGGACAGACTGAAACTCTGTGTGTGTGTGTGTGTGTGTGTGTGTGTGTGTGTTGTAGGCAATGCCTAGACTATCTACTAACAGTAGTTGTACTGGCGGCATGGCTTTATACTGAATTAGCAGTCTTTCAGTTAAACCCGTGTATCACGGGCCGGTAAGACTGTCTGACATGGCCCTTCAGTTTTCACTGTAGTTTATTATTATTATTATTATTATTATTCCGCGTACATGCACGCGGGCCGCTCCGCGCCGCCAGGTCATTCACGGCTGAATCGCTCCTGAACTTCCGAGCTGCGACTGACTGATCTGGCCGAGGTGGAGGAGGGACTACTCTGGCTATTACCCCGGGAGAGAGGCCGAGGGGTGGCGGGTGGGGGTGGATATGTGCTGTTAAACCACCTATATTCTTACTGTCAGTTTCACCGGCAATTTATAAGTGTGTGTGTGTGTCACTGAATGTGTGTGTGAGTGTGTGTAGTGTGTGTGTGTGACTGAGTGTGTGTGTGTGTGTGTGTGTGTGTGTGTGTGTGTGTGTGTGTGTGTCAGTGTGTGTGTGTGTGTGTGTGTGTGTGTGTGTGCGTGCGTGCGTGCGTGTGTGTCAGTGTGTGTGTGTGTGTGTGTGTGTGTGTGTGTGTGTGAGTGTGTGTGTGTGTGTGTGTGTGTGTGTGTGTGTGTGTGTGTGTGTGTGTGTGTGTGTGTGTGTGCCCCTTCAGTCAGTGGGGTAACCAGTTACGCGGCCGCAGAGTTTGGAGGCAGCCGAGGGGACATCAGTGCCGGAAAGCAAGGCTGCTTGGAATGTAGGGGGCAGGTCGGGTATGTTTAACGGACTTGAGACGGTTATTATTTACACGACGGCGGAACTGTCAGTTACGCAAACTGCGGTGGCCGCATGGGCGGTACTGAGTTTTGTCTTCTTTTTCTGCCGCTTCGCCTGGTGCTAACAATGAGAACCTCTCGCCCAACATCCATAACCCCCACCCGCCCACCCCACCCCTTGCCTACGGAATAAGCCTTGTGGTTTCTGTTGACGTTAAGCACCATGTTTACTTAATAGTGAGAGTGAATTCTGTGGTCCTAGTCATTCAGTTACTGCCTTCCCGCCAGTTCATCAGCCGCTTCAGTACCAAGTTCAGTCGGTTTGTCCATATAGGTCCATGGTTTGTCAACATGTCCGGCGGTCCGCTTGACTTGAAATGCACATAATCGGAGTCAACTGTAAATGGACATGATCAGAAGTAAGTAAGTAAGTAAGTAAGTAAGTAAGTAAGTAAGTAAGTAAGTAAGTAAGTAAACGTGGTGCTTAACGTCTACAGAAACCACTGATAAGGCTTATTATGGACAGAAAAAGCCGGGGTGGGGGGGGGGGGGGGGGGGGGGGGGGTCGGGAAACGTGAATAGCTCGTCGGCGCGCCTCGGACCCTCAAAGACCGAAGAGACCAGCCAGCGCCAGAACAACGATGTTAAGGAGGTGGGGACCCCGCCTATGCGGCGAAGCAACTTGCGTCAATACTTCGCTAACTGCTGTTTCAACAGTTATGCGGCAGCGGAGCAAACTGAAGTCGCAAAGACAATGTCCGAAAAGCAACATGATCGGCGGAGTTCACTTAAAATCATTTAATCCGAATAATGATCAGTGCAGTTATATGCGTTGAGTCATGTGTGAGTGAGGCTCAAAACGCTATAGCCTTAGTCAGTGAGTACTATATATAGGTCCATAGTGAAGCATTGCAAAAGTACACAACCTAATTTGCATCAGTTACTGATATAGCCAGGCTATCTCTGTCCCTCACTCAGTCTCTTCCACACGCACTGACACTTATGATACACGCACGTGCACACTGATGGCCGTGGCTTCGTACTGGTCAAATTCTAATTAGCTCCCATGTTTAGCTGATGAGCCACTACGTAACAATGCGTAACGGTAAGGCGTTAGGCTGGTAAGCAGAGGGACCTCAAATCCGCTTCGGCTCTCCTTTCTCTTCAAAGGTTGTGGTCTGTGGACACTGTCTCTCTCTTCCCCCACCTCCATACGGCCCCCTTCCCCCCATCCCTGATAAGCCTTATAGTTTCTGTGGATTTTAAGCACCCTGTTTACTTATTTACTACCCGTCCCTAATAGGCCTTCTCGCCTCCGTGGACGTTAAGCAGCAAAAACTCACTTACTTACGGGACAGTGCTCCTTCTTTCAATGAACTCGGTAGCGACTGCAAGCGCGTTTTTACAGGCTTCTCCAAGATAGGCGTCGTGTTGCATTTAGTGTTAGCCTACTCACCTCCTGTAACTTTTCAAAATCGTTGACCGTCTGGAAACCACAAGAGGAAGAATATAAATACTTGCCATGATTCCGCCGCTGTGTGAATAAAACAAGGACAGCGGGCCGGTCACAGTCACAGACGTTCCAGTAACACAACCGAAATATACCAAGCAGTAGTAATAACTTGATAATAATAGTTCGGTTAAATATTGCTTTACGTTTACAGAGACCTTACAGACTATTAGGGACGGGGAGCCCAGGACGTCCACAGAGACCGTGCAGAATATTAGGGACGGGGAGCCCAGGACGTCCACAGAGACCATACGGACTGTTAGGGACGGGGAGCCCAGGACGTCCACAGAGACCATACGGACTGTTAGGGACGGGGAGCCCAGGACGTCCACAGAGATCGCACGGACTGTTAGGGACGGGGAGCCCAGGACGTCCACAGACTATACGGACTATTAGGGACGGGGAGCCCAGGACCTCCACAGAGACCGTGCAGAATATTAGGGACGGGGAGCCCAGGACCTCCACAGAGACCATTCTAAGCGCCATGCTTGCTGTAGTCCAGTGAGAAATCGCTCAGTAAGGTCTGTAGGGGTCTGAGTTTTGCCCACACACGCAGTGACCTCAGTGTTGAAAGTTAGGATAGAATACCTTCGGCTGGCAAAGGCCAGGTAAATCTGATCACCATATCATACCGTACTATCTAGTGATGGGCTATGCATCAAGTCACCCCAGAGACCGGTGGCGTATCGATCAGTTTTGTATCGCCGTACCTCAAACGTCCGTACAGAAGGTCACCATACAGAAAACCGGCTAAAGTGAAAATGGTCACCTCATTCATTTTGTGATGCTTTGACTATTGCAATTCCTTTCTGGTCTGCCTGCTTCCTCTGTACATAGTCTTCGTCGCATGAAAGATTAGAAGTATACTATTCTTATTGATAATCTTTAGTCGCATACAGAATTGTGCTGCTCGCCTCATACTGAAAAAAACGTAAAACTGACCACATCACTTCTGTGTTTAAATCGCTCCACTGGCTCCAGATCTCCCAAAGAATTTAGTACAAGATAAACACTGCTATAAATGTCTCACGCGCACTGCTCCACCTACAGAGTTCAGCTGTGTGAGAGTCGATGTGGCTATCCTGGGTTTTCTGTCCTAACGAGCCTTATGGTTTCCATGGACGTAAAGCAAGTATTGAACCATGCTCACGCATTGGTCTCAGCTTGTCCCTAATATGTTAACCGACACCCGAGGACATTAAGCAACACAACCGAACCGCTCTGCTTTGTATCTGTCAATAGCTTCGACTTTACACACCTTCCCGTACCCTCAGCCTCCAGATTGCTCGTACCAGACTTCTCACTGTTGGTTCCCGCGCCTTGTATGTATTCGGTCCAACATGGAATGACCTTCCCCTTCCTCTCCGTCAGAAACCCTCTTTGAAATCATTCAGGGCAAACCTCAACATTTCTTTTCCCAACACCATAGATCTGCCATATTTTCCGTTCCGTGCTGCTGTGTTTATTCGTCTCGTTTCTGATTGCTGCCAGTTTTGTGTATGAATTTTGTATAGCCCGTATGCTCGTGTGTACACATGCCTGTGTGTGCGCGTGCATGCGCTTAGAATGGTCTCTATGGACAAGACTTTGTGCTTTATAAATACTTGGAATTACTATTGTAAACCACATCACAACACTAAGTCAGAATCTTTTTTTTTTTTTTTTTTTTAAGGCAGAACCTCTCAAGCAGTGACAAAGTTATCAATATGCTGAAGGCTGTCATTTCATGGAAGAAGAAAAGAAGGGAAGGGCGAGAGAGAGAGAGAGAGAGAGAGAGAGAGAGAGAGAGAGAGAGAGAGAGAGAGAGAGAGAGAGAAGTCATAAAAATAAAAACAGACACTTTTTTTTATTATTTATTAATTAATTTTTTGATGATCACAAGCTTTGACCACACATCCAAACTAAGTAACAAATTTCTTCCTGCACACCAATCACCAAAACCGCACCACACACAATCACAAAAAAATTAGCAATATATTACTGTTGTACGATGATGGGATACAGGCAATGCGCTACAGTTTTCATTCTCATTCCTGCCACTCTCACTTCATCACACCATGCTCTTCCTTTCCCTTAAAACAAAAACAAAAACCCACTCGCCCCGAACGACGCAGTTTTTAGAAGTAGATAAGAATCACAGATTAATATTCCTTATTACATCGTCTTTATTTGTACACTAGAAGCAAAATTCCAGGAATGAAAGCAGATGCATAACAACAGGGGCTGAAACCAAGTTACAAATTTTATGTGATTTTAAGTATTGAAAAAAGTAGGATGGAGCAAAAACAAACCAGGAACAGCCCCCCCCCCCCCCCCCCCCCCCCAGCCAAAGACTTGGTTAACTAAATCCGGTCTCCTAAAAAACGACAACCTTCCAAACCCCAAGAAAACCTAGAGCAACTCTGTTAACCGCTGGTGGCTGTGAGGTGTCGCTGTTTGTTATTCCTTCATATCTGATGTTGCAAAAGAAATACTAAGAAATACTAACATACTACCTGATAAAGCAGTTCCCTCCCCCCAAAAAAGATGGAAGGGGAAAAAACTATGAACAGATGGCATTTCCATTTTCCATGACCTGAAGTAGTGGGAAACTAAAATAAAAAATGAAACATGCTCTAGTCAAAAGAAAGCAAAAGTGACAGCCACTGGTACACACCAACACATCAAGCCATTTTCACATATTATGTTGTGGATGTGAGTTAAATGAACATTTCAAAGACCCAAAACACTGCAGTAAATGAACAGTTCAAAGATCAGACACAAGCCAGTAAATGAACTTTTCTCTCTCAGATCAGACATTGGTACTGACTGAAATGTGACATCAGTGTAATAACGAGATTTGAGGATTGTACACAAAAAACCAAACTGATGTTATCATTTTCTTTTCTGACCACACTTGAACCGTTTCGAAGAAAAGCAGCAAATGCTGCTAACCATTACAGTCTGTTATATACACCGCACAGGTGATGTTTGTATACATGTGGCCTGCTGTTACAACAACTTTTTTTTATCAGCAAGGGTTACATGCAAGGAAAAAGACAGACACTACTTGACACTAGTAACTACAAGAGGGTGCTCCATAATAGCCGTGACAAGAAGTTATTGACACTAAAGTTTAGCTGATGATACATCACAAAGAACTTGAAGAACCACTGTCAGCATTACCTTGCCAACACAAACAAGATACATCATGACTCGGGGATGTGTTTACAGATGGATATCACACAACTATCCTGGTCACCTGGTATGAACAGGACACCACCTACCCTCCACCAGCAGTTCGGGGGGTGCAGGGGCAGTTCCAGGGGTGCAGGATCAACAGATATATTAATGCATCACAACAGAAGAGTGAAAAGGGAAGGGCATGAGCACTCGTTTGATTCCAAAATGGCATGCTACTACACAGTGCAAATATTTCTCTTGTTGAGCTTTTCCTTACCTGAAAAAAGTTTCGTGCACACACAAATACTCTGAAATTTAAAATTTTCCACACATAATTTTTTTTTTTTAGCAACAGACCAAGTAAACAGACTGAAACATTGACTGGGCACTGACAACCTCAAACAGAAACAAACGTTCCCCTTCCCCACCTGCTATGATAATAGCAACGAATAAATATCAGTTTTCAGGTGATACACAGGTCAGTCGGTCTGTGCCCAGTGTGAAAGTACATCCTGAAGACTCTCAGCATCAGAGGTTAAAGTGATGAAAATAAATTTAAAACATTCAAATGACTGCCATGACCTTGTTATTTACATGCAATAATTACATGAAAGAGGCAGTTTGTTTATGAAACTTGTGAACAGTATAGCTGGCCCCAAAGGTACTGAACTAAAAACAAGGCTTGCAATAACCGTTGGTCTTTTCCCTCCCCGAATAACTCTTGCATGGGACACTATGTATGCATGTAAACCTACCATGGACTCTGGTTAGAATGAGTGTAACTGTAGACTGCCCATAATGAAAAGATAGAAACAGTTTAGACTCTGAGTGTCACACAGACATACTGAAGCTTGTGAAAAAGAACAACAACAACACCGAAATCTTCAAGTTTGAAAACACATACACATCAATCTCAGAATCTCACTACAACCCATAACTTACAAAAAACCCAGAATGCTAAGTATACCAGTTAAAATAGAAAATGTTTGCAAGATTTTCTGACACACAAAAACAACAACTGATGTCAGAAATCCAGTGACAAAAATGACAAAGCAAGGAATTTACAACACAGAAAGAATGATACCTGGTTCCAAAGAGAGAAATTTACTCTGTAAAAAATTCTGTCCAGCGTCAATCCATTTAATATGTTGAAATTTTGTTAGATTTGATAATGACATTTTTGTGAGGGGTATTTACAGGGGCAATTGTAAATAATATCACATAACAAGGGAAAAATTGACTGAAACTTTCACACAGTGGTGGTTGTTAATCTGCTAACCCATATTTTGAGAGATAAAAAAACAAACCCAAAACAACCCCAAATGCTAGCGAACATCTTTTTTGGTCTCAACAAAACAAAGACATCCCACAAACTTTAAGTCCATAAACACTTCTAATATGTGCTACCCCATAGTGTTCAGAAAAAAGTTTGTTGACACAAATCTCACCCCAAACCTCAGGCCTTGCTTATACTGCCTCACATTGCTTAGGATTCAAGGTACTGCAGATTTAGTGACAGTATTCAGCTTACATGTATGACAAAATAATGCAAATTTGAAAGTAGATAACCTCTCTAATGCCTAGACTCTGCACTTGCAGCAAACTAATCCTTGGGCAAGCAACAGATCTCACCACATAGTGTTAATGCACACATCAGTTCACTTACAACTGAAGATGGTCTCTGTAAAGGAAAGCCCAAATGTGATGCATGTATCAAGTTTAATCTTGTTCTGTTTTCTCTAAACGGTTCAAAACGTTAGGCAGCCAAATATCTCAAAGTGAAATAAAGCGGTCCAAACATGACAGTTAAAAAAATGCACCTTTGTTCTTGTTCTCAAGCATAAAGAATCTACCAAGCCAAGGTTAAAAAAAAAAAGAGAAGAAAAAAACAGAAGTTACATGTATGTCCACACACTAAGAATACATAGAAGGTAAACAGCCTTTATTTGTTTTCAAGAGGAAAAGAAAAGGGGATGGGGGAAAAACTAAGCAAAAAAAAAAAAAAAAGCTGAAAGGTTTCCGAGGATGAAGGTTTTTCAGTGCCGATTTTCAGCCCAGTTGTTCTCATTTTCCATGCAGAGTTCATTCACGACCAAGTGAATGTCCCCGTTGTGTTTCTTCAGAAGGGAAAGGGTGAGCTCATTGTTGAAGTAGCCCATTTCTCGTATGCGCTGGAGAGGAGCTGCAAACTCGCCACTGTACATCCCACCTCCACTCATGGGGGTTTTGGGGCCTGTGTAGGTGCTTTTGGGGAGCTGAAAATCTGACTTCGGTGGCTGGAAGTCGTTCCTGGGTGGCACATACTGCTTGTCGGCAGGTTGCCAGGTACTCTTTGGGGGCACAAAGTCGGATGGCTTGAACTCGTACTTGGATTCCCTGACTTCATACTGTGAACAAAGAGGAAGAAATGTTGCACAAACCAGCCAGAGAGATCCTCTTTAGAGCTTGAGGACAGAACAGTTGACCAAAACCAGTGGCCACCAAGAACACATACCTAATGGTATAATACTGAAGGCTAACAGGGCCTGCAGTTGGTCACTGGAAACTGTCACTAATAAGTAGGCTACCATTGCCACAGCCACCACCTCATCATTTTTCATTCTCACCTCTTCAGTCAGTACAGTTATCAATATCTCCTCTTCAGTGTCCTTTTATCAGCATGGTGTGTGTGTGTGTCTGTGCATGAATGCACATGTGTTACACTACACTTAATGATATTATAGATTTTTTTTAGCTGTATCACTCTTTATGCACTCCGTATTTTTCTGTGATTAAGCTGTTATGTACTTTGAGTCGCTGAAAACAATAAATTCCCAACATTATAATCATTATATATCAAAACTGCTGAACAGGCTCAAATTTTTATCATAAACTTTTCCATCACACCTGGTTTCTAATAATGATCCAAGCTGACTTTTATCCGCAGCAAGCATACTTCGTCTCCGTGGTTAATGAAGTGTTTGCCACTGTAACAGCCAACAGATGCAAAGCACAGACAGAGCCCTGCAATACAGCATGCAGCTGCTGAGACAAGTGCCCAGATGCTTACCGTCTCTGCCTGAAGGGTTTTGATGACATCCTTGGTGGTCTGGAAGAGATGCTGCAGTCCGTGGCTGGCAGCCTTCATCGTGTTTTGCATCAGCTGGTTCAGCTGCTGGCCTGGGTCGACGACACTAAACAACACAATGTCAAACACATGATGCATATAATATTCTCATTCACATCAGCTTTTTGTTCATTCACTGTGCCTCCTTCACCTTGTATTTACGCTGCTCATTTTTCTTCTTTGCTTCTTAGCCATCTCAGAGAGAGAGAGAGAGAGAGAGAGAGAGAGAGAGAGAGAGAGAGAGAGAGAGAGAGAGAGAGAGAGAGAGAGGGAGGGAGAGACAGACAGAGCAGCTACAACAGGAAAAAATCATCAAAACTGATTGAAAAGTAGATACAAAAAAACAAAAAGCAAATATAAACAAGACACTCATTGTAAATCCAGACATCGGGTGCCACTACACTGATTTTAAATCCATAGGCACTACCTAACCTACTGGGTTGTATGTCGCACTGATCTTTTGCCAGGGCAGTCTACTTCTGCTGCTGTTATTTTTCATGTCTGCATGCCTGCAGCATACAGGATTCTGTCCCCCCCCCCCCCCCCCGATCACCTGACTGACTAGACACTGAGGTGAGTGGACTGAAATACCCAAAACACTGCATGCAGTGGTAGGATGGGCTGGCTGCCCATTATGGTAGCTGTAGCCTCATCCAGGAAAGGTGTCCCAAATCAGCACACAGAGGAAGAAAGGTTCATCACTGTTTCATGCATTGGTTTGGATTTTTTTTTTTTTGGACAGATGACTCAAGCAAAGGAGGTTCCTGGCAGATTTTTCTGTGATCACACCTGATAAGTCCGAATGCAGACTTTTCATTTTATAAATAATTACACCTACCTGCTCTTTCCCTGATACTTTCTGTGTTCATACTTTCCAAGCTGAGAAACAAAATCAACAGACCAGTCAAAGCTTTTGCAGATTGAAAATGAAAGTCTGCAAGCATGTAAGAAAAAGAACCACTGGAAATGTTCCTAGTTCTACGAAAATGGATGCTGATATCGGTATGCATGCAAAACCTGCTAAACCCCCCCCCCCCCCGCCCAAAAGCAACCCATGCTGCAACAGGGCTCTGAGCTGACTGCCTTCAAAGGGTTAACAAACTATTGCAAATACAGTGAGGTGGTCTACAAAAGAACTGTTAACCATCTTACTGAACAACTGCAGTAGAAGCAGCAGCAGCAGCAGCTGAAGCCCCAGCAGCCTCCTCGTTTGGCTCAGTCCTCTCCACCTTTGCCTCAGTCTTCAGCTCAGTCTCCTCTGCTCCACCATCTACAGGATCACTCTCATCTGCGCTGCCATCCTCATGCTCAGTGTCCTCTGCTGCACCATCCTCACGCTCAGTGTCCTCTGCTGCACCATCCTCACGCTCAGTGTCCTCTGCTGCGCCATCCTGAGGTTCCTCAGATGATTCTTCTGCCTTGCAGACTGGTCCCGCTTCACAGGCCTCCTCTGCCCATTTTTCCGCTTGTGCCTCCACTTCTCTTTCTGCTGCAGAGCTGCTGCTTAACTTGAGCCCCAAGGCCTGGGTAACAATTCGAACAAGTTCTTCTTCCCTTCTGGCCAGGTCAGCTCTCTCCTGCGCCTCAGACTTCTCGGCCAGGTCCTCCTCTTTCTCTGCTGCTGAGCCTTCAGCCATTTGCTCAGACACTTTCCCTGCAGCGTGGTACTCTTTGGTTTGCTCTGAAGCATGAGAGGACTCTGGCACCTCATCCGAGGCTTCCTTGGCACCCTGGATTGGGGTGTAGCCATCCTTGCTTTGGCATACCACCTCCTTCAGGCATATTTTGTTCAGCCTCTCCATGCGCCCTTCTGTTGGTGTGTCACACCTGAGCGGCTTGGAGGTGTCGAAACAGTCTGGCATAACAATGCAAAAGTCGTCATCGGAGCTGGAGTCATCTGACGGGCTGGAGAACTCATCTGGAAGAATTTCATAGCCCTCCCCATCCTCTTTCTCCCCATCTGCAACAGCACAGACGAGAGGACTTTGATAATCAAGATCAACACTTTTAAACACAGGAATGATGGAGGCACCTGTCAGAGCAGAAGTTCACCATGATGTCAGCATCATATATCAAAGACATTTTCATCTCATTTTAAATACAGACATCTAAGCTGAACAAGAAACCTCAACTGTGGAACCAATCTGATGAAAACTGAAATCAGTGACAGTGTGTCACATGCACATGTTTGACTCAAAATATGGGGCACAGAACACATAGCAGGGGAGGTGAAGGCACTGGAGAAGTGGGGAGGCTCCTGCATGACATCAGTGAATCTAAATCATACCAAAGGCTGAAACTGTGACTGACATGCTGTTCACATTTAAGATACTTATTTTACTCTTTGTCATTCAGCAACTCACCGAGGGATGCAGGCTGCCCAAGGCCGGTTGGGAAGAACCAAGCACCATGGGTGTCGATGGACTGGTACTCCTCTTCCTTCTCCAGTTCCTTCAGATCAGCTACAGACACCACCTCCACGCTGCTCGTTGTGCTGCCGGGTGACACCTCACGATTGGTGGGCCTACGGCCAGATGCTTCCCCTTGGCAAAGCTCTGACCTCAGGATCTCCGCATTGGCCTCCTCGCTGGGCATCACCGGGGAAGGCCCCACCACTGGCATTTCCAGCCAGTCTTCCAGGCCGGCCAGCTTGGCTGAGGGAGCTGAAGCATACAGCTCCTCATCCACTGATGCTGCATCTGGGGCTGAGTCTTCTTTGGTGGCCACCTTTTGCGGGGGGCACATGACGAAATCGTCACAAAACAGCAGTTCTGGACAGGACTCTGCATCCTCTTCATCTTCACGCTGGAGATTCAGGTGCGGCACAAGGGACTTCTTTGAGCCCTCAGTTTTTGCCTCCTGGACAAAGGGAAAAAGCAAGAGCACTGAAAGGATGCTGAACAATCACACCCAAGGCAAGAATATCACCATCAATTATTTGACTCTCATGACCACTTCGAAGGCAACAGCAAGGCTGCTGCATTCAATTCCTAACAACAGGATGACTTTCAGTCATTTATTTGTAGCAAACGTGACGTGGAAAGACCAGTTCCCTACAGAATAGTTGCCAACATGTGGCAGAAAAAAGGGAAATCCTGGAAGGGGGTGAGTTAAGAATGGTCGAGGAAGCCTTAAGGATGTGGGGTTAGACAGGCAGGCCCCTGAAGGATATTCAGTTATCTGAGTATCCCCACAAAAGCTAATGGCAACAAAACAAAACAAGTGGAGTGTGGTCACACCTACATATAACACCAAGATGTGCTGTGATGTCATTCTGGCCTCCCCCTCAACCCCCCCGTACAAAATGTTGCCAGAAGCCACATGTCAGAGTGCCAGTGATCATTTCTATTTCAGATTCTCTTTTTGCCGAAAACAAAAATCATCAGTGTAAAATAACAATTCTCTCAAACTGTTCTCACCACTGATTTAGCCTCAGCCTGATCGTGCACATCTGGATCCTCCACGGGAGCACTGGGGACGAGCTGAGGCGTAAGAATCATCCCGATGTTCTCGAAAATCCCATTTTGGGGATGGCCGTCCTCCTCAGGCTCGTCTGTCACTTCATGCTCCGAGTCGCCTTCCACCAAATAGCTGAACATCCACCTGGGGCGGTTCTGCTGTGTCGTCTCACTTTCCTCAGCATCCTCCTCTGAGGTTGTATCTTGTGGCCCAAACTTCTTCTTGAGAAGCATGAAAGCATGGTCGGAGCTGGCGCCAAGGCTGGCAGAAGGGCTGGTAGCCTTGCCGGTCCATGGCTTCACGACGTCAAACCAGGGTGGAGGTGGGCTCACACATCGGCCTGATGGGGGGCTCACAGCTGAAAAGTGCCAACATAAACAATGAATTTTCATTGCTATACAGGACAGAGGAAACCCAAACCCCCTAAAAAAACAAAACTGGCTCTAACAATGAAAGTTACTTCCAAAGAGAAATTTGTCCTCAAAGGAGAGAAGTGTACTTATGAAAGTGAAGAACAGGATATTTGAATCCCCTTGTCTTGAGCCGAATTTCTCTTGAAAGGAGTTTGTCTTGCCTGGATTCCACAAGCTTAGCTGGCCACCAGACTGACACTTACTTACATTCCCCACCAACTATTTTTAATCCATACAATTCTTAAAAGTACACATTCAACAGCCAGTCATTACTTCAGAGGGGTGGGATAGCTCCGCTGGCACAGTGTCAGACTGAAAAGCCAGATGCAATACTGACATGGGTTTGATTCCCTGGTGCAGCAAAGGATTTTTCTCCATCAATTTTCAACACAGACTCTCTTATGCTGTTTGTACAGCACCCAGTAACGCAGCTGCAAGCATCAGCATCTGTGCACACGCTAAAGGTCCCAAGCACAGGCAGCATAATCAGTGTTAGGACAGGTGAAAATACTGCCACACGCAGCTAAGAATGGGTAGTGCTTCTCTTGTGCTGCTGTTGCCTCACCCAAGTAAAGTAGCCCAAATTTTCTTTGAAGATTTAATGAAGTCTTTTTTCTTCTTTTTAACTGACAGTTTGCCATCATTCAGTATGGCCTCCCTCCCTTGGGCCGTCACATAGCATGTCTGTACAATGCCTGACTGGATTTGCTACCTCAGCACTACCACCCAGGTACTGAAAATGTTGCAAGAGATAGCGTGCAGGTAGGATGCTGCGATTCAGGTAGCAGCTCCCCAGGGACTCGCAACAGAGCAGCGTGCTGGTAAGACTGCCAGTGCTTGTGCCAGGCAGCTGTAATGGTAAGGTCACTGTTGGTGTTGCTGTGGGATGAGGTTTTGATACTGATAACCAAAAGGCAGAGGAGTGGGCTGATGAACAGCCTGCACAGAACAGCTGGGAAAGCTGATAAAGGCAGCCCTGTTGGCCTACCAAATGGGGTGTTGTTGGGTGTGGATGGCACTGCCGGGCTGGGTCCGGCACCACTGCCGCTGCCACTGGCGGAGAGGTTGGGCCCAGCCTGAGACTGGCTCAAAGCCCACGGGTCACCGGCCTCCACATCATCATCCCCCTGAGGTGCTGGCTGATCCAGATGCTGGGGCATCATCATGGGGTTCAGGAAGCTGATGAGGGACTCCGCTTTGTCGCCGTCCTCCCCCCGGCCCCGCTCCTTCTCCTGGGATTGCTCAGCGCTCTCAGCAAGTTCCTGCAGCAAAACCTTGATGTATTACTGCTGTAGACAGCCATCGCAATGCTTCACTCACAACCACCCACTTGCTCTGTCACCATCTCCATGCTTTGAGAACCTTTTAGAAGGAAATAAAGATGAAGCTTAAAAAATAGGCAGTCTCCCTTTCAGGATGCTCTTTTCCTCAGGGGTCCCACAGCATAGTAACACTGGAGCCCACAAACTTGACACCAGCTCTGATCAAAATGAAAATATCAGTGACTGCCACAGGTCCCACAGACTAGTGCCTCCCTCTGAATCTATCCCGCTGATACAATGGAACCTCTCTCTCATTGACCAGCATTAAAAATCCAGCAAAAGATGGACATTCCTCAATGTCAGGTTCATTTCCACGGAAGTGTAAGCAGGCAAAGTGGTTTTAACAGAGGAGCTGTCTCTCATCAAGGTGGTCCTTGGTCAGCAATTCATTTACATGGAATATGAAGGAAAAAGTTTCAGACAGAGTAGTCTTAACACAGAAGCGGTCTCCTGTCAGGGTTTTTGCTGTATCATACTGGCCAAGACAAATCATCTGATTGCTGGTCCATTCACATTTTAGTTAGCCAGCAGTGAGGGAACACAAATGACATCAGCTCCTTACCTCGTTCGCTCTCAGGAGGAGCGAAATCCCGTCTGCCTGAGAGAAACCCACCACCGGTGTCTCGCACTTGGGGGTGATCAGCTTGGGCTGAGTGGGTACACAGGACTCATCCTCAACGCGCACCTTGCAGAAGACAGTGTGGCCAAACACCTGACCCTTGCTGTTCAGGCGCCAGTGGCTCTCATAGTCACCTGCAAAGAGAAACATTTCATCATCTATTATCCTACAACTCTGCACGTTTGCTGACTGGAAATAGTTTCAAACAGCTGGATGATCACTTTGAAAACTTTCAGCTGGTGAAGACGTCCATATCTCTTATTTTCCTCCCCTCCTTCAAACAGCAGCCTTTAACATTAACTGAGTGATTATTTTGACAAAACTGTGTTGTCCTGGCATCTCTCACCTACATTTGTATCCCTTCCTAATACATCAAAATCCACAAACAGACTGGTATGTTGATGAAACATGATTCTCTTTGGATCTTCCCAAATCAGAATTACAAGCGGTGAAACAGTAACTTCACACACACAAAGTGACTGCTCACCCTGTTCACTGGGCACAACCAGATGCACGGTGATGGTGGTTTCTTTACCAGGCTGCACTGGCCCCACAGGCTCCACTGTCTGTTTGGCTGGCATGTTGGTCTGCACCAGCTCCAGCTGCCCAAACAACAACATACATATCACAGTTAGCCAAGGCAGCAGGACATTGCACAGGTCAGCCATGTCAGTAGGAATCGCAAAGGTCATCCGTGGTAGGACATCACACAGGTCATCCATGGCAGTAGCAATCGCAAAGGTCATCCATGGCAGTAAACCATACCACAGGTCATCCATGGCAGTAGGACACCACACACATACAGGTCATCCACAGCAGTGGGACATCACACACATACATGTCAATCATGGCAGGAGGACATCACACACATACTGGTCATCCATGACAGTGGGACATCACACACATACATGCCAATCATGGCAGGAGGATATCACCCCGGCCATCCCTGGCAGTAGGACACCACACACATACAGGTCATCCATGACAGTGGGGCATCACACACCTACATGTCAATCATAGCAGGAAGATATCAGACAGGTCATCCATGCTAAGCTGACATGACACAGGTCATCCAAGAAAATAGGACACCACACACATCATACGGTCATCCACAACAGCGGGACATCACACATATGCATGCTGATCAAGGAGGAGATATCTGACACAATCATCCACGGCAGGAGGACACCCCACACATCATACAGGTCATCCATGACAGTGGGGCATCACACCAGCCATCCAAGCATTATACATAATATCACTGACGAGATAATAATCTTGACACATCAGGAAGACTCTGATCATGTGTGTTTCAGGACATTCCAGTGTCCAAATGTTGAGCAATTTCTGTTTTAAGCTGGGGGTAAAAATGAAGATGTAACTCTTACCACAGTAGTTGTAGGCCATGTCAGAGTGCCATTGTTGCGCATCACCCAACACTTCTCCAGCTGCTGACCAGGTGACACAATGGTGCCATCTGGAATGGTCTCATCTTTCACAAACTCTGCACTAAGCTCCCTGAAAATCAGAAGGAAAAGTAGTACATTTTCTTAAAACTGTTGTCTGGGTGCTACCAAAGGTTCAGCCCTACAATTTCTGCGAGTTTTCATTATCTGCTGTAATCAACTTTGTCTTTATCCTTATGAGAAAAAAAAATCATGTCTGTGAACATTCTATCCAAGCTGTTTTTCATTACAGCAGCTTCCCAGCCGGGTGAGAAGACCGGCTTCATGGCTATTACCCAAACAGCAGTTGCCATGACATTTTTAAACCCATATTACTTTGCAACATTTTCTCCTGCAACGTCAACTCTGGGCTTATGGATTGAGCCGATGGTGAGTGTGACAGATGCTCACCCACAGGTCCACTAAAGATGGCATGTGGCAGAAGCACAAAGAATGATCACAGAGGCCACCCTCTCACCATGTGAATGCATTTGTGAGGCCACCCTCTCACCATGTGAATGCATTTGTGAGGCCACCCACTCACCATGTGAATGCATTAGTCAGGCCACCCTCTCACCCAGTGAATGCATTTGTAAGGCCACCCACTCACCATGTGAATGCATTTCACTGGCCACTCTCTTGCCCTGTGAATGCATTTGTCCGGCCACCCTCTCACCCTGTGAATGCATTTGTCCGCCCACCCCCTCACCCTGTGAATGCACTTGTCCGCCCACCCCCTCACCCTGTGAATGCACTTGTCTGGCCACCCCCTCACCCTGTGAATGCATTTGTCAGGGTACAAAAGCATACGCCAGGTGACTCCCAAAGCGTCAGGGTGAGGAAAGCCACAAGAGGAGCAGGCAGCTCACCCATAGGCTGTGCTGATGAGAGGGTTCTCCAGCTCCAGCTTGGCATCCATGCGCCTCAGCTTCTCCTCCCTCTTGGCTAGTTTCTCCTGCACCTTGGCCTCCTTCACTTTCAGCCTCAACGCCATCCTGTTCAGCCGGTCCACGTCCGCTTTCCTGCCAGGAGAGAACACCGGCTTCATGGCCATTCCATGCTCATGCAGTTATTGGATGTGCTGTGCAGGTATGTGTGCGAGTTCACATGGGTGCAGTTCCTTATATTTATCAGCTCCTGGCTCATGAGTTTACTTACACCCCATTTGTCTTCTGCTCAAATATGCTGCCACATTCCATGCAACTAATGTGTATATATATATGTGTGTGTGTATAAATGTAAGGGTACAGTTCCTTATGCTCATGGGCTTCTGGCTCTCGAGTTTCCACCAATTTGTCTTCTCCACCTCAAATCTTCTGCAACACTCCAAGCAACTTCCAGCTGCCAGACCCTGAAGTCTCACTCAATGTCATGTGTATGTGTGAGTGTGTGCACACACATGTGCAGTTCTTTGTATGCACACACATGTGCAGTTCTTTGTATTCACTATCTTACACCAGTTTGTCTTCTCCACTTCCAATCTGCTGCCAGACCTCAAGCATTAACTTTCCGGCGTACCCACCCTCAGGTCTTTGTCACAGCTGGTTATACACCATAAATAAACTATCAGCTAACTGTCCATTTTTCTGTTATATTTTCCAGCTGTTGCCAATACAAAAGGGTGAGCAGGCCAGTAATCAGTGTTGGGAGGGTGCTCTGCCACCACACAGCTGGGTCTTTTTAGCGAAGCAATGCCTTGCCTATGTTGACAAGAGCTACAGCATAAGGCCTGCAAATGAAACAGTTGCATATTTTCTACCTTTTCAGACCAAGATGAGTTTTAGGCAGTCACCCCTCCCCCCTCCCAATAAAAACCTCTGCTACACTGCCAAGTACTCCATGTAAAACTCACTCCTTCCTCCGCTCCTCCTTCGACATGAGTTCCTCCACCTCAGGCAGGTAGATGGTTCTCTTGAGCAGTGCCACCCGCTGGCCGTGCCGAATGCCAGCCTTGGGGCAGGGCTTGCGCAACTTGAGGAACACATGGAGGGGGTCATGGACAGGAGGGTAGATGTTCTCACACACCTCGCACAGGTCATAGTTGGTGCAGTTTCTGGGGGGCAAATCAACAAGGTTACACTCACATTGTCACAGGCATTTTTCACAAGCATGGCAACAGACCATTAGATATTTAGCAATAATTTTCATTCATATATATATATATGCAGTTATTCATACCCCCACCCCCAAAAAAAAGCAAACAAACATGCAGACACATACAGTCACACACACATACATAAACACACACATCATCCCAAAACACAGATACATTGCTTTTCAATGCCCAATATAACCATGAGGGTCATATCAACGTGAAGCATGTCAGAACATGATAAATGCCAAAAATACACATCAAAACTAGCACATTGTCAATAAAAAAAACTGAGGAAAAACGTACCATGCACACACAGTTTAAGGCAAAACAGAGAATGTATACATGCAAATCAAACTGGAGAACATCTGTACCCAGTGAACAACTGCTTTTGTGACTGCATTTAGATGTTTCCTTCTTTTACTGTTTATTAACTGAGAGGGCACAAGCCAAAGTTTTCTGAACATCAAGGCAGTGGGCTGAGAGAAACGCTTTGGAGAAATGTGCAAGTTTTTTTTTTTTTTTTTTTTTTAATTATTATTTATGCAGTGATCGATGAGGATGAGGATGATAACTGATGATGCTATGGAGGTCCATTTCGGTTTGAGACTACTTGACAGGGCCGCAGACCACGCTTACTGTCACAATTATCCCGGTGTTAACCAGGCCCGGGAACTGCGGCACCTGCAGTGTTGGTCAAATAATTAGAGCAACACCCTCAAAGACGCATCCGTGAAGTGGATGAAGCTCGGCTGTGTGGTTCCAGCCTTCCCATTGGGCCCATAGCACTCCCAGCTCTGGGTAGGAGCCGGCCAGGGCTGAAAAATCCCACATGACTCTGATGGGATTCGAACCCCAGGCCTTCCGACCCACAATCCGACGCGCTAACCACTGCGCTACGGGGGCCGGTGAGAAATGTGCAAGTTAACCGGGGCTGATGTACGATGAATGACTAGAAGACTTTTTCGACACGGACACACACACACTCCTGCCAGAACTGACTTGGACACATGCACAATTACATGTACTTGAAGCAAGGTTCCATGCCGGTATGGCCACAGTGGGCAGATGTACAGTGAATAAATGGCAGATTGGTATGACATACTCGTGAGTATTGTTGGCAGACTGGTATGACATACTCGGGAGTTATGTACACTTACCCGCACTTGAAGCGAGGCCCCACAATAGTCTCATCACAGTAATCACAAATGATCCTCTCATGGAAACTCATGGCTGCAACAACAATGTGAGCATTTCAACTGAATCCACTGAAGGAAAAAAACAACCCCTCTACAGAAACCATTTTTATTTATCAGAAGGAAAAAAAAAAAAAAAAAAGGGAAGAAAGGACATCAGGAGACGGTAAGGTCTAGTTTTTGTGGTTTCCCGCTTTGTCATTACATAAATATAAATAGGCTGAGTCAGGTTCAAAGACCATACACAGGTTGAAATAGTTGTGTATTTGTCATGTACTGACTGCAAATTCATATTTTCTCAAGAAAAAACAGCTTTCATCCATCACTTTATGAATCACAACACTTCCATTTTGTCTGCATCTACTATTATTGTTACTGAAACAAAATATGTTGAAGCTCCTAACAAAAATCACAAGCAATTCACCCCCCGCCCCCCCCCCCCCCCAGCTATTGGTAATACCACTAGTGTCAGGTGAACAGTGGAATTATTTCAAAGGCAACACTGGGGAATCTCCTCAGAAATGTCTAGCAAGGATTGGCTCTCCCCCAAAATACATATTCCACCTTTAATGGAACTGCACTGAACTGTGGCACTGACCACAAAAACTTACGCCATTTTGGCTTGGACTCCTGCAGGCTGGAGCGATCTGTGCCTGCCTCAGCCTGCTGCTGTTGGCTAGCCTGCAGCTTCCACACCCCCTCCACCACCTGACGCACTGTCTTCCTTGTCACGTCCTTCACTATCTCCCGTCTCAGCTCCGACTTCACCTGCAGATAAGCACTTCCCCGTTTACATGTGGGTTTTTCTTGTCTCTCCTTTATGGTCAGCGCAGTGACAGGATGAGCTACATGCCGCGCTGTGGGCAACACTGTACACAAGAGATTCTTTCTATGTATGAAAATAACAATACAGATGCTATGTCTTAAATATCTTTTATTTTTATTTTTCAGAATAGTCTAGTCACATTTGCAAAAAATTCAAATCAACCATGATACCACTCTATCTCTGTATGTATCACAGATGATGAGCGTTCTTAAAAGTGCTGTTGGTTGGTTGTGTCTAGAAACAGTCAATGACCTTGCACGGCAATTGCTGAGAAAGAGAAAGGTGAAAGGGTTGGAGTGGGGGGGGAGGGGGGGAAGGGGGCAGTAGCGGGTGGAGCAACAGGAATTCAGTACTCTTCCCATTACAGTAAAACTACTGTATTTGGTTTACTACAACTGCACTTTACTATGACACATCAACGCTTCCCATGCAACTACTCTTGGACCAGATGTGGTCAACAACCATCCACCTCACCTTGGCCATATGCACATAGAATATTTCCTGTGTCAGAGCATCTGACTGCTGCTTCTTCTTTCTCTGGCTCCTGTCAGCGCCGCTGGGGTCTTTGCCTTCTGCTTTTTTTGGTGCCTGAATGGATGGTCTTGGCACAGGCTGCTTGGGTCTGACATCACTCTGGGTTGTCTTTGAGCTGCTTGCACATGCAGTGCCTGTACTCTCTCCCTGAGTAAACAATGAACTGGGGTCAAGCCATGATGATGACAGTAACAACAGTGGTGGTGACAGATAATGTCCATATATATATATATATGATGTACATGTATGCTGTGAACAAGTCATTTACAGTTTATTACAGAGAAAGCTATGGTATTTAAGTTAGAATTCAGAGTGAAAAAAAGGAAGAAAAATGTAACAGATGGTGAAACCCCCCAAAAGAAAACAAAACAACACACACATATACACACACAAAAAAAATGCCTGAGGAACACACAACATCCGATTAGTTTATTATGCCAACTTGAAGACAAGTCATTAGAACAGGAATGCTAGTTGCCAAATCACTTTTGCGCAAAAAAAAAAGTAGGGTAGTACCATCACACCCACCCCTCCCCCCTGCCAATTTTTTTTTTTTTTTTTTGAAGCAGTTGGAGAAACCTAGAAACAAAATATGCATGGTCTGTCTGTTTTTGTAAACTCCTGGATAAACAGATATTTTACGCCCAAAACATTTCCACCAGTCAAAACAAGTTAGCAAGAACCATTCTCCGCAACAGACATGTTGCTACCAAACCACCGAAAACCCTTTGTGCCTGTCACATCTGGCGACTCTGCCCGCAGGTGCTTCCTTTGCTTTGCAGAACTCCACAACAATGAACTCCAACAAACTGCTGATTTATCGACAAAATCACCTGCAACTAACAGCCCTGAGGTGATGACTGATTAATTCTTGACATCAGTGTATGCAGCACAAGGAGATTTCCAGACGTCAGCTGCACCTTAAGAACCAAAGGCCCGCAAGTGTGTCTCAGCAACTTCCTTAAAGCTCCACAACATTATGAATATGGCTGACATTTCTCTTCAAACTTACTACCTAGTAACACCGAAGCTTAAAACCCCCCAACTAAAATAAAACAAAAAAAACCAATAAAAGATTCCTCCACAAAGATAAAATGATTATGAAATACTCTTTCAAGGCATCCTGACCTTTGCACCATGGGGCACCATCCAGAACCCTGTCTCTGCATCTCGGCCAGACTTGGGAGCCACTTCCCCCGTCTCTGCCATCTCTGCTGGCTCTGCCGCTTCTGTCCCCTGGCTGAAAATATTATGACAGCATTTTACACACATGCCTTTGTTTTCTCTGCCGAAAAATGTCATCAACTGCGACAGAAAAAACAAAACACAGAGAAACATGGAAGAAAGAAAGAAAAAGAACGACAGAATGAACAACAATGGAGTGCCAAGTAGAAACAAGAGAACAGGTTTTTAACTCAAGCATTTTAATTTTAATTAAAAACTTGATAGTCGGGTACATGTCCCATGCATTGACTTAATATGAAGTAAACTATAAAAATGCTACATACTAGCCTGCTTAAAACACAGTGCTCTATGACTATGTAAATTACACACAGAGGAGAAAAAAAAACCCCACAGGGGCAGCTGTGACTAGGTGTGCAGAAGGAAAGTCTGGAAAATTAGTTCAACCGCTTTCAAATCAACAACAACCACTCACCGATCTCCTCCACCCACTTCCTGCTGCTCCAAGGGGCATTCTGGCATCTCTATGGCAATAACATTGGCACCAGATGGTGCTCCAGGTACCATCCTGTGTTCTTGATCTGAAGCACCGGCATCCATGCCCTCCTGGTTCTGTGCTGGATGGGCCCGGCCCTGGGCAGCCAAGCTAGCCTCAGCAGCTGCGGCACTGGAACTGTCGTCAGGGATGCAATCCACCGCTGTGTCCTCTGGCTGGTGACTGGCCACGGCAGGCGCAGAGGGGTCGACCGCTGAGCCACTTTCTGGGCGGTCTGGTGTGAAGGCTTCGTCTGCTCTCCTCTTCGGGGCCCTTTCTCTCGGAGCTTCCTCTGCAGCAACAGGGTCAGCGGCAGATGTGGCAGACATCTGAGAGAGGGGTGGGGTGAAGACTCCCGAGTCGGTTGACCTCACGTAGATCTGAAGAATGCCTTTCTCATCTGCAATCTGTGGAAGACCAATGAAAACCAACTGATTAGAACAGCTACACATCTGTTTGTATGCAACTTGTGTTTGTGTACACATACAAAATGTGTGTCTGTGTGGCTGTGTGGGCTTGGGAGTGAGTAGGGATTGTGAGTGTGTAAAGCCCCTAACCCCCTTTCATTAGTTTCAAATGTGTTTTTATGCAGTACATAGATTTGCTGTTGAATATATTAGAGCATTTGTATGAGTAATAGAGTAGTTCACTTTTGTATAAATCATTTATAAAATGTATAATTACGTACTTTACTCAGCATGTCACCCCCCTAATCAAGAACCAACTATATTCGCCAAATACTCCCACCTATGTTCGCCCAATTAAGAATGGGCTTAAGGAACAGACATGGTTAATTTTTATCTCAAAAATGCAAACTGCAATACTGATTTGGGGGCTGGCTGTGGGGGAGGTGCCTCTGGCTCTCCCCTCCTTGTCTTCAGCAAAGATCCATTCACCCACACTTCTCATTAATAAAAATTACAAAAAGCTAAAGATACTCTGGTAAGTTATTGTGGTAGTACTAGTACACAGTAGTAGGGCAACGGTTGCAGAACAAGTAGTGCCTGCTGGCATCAGGCTTCAGTTTCACGCCTTACCTAGTGCTTACTGAGAGATGAAGTGCTGAAGTTTCACTTTGATTACTGAAGACAAAGACCCATCCCTCCATGTAAAATGAAAGCTCTAGCCTTTGCAAAACATCATGTCATTTTTTTTCCATTCACCATCTGCAGGTTTTTGTTTTACTTTTATATTCTTTGAAACGGCTCAGCACCCTGTTTGGTACTGGTAGCTGTGAAATGAAGATCGTTTTGAAGTTTAACCACGCTCATATTTTTTTAGGGGGTGAGTGGGCGGGGAGAGGGAAACAGACTTAAAGTCACTTAAGCTCTTATTCAAATCAGATTTTGTTCAGGTATTTTCTCAGTTTCTGCTCATCCAGCCATTTGCTCATCCAGCCCCTCTTACCCGACAAGCCTCATCAAGTTCGTCCTGTGAGCTTAGAATCACCTGCAACAGACAAGACAGTGAACAAGTTTGTTACAATTTTATGCATAAGCTGTTCTGCATGAGCAAGTTGCATAGCCATGATCAGTTTGGCATATACTGCAGCTGATCCATACCCCCCCCCCCCCCCCCCCCCATTATTCACATGTATTATAGGGTTCAATATCTCATCATAACAGTTTCACTGCCATCTAGATCTATGTAGACTATCTTGGGTCAAAACCCCAGAACTGACTCACCATAACATGGTTTCATCACCATCTTTGTAAACTATCACTACCATGACCATTTATCTGCACTGTCAGTAGCAGATTCATTACACCATGGTAAAACAGTTATAGTTGAGAAAATTTGCAGAAAAGGCCTAAAAACACCTGTGACCCAGATCATTGTGCTGTACACAACCACCATCACTTGTTGCAAAGATTAATATTCTGAGATCCATGAACAGTCTTTTCAGTTTTACACACCATGACAGCATGATACTGCCAGCTCTGACAATCTTTAAAAAAAAAAAAAAAAAGGAAAAAAAAGAAGGTTTCAGACCATTAGCTGACATTCTCATCCATCCCCCCCCCCCCTCTTTGTCTGAAGTTGCTTTCAAACCACAGAACTACTTTACAAGCATCATACAAGAGTACAACTACACGACTCAGATACCTGCTGAATCAGTGTATACTTACGTAGTTTCATTTTGTACTTCACATTTCTCTTTTTGTTTTTGCCAAGCACATAGTTGTGAGGCATTTATTAATGTAACAAGCACCCATCCTCTACACTTTTTGCCAGCATAAAATGTGCTGTCTCCCATGACAGTTTAGTGAATCAGACTTTTACTCATGACTGGATGAATTTTATTTCACTGATGTGGCAATAGTATATATTCCATATATTTTGACCTTTTGCTTTGCAGCTGACTGAGATACGAAATTTAATATTTCTACCTACACTCTCTATTCACTTCTATGATTCTGTAACTAACCACTAAAGCAGTGAGACTGAGAGGCATGAAAACAGGAAACATATACAGGCAAAAGCAGCTGATTTTATTTAAAAAAACAAATCGAATGCAATTAATTGTACACTAAGTTATTCAAGTTTATAGTTATACAATTAACAGGCACAACTTAAGCCTTTCACATTATTGGTATCACTATCAGTACCTGAGGTTTTTGTCAACTGCCGAGTGAGATACACTCTGACAGCAAACACATGACTACATATTATACATAATAGAACTCTTAGGAGGTATGACATAATGTCATAAATAAGACTCAGAAAAATGAGAGAGAGAGAGAGAGAGAGAGAGAGAGAGAGAGAGAGAGAGAGAGAGAGAGAGAGAGGCAAAGAAGGTTACATGTCAACTAAGCAAAGATTAGACATAAAGAAGAACAAAGAAAGAAAAAAGTATACTCTTGAAAGACTTACAAAGTCTTCATCATCCCAGTAGCGAATATCCAGCTCTGCATCACCAGTTTCACCATACATTGAACTCAGCTGGAAAAACAGGACACATTTGTTAATCTCTAAATCTAATGTCTACACCATGCCTATTGAATTTGAAGTAAAACAAGAAAAAAGATGTAAAACAACAAAAATGAAAATTTGCTGCCCTGCTGCACCAGGTCAACACATCACTGTTGATCTTCACTGTGTTAAAACGTTATTCTGCTTGGCACCTTATCAGTTATTTTTTTCTGTTTGACTGCTAAATGGCTGTTTTATGAAATGTATTTTAACAACCAAGTGAAGGTGGTCAGTGGGTGTTCGTGGTGTGCAACTCTAAAAAAAAAAAAAAGAGTTACAAAAACAAAACAGCTTTAAATTATAAGGCAATAATATGGGAGTATTGTCTTGTAAAGTCGTTTTTGTGTGTGTTTTTTTGATCAGATTTTGATTATTTTACATAATACTAATAATAGTAAGCTGAGTAACTTTTGGTACCGAGGCCCACAGCCCGACAAGAATGTAAACAAAGCAACTTGGCCTTCAACACAATACACGTATATGATCAACAAGTGCATTAATTGCCCCATTGGAGCATAAAATGCACTAAACCTAATATATTATACGCACGCACAGCTGTTATCACCAGTTCAAGCGCTGCCAAACGTGTCAGGTTTGCAATTTCCTATGCCAAGCTAAAAGTAAGATGGCGTCCTTTCAAAACAAATCCAAGCCAAAGCACAATTAGAGACTGTGGATTTGTGTGTCATCTGAAGCAAAACGAGGCAACTAACAACAGTCACACAGATCATGGTAACCTACTTTCACATTTTCACTAACGCAAAATCCAAAATGAAACGAAAACTGGATTTTGCGGTTGGAAAGTTCTTTTTCGTGAGAACCAGCTGACCTACAATCTTACCATCAGCTCAACTGCTGTCCATTCCGCGCCAGGTCCGAGGTAAAATGGCTCAGGCTGTTCGGAATCTCGACGACCAACCAATCTTACGGTCACCACGAAGCTCATGGTGACTTACTGTCTTCAAAAATCAACTTCAACAACGATATTTTTTTGTGGTCAACCCAGGGCTTCGCAGCTCGTCTCTCGGATTACAGCATTCGGGACATCAAAACAATCCTGTGTACCACCCTCAATGAATGCGCACACAAGTAGTTCTAGGCAAATACCCTTTATGTTCAAGTTAAAACCACAGAATCTCCAATGTATACTTCCTTTGTGACGAGAACATTCTCTTTCATTGCATGGGTGTCATGCATAAGCTTAACAAACTTCTTCAATTGAAATATATCAGAATGATATATCTCCACTGTATCACTACGCAATTACTTGGAGGCTATTTTTAGCTCGTGACGTGGAGACGAGGTACACGGCAAACACGGATGGAACACATGATCATGACTTGGTCAGTTGCTGACTGACGTTGCAATAACGAAACTTATTGTATGACTACAGACTGACAACGCGTAGAAAGCAGTTTAATGCTTGAGCGGCACGTCAATAGATGTAGGCTTTACTAGTCGAATTCTCTAGTGTTTTCGGTTTCCCTTGCGACACTTTTCGACTTTGCCCTCCGGCGGGATTTTAATCGGACGTAGCCGACGGTCCTTTCGGAGCACAGGCACTCACAAAAAACAAACACAAAACAAACAAAATCCAAACACATAAAAGGTTCAAAAGAACCGGTTTATTAGGACAAAAACACAATCTGCAAGTGAATTTTTCGGGGTCTGAGTAATCCACTTTATCAAGCTACAACGTGACTTGAAACGACACTTTACAGTTGAACGACGAAAATGACTCGAGACGAAAAGCTAAATCAGTCACTTAACAGTTTCTGGTTTCAGTTTCTGGTTGAGCTATGTCTTTTCTTGTCCAGTGCTTGGAAGAATGAACATGAAGTTCAGTCATAGCGCTCAACCAAGACTAAGTGATTTAGCTTTTCATCTCATTTTTCAAGTCATCGTTTTTCACCGTTTCAGAACCGTCGTTTTGTAGCTTGATAAAGGGGATTACACCGAGAATGTGCAGATTGCGCTTTTATCCGAATAAATAGTTAGTTTTGACCCTTTTATGTGTTTGGATCTTGTTTTAGAACGCTAGCAGTCATTTGTTTAAGTTTTTTCAAAACAAACAGAAACAAAACAACTAGTAATAATTAAAAACAAACACACACGCACATAGTGACACACACACACACACACACACACACACACACACACACACACACACACACACACACACACACACACACACACACACACACACACACACACACACACACACCACCACCACCACCACCAACAACAACAACAACTGAAACAAAAACAAAAAACAAAAACAGGCAACAACCACACAAAAAACCAAACACACATTTGAAAAGGCAGAACAACTGATAACCCAGACAATGAAAGGAGAACGAGTGTTATCGAGCTAGAGCACTGATTACGTACGTCCTCTCTCACCGAGTAGCGTTGCCGCCTGCGAACTGACGGGGCATCCGTGTCAACAGGATCATAAACAGATTTGCCGAACAGAACATCATCTGTCCCGAACAGCGCAGGTTCAGAAAGGCCGGTCACTCAGCTGTCGTGTGAGAACCATGCTGATTGGCGGGCCGGCTCGGAATCACTGACGATACGTCACTGATCGCCACGATCAGTGCAGACAGACCTGATCATGGACTTCTTAAAAGCCTTCGATAACGTCAACCAGATCAACGCGGCCTGGATCCGTAATTTTCATATATATATATAAATTTACGAAGAGACAACAGGCTGCTTGATGAGTAGAACTTGCCAGGCGGTCATTACTATCAGGCCGTGTATTCCTAGCTGAGTCTTGAGTATCACAAGGTTCTGTTCTGAGGCCTGGCCTCTTGGTTTAAACACAGTTTATTTCATCATATATTCCTCAGTGAGGACAATACCGGCCGTGACCTTGAAAACAGAACAGTTGGGCCGTACACAAAGCCGCATATCAGTGCACAGCCCTAACTAGTATTACACAAATAAAACCACCAACAAAGATTATGTAGACAACAACTGAGACGAACGGTCGGATAGGAACCTAAAACGAAATTGTAACAATGAAGATGATATTGACATTTTAATGCGTTCCCACATGCGTGGCCACTTCCGTGCGTGTATGTATGTGTTTGTGTGTCAGTATGTGCGTGGAGAGAGAGAGAGAGAGAGAGAGGAGAGAGAGAGAGAGAGAGAGAGAGAGAGAGAGAGAGAGAGAGAGAGAGAGAGAGAGGGAGGGAGGGAGAGAGAGAGAGCCTGAGAGAGAGAGAGAGAGAGAGAATGTTCACAGTCACAAACTAGAAACACCATTTTCTGTCCCGTCCAGAGTTGTTCATTTTTGGATTGCCCCACAAAAGCAATAAAGACGATGGATCTGCCAGCGTCAATATTGACATCCCCGCCAGTGCAATTGACAAGATAATTCCTGCCCTGTTTGACAAATTGTGTAACGGATAGCGTTTCGGCGTAACTAAGGCAGTTAGGGAGCGGAAGAGGGTTCAACATGGCCATGGCTATCTCTTCTATGTATGCCGCTGCCACAGATCTGCAACAAAAAGAAAGGGAAAAAACGCATATCAAAATGTGAACATACGAAAGGAGTGTGCAAGATGGAATCCACAGATACTGACACAGGACTGACATGATCTACGGTGAAATGCAAGCAAATGTAACTGTCGGGAAATCAGAAAACAAGCAAACGAGCACGGAAACTCTCGATATGATTTGCTGTCGGTGTTGCGAGATTTGAGACTAATGGCACCTATCCGTCAATCAGTCATAGCAACTCACGATATGACTTGCTTTCGGTGTTGTGAGATTTGAGACTAACGGCACCTATCCGTCAATCAATCTCATGCCACTTTCCCCGGTACGTAAACGCAGGCAGTTAGCTCTGCGCCATCCATTTCTTCTGGCATTGGTGGCCGGTTTCGCACGTGCAAAGCGTTTCTCGTTTTCGCACCTGCGCCAACGGTAGAGGCAATTAAGTCATTGAGGCACCTTACCTGACGTCTCTGGCATCCTGACTTTTGTTGTGGCACGGCTACTTTGCCTTCCGCAGTCGCTTCATCTGCGAATCCGGTGGAATGTGGCGTTCTTGGAGGCTGCACAGAGACACGTGTTGGTTGTTGTTTATTTGGTTTGGTTTTGCGTGATGTAGTGGGTATTTCGGCGGAGCTTGCAGTTGTTCCGTGTTCTACATGCAGTGGCAATGTCTTCGTCAAGTGGGCCGGAAGATGGATGTTGGTGGGCCGGAAGATGATGTTGGTGGCTTGAATATGGATGTTTGAAGGCCAGAGGATGGATGCTGGTGGGCCCGAAGATGGATGTTGGTGGGCCAGAAGATGATAGGCCCGAAGATGGATGTTGGTGGGCTGGAAGATGGATGTTTGTGGGCCCGAAGATGGATGTTGGTGGGCCGGAAGATGGAGTTGGGTGGGCCAGAAGATGGAGTTTGGTGGCCAGATGATGGATGTTTGGAGGGCCGGAAGATGGATGTTGGTGAACCAGAAGATGGATGTTGGTGGGCCAGAAGTGTGTCTCTGTGTAGGGTTACGCCTCGCACTGCAGAGTCTGAACCTAGTCTGTCTCTTCGTGGATTGGCATTGGAGAATGGACCAGATGAACTCGGCACTTCAGTTTCCTTAACCCAAACAAGCCGTTGCTGAAAGATGCCTTCTTTTCATTATTGATAAAGCCTTCAGTCATTTGGCATCACGTTTATGGATTACAGTGTGTTCGTTAATTGCAGTCGCGTTCTTTGATATCATCTGTATTGATTATGGTCACCTTTCCTTACGATTCTCTAATTATAGTTTGGTTTTAAAACTTTGGGCACCAAATGGGTTTGGGGGTACTGTTTGATGCCCGATCCTTTTGCAGTTTACTGATCAGAAGATCTCAAGCAATATTTCTCCTACACGCACGCACGCATACACGCGCGCGCACACACACACACAGACGCACGTACGCACGCACGCACACCACACACACATGTACACACACGCACACTCACACACACACACACACACACACACACACACACACATACACACATACATACATACATACACGCACACTCGTGTACACACATACACACACACACACACACACACACACACACACACACACACACACACACACACACACACACACACACAGAGGAAATACAGACGAGAGAGGGGAGGGAGGGGTAGACACAGAGAGAGAACACACACACGCCATTGCGACACATCGGAAGCAGATATCAGCGAAACCAAAAATCGACTAGGGCATCCCTGGCAGCCACAGCAGGGTGTGAGACTACCAGTTCTGTTCATCGCTTGCTCTTCTCTACGGTCGCCTGGAGCTGTTCCATCCGCCAAGTGGAGTAGCTTGTTGCACTTAGACCCTTCACTGTGTGTGGAGAGAGCCAGTTAGTGCTCAGACCAGCTGCCGCAGTGATTGGTTGAACAGTCACCGATGTCTTACTGCGATTGGTTGAACAGTCACCGATGTCTTACTGCGATTGAACAGTCACCGATGTCTTACTGCGACTGGTTAAACAGTCACCGATGTCTTTGTTGATACGTGCAATTGGTTGAACAGTCTCCGATGTCTGGTTAATATTTGTTTGGTCGATCAGTCACCGATCAATTTCTGTTGGTATCTGCGATTAGTTGAACAGTCACTGATGTCTTTGTGTGTATATGTGACTGGTTGATCAGTCACTGGTGTCTTTGATGGTATCTGCTATTAGTTGAACAGTCAGCGATGTCTTGGTTGGTGCCTGCATTTGGATTTAACAGTCACGAACTGGTTGGTACCTGCGATTGACTGAAGTCATCGATGTCATGGTTGGTAGCTGCGATAGATTGAACAGTCACCGATGGTTTGGTTGGTAGCTGCGATAGGTTGAACAGTCACCGATGGCTTGGTTGGTAGCTACGATAGGTTGAACAGTCACCGATGGCTTGGTTGGTAGCTGCGACTGGTTGAAAAGTCGCCGATGTCTTCCTTGGTCCATGCGATAGGTTGAACAGTAGCCGATGTCTTGCTTGGTGCCTGCGATTGGTTTAACAATCACCGATGTTTTGATTGGTACCTGCCATTTATAGTATGATAACAGAATATGTTTTACCCTGATATAACCGCAATGGCGTAAAACACCAAGTTACTTGCTTACTGCGATTTACAGAACTGTCACCGATGTCTTGGATGGTAGCTGTGTTTGGTTGGAAGTGGCTTTCTAAAAAAAACAAGAAACAAAAAACAAAACAATGTCTATAATGCATTGTGGAAGTCCTCATTTCCGGTACAGAAACAAATCGCGCTCGCTTACTGCCCCGCTCTGTGAGTGGCCGGTGGCACAGGATAACAGAACGTGCGAATGGTCGGTGACGGACTGCCATGCTGCCC
>OY757541.1:39371199-39386199 GCA_963584105.1 Alviniconcha strummeri
GAAGACAGGAAATAGGAAGGCAGGATAATAGGCAGAAAGGGAATAAGAAGACAGGAAATAGGAAGGCAGGATAATAGGCAGAAAGGGAATAAGAAGACAGGAGATAGGAAGGCAGGATAATAGGCACAAACGAAATAAGAAGACAGGAAATAGGAAGGCGGGAAAAAGGCACAAACGAAATAAGAAGATAGGAATTAGGAAGGCAGGAAGGAAGGAAACAAATGGAAAGAAAAACAAGAAATACGAAAGCCGAAAATCGGTGGGTAAGGAAGGAAGGAAGGAAGGAAGGAAGGAAGGAAGGAAGGAAGGAAGGAAGGAAGGAAGGAAGGAAGGAAGGAAGGAAGGAAGGAAGGAAGGAAGGAAGGAAGGAAGGAAACAGTAAGACCCCCCCCCAAAAAAAAGAAGACAGGAACTAGAAAAGTAGGAAATAGAAAGGAGGGAACTCGGAAGGCAGGAAACAGAAAGGCAGGAAATAGGAAGGAATTAGAAAAGAAGGAAGTATGAAGGAAGGAAGGAAGGAAAGAAGGAGGAAAGGAAGGAAGGAACGTAGGTAGGAAGGAAGGAAACAGGAAAAAAAAATAGGCAGCCAGGAAATAGGAAAGCAGGAAACAGTAATGAAGGAAATAGGAAATAGGAAGGCAGGAAACCACAATGCAGGAAACAGGCAGCAAATAGGAAGGCAGGAAACAGGAAGACAGGAAACAGGGAGGCAGGAAATAGGAAGACAGGAAACAGGGAGGAGGGAACTAGGAAGGAAATAGGAAGGCAGGAGATAGGAAGGCAGGCTTCCTGGCTGAGGGTGAAGCAGATAGGGCTGTATTCAGAATGGCTGTGGGTTGAACAGATGGGCCACCCCACACTCCGAGCACCGCTTTCCGGCACCTTCCTCCAGACTCTGCCAGATTTAGTTACGCCATTGAAGGGGCACTCTTTACCTCCGCGCAACTGTCCACTGACGCGGTCAGCGCCCTCCGAAAGGTTTGGGTACTGATAAGACTGTGGAAACAACCACGCGCCCTAGCACGCACGTAAACATGAGACGCATCCACCCAGGTTTTATTTGAGCTGGCGAAGCTACACGGTCAGTTATGAAACAAATGTCTGATATAATCTGAGTTGTTTGTAACAAACTTACTACTGTTTGAGCTCCAACAAAAAAAAACAAAAAACTGCTCGTTAGCTGACAGTTTTCTGGACCCTATGGCGTAACTAAATACGACAGTGGTTGAAGGAAGAATGTCGTAAACCAATGCTTGGAGTTTGGGGCCACCCTTGATAGGTCTGCATTCAGAGCCCAGGAGAAGCATGAACAGTTGGAGCTGGGCTTTTGTCACTAGGCAGGATTGCCTTCATGCTGCTAAGTCATTCCTCAGCTGGTGCTGAATTCTCTGGACACTGTCTTTGTGACTTTGTTCCCCACAGCTGTTTATTCAAGTTCAAATAAAAATACCTTTAATTATCCCGCAAGGGGCAATTTTGTTATGAAGAGGAAGTTGCAGAGTACACAAGTTGCTTCGCACTGGCGAGGTCACCAACTAAGTTGGTAACTGGTGTTTTACGCCCAGTCAACAATGTTCGGTTATATCGTGGCGATCGAGGTCACCAAAACCTTAACACATATTATTGTGATGGTCACTGACAGTCTCTTCGGTCTTTTGCGTAATAATAATAATGATATTAATAATAACGATCATTTCTAAAGCGCAAATTCTTAAAAAGCCCTCAGCGCTTTACAAAGAACATGATGGGTGTGGGGAAGCTTGTTAACGTAGGTGTACAAAAATCAAACAAACGAAGCAAAAATTAAACATAAATTATTCTCTCTCTCTCTCTCTCTCTCTCTCTCTCTCTCTCTCTCTCTCTCTCTCTCTCTCTCTCTCTCACACACACACACACACGCGCATGCGCGCGCTCGCACACACACACACACACACACACACACACACACACACACACACACACACACACACACACATACACACACACCCCCACCCACCCACCCACCACGCACACATCAAATCAAACAGGACCGAGTTAGTCAGAGTGATACAGGCTGAAGAAATGTACCTGATTTCCCCTCACTCCGCCCCCGCCACCCACCCCCCTTCCCGTCCATACCAGACCGTATGTGGCTTCTCTGCACTTTAACCCCAAACAAACTAAACCGTTATGGGTTAAAAGCGGGGACTCTTGACAGGTCTGGATTCTTAGCAGAGGGACATTTAATTTCTGAGTCTATGGTACCCAGCGATGGTGGGCCGTAAGTCAAGATTTACCACGTGGTCGATGAAATCCTGATCAGAGTAGTCGATGTTTGATGTTCAGTGTAGTGAAAATGTTTTTACCTCCCCCATGGCAATGCAGCTGATTTAGACAATTGGGGCTACGAAAGCTGACAAACCACGTACCACTTGGGTCCGACAAACGGTAGAGCTTGAAACTGAAGGATTGTGCTAATCTCTCTCTCTCCCTCTCTCTCAGGTCCATCCATTCCTCGGGCATCTCCCTCTTCATCCATCCATTGATCCGGCATCTCTCTCTTCATCTGTCTATTCAGCCGGCATCTCTCTTTCCATCCATCCATTCATCCGGCATGTCTCTCTCAATCCATCGATTCATCCGGCATCTCTCTCTCTCCATCCATCCATTCATCCAACATCTCCCTCTACATCCATGCATTCATTCAGCATCTCTCTCTACATCCATCCGCCATTCATCGGCATCTCTCTTTCCATCCATCCATCCATCCGGCGTCTCTCTATCAATCCATCGATTCATCCGGCATCTCTCTCTCTCTCCGTCCATCCATTCATCCGGCATCTCTCTCCACATCCATCCATTCATCCGGCATCTTTCCACATCCATCCATTCATACGGCATCTCTCTCTCTCTCTCTCTCTCTCTCTCTCTCTCTCTCTCTCTCTCTCTCTCTCTCTCTCTCTCTCTCTCTCTCTCTCTCTCTCTCTCAATCCAGCTATTCATCAGGCATCTCTCTATCTCTCTCTCTCTCCAGCCATTCATCCGGCATCTCTCTCCACATCCATCCAATCACCCGGGATCTCTGTCTGTGTCTCTGTCTGTGTGTCTGTCTGTCTCTGTCTGTCTTTCTCTCTCTCTATCCGGTCATCCGGCGCATCTCTCTCTACATCCATCCATTCATCCGGCATCTCTCTACATCCATTCATGCATCCGGCATCTCTCTCTACATCCATCCATTTATCCGGCATCTCTCTACATCCATTAATCATCCGGCATCTCTCTCTACATCCATCCAATCATCCGGCATCTCTTTTTCCATCCATCCAATCATCCGACATCTCTTTCCATCCATCCAATCATCCGGCACCTTTCGCTACATCCATCCATTCATCCGGCATCTCTCTACGTCCATCCAATCATCCGGCATCTCTCTCTACATCCATCCATTCATCCGGCATCTCTCTCTACATCCATCCAGTTATCCGACATCTCCCTCTCTCCATCTATCGAATCACCCGGCATCTCTCTCTCTCTCTCCATCTATCCAATCATCCGGCATCTCTCTCCCCATCTATCCAATCATCCGGCATCTCTCTCCCCATCTATCCAATCATCCGGCATCTCTCTCCCCATCTATCCAATCATCCGGCATCTCTCTCCCCATCTATCCAATCATCCGGCATCTCTCTCTCCATCCCCCTCTGTCCTGCCGCAAACTGGCGGCCATCCCTAATCGTCATGCATGCATTATCATTCAGAGCAGATCGGTGTTTTCACGATCACCAATTTAACAGGGGAAAACGTTGTTGCGCGTCTGCATTTATCTTTTTATCACTCTGTCCTCCGCGTACCTCTGCCTCCCACTGCAACCCTGGCAGCGCACGTGCTCTTCCCCCCGCCCCAACACCCCCAGACCCCCCCCTCCTCCATCCTCCCCCGACACGATGACGTACACGTAGCCAGCTGCCCGAGGACCTCTGTTACACAATCACCCACACACAACAAGGACCGGGAAACAGACCTCCACTTCTTTTTTGTGGCTTTTGTTCTTTCTCTTTCTCTCTCCTCATTCCCCCCCCCCCCCCCCACCCATCATTCTGACTGAATAGCCGTAGTCATATAACACGCACACACACACATGCTCACGCGCGCGCGTGCACGTGTTGGCTCACACATGCGTGCATGCATACCCGTAGGCATGTATGCACACACGTATTTACACACACACAGACACACGAACATCACACAAGCACAAACACTCACACACACACACATTCGCGCGCGCGCACGCATGCACACACCCACGCGCGCGCGCGCGCGCACACACACACACACACACACTACACTATACTACACCACGCGCGCGCGCGCGCTCGCACACACACACACACACACACACACACACACACACACACACACACTATGCACTACACTACACCACCTACACACACACACACACACAGACACACACACACAGACACACACACACACACACACACACACACACACACACACACACACACACACGCACACACACAAAAGCCCCCCCCCTCCCCCCTCCCCCACTCCACCCCTGTTCCTGGTGATTAGCGCGCGAGCCCTAATAACACAACGTCAATCACAAAGCTGATAACGCCCAAAGCCATATCACCTTACCACTCCATCCACAGCCCGGCCAAACCCTGACTCGGTGGCTGTACAGACAGACCGCGTGACTGCGAAAAGAACAAGACCCGGCGCCGTCGCCGGTTGCAGATGTCGTTGCCGAGCCGCCACAGTCCGCCAACATTCATTTTTGTTTTTGCTATTTGAACAAACACAAATTTCCCGAGCCTATTAGTAAGACAGGCAAAGAGTTGGACCGGCAGATCTACGCGTCACACCACGTGGGCGTCGATGCCTGTGAATTATTCAGCCTATTCTCTGCTATGACTGTGACCACGCGCTGTTAACGGAGTAGCTCATAACGCCCCTACGCATAGTTTGTTTTTCTTCCGATGAAGTCGACTGGCTGTAGGTAGGGTAGGGTGTATATAACTGGCATGGGTGATTGTAGAAAACCCTTCCAAGTTCGTGTCACAATCAAAGTCCGGTTAGAGGGACGTTGACACGGTCTGACGAAACAAGGCAGAACTGAACACCAACAACAACAACAGCAGCAGCAACAACAACAGCAACAACCTCAACAACAGCAATAACAATAACAACAAGTGTTGTGAGTGTTTTCCTCCTGGACTCCAGACACATTTTCCAGGAATTCACCGTGGACTGTTCGACTATGGTGAGTTTTACATCTTGTGACAGTGATCAGTAGGGTCACGCACGTGGAACTCTGTAGGCTACAGTTTCGGGTTAGTCGCTTTCTTCGTTTTGGTATAAGCGATGGCTGACGCCTACGTACGCCTACGTTAGAGCGAGCGAGCGATCAAACGCAGAAAATCATTCTTTTTTTCTTTCTTTTTTAAACAGTAATGTGTTGATACTAACAGTTTGGTCGATAATTACAAGGATTGAGCGCTTCATGATACTTTAACGTATGATGGTATGTAGGTAGGTAGGCAGATTTTTTTTTGAATTTAAAAAACATATTTTTACAGTAATTTGTTGACAGTAACAATTCGGTCGGTAATTACAAGAATCACTGATCAAACAAGGGAGCTAATTAGCGCTCGATATACGTAACTCATGTACAACGGTAACTCTCACCTGGCATGCGTGTAAATACAAGGTACATAAACTCCACCAAAGGTACATCTTCATACACTTACACATACACGCATGACAGATGAGAGTTACCGTAGGCGGCTCAGGTCTTTGTTGTCGTACTTGTGTTACGTATTTCGAGCACTAATTAACTCCCTTGTTTGTTGATTCTGCACGAGCGCTCTGGGCCTCGTTCTGTTTCAGATTTAGGTAATCACAACGATTGTGCGCTTTATGATACCTTAACATGTGATGCTATGTAGGTAGATATCTAGCATTTTTTTCTTCTTTTTTTACAGCGATGTGTTGACAGTAACAATTCGGTCGGTAATCACAACGATTGTGCGCTTTATGATACCTTAACATGTGATGCTATGTAGGTAGGTATCTAGCATTTTTTTTTTTTACAGCGATGTGTTGACAGTAACAATTCGGTCGGTAATCACAACGATTGTGCGCTTTATGATACCTTAACATGTGATGCTATGTAGGTAGGTAGGTAGGTAGCATTTTTTTTTTTTTTTTAACAGCGGTGTGTTGACAGTAACAGTTCGCTCGGTAATCACAAGGATTGTGCACTTTATGATACCTTAACATGTGATGCTATGTACGTAGGAAGGTAGGTATATATATATTTTTTTTTTTTACAGCGGTCTGTTGACAGTAACAGTTCGCTCGGTAATCACAAGGATTGTGCGCTTTATGATACCTTAACATGTGATAGTATGTATGTATGTAGGTAGGTAGGTCGGTAGGTAGGAGTTTTTTTTTTTTTTTACAGTGATGTGTTGACAGTAACAGTTCGGTCGGTAATCACAAGGATTGTGCGCTTTGTGATACCTTAGTAGGCAATAATATGTAGTTGGGTAGGTAGGTAGGCTGGACTACTTTTTCCCCACCGTCTGCGAACTGACTAGATGATTGTAACCTGGAATTCTCTTCCTTTCGCTCTCCAGCACTGTCCTTCCACGTAAACATGGTGCTTTAACGTCCACAGAAACCATAAGGCTTATTAGTGACGGGGAGAAGGGGGGGGGGGGGGGAGGGAAGGGGGTATGGGGTGTAAGTAAGTAAACATAGTGCTTAACGTCCACAGAAACCATAAGGCTTATTAGGGACGGGCAGAAGGGGGGTGGGGGGTGGGGAGGGAAGGGGGTATGGGGTGTAAGTAAGTAAACATAGTGCTTAACGTCCACAGAAACCATAAGGCTTATTAGGGACGGGGAGAAGGGGGGGAGGGAAGGGGGTATGGGGGTGTAAATAAGTAAACATGGTGCTCAACGTCCATATAAACCATAAGGCTTATTAGGGACGGGGAGAAGGGGGGAAGGAGGTATGGAGGTGATGATGATGATGCGGATGTCGTAATATGGAGGTGGGGGGAAGGGGGTATGGAAGTGGGGGGAGAGGGAGATTATATACCTATCGCTACACTGTCACCACCACAATGATTCCTGCATTAAGATGGGCAGCGATGAGAGCCATTTTAATGTTTCAGTAGGAAGTGATGGACAAAGCCACAAGACAGTGTCCACAAACCACAACCTTTTTGAAGAGAAAGGAGAGCCGAAGCGGTATCGAACTGAGATCCTTTCGCTTACCAGCCTAACGCCTTACCGCTGGGCCAAACCGGCTCACATTGTCCTTCCTTCCCTACGCACCCTTAAAACTACTCTTAAAACGGACTTCTTCGAACAGTATTTTGACCAGTAATAGCTTCTCTACAGCACGAATCTTGAATTTTCTTGCTTTGCTCTCCGTCACAGGCCTTCTCAAAACTAGCCTTTAAAGGTTACCTTTTCAAACCAGTATAGTCTCTTTTTCGATGTCCTTCTCGGCTGTGTGCGTGTGTGTGTGTGTGTGTGTGTGTGTGTGCGTGCGTGCGTGGTGCGTGTATGTGTATGTGTGTGTGTGTGTGTGCTGTGTGTGTGTGTGTGTGTGTGTGTGTGTGTGTGTGTGTGTGTGTGCATGAGGGTGCGTGTGTGTGCGTGTGTGTGTGTGTGTGTGTGTGTGTGTGTGTGTGTGTGTGTGTGTGTGTGTGCTATTAGCATTGTGTGTGTGTGCGTGCGTGCGTGTATGTGTGTGTGTGTGTGTGTGTGTGTGTGTGTGTGTGTGTGTGTGTGTGTGTGTGTGTGTGTGTGTGTGTGTGTGTGTGTGCTATTGGCATTATATGTGTGTCTGCGCGCGATCCTATGAGCGTGCCCGCGTGCGATTATGTGTGAGGGGAGGGAACTGTGACAGAGGAAAGGGATGCGGGAGGGACTGTGGCAAAAAGAGATCCGGTGATGGGGTACATACAATGTGAGCATACGTAGGCTGCAAGGGGCCGGGATAGCTCAGTTGGTAGGGCGTCTGACTGAAAAGCCAGGCGCATTACTGACGCGGGTTCGAATCCCCGATACGGCAAGGGATTTTTCTCCCAGAAACAACTTCCGGTGCAGACTCTCGGTGTCCGTACAGCCCCCGTGTGCAACCGCATGCCTCAATAGCTGTGCGCACGTTAATAATCCCAGACACTGGCAGCCCTACCAACGTCTGGACGCACGAAGATACTACACACACTGATAGGAATGGGTAGCGCTGCTCTTGCGGCTGCCGTGCCTTACCCAGGTAAGGCGACCCGAATTTCCCGCAAGGAACAAAGAAATATTAAAACAAATAAATATATATATATCTTAAAAAAGAAAGAAAAAAGAGTCAGACCAACGTGTTGTTAGACCAACGTGCTGAAAGGTTGGCGGTTTCAGTGTCGCTACGTTGGTCGAAAACATTAACGTTGCAGTAAATGTCAAACCTTCCACGTTGGTAATGCTCATTGAACTTTCTACCTATTGATACCGTTTTCAATGACCATGACCATATTTCAAGATCACGGCAGCGTCAAACTGTTTTAACTGAATAATTGTATGTTCTTATCCGATGAACTTCAAACTCCGAGTGTCATTGGTAACAACGTCATCTAGGTCATGAACGTACCTCTGTCTTTCACTTTCGCAGGTATTCAAGAGAGATATTTGACGTGTTATCCGATCTGACTAAAACATTATCATTGGTTTTTTGTTCGACACTGTTTAAGCGAGGTCTTGCGTAATTAGGCCCTTGATTGGGGCTCCTGATTCATACCATGTATTGTGACATTGAACTTGTTTCAAGGTCACAGGCGTGTCAGAGCCACCTATTTTTATTTTATTTTTTATTCTTGTCTAGTGTGGTTTAAACGTTGTACGTTACCTACAAAAATTAAAACAATCCTGCACAATATGCTTTGTTGGACTATGCTGTGTATTTAAGAGAGATAAATAAGTCTCTCTCCGATTTTGCATTTTAATGCGATTCGACTGTCTACAGCTGCTCTTCTTGTTTTCGGAGCTGATCATGGATATACGTAATACTTAATGGACGAAATCGTATCCACGTTCTAACTCTGTAGACGTGAAGTGAATGAGATCCTCCTCAACACACACAACAACAAAACAAAACAAAACAACAACAACAACGACAACAGCAAACATCAACAACAACAACAACACACGATTTATTTAATGAATATTTGTTATTTAGTCATTATTTATCGGTTGCATTATTTTTTCCCTCCCTTGGCTAATTTTACAAAGAACAACAACAAAACTAAACAACAAAGCAAAAACAATACAAACAAACGAACAAACAACAAGCGAACAAACAAAACCAACCAACCAACCAACCAACCAACCAACCAACCAACCAACCAACCAACCAACCAACCAACCAACCAACCAACCAACCAACCAACCAACCAACCAACCAACCAACCAACCAACCAACCAACAAACAAACGAAAAATCAAAGAAACAACCAAATACCAATGCATCACACCTGTTCTCGTGGACATGTATTTTTTCTAGAACGCTGCAATACGTCATCAAAATTTAACTTCAAAGAGATAAAAACGGTCGGTGACATAAACGCACTCCATAGGTTTTTTTTTCATGTGACCTGTACGCAAAGCTGACAGCTTCCTGTTGCTCTATCCGTAATGTCCTAGACATTTTGTGATGTGAAAAAAATAATCTAAAAAATACCCACATCGGGGACTGCTTAAAGAAGAAGAAGAAGAAGAAGAAAAAGAGGAAGAAGAGGAGGAGAAGAAGAAGAAGAAGAAGAAGAAGAAGAAGAAGAAGAAGAAGAAGAAGAAGAAGAAGAAGGAAGAAAGAAAGAAAGAAAGAAAGAAAGAAGAAGAAAAAGAAAAAAAAAAAGAAAAAAAAAGAAGAAAAAAACAAAAACAAAAAAAGAAAGTATGAAAGCTGTATGAAATTGGTAATTCGTTTCCTACCAAAAAAAAAAAAAAAAAATTTAAAAAAAAAAAAAAAAAATCATTCGGATTTCAACACATCTCGCCAACACTGTTTACAGACGTTTAGAAGAAGAAAATGTTGAAGTCCTCACCATCATGCACAACTGCACAGTACAGGATGTGACAAATACATCTTGAGTGAAGTGAACAAAGCTCTCGCTGTCTGAAGATTAACTTTATAGACTTAACGGCGGAAAATGCAAGTTTGGCACTGGTTTTAGACCAGGCCGATAAACAAGGGACGGGAGGTCCACACTGACTGAAAACCCTGAGACTTTAAGATGAGTGACAGCTGGCTCAGAAATGGTGTCATTAATTGCGGAATTTGAAGAAAGAGATCAGAGCTTTCCATCTTCTTTTACGATCTTCAGCCAGCTTCATGATATCGGTTTACATACCACGTGATATACTGACTGGATATTGTTTTATATCGTTTCGTGTTCGATCATCTATTTTTTTATCCGACCAGATAGGGTCCACCAACTGGCCTGGTGGTCAGGGAGAGTTGCTGATAATCTTGTGACATGGCCAAGTTCGACATCAGCCATTTAATCACTTGGCAGGCTTGTGACATGGTCAAGTTCGACACCAGCCATTTAATCAGTTGGCAGTCTTGTGACATGGCCAAGTTCGACATCAGCATTTACTCACTTGGCAGTCTTGTGACGTGGCCAAGTTCGACACCAGCCATTCAGTCGCCTGGCACTACATCAGTCGAACATTATGTGCTTTATCGTATAATTATATCCAGATTATTGTTGCGTTTACAAGTGTTTGCCAACTCTCTGTATGTTTCAAATGTGACCCAAACACAAACTAGAGCCAATGTAATAACTTCGGCATGTATATTGCCTATGCTCCATTTTCAGGTGCCTGTTTTAACGTATGCGTATAAGAACAGATTGTTCTTAAACAATTGAATATCGCAAATGAGCTTGATCATGCACGTTTGACATGTCAATGTACTGCGTAAGTATCTTTTCATTCTTACTGTAGTTTTAAATATTTCTCTCTCACTAGCGACACACGCTTGCTAGCTAACACTGTTCCTGAACGAAATTCACAAAGGTTGTTTCGTTTAAAACGTTATTTCAAAAATCTCTGTTGTTAGGCACCAAAATAACTATGAGATAATTACAACGGACAGAATAATATATAAAAAAGATTTGTTCTGGTGTTGCTGTAGTGTTTCTTTTTCCCTTTATTGTTCCACACAATTTAGTTTTTGTCTCTAGAAATGCAGCAAAAGGAATAGCTTGTTCACTACTCGGCAATCACATCATTCGTATGCATTACATGTTTGTATTACTGTGTGCGCTGTGAGAAAGGTACCCGAAAGTGCAGTGTGCTAGTTTGTGTAAGCAACGATAATGATGATGATGATAATAATAACAATAGATTATTTATGGTGCCCCATCTCGTAAGAGCCTGGAGCGCTTACAAAGGCCTACGGATACGCTCATTTCAGATCACACACACACACACGCACGCACGCACGCACGCACGCACGCACGCACGCACGCACGCACGCTCGCACGCACGCACGCACGCACGCACGCACACACGCACGCACACACGCACACACGCACGCACGCACACACACATACACACAAATACACACGCACCCCCACCCCCCACCCCACACACACCAGTCTAATATTGGTGGGGAAAGTATATGAACTGGAACTGGTGGTTTAATCGTTATGTATATTTTAAGAAAACGAACTGATTTGATAAGAAACATAACAAAAGTGCTTTTATGCGTTGATCATTTTTTTTCTTTTTTGGTCGGGGTAGTTTGATTGGAATGTAAGGCTCTCTCTCTGTGTCTCTGTCTGTCTATGTCTGTCTGTCTGTCTCTGTCTCTGTCTGTCTCTCTTTAACGCATTCGTAAATCCGTGCGGATATATCGATCATTTATTCATGTCTGCCGCCATTTTCAGGTTAAAAAACCTGTTTCAAAATTTCTTTGTTAAACGGAAAGACTCCCGTGAATCTCCTTGTACGCGGCAACCGGCATCCATTCAATTACATTTTGTATCTCCTTTGCTGCCTCAGTCTCTCTTGATGTCTCTCTTCCTCCCTCCTCCTTCTTCTTCTTCCTCTCTCTTCCTGCCCATCACTCTCTAGTTCTGCCTAGCGCCTCTTTACGACCAATAATTATGTGAACGTGTGATTCCGATGTGATAACATGCATGAAATGTTTCGTCAGCACGGTGACATTGCTACAGTCATATGTACTATCGATCTGCTGAGAGGCTGCGCGTGTGGCAAGTGTCCCCGAACAATGAACGCCATGAGAGTAAAAAGTGTCGGTCGCCGTTTTTGCCAGCCTGTCATGAAATATTAAAATAAATCGCATTAGAAGATACGGACCTTGTGATACGGCAAAGAGGTAAAAAGCATCCTCTTGACTGGGCAGCGGCTCATACTGCATATCGCAGAAAGAGCAATTTTGATTGGCTGGGCTTCGGCGGACGATTCGTATCGGCGAAGTTGGTGGGAGTTGTTTAAAAAAAAAAAAATTAAACTTTGAACGAAAGTTGGTGATCAGAATAATTGTAGACAGGCCTCCGAGTGCCGGGACATTGACACATTTCGAGGAAGGACTGCACAAACCAACAGTAAGTAACACTCCAGCCTGTGTGAACTCTGGATAGCAGATTCTCTTCTGTTGTACTGTTTCTTTCTTATTGCGAGTCTACGTTGATTTTAATTACATAATTGCACCCACAGAAGCGGTTTCGAAAAGGAATAGAACCACCTCGAAAAAACAACAATAACCCCCCTCCCCCTCCAACCCCCCCCCAAAAAACCCCCAAAAAACAACAACCAACAACAACAACAACAACCCCCCAAAACCCACTTCATTCTGGTGAGTGATTTTCTGTCGTGCTGTTCATTTCTTATCGTGAGTCTAGGTTGATTTTAATGAAATACCTGCACCCACAACAGCGGTTCCTTCCAAACAGGAACGGAACCACCTCGAAGAAACAACCTCATTCTAATGAGTGATGGTTTACTGTGTTCATCCATTCATACTTTAGCGGCTTCTGCTCTTGTAAATAGAGTTCATTTAACATTAACATGATGATGATGATGAATATCACTTATCATCGTCATGATAAGTTCAGATGAACTCTTGCCTTCGCTTGGTAATATGGTGTATACAGAACGCGCCGAGACGGCAGCAGTTTTATGTGGCACCAGCCACGACACATTGACAACCGCAAGAATACCAAGGCTACATAGAAATGTTGTGCGCTGATGATTATGTGGGGAGTATTTTCAGCCCCGATAAACTCCTTGCATAAAACAACGGAAATGGAGATCAGTTCTCCCAAGACAACATGTGGCTGCCCATGTGGCGGGGAGATAAAATAATAAGTCCACACACGCAGTTTTCTCGCCCTATGCCATTCATTTGTGAATGTACAATTGCATATATTGGGTGACCATCCACATGTTTAGCAGGGGAAAGCTACATCAACAACTGAACTCTAGTGAGGTTCGTCTCCATACTTCAGTGCAAACAGAAGTGGGCCAAGAGAAGAGATAACAATTGCATCTTACATGGAGCGGGGATAGCTCAGTGGTTACAGCGCCGGACTCTTGATTGAAAGGTCCCGGGTTCGAATCCTCGCAGGAGCGGCGGGAGAATTTTCTTCCCCAGGTTGAACTTTCTATGCTCTTATTTCGGTATTCGTTCCACACCCGTGTTACCGCAGTAGCACGTAAAAGATTCCGGTCATTCTGCCAAGAGTGCAGGTGGCAGGTTACAGCTAAACACGCATGTACCTTCCGTTTGTGGCTTCACATGAAGTGACGTGACACGGTGTATGGTTATATGGTGTATACAGAACGCGCCGAGACGGCAGCAGTTTTATGTGGCACCAGCCATGTCAGCGCTGTAAGAACACCTCTTCAGTGGATACTCAAAAACGCGCTATAAAAAAACTATTCACTCATGTAAAATCACATGCGAGCGCAGTGAGAGCGGATAACAGCACTGTACTAAAGCAATCAGCAACAACAGCAGCTGCATAAAATGTTCATTGAAATAGTGAAGATGTCGGCCCCATTTCCCACTTTTAGTTGTTTTTGTACTTCTTAGCTTTTATCGCCCATCGTTTTCCCCCCTTCCCTCCGTTACAAACCCCCCCACCCCACCTCTCTTCTCCGTACTCTTGATTTCGTTCGTCCCTCTCATCGTTAAAACTCTCTCATGTGTTCAGTTCTTTTCATTTCGTTCTCTGGCATTTCTGTCAATTGTCTTGTTGTTCTTCCATTTTTTTTTCTCTCTCTCTGTTTTTGCCTGGCTTCGTTCATTTCGTTTCCTTACTGATTTTCGTCTCTTTTTCAAATGTATTAGTTGTTGCTTTCGCTCGGTTGAACTTTAATCTCCCTTCGTTTGTTTTTCACTCTCGTTATGCATGCCTGTCCTTGGAGTTGACAGACATGACACACAGGCACAGTCTTACACACCGGAAGAAGCATTAGAATGGGCGTAGGAGTATTTAAAAACCCATCAGTTTTTTTCCCCCCTAGGATCTGGGAGTTGTCAATAGATCGGAGCAGGTGGTTTGGGTGTAATAAATGGTGCCTCTGTTTTGGCTCATTTCTACTCGATAAACCGGGTAGAAAAAGAAGAAAAGAAGAAGAAGAAAAAAAGACAGAAAAGAAGCTGTAGAAAAAAGCTCAATGTTTGCGATAGGCCATAAGGGTTTTACATTTGTTGTTGTTGTTTTTTGCTTTAGAGCGTAACTTTGGCGTCTCTGCCATGGACGCGGTCAGACACTCTATAATATAGCAAGTCGCAGTTTCCCATCCTTTCCCATCCTGAAAAAACGCATAGCTTATTTTCTGTGATATTTCTTTGAAACTTTAGTCTTTAAAGGAACTTAGTCTTCGTAATTGATGTTTCGTGTGGCAGTTTTAAAAAGAGATTGCAATAAAAGCCAGTATTCAGCATTTGGGTTGGAAAC
>OY757541.1:39388050-39390550 GCA_963584105.1 Alviniconcha strummeri
GCCGCAGTTTGCTCTTATGTCCAGAAAGCAAGCCGTCCCTGATGTTGCTGAGTGTTCCCAGACCTATGTCTTTGCTGCTCCTCGTACCACTTCTATTAAGCCTCAGTTTGTTCTGATGTCCAGGAAGCAAGCCGCCCGCTGATGTCGCTGAGCATTGCCAGAACCATGTCTTTGCTGTTCCTCCTGCCGCTGCTTTTTGCTCACAGACCAATCAACGTTCAGCCAAGAAGCAGCGTCTTACGGCGCATGCCCATGTTTTACGGAAAGAGGGACCCTTCCGTGTCCTCCTCATCACTTTCAGCAGCCTCCATCCCTTTGCTGTCGGACGCTGCCTCTTATCAACGCCGCCTAAAGACCGGCCGACGATATCTTCCTCAAGTCTATGACGACTCGACGGGAAGGATCGGCTACTATAAGAACTCGAAAAGGACTCGACCCGAAAGCCGTCTGGAGCGCTGGAACACTCCGAGACCACCCATTCCTGACTACGCTCGTGCTTTTGGTGACGTAAAAGGCAACTATCGTTCGCCGTGGACCTTGTCTAGCGTTCTTTTCAAGAAGCTTCAGGACTACTCCCTTGGTGACGCCATCAATGAGAGATCGGCCTTGCCCTTCAAACGCCACCTAGCGAGGAAAAGCCAAGGTTACCAAGGACGTCCACAGTCCTATGACTCCCAGTTCTGGAAACGGAGAGACGAATCTGAATACAAAATTGGGGAGGACTATAGACACGGAGGGAGGCTGATGTCGATGTTGATGTCGGTGCTGATGTCGTTGATGGCCAAGAGGAACCTCTGGAAAGCAGATTTGAAGTAATCCTGGGGGCTGGAAGCGATGATAGAGATCACGGCATAGGTACGCCACTGGCACTTGCTCAGATAGAGACAGCGGAGATGCTTCCCTCGGAACTGAGCTCTGTAGGACGTGAACATAAAAAGGAGTACGTTCTCTACGCGTTCGATGACCTTCTGGGTGGTATGACGCCAGATGATGATGATGATGATGGTGGTGACGATGAAGATGATGCTGATGCGACCTCGGTCAGACGTCTTTATTCTACGGAAAGTGAGTGACAGAATCCTTGGTAATTCGTGAAACATTACCAGCATTAAATGAACGTTTGGTTTTCGTCTACAATTTGCGGATGGAAACAGTAACAAAAGTAAGCAGATCATAACTATAGTTTCTAAAGAAATGGGTCTTTTTCAGAAAGTGTTTTCCTTGCGCATGCGAGATTTTTGACTGATCACTATGACATTAATCGATCAAATTATCCGCCAAGGGACAAATCTTTGGAGAAGTACTGTGTAAAACATGACTGTAAGACTTTAGACAGTGATGAAAAATTCATACTCGTACACACTGATACAAACAGGAAACATTTGTAAAGTGACAGTCCCTATACTCAAAACGGTCTAGGTCGTCTATGCACTTTTAAAACCTTACTTTGAACTCTCATTAATAGCAAGAACCAGCGGAACAGGCCTTTTTTTAAAATTTTTATTTGAAACTTGTAACGCTTAAAATTGGTTTCGTGACATAAAATAAGATATTCTGAGGCTAAACGCCGTACAGTCTTATTTTATTTCAGATGCAGAAGAGGATGATGGCTCGTCTTTGTACTAAAATCATCAATGACACAATTAACTTTGGGTGATAAATAGAAGTAAAAAAGCGAACAATACTAGTCATAGAGTACCCAGGGAATCAAGACACCCATAGAAAGAAGAAGAAGAAGAAGAAGAAGAAGCAGAAGAAGAAATAATGAACAGAAGATAATGCTACCTTCACAAGCAGCAAACTAATATTTCATGCAACAACGAATATAAGAATTGTATGTCAGACGAAGTGGTAAATGTTGCATAAGAGTGTACACACACATACACAGGCACATCTGTATGCTTGCATAACCACACACACACACACACACACACACACACACACACACACACACACACACACACACACACACACACACACGCACACATGAACAGACAGACAGACAGACAGACAGACAGACAGACAGACAGACAGACAGACAGACACTCTAACACACACTAGCGGGCGGTTGTAATACAGTTACAGTTATTATTTATTATTATTTAAATTTGAACACAATACGCCTAGTGTATTTAAACGAACTGTTGCTTCATCGGGCTAGAGACAAGCAAGAATGAAAGTTTGGATACTTTCTTCGTGATCACTTTCACTGCAACAACAACAACAACAACAACAACAACAACAACAACAACAACAACAACAACAACAACAATAAAAATACAGAAAAGAAAAGAGTTTAAAGCTAGTGAGCAGGGTCAAATAGAAAACAGGGCAATGTTTGTATTTTCATCATTAAGGCCGGGGGGTTATTCTGAAGATAGTAAGTAAACATGGTGCTTAACGTCCACAGAAACCATAAGGCTTATTAGGAACGGGGAGAAGGGGGGAAGAGGGAGATTATATACCTATCGCTACACTGTCGCCACCAGAATGATTCGTG
>OY757541.1:39398050-39415550 GCA_963584105.1 Alviniconcha strummeri
CAAAGAATTTTTTGAGCGAGGAAAGGAGCCATGGATGATTAAAATCGTCTTCTGCAACAAAAGAAACAGTAAAAAAAAATTCAGCTTTCCTCAGAGCGGTGCCCGAGTGAAGACTCAAGTTATCCGAAAAACGTAGACACCGTGCACATAATTATTTCTTTTTGTAGGATGCGTAATGCGCGTTTTAGCGATACTTTTGAACTTTAAGACGCCTCTCTCTCTCTCTCTTTTTTTTAAAGCGACATTCCTAACAGCATTTACCTTTAAAAAAAAATTATTTTTTATTTCTGAAAGCTCTATACACTTTAGGGCAGGCCCAGATTAGGGATGTGATTCACAATGTTTTACTTTTGCTACTCCCTAGTGGTCTCTAAGAGGCCATTAGGCATGGAAACGCTAATCTATCGATATTTTCAATGTTGTTATTCTTCATGTAGTTTACTGCATCGAATTGCTGTACCACCATCGGCTGATTCAGCCGTTTGGAACACTTGCTGGAAGGGAGCATTCTTCGTGTTTTACTGCTGGAACACTCAGGCGATGTCTACTTGGTCATTAGGTGTCAAAAGAGCCATGTTATCAACAGCTTCAATGCTGTTCTTTTTGCCACTGATTTCGTCAAATTACTGTAGGTCTACCACTATCTGCGGGGTCGGCCACTTCAAATTCTTGTTGGAAGGGAGACTAGACACACAAGAGCGAGGCAGGCACTCTGTAATCATATAGTTTACCATTTGTTCTTATGCGAGCAAGTTTGACGTCATAAATATGATTGAATGTTTTATTTATTTGTTTGCACAGCAGTTAGTTTGATCAAACGTGTCTAACGCCGAGTTGTCACGGAAGAGGTCATAGCGGGGACCGAGACCCCAGGAGCTGGAGCTGAGGGAAGAGGGAAACACTACTCTGACACTAATACAACACTCTCCAAACACACGAAAGGTTCAAAAGAACGCTAGTTATTAGGACAAAACACAAACTGCAAATTTTCGGGGTAATCCCCTTTATCAAGCTATAAAACGACACTTAAAGGGCCCAGAAAGGCAGTTTTTGTTTGCAAAGGAACGTTGAAAATAGACCCAATTATGAAAGTCTTGTGCATAACATGACCTTTAAATCTAATAAAATGTCACTGCCATGAAAGTAAGTATGTTTACGAAGGAAGAAACTAACCCGGCTTCCATCTAGAAAAATAAAGGCTGCAGACTGATCAAGCAAATCGCTAATCAGGACAAGGCTGGATACATGTAATCCGTGTACACGATACAATCCATTCAGCCAGCAACAACACGGCAGGGCAACAGACGCTTACGAACTACCACACACAAAGAAAGAATGAGGTCTCGTAAACATCGAGACTACCCCCTCACTCGTACATCGTAAATTAACGATATAACTCGAGAAACAAAAGGGCAAGCCAAGAGAAAAAACAGTGAATGGCAAGAACCGGTAACTAGCCCACCCCGGCCAAACCCTAACCCAGGGAGGCCACGAAATCGCTAGTCTATTGAACTAGAATGAACAAGCCTTTTTCATCGTTATATATGACGAAACAAATAAGGCTAAACTGGGAAATAAAATAAAACACCCAATAAAAGGCAGGCTCCCTGATGAGGTCTAGCCTGTAGTGAAAGCTAGAGTAAACACAACGAAAAAGACTGAAACGCCACGCACCTAACAAGGCTCGAGAAAGATAAAATAACAAGGGGGAAATAAACAAAGGCCCAACTACTGCAAAGGAGTTTCATCCCTGGAGATTCGAACTGGAAATTTGTCCAGGTCGGTTGCCCTGTGCACACTCACACAGACCCGACTTCCACGTTTGGTTGCTTGTCTGTTTGTGAAGTCACTGCCCAACCGTTGACCTTTAGCTTAAAATAGCTCTCGCGGAATCTCGCATTGAAAATGGCGCTGGTTTTGAGACGTTCAGTTGACCGTATTTTCCGACCTTTTTGCCAAAATAAACGCATTACAACCCAATCGAAGCCCTGAAAAAGTTTTAAACAAGTGAGTAATAGACTGTTTCTTCTCTTCGAACGTTAGTACGGACCCATATGTTGTTCTGAAACGATTTGGAGCGATTTTGTACCCCACAACTGCCTTTCTAGGTCCTTTAAACAACCGTTAAACGGTGAAAAACGGTGAAAAAGGAGATGGAAAGCTAAACCACCTATCTGTTTTTGGCTGAGCTATGTTGTTTTCCTGTTTTGTTTGGATCTTGTTTTAGAACGCTAGCAGTCATTCTTGATTCAGATTTTTGCTAATACAACACCGTCACCAGCAGAATGACTCCTACATTAAGATGGGCAGCGATGAAGGACATTTCACTGTTTCGTTAATTATGGGGGTCAAAGTGACAAGACAGTGTCCATAAACCAAAAATTTTGAAGAGAGAGAACAACCGAAGCGGAATCAAACTGAGGTCCTTCTGTTTACCGGCCTAACGCCTTACCGCTAGGCCAACCCGGCACATACTATGCGCAGCGTTGGCTACCTGACTGTTTTAAATGACTTGCCTCCATTTTGACAAGTTAAGAGCTGTGTGAACAGGGATGTGGACCTGGGCTCTCATCCCCCGTCCCTGATAAACCATACAGATTCTGTGGACGTCAAGCATAACTGAACTGACACAGTAGAGCTTGGGAAACCTACAGCAGTAAACGACCTGAAGAAGACCAGTGAAATGTCAAGAAATTTGTAGCGTTTCGACGCCTAATGATGACCTTGCAGACATCGCAAGAGGGTTGCAGAAGTGAAACACAGTGGGTGACATCCAGAATCTGGATCGGCCACGCCCTACATCAAACGTGCAGTTTTGAATGAGTTAGACATGAGTGTTTGTGTTGTACAGATACAAATACAAAAGAACTTTGAATGAAGAATTAAAAATTGTCTTTTGGGTTACTAGAATTACACACACACACTCACACACACACACACACACACACACACACACACACACACACACACACAATGACTGTAGCAGAAACAGGGTATTGATATTAGTTGGTATTAATACATTGATATTAGCTGGTATTAATACATCGAATACATTATTGATATTATGTATGCACCGTATTTGCTGGCCCATGGTCTAAGAGCTAAAAGGTGTGAGTGCTGTCAAGAACTGCGCCAAAAATAGCGCCCGAAGAAGTCCTGGTGGTTAGGACACTAAAGTAAACAAGTCGGAAATAATGTGCTACATTGAAGTTGAGTTCATCGGGGTTTTGTTCTCTAACAAAAAAGAGAGGACGAAGATCAATTGCCTCGTGTCGAACAGTATACCCGTCTGCCCACATTATGAAGTCATATATACAGAAGGCCAGATACAAAATGACAGCGGTGCTTTCGTGATTTTAAACGTCGATAACTAGACCGCAAATCGAGCGCAAAACAACCGAGTCTAGTTTTATGTTCCTTGCCGTGACGTTTCTGTGATTACTACGGGAATTTCCTGAAGTCCAAAGGCCAGAATTATCGCTTCGTCATGGACGTTGTGTCAATAAATCAGATGGAATGGTCGACTATATCAGCGTGACGCAGCCGTATAGACCTTTTCAGTTTTATATTATACTTTTTACAAGTGCAATAATTTGCTCCGGGAGTGAGGATAGCAGAGCTGACAGAAATAAGTTGTTGATGAACTGACTGGGGGTTGAACTGTCGATTGGTAGCACAACCGACAAATAAAGTGATGATGAACTGAATAGGCGGTGAACGTCGATTAATAGCGCAGCTGACAGAAATAGGTTGTTGATGAACTGACTGGGGGTTGAACTGTCGATTGATGGCACAACTGACAAATAAAGTGTTGATGAACTGAATAGGCGTTGAACGTCGATTAATAGCACAACTGACAGAAATAGGTTGTTGATGAATTGACTGGGAGTTGAACTGTCGACTTGTAGCACAACTGACAAATAAAGTGTTGATGAACTGAATAGGCGTTGAACGTCGATTAAGAGCACAACTGACAGAAATAGGTTGTTGATGAACTGACTGGGAGTTGAACTGTCGACTGGTAGCACAACTGACAAATAAAGTGTTGATGAAGTGAATAGGCTTTGAACGTCGATTAAGAGCACAACTGACAGAAATAGGTTGTTGATGAACTGACTGGGGGTTTGAACTGTCGATTGACTGTGGTCCGTAATGAAAGACTGGTCGAACTCTTGTTTTGTGTTCAAGCACGGGACCGATTAGTGTTGAGTGCCGCGCCTGGAGGCTGTTGTTGGTCCTGATGACGTTGAACGCCATGTCGCCGTCATGGTTCTGCGTACTTCTGCTGAAAGTCGTTGGAGCCGCGCAAGTGCGTCAAGCCAGATTCCAAGCAGAGGTTTACGACATCCTTCCTCAAACCATTGCCATAACTGGTCACGAGATAAATCTCGCTAACCAGCAGTTTTTCATTGGTGCTAAAATGGCATTACTTTGAATCGAGACAGAACTCATCTTTGTACCCGGGGCGTACGCGCCTCACGTTTACGTGCGTGCTTGGACGCTATGTTGCTTTCACAGTCTTACTGGCACCCAACCCTTTCGGAGGACTTTGACAGCGTCGGTGGAGATAAATATAAAGCCCGTTCAGTGGCCTAAGCTGTTCTGGCAGAGTGTGGAGGAAGGTGGGGGGGCAAAGCGGTGCTCGGAGTCGCACTCTGAGCATCGCTTTCAGGCACTTTCCTCCAAACTCTGCCGGATTTAGTTATGCCACTGAAGGGGCACTCTTTATCTCCGCGCAGATGTCCTCTGACGCGGCCGGCGCCCTCCGAAAGGTTTGGGTACTAATATGACTGTAGAAGCGACCTATCGCCCAAGCACGCGCGTAAACATGAGGCGCATCCACCCCGGGTGAAAAAGAGTTCCGTCTCGATTCAAACGATTGTGGTTTTATTTGAGCTGGCGTGAGGACCATGGGCAGTTATAAAACAAACGTCTGATATAATCTGAGTTGTTTGTAACAGACTTACTACTGCATGAGCACCAACAAAAAACTGCTCGTTAGCTGACACTTTTCTGGACCCTATGGCGTAACTAAACACGGCAGTGGTTGAAGGAAAGATGTCGTAAACCAGTGCTTGGAGTTTGGCTCGGCGTGTGACATCAAGCCAAACTCCAAGCACTGGTTTACGACATCCTTTCTCCAACCACTATGATAGTTGATTACACCAAAGGTCTCGAAAAACTCTCAGCTAACGGCTAACGAACAGGTTTTCGATGACGCTCAAAACGGCAGTAAGTTTGTAACAGACAACTCAAACTATATCAGACGTTTCTTTTTTTATTCTTTTTCTTTTTTATAATATAAATGACCACGTTGCGTGAACTCGAACTCGAAAACTTTATTTTACAAGGATTGTAGTTTAGGTTCAGTCAAAAACCTGTCTAACAACTAGTCCTTGCTGAGCTGCTGAAGAGTAGATACACACTGAGACAGTCTTACTGGTAACCAAACCTTTCGGAGGACTCTCACAGCGTATGTGAACAGCTGCGGGGAGATAAATAGTGCCCCTTCAGTGGTGTAAGCGATTCTGGTAGAGTGTGGAGGAGGGCGGTGGAAAGCGATGCTCGGAGTGTGGCATCATGACTATACTCTCATCTCCTCCGCTGTCTAAAGCCCGTTCTTAACTGGGCGAATGTTTGTTCGCCGAACATACTTCGGACACTTCGACGAACTATGATTCGTTTCTTAATTGAACGTTTAGTTCGCCGAATATGGTTTGGACAGTCCAGATTTTACTTCATTCTCAAATGGCTTGTAATGAGATGCAAGCTTCGGCCCGAACTTGCGGCAGACGCGCAGCAGACAGCATGATCCAAAATGTTGGCTGAAGTCAAGTCAATATACTTTCATCACCCCTCACAGGGTACTTCAACTAAATACTATCTCATTCTGGGTCTCCGAGACAAGGCTGCACCTCCCACAAGTCAACAAATAAACAAATTCCCTCCGAAGCGATTGAAGAACCTAGCGACACCTTCATCCATTTTTATTTTTTCTTCATCCACAGGAGAGCTCTGCTCTCAGCCAATCAGAGGCAATGATCATCCAATAGGGCGAATGTTCCCAGAACATGTTGAGCGAAGCTTTTTGGACCCGAATATAGCTTCGACGAATACTTCCAACTAGGTTCGCGAAAAAAAGTTGGCCCAATTAAGAACCAACTAGCTTCGCCGAATACTTCCAACTAGGTTCGCGAAGAAACATTCGCCCAATTAAGAACGGGCTTAAAGGCTCAGGCACGGTTGATGTAGGCAAACCGGGAACAGGTGGAGTAGGTGGAGAGGGGCTTCCGTATCGGAAGCGAAACGGAACGTACGTAATTTGGGCTGCGAGAACAAAACGTAGGTGAAACTGGAACAGGCCAAATGGAACTGCACAGTTTGACTATTGAGTGGATGTGTGTATGTAGAGGAGGTGGTGTTAATATCATTACTGATGTCCTGTACAGTGTAAATATATACATTTTTTAAAAATTATTTTATTGTATATACATACATGCGCTTTGAGGTAAGTCATGTTACGGACATTGCGCTATAGAATTGCTATGTCTTATTATTATTCTTAATATTATTTTAACTCTCTCAGTCCCTTTCTATCTCTCTGTATTTGTCTCTGTCCCTCCCTCCCTCCCTGTCTGTATCTCTCTTTCTCTTTATCTCTCTTTCTCTTTATCTCTCTGTCTTTGTCCCTGTCTCTGTCTCTCCCTCATTCCCTCCTCTCTGTCGATCTCTACCATCACGTAGCTGAAAGAGCAACTTTAAACTTTATTGGCGAAAGATGAAATCAGTAGGTCTACTATTTGGAGCGAATTTATGATAAGTACTGAAGGAAGAGAGAGAGAGAGAGAGAGAGAGAGAGAGAGAGAGAGAGAGAGAGAGAGAGAGAGAGAGAGAGAGAGAGAGAGAGAGAGAGAGAGAGAGAGAGAGAGAAACAAAGGAAGGAGGAAAGGAAGGAAGGAAGAAAGAAAGAAAGAAAGAAAGAAAGAAAGAAAGAAAGAAAGAAAGAAAGAAGAAACGGAAAGGAAAAGAGAGAAAAAAGAGAGGATTATTAACAAGATCACTTTTGTCCTTTTTCGTTTTGTAAAGACGATGTATGCAGATGTCTTCTGCCCAGTGCAGGTTGTACTTTTCGCTATCACATTTTATTATTTTAGTTTGTTTTTGCCGTGTTGGGACAGGAATCTTTTACTGAAATGCGCTGATGATATTTACACTTGGAAATAAGCTCCTAGAAGTATTCTCGGCCATTGAAAGCTTGAAGGATTATCTTGATGAATTATTCGTGTGCTACATTGATTCCAAGGCTATCCGACGCTTCTTGCCGCTTTAAAGGCAATGTCACCAGTAGCCCAGCAGTCGACTCTCTATCGTGTCATGGAAGTAAGAGGACCGCAGAAGTGCTTTGCCATCATCAGCCACAGCGTTTTTTTCTTGTTTTCTTCTTCTTAAATTGTGTGTGCTTGCGGGCGTGTGTGTGTGTGTGTGTGTGTGTGTGCGTGTGTGCGTGTGTGTGTGTGTGTGTGTGTGTGTGTGTGTGTGTGTGTGTGTGTGTGTGTATGTGGGCGTGCGCGTGTTGTGTTGTGTTGTGTTGTGTGCGTGCGTGTGCGTGCGTGCGTGCGTGCGTGCGTGCGTGTGTGTGTGTATGTGTGTGCGTGTGCGTGTGCGTGTGTGTGTGGTGTGTGTGTGTGTGTGTGTGTGTGTGTGTGTGTGTGTGTGTGTGTGTGTGTGCGTGTGTGTGTGTGTGTGTGCGTGTGTGTGTGTGTGTGTGTGTGTGTGTGTGTGTGTGTGTGTGTGGTGTGTGCATGGTCATGGGATTGGCAAGCGATCGTTCACTCTTGACTTTAAAAAACTGTTTTTTTTTTGCCGTTCCATCATCTGTGCCGACCCCACAGGCATTGCTCCCACGCCGTTCGTCCCCGTCATCCCTACTTCCGGCCACACCAAGGACTGATGCGGCATCGCGACCCGATCCGATGTCCACGGCAGGAGACATCAGATCGCTGGCGGGCTGTCACCGGAGGGTGTTTAACAGCTTCCACAATACATTAAAACTGATAATAAAACTCCTACCCACAGAAAAACAGTAAAAACAGTCTTTTTCCCAACATGATCAACAGAAAAAGCAAGAACACACTCGAGGAAAATCCGTGTCCACAAGACCTTAAAGCCGATACACACACGTTACTAATGAACAGCAACATAAACAATACACGACGTGGGATTTCCAGTTACTTGGGGGGTGGTTTGCACACGGATTTTTTTTTTTACTATTAGGGACAAGGATAGCATCTATTCTATCCGGCAAAAGACATTAACTTTGTGAGCTTACTTAGTGTGGTGAAAATGCACCGCTGATCCACCTTTATGTACCCACACTTCAGGTGACTGCTGATGGCAGGCCGTTCAGCTATTTAGGTCTTGTTTTGTTGTAGTGCTCCTGATTTATTATACTTCATTATGTCACGTCGACGTCATTCTTCTGCCCCAGTTTATTATACATAGGTCACGTCGATGTCATTCTTCTGCCCCAGTTTATTATACATAGGTCACGTCGATGTCATTCTTCTGCCCCAGTTTATTATACATAGGTCACGTCGATGTCATTCTTCTGCCCCAGTTTATTATACATAGGTCACGTCGATGTCATTTTTCTGCCCCAGTTTATTATACATAGGTCGATGTCATTCTTCTGCCCCAGTTTATTATACATAGGTCACGTCGACGTCATTTTTCTGCCCCAGTTTATTATACATAGGTCGATGTCATTCTTCTGCCCCAGTTTATTATACATAGGTCACGTCGATGTCATTCTTCTGCCCCAGTTTATTATACATAGGTCACGTCGACGTCATTCTTCTGCCCCAGTTTATTATACATAGGTCACGTCGATGTCATTCTTCTGCCCCAGTTTATTATACATATGTCACGTCGATGTCATTCTTCTGCCCCAGTTTATTATACATAGGTCACGTCGATGTCATTCTTCTGCCCCAGTTTATTATACATAGGTCAAGTCGATGTCATTCTTCTGCCCCAGTTTATTATACATAGGTTACGTCGACGTCATTCCAGCGCTATTAGCTTATTTCCCTTTGCTTGTCGGGTTTTGAAAGGATGAAAAGCGATCTCTCCATACATACAAAATATACTAGTATTTTACAGTTTATATTCTGATAACCTCGATCAACACAAGAAATGAAAGCATGCATACACAATATATTGATAGGCCCATTTTACGGTTTTTATTCTGATAATCTCAATTAGCACAAAAAATGAAAGCATGCATACACAATATATTGATAGGCCCATTTTACGGTTTTTATTCTGATAATCTCAATTAGCACAAAAAATGAAAGCATGCATACACAATATATTGATAGGCTCATTTTACGGCTTTTAGTTTGATAACCTCGATCAACACAAGAAATGAAAGCATGCATATACAATATACTGATAGGCTCATTTTACAGTTTATATTCTGATAACCTCGATCAACACAAGAATTGAAAGCGTATACATACACAATATATTGATAGGCTCATTTTACAGGTTATATTCTGATAACCTCGATCAACACAAGAATTGAAAGCGTATACATACACAATATATTGATAGGCTCATTTTACAGGTTATATTCTGATAACCTCGATCAACACAAGAATTGAAAGCGTATACGTACACAATATATTGATAGGCTCATTTTACAGGTTATATTCTGATAACCTCGATCAACACAAGAATTGAAAGCGTATACATACACAATATATTGATAGGCTCATTTTACAGGTTATATTCTGTTAACCTCGATCAACACAAGAACTGAAAGCGTATACATACACAATATACTGATAGGCTCATTTTACAGGTTATATTCTGATAACCTCGATCAACACAAGAAATGAAAGCAAAGACCAAGTATATTTATAACGTCGCACTAGCTGCCTTTTAGCAAATAGTCCTTCAATGTAGCTTTACGTCCACAGAGACAGTGCGGACTTTTAGCAAATAGTCCTTCAATGTAGCTTTACGTCCACAGAGACAGTGCGGACTTTTAGCAAATAGTCCTTCAATGTAGCTTTACGTCCACAGAGACAGTGCGGACTTTTAGCAAATAGTCCTTCAATGTAGCTTTACGTCCACAGAGACAGTGCGGACTTTTAGCAAATAGTCCTTCAATGTAGCTTTACGTCCACAGAGACAGTGCGGACTTTTAGCAAATAGTCCTTCAATGTAGCTTTACGTCCACAGAGACAGTGCGGACTTTTAGCAAATAGTCCTTCAATGTAGCTTTACGTCCACAGAGACAGTGCGGACTTTTAGCAAATAGTCCTTCAATGTAGCTTTACGTCCACAGAGACAGTGCGGACTTTTAGCAAATAGTCCTTCAATGTAGCTTTACGTCCACAGAGACAGTGCGGACTTTTAGCAAATAGTCCTTCAATGTAGCTTTACGTCCACAGAGACAGTGCGGACTTTTAGCAAATAGTCCTTCAATGTAGCTTTACGTCCACAGAGACAGTGCGGACTTTTAGCAAATAGTCCTTCAATGTAGCTTTACGTCCACAGAGACAGTGCGGACTTTTAGGGACGTGGAGCTCAGGACGGCCACCTCCACTTTCACACAGCTTCTGAGCTCTGTAGCAAATGAGTGGAAAACAGACTACAAGAAGGTGGTTGCAGGTTTCTCCGAGAGAGAATAAGTGGAGTCTTCCGAAAGCGATTTTGCCGTTCAGGAATCTAGCGTTTGGCCGCTGTTTAATTTGTAGCACGGCACTCAAGAACAGACTTTGCTCAAGACGACCAGTCTGCATAATGTCTCATGCCGAAATACACAGCATTGCCAGCAAGCATAGGCTATACACAGAACTCATCTATCTATCTCTCTACCTCTCTCTCTCTCTCTGTCTCTCTGTCTCTCCGTCTATCTATCTATCTATCTATCTATCTATCTATCTATCTATCTATCTATCTATCTATCTATCTATCTATCTATCTATCTATCTATCTATCTATATATCTATCTATCTATCTATCTATCTATCTATCTATCTGTCTGTCTGTCTGTCTGTCTGTCTGTCTGTCTGTCTATCTATCTATTTATCTATCTGTCAGTACCAATAAGGACTAGACACAAGAGGAGGACACTTGCTTTTTGTTCTGCTGGAATACAAGATCCAAACACATAAAAAGTTTAAAAGAACGCTATTTATTAGGACAAAACACATCCTGTCAATTTTCGGGGTAAACACTTAAACGGTGAGAGAGAGAGAGAGAGAGAAAAAAAAAGTAGTTGAAAAATGAGACGGAAAGCTAAAGCACGTACCTGTTTTTGGTTGAGCTGTGTTGTGCTGTGTTGTTTTCCTGTCCAATGCTTGGAGCTGGAAGAATGTTGGCACGACAATGACGTGTGATAAGGGTGATGTAATGAATATCTTTAGAACACTAGCAGTCATTCTTGTTTCAGGTTCGTTTTGTCCTGCTGGAATACATGTCACACAGAAGCAAGCGCAGCGACTGTCCCAATCTGTCCCCAGCGCATCTCCAGTGCACTTGGCAAGAAGTGCCACCTTAGAACAATCAGCGCAGCAAGACCGTAAGATGGTATAGCTCAGTGGGTAGAGCGTCGGACTGAAAAACCAGCCGCAATACCGACGCGGGTTCGAATCCCCAGTGCGGCAAGGGATTTTTCTCCTGGAGTCAGCTTTCAGTGCCGGACTCTCTGACGTTGCTGGTAAAGCCTCGGTGTGAAATAGTATGCATCGACATCTGTACTCACGTTAAAAATCCCAAGCACTTGAAAATACTGTATGCACTGATAGGAATAGGTAACGCTGTTCTTGTCGTGCGTGTTCAGGTAAGGCGATCCCAATTTTCCACGAGGGACAATGAAATGCTAAAACAAAACAAAAAACAAACCACAGAAACACACACACACACACACACACAAACGCACGCACGCACGCACGCACGCACGAACTCACGCACGCACACACACACATACACACAAACACACACACAACAACAAGAGCAACAACACAACAATAACAGCAAAAAACAAAACATACTAAAACAACAGCAAACAAATCATTTGGTCCAAAAGACAGGACTGGCTGATTTTTGGTGTTGTGTAGTGAGAAAGGATTGATTGATTCCCCCCCCATTCCCCCCCCCCCCCGAAAAAAAAAAAAAAAGGAGAAAAAAGACAGAAACTACAACACACACACACACACACACACACACACACACACACACACACACACACACACACACACACACACGCACGCACGCACGCACGCACGCACGCACGCACGCACGCACGCACGCACGCACGCACGCACGCACGCGCGCGCACACGCACGCACGCACGCACACGCACACACACACACATACTCACATGCACACACACGCAAGCGAAACAAAACAAACAACCCAAAACACCAAAAAACAACAAGAACCTAATAACACCAACAAAACAACAACACCAACAGTAGAAAAAACACAAACAAAGCAAAACAAAACAAAAAACACCCCCCCACAAACAAAATCGTCGGCACAGTGCATTGTGGTAAAACAGAGCCTGTTGAACTGGCCTTTCGTAAGAAGACAATTTACCACCTCCCATGCCCTATCTAAGACCTTGCCCGCTGCTGTCACTTACTGGTTGACTGCAGGCTGGAACAAAAAAAAAAAAAAAAAAAAAAAAAAAAAAATGCACTTCGTACTCTTGACAACCCAGAAGCATTTTTTCCTCCATTCCTGTTTCCGGTCCTACGGGCCAGTGGGCCATGCTACAATCAGGGGGCGACACGAGGCTGTTGGCGCCGCTCAATTAGCTTCAAGTGGATCCCACAAACGTTCCCAAGTGCCAAATCGATGACCGGTCCATGTTTAACAAGCGAGAATTTGATGACAGCGTGTAGCAAATAAAGGCTGGGCAAATAGGCTGCTCGCCTGCCGTTTGTTTTTGTTGGTCGCTGCGCTTTGATGTGTGTGTGTGTGTGGGGGGGGGGGGGGGGGGGGATGGGGTGAGGCGGTGGGAGGGGAGTGAGAGATGGGCCGGGTGTGTCTGATTTATGACGGCGAAGCGACTTGGTTACTCTAGCTGACTTCTGTCTTTGACACTGGGTCCTGCATTAGAGGTCTCGGGTGACATGCACGGTCTTCGCTGGTCAATCAGCGATAGTTCGGTTTGAGTTGAGGTGGTTGCAAACAAAAAGAAGAGAGGGTTTAAGTTAATTCAGCATCCACCCTTCTCACCCACCCAGCCACTCACTCACCCACCCACACACTCACCCACCCACACGCCACTCACTGACCCACCAACTCATTCACTCATCCGCCTACTGACATATCAACCCTATAAGTCATACACCCACTCATCCATTCACATATCAACCCATTCATTCTCATTCACTCATCCGCCTACTGACATATCAACCCTATAAGTCATACACCCACTCATCCATTCACATATCAACCCATTCATTCATCCATGCACTCACACACTCGCCCACCCACATAACAACCCATTCATTCATCCATGCACCCACTTACCCATCCACATATCAGCTCATTTATTCATCCATGCACCCACTCACCCATCCACATATCAACTCATTTATTCATCTATACATCCACTCACCCATCCACATATCAAGCCATTCATTCATCCATGCACTCACTCACCCATCCACACATCAACCCATTCATTCATCCATGCACTCACTCACCCATCCACACATCAACCCATTCATTCATCCATGCACTCACCCACCCACCTATCAACCCATTCATTCATCCATGCACTCACCCACTCACCCACCCACTTATCAACCCATTCATTCATCCATGCACTCACCCACTCATCCACCCACATATCAACCCATTCATTCATCCATGCACTCACCCACTCACCCACCCATTCACGCACCCCCAATTCACCCATCCACCCACTCACCCATAATCCACTCACTAACCCACCCAAACAACCATCCATCCACTCACTCATCCACCCACTCACCCATCCATCCACCCACTCACTCATGTATCAACTCCCGCAGTGGGATACTGTGGACGCAGAAATTATCTGTTGAAAACGCAATGCTGACAAAGCGCACCCCACTCACCCACTCACCCACTCACCCATCAACCAACTCCCGCAGTAGGGGTACTGCGGACGCAGAAATTAAGGTCCCCCCCTCTGTTGGGGTCCCTGGAGTAGGTCAGGATATAGAGCCTCGCTTGCTACGGCCACTGTCAGGAATTTCTTGTTTGTCCTAATTTCTACCTTGTTGGTGCATTCATCTTCATTTCCACCAGATCCTCGCCGCCATACTTTTTAACTGCGTTAGTTTTGGCCTACGCACTTTCCCGTGCGGGCCAGCGGAATAAAATAGCTAACCTGCTCTTAGTGACAAGCGATTTAAGCAGGTTCCCTCGGTGAGTGTCAACGGAATATAGATAGGTACCAAAACACGTGTGCATTAATAGATATATAGAGCGATGGTATTTAACATCGTAACAATGAATTAGAAAAACTTGCGATTTTGTCACTTGTAGTTTGAGAGCCGGTTTGGCCTAGCGGTAAGGCGGTAGGCTGGTAAGCGGAAGGACTTCGGTTCGATACCGCTTCGCCTCTCTTTTCTCTTCAAAAGGGTGTGGTTTGTGGACACGGTCTTGTGACTTTGTCCCTCACAATTAATGAAACATTAAAATGGCTCTTATCCCTGCCCATCTTAATGCAGGTCATTCTGGTGGTGACAGTGTAGCGATAGGTATATAATCTCCCTCTTCTCCCACCTCCATACCCCCTTCCCACCTTCTCCCCGTCCCTAATAAGCCTCATGGTTGCTGTGGACGTTAAGCACCATGTTTACTTACATGACTTGTAGTCTGAGCTGGTGTAAAATAATTTTGAACGTGTGATTCGTCCTGAGGTTGACTGGACGTTGCAATCCAAGAACTAGAGCCTATCCACCCGTCCACCCACTTACCAGTCCACCCATTCGCCCATCCACCCACACACCCACACTCATTCATCCACCCACACGCTCATCGGCCCACTAACCCATTCACCCATCCATTGATCCACCCACTCATTCATCGGCCCACTCATCCATCGGCCCACTCATCCATCCACCCATCTACCCACACACTGTTCCACCCACTCACTCACCCACCCACTCATTCATCCACCCACCCACTCACTCATCGGCCCACTCATCCATCTATCCATCTATCCACACACTATTACACCCACTCACTCACCCACCCACTCATTCATCCAACCATCCACTCACTCATCGGCCTACTCATCCATCTACCCATCTATCCACACACTATTCCACCCACTCACTCACCCACCCGCTCACTCATCGACCCACTCATCCATCCACCCATCTATCCACACACTATTGCACCCACTCACTCACCCACCCACTCATCCATCCACCCATGTACCCACAGACTATTCCACCCACTCACTCACCCATCCCCCCCCTCATCCACCTACTCACTCATCCACTCCCTCACCCATGCACCCACCCACTGTTCCTCTCACCCATTCACTTATTGACCCATTCACTCATCGACCCACTCACCAATCCACCCACTCAGTCACACATTCATCACCAGTCCATTTACACGCATATTCACTCAATCACCAGGGAAGCAAGCAAGGCACATTAATCAGTCAAGACAGCCAGTCTGCTTCTCTGATCAATACGTGATACCATCAACGAATTCAATCCAGCCGCAGTCTGTCTCAGTGATCAAGATCTGATAATGGTACATTTGATTCCAGCATTTAGACACTGGTGTTAGTCAAGCCAACAGAAATAATAAGACTCGTGAGGCTTGCCATTGTCTGTACGCTTACATGTTGCGCTCTTGGATAACCTCTGTCATTTAGAACCCCTGACAAAACCATTACCTGTTACGTCAGCTGATCAAGGAAGGTTTCATTTGGCTGAAAGGTACTCGCATAGTGTATTTTCGTCTGTAGCCTAGTGCAAACAGGGTACTTTGCCAAACAGCATACGTATGACATCCTGATGACTGCAATACTATACCTATCTAAATCTGTCTCTGTCCCTGTCTGTCTGTCTCTGTCTCTCTCTCTTTGTCTCTCTGTCTCTATCTCTCTGTGTGTATCTTTCTCCGTCTTTCTCTCTCTCTGTCTCCGTCTCTCTGTCTCTGTTTCTATCTCTGTCTCTCTCTGCCTGTCTCTCTGTAAGGCAGATAAAGCTAACTCGAACTCTTTTGATACGTACGAGATGAGATAAATGAGGTTTTGCATCGATCGTCTAGACATCTTATTAATAACGAGTGGACGCGCGCGCGCGCGCGCGTGTGTGTGTGTGTGTTGCTTGGTGTGTGTGTGTGTTGCTTGGTGTGTGTGTGTGTGTGTGTGTGTGTGTGTGTGTGTGTGTGTGTGTGTTGGTGTGTGTATTGGTGTGTGTTGGTGTGTGTATTGGTGTGTGTTGGTGATCGCTTTTATATAGCGCTATTCGCTGCTCTCGAACAGACTCAGTGCGTTCGCATGTGATTCTACATGAGCGACTAGCTTTTCTATAGCGCGTTTTCGAATATCCACCGAAGTGGTGTACCTACAGCGCTGGCTTGGCTGGTGCCACTAGAAAATGCTGCCGTGCCGGCGCGTTCTGTGTACACCATACAATCATGTACCATGTCATGTCATGCAAAGCCACCTACATAATGTGCATACGTGTTTAGCTGTAACCTGCCACCTGCACTTTCGGCAGAATGGCCGGGATCTTTTGCGTGATACAGCAATAACACGGGGGTGGAACGGATACCGAAATAAGAGTCAGCACAGAAAGTTGACCCTGGATAAGAAAATTCTCCCGCCGCTCCTGCAGGGATTGGAACCCGCGACCTTTCAATCACGCTCCACACACACACACCTTATTAATAATTACGCGTGGACACTGCGTGCGTGCGTGCGTGCGTGTGTGTGTGTGTATACTTGCATGCGTGCACTTTGTCCACACTTCGTGGTGGTTTGCATGAATGGCCCAGTGGTTCTCTGGACGTATTACTGTGTTATCATTATTTTTGTCGTTTTCCGCTTTTGGTATTTTAAGGTTTTTTTTTTTTTTTTTTTTTTTTTTTTTACATCTGGATTCTGTTCACTATTATTTTTAAAGAGAGGCAATTATTTAGAACAAGATCGATTTGTTTTGTTTGGGTTTTGTAAACCGTATCCTGTATGTCGGCTAGTACAAAGATTAACCTAATTTAGCACAGTCAGGATATTTGTTTAGGTCTATCAGTTTAGCAAGACAGCGGGAATACAAGATGTGAGCGCTGTTGATGTGGATGTTTTGTTTCTTGTTGTTGTTGTTGCTCGTCACCTCCTCCTCCTCCTTCTTCATCTTCTTCTGCTTTTTTTTTTTTTTTAACTGCCTCTGCTTCTACCGCTTTTCCGCTTTTTGATTTTTCTTCTTCTTCTTCTTTTACACACACACACACACACACA
>OY757541.1:39419323-39442368 GCA_963584105.1 Alviniconcha strummeri
GCTGTAACTTATCCTGATTGCTGAGCAATATAGACTTAATGTGCTTCAGCCGGTTGAGATTTTTATGATTGGCAATCTGGCAGGCCTTATTTAAACGCTCATTAGGATATTGTCGGGACAGATTGAGTAAGCCCAGGCAAACCCGGTAAGCCTGCTCTTCATGCTGCTTTTGTTTCAACTGGCTTTTAACCCGGATAAGCACTTCATCACCAATATCCTTAGCCCAGTTCATTAATCGCCCTGGTGTCCATTGATGGTGTTTCTTATGCGCTCTGGCATATGGGCCGGTACGGTGGTGGTACCAGAATGGTATTGTCTGGCATGCTGACAGATGCACCGGTTATGAAAGTACATCTCTATTAAGAATGCTTTGGCATGCACTTCCGGTTTTTTTTCACCCACAGATGATGAGGTACTGAATACAGGTGTCCGTCAAACTGAATATGGTAATCCACATTGACTTTGACGGTTTTGATTTCAGTAAACTCAAACGCCTGTTTGGGCAGTGGCAGCAGTGCCGGTTTATCCAGCAAGTCAAACCACTGTTGCCGGGTGCCTTTAAGCTGCTTAAAGGGTTTGTTGTTGACCTCTTCAAGCAGGCCATGGATCTGCTGATTGAGCTCTGTCAGTGAGAAGAACGTTTGATGACGTAAACGAGCCAGGATCCAGCGTTCTATAATCTGCACACCCACTTCAGCTTTGGCTTTATCCTGAGGCTTTCGGGGTCTGGCAGAACGATGGCTGTACCATAATGAGCCGCCATCTGCTGGTAAGACATATTAATATCCGGATCGTACCGACTGCCAGTTGTTGATCGTCCAGTTGTTCAATGGCGGGCCAGTCCAGATCAAGAGCCTCTGCTTTACTGCAGATTTTTTGTACGGCACCCAGGCTTAATCGCAGGCTGGTTTTTATCTGGCGCAGGCTGAGTTTGGCTTGCAGTCTGAGTCTTAATATTGTTCGTAATTGTCGCATTGATAGTCTCTTTGTTGGCATAACCATTCCCCAATAAAAATCAGGGAGGTTAGCAGTTATTGAATATCAATGTGTGGGAAAGGATTCTGAACCATCGTGAACACTGATTCTGGAAAAACAGTAAAAGTGTTCACGATGAGATCAGAATCGGCGTTCACGATAGAACAGAATGGGTGTTCATGATGGTTCAGAAACAGTGTTCACGATAAATCAGAATCAGTGTTCATGATCGGCCAGAATATGCAATGGTCGGCAGATAAATGTTGAATCACATGAAAAATACTGTCTTCTTCAATTTTAAAATGTATTTTCCAGTCACCGGGATAGCTCTGCACAATTTGCTGACAGAATTCTGCAATTTGTTTCTCATCACCCTGCTGTGCTGTATTAATGGCTTTTTGTGACAGTACCAGCGACTGATGATGCTCTTTGGACAGGGGTTGAAGCTGTGTTATGCGTTTCATAATAGGTTCATATCAATTATAGTAGCCTTTATAGTACCATTATGTGGTACATTTTTACTTTATTTTTTAACTTTAAGGAAAGCAGCTATGAAAAAGATTTTTACATTATTAATTCTTCTCTTTAGTTTTACTATCGCAGAGTGCGATGGCCGATGATATTGCAGATACTTTAAAAGTATTTCGTGAAGCCGGCGAAAGTGGCCAGTTTTTTCAAAAGAAGCTACGGCTATGCCGTATTTCCAACCATTGGTAAAGCCGGCTTTGTGATTGGCGGCGCCTATGGCAAAGGTAAAGTCTATGAACAAGGCAAATATATTGGTGACACCAGTATGACTCAGGGCTCCATTGGTTTCCAGCTAGGAGCCCAGGAATTCAGCCAGATTATTTTCTTTGAAAACAAGGCTGCACTGGATGCCTTTACCAGCAACAACTTTGAGTTCAGCGCTTCTGCTGAAGCCGTTGCCATTACCGCCGGAGCATCAGCTAGTGCCAATACCACCGGCAATACCGCTTCTATCAGCGGTGACAAAAACAATGCTGATACGGCCAGCAGTGGTTTTCGTAAGGGCATGGTTGTTTTTACCGTTGCCAAGGCTGGTCTGATGTATGAAGCCAGCCTGGCTGGTCAGAAATTTACCTTTACTCCTAAAAAATAATCACCCGGGAGCTCTTTTAACCTAAATTAATCAGTAGATTTAACTGCATGGATTCCATGCCTGCAGTAAAGCGGTTATACTCTCCGGGTAAATTATTTACTCGGGGGTATTTATGAGTTCTGTCAAACTTAATAACGGCTGGAAGGAACTGCTTGAAGACACCTTTCAAACAGATGCCTTATTAAACCTTAAAGAATTTTTACGCACTGAAAAAAACCAGGGCAAAATTATTCTGCCCCACTCCAGCCTCTGGTTTAATGCCCTTAACACCACCGCCCCGGAACAGGTTAAAGTGGTTATCCTAGGTCAGGATCCCTACCCCACCCCTGGACATGCCCATGGTCTCTGCTTTTCGGTTATGCCGGAAGTCAAACCCATCCCCAAATCCCTGATTAATATATTTAAGGAACTGCAAGATGATCTGGGCATTACTAACCACAATGGTCATTTACAGTCCTGGGCCGAACAGGGAGTATTATTGCTTAATAGTGTCTTAACCGTGGAAAGCGGTGAACCTAATTCTCATCAGGGGCGTGGCTGGGAAATTCTGACCGACGTCATTATCAATACCCTTAATCAGCAGTCCCGGCCCATTGCCTTTGTCTTATGGGGCAGCTATGCCCAGAAAAAAGGTGCCATTATTGATACTGATAAACATTTTGTCCTGCGTTCCCCTCATCCATCCCCTTTATCTGCCTATCGGGGATTTTTCGGCCGCCGCCCGTTTTCTAAAATAAACCAGTTTCTTGAACAGCAGGGACAGGCCCCCATTAACTGGCAAACCTGAAGCCAACATTAAATATTTGTAACTTGATTTTTTAGCCTGCATCAATCATTCTTAAAGAAAAAATTACCTAATTTCGGAGCATACAATGGCACAGAAAATTTTAGTGGTGGATGACTCATCATCCATGAGACAAATGATTTCTTTTACCCTGAAAAGTGCAGGTTATGAAGTGGAAGAAGCCAATGACGGACTGGCTTTTACCAAAGAAGTTCATAAACTACCCAATTATAAATTCACTCCCATCCTAGTATTAACCACAGAAGCCGGTACCGATAAAAAAATGGAAGGTAAAGCAGCGGGGGCTACTGGTTGGCTGGTTAAGCCGTTTAATCCGGAACAGTTATTAAATACTGCCAAAAAGGTACTTTAAACCTGTTAAAAAAATCTCCCCTACTTTTTTCAGGCGCAGGGGAGAGAACTTTATTTTTTAAATAGTGCCCACAATACACCTACCACACCCAGTCCTGCCAGAACCTGAGCCTCAAGTATTAAACTGCCAGAATACAGAATAGCTCCGCATACCAGCAGGCCCGAACTGATAATTGCAGATGTGGTCTTACTGCTCTGCAGTTCAATTTTTTCTTCGATACGGTTTAAGGTTTCACTTTACTTTTTTTTTTTTTTTTTTTTTTACACCCAGTCAAACCATTGAGGTTATATCAGGGCGATCTAAGTGTCAGGCTGACGTTAAAAGGCAAATTTTGTGTAAAGTTGAAGTACATCTACACATGATGTAATCTCTCTCTCTCTCTCTCTCTCTCTCTCTCTCTCTCTCTCTCTCTCTCTCTCTCTCTCTCTCTCGCTCTCAGCATCATTTTTAAGTTTCAGTGAACTGCCTGGATTAACTGATCATAATTTACTATTTAGCATCTCTCTCTCTCTCTCTCTCTCTCTCTCTCTCTCTCTCTCTCTCTCTCTCTCTCTCTCTCTCTCTCTCTCAACAAATTACTTAGGTTAACTGTTGTAATTTTTTTAAACTTGTGTGCCATTATATGTGCATGACACATAATCTGTATTTTTTACTTTTTGTTTTCTTGAGGATCTGCCCAGTCCTGGTTTCTCTTGTGCCAGGCTGTGGGGAAGGCTGGTAGTATAAACATTATAATATATAAATTATAATTATAAATACTCAAACCTGTTTAACCATGCAGACCATGTGCTGTGTTGGTTTTAAAATGGTAATGTGTTTGGCCAGTAAGCAAACAGATTCAGGATTGGATTCAACTCCATTGTGTCTGTATGGACACTGAGAATTATTATGGTACTGACACTCACTGACTCAGTGAGTGTACCATTAGGTATAGGTGTCTGAAAACAAAAACAAACAACAACAACAACAGCAGCATCAACAAAAACAACACACACACACACACACACACACACACACACACACACACACACACACACACACACACAGAACAAAATATGGATAGGCTCACTATAGGTACTACAACCACTGCCTCTTGGCATTTCAGTTCATCTTTCTTTTAAAAAGCTGGTTTGTAAACAAATCTGACCCCTTTGGCCAGTTGCCACACCAGTAAAATGTCTCTCTTCTTTGGAAAGTCAGTGGTGCAGAACAAGAGCGATTGCTCTCAAAAGCCAGGTTGGGTATGATTGAGTGAGCAGGGTCACCTCATGAATGGGTGACTGTTATGTGTTAGACTCTGCACCCACCCCAAAAGTTCCCTAAAGTCAAAATCTATGCAGACTCTACAAAAGTCCTTTGCATGAGACTATAAACTATACATAATTATGCGTCTACTGTATCACTTGCATACAAAAAGTTCACATGCATGTATGTAACGCATCTTAAGATACTATTGGAATTTAATTTTTGGTTGTGCATTAGTGTATGATGTCCAACAACAACGTTAGTTTCCCACTGGGATGAACAAATTATATTGTTAATGTTATTGCTGTTATTGTTTAAGATCCTGTTATCCATCATTCCATGTCAGCATTTAATAGATTGTGGAAACACCAAAATAACCTAGCATGTACGAAAATTTAAAATGTCAAAGTCTTCTCCTTTCTCCTACCCCCACCTTCTGGCAGTTTGGCTCCAGTCTTTATAAATATAATGCACTATAGTGCTCAGGCTTGTGATTTCAGAATTTACACTGCACAGCAATACTCTGTTTGGTCCTGGTCCTGTGCAAGTCTCAAGCCATTGCCAATGGCCGCTTGGTAACAACCACTGTGAGATTGATCACCTACTAATGCCACTGTGTGATTTCATGCTGTGCTAGGCAGCTTTGGAGTCTGAATAATTCAGTCATTGACAGTTCTTCTTCTTCTTTGTTTCGTCCTTGTTAAGGTGACCCCAGAAGGGAGGCCAGGGACAACTTATGTCACCCCCTGTCTGGAATCTCAGGGCTGTCATTTGATTCCCCTTTCCTATCCCCTTTCTTGTTTTTCTGCCTAGTTCTCTTGCTCTTTCTGTCTTGTCATTTTTCTGCTAATGGTCTGTTCTCCTAACTTTTTTTCAAAAAAAAAATTTGTGCAGAAACTCTCAGACATTTTTCATTAAACTTTAAAGACTGTATGTATGAGTTATGCTCTTCTTTTTTTTTCTCTCTTTTTTGTATGGCTCTTGAAGAGCAGCTTGGAGCTGATTTGGTATGTGTGGTATGTGTAGCTTGCTCCCAAATGGCACTGGTATTTGCCATTATGCATTTATATTATATATATTTTTAAAATCTTCTCTTTTTTTTCTCTCTTTTTTTCCCTTCTCTTCTTTAATATGTCATCGATAAATTAGAATCTGACAATGGTTGACAATACCAGCATGTCCTAGCCCGCCATGCTCCTCTAACAGGGGTAATATTTGAGGGACAACCTCGTCAAATATGTGTCTATGATGTTTGTGTATCTATACATACATATATGTATGTTTGGTTTTATGTTTGCTAAGGGACACACACAAACATGAGAAGACATTTGAAATGTGAATTTGCTTATGACAGAGTTTGAATTTCTTGAGATGACCCTATGCGATTGACAGAACATTAAAATCAGTTACCAACTAACAAACTTGTTCAAGTGAATATGAAATCAACATGCAGTTATCCCGATGAGGGGATTCATCACAAATATGTTATTACTAATGTAAAACTTACAATTATGAGTATTGGTATTTATTGTATATATTGCAATATATATAATACATATCAATAATCAGAATTATTAATTGCTTTAAGCTGGTTTTAAATATTATGTAATTAATGTGTCATGATAAGTACTTCTCTTGTCTCATTTCTCTCTAGCTCTCTGTTTCTTTCTTTCTTTTCCTCAATATATATATATATGGAGGAAGAGAGAGCATGAAAGAAACGGAGCAGGAGAGAAATGACAGCCGAGATGTACTTATCATGACACATTAATTGAAATAGATGTTATAGTCTCATAAGCTGGCATTGATACTTAATAAATGTACGCACGTGTGTATTGCTATTAGTGGGCTATTGGCAGATCCCTACTCATCCTCCCCAATCATTGGCATGTTGCCTTCTTTGACCGGGATTGTTTCCATTTCCACAGGTTGTTGTCCATACTCCATTGCAAAGTTACCTGAAGACAACACCTGCATTTGCACTATACGAAAAAGATCATTTCGGTTGTCTAAAAACAAAGTAGAGTATTATTATTCCGGTTTATGTATAATGCCAGGTTGCAAATACTCAGAGAAAACGTGTTTTAATTTTATTTTATTTTGTTTTTTTACATTTTTATTTAACGCAAATTGCTCAAACCCCATGTGTTTATCATAAGCAAAAATGTCAAGACTTGTATGACAGAATGGCTTTAAGTTCAAGCAGCCACTCTGTTGCTCAGTCAGTCTCTGTCTCTCTGGTAGTTTCCTGCCGTTAAAGCAATCACTCTGTCTCTCAGTCTCTGGCAGTTTCCCGCTGTTAAAGCGATCACTCCGTCGCTTAGTCTCAGTCTCTGGTAGTTTCCCGTCGGGAAATGGCTTTAAGTTCCAGAAGCCACTCTGTGCTCAGCCAGTCTCTGTCTCTCTGGTAGTTTACCGCCATAGAATTGCTTTAAGTTCCAGCAGCCACTCTGTCGCTCAGTCTCTGTCTCTTTGGTAGTTTACCGCAATAGAATTGCTTTAAGTTCCAGCAGCCACTCTGTCGCTCAGTTTCTGTCTCTCTTGTAGTCTCTGTCTCCCAAGCAGCCATTCTGTCGCTCAGCCACTCTGTCGCTCGGTCTCTGTCTCTCTGGCAGTTTCCCCCCGTTAAGGCAATCACTCTGTTGCTCAGTCTCTGTCTGGTAGTTTCCCGCCGTTAAAGCAATCACTCTGTTGCTCAGTCTCTGTCTGGTAGTTTCCCGCCGTTAAAGCAATCACTCTGTTGCTCAGTCAGTCTCTGTCTGGTAGTTTCCCGCCGTTAAAGCAATCACTCTGTTGCGCAGTCGCTCTCTGGTAGTTTCCCGCTGTTAAAGCAATCACTCTGTTGCTCAGTCAGTCTCTGTCTGGTAGTTTCCCGCCGTTAAAGCAATCACTCTGTTGTTCAGTCTCTGTCTGGTAGTTTCACTCCGTTCATTCACATGCAGGACCGACCACATTTCGTAGCTCAGCCTAATGTCGCGCGGAAAGACCACGCGGACAGTACCACAAGGTTTATTAGGGACGGGGAGATGGGGTGGAGGGATGGGGTCGGGGTGGGTGGGGGGGTGGGGGGGTATGGAGTGGGGGGAATAGGGAGATTGTATAACTATCGTTATACTGTCACCACCAGAATGATTCCTGCAGCATGAGCAGAGACGTGGGTCATTTTAATGTTTCGTTAATTGTGAGGGACAAAGTCACAAGACAGTGCCCACAAACCACAGCCTTTCTGAAGAGAAAGGAGAGCCGAAGCGGTAATGACCGAGGTCCTTCTGCTTTCCAGCCAATAACGCCTTACCGCTAGGCAAAACCGGGTGACAAACAACGCAGAAAATGGCGACTTGTTTTTTCGTAGTCGTGATAATAGCTCTGACCCAGTTCCTCCCACTTGACTAGCTTTAAGCCGGTTGACAATAGACCGCTAGGCAAAACCGGGTGACAAACAACGCAGAAAATGGCGACTTGTTTTTTCGTAGTCGTGATAATAGCTCTGACCCAGTTCCTCCCACTTGACTAGCTTTAAGCCGGTTGACAATAGACCGCTAGGCAAAACCGGGTGACAAACAACGCAGAAAATGGCGACTTGTTTTTTCGTAGTCGTGATGATAGCTCTGACCCAGTTCCTCCCACTTGACTAGCTTTAAGCCGGTTGACAATAGGCCGACTTCTCAAGCAGATAAATAAACCGGCCAGGAAACTGCCAGTACCAGCGAATGGACGAGATCTAACCAGGCACCGGTGGAAAATTTTCACATTACCTGGGAGGGTACATTCCCTCGGCGGGTTCCAAGCTGGAGGATATACCAAAACTTGTGGTGTTATCCGTCGGGCTTGTACATAATTCTGAAGCTGGCGCGAGAGGCAGATTTTGAAGTAGACAAGGGCAAGATTGCTCTAAAAACAAAAGAAACAGAAATAATCGCTGTCACTGTGTATAGCGTTACGTTTGTTTGTATGCATATTTTGTCTTGTTTTGTTTTGAAGACACCGTGTATACTGTACACAAGTTCTAAAAAGTATTTGCGACCAATATAATGTGTGTGTGTGTGTGTGTGTGTGTGTGTGTGTGTGTGTGTGTGTGTGTGTGTGTGTGTGTGTGTGTGTGTGTTATAAAGAGACTTAGCCATTTGGAGGATACAGTGTGTGCAGAGATGGGAAAAAAGGGTCGGGGGTCTTCTTTATTGTTTTATGCACAAGAACAATACTGTACTGTGTGCACCGTACATAATTTCTGTAACTGTTGAGTACTGGTCCTGTGTGGATCAACGAAGTTTGCAAACCAGGAAGTGCCCGGGAGCTACCAATAAACCTTGTACTTCCTGCAACAGGGCTGATGTACTTTTCTTCTTCTTCTTTTTTTTCTCTTTTTCTCCGCACTCCATACCATTAAACTTACAGGCGCCCGATGCCATGATTTTGTTGTTTATTTGTTTGTTTTTGATTTGCCTGTGAAAAGCTGGAGTCTGTGTGGTGATAACTGCTGCGGAGGCCTTCGCTGTGAACAGTTTGAAGTTTTATCTGTTTGACATTACAAAAATGTTGTTGTTTTTTAATTGTATACATTTAAACCTTTGTGCATGTTTTATGTAGGTAGTTAAGTTAAAATAAGAGGAATTTATAACCATCTGAGAACAAGTTTCATCCAAGAGGTGAATGGAAATTAAAAAAATAACAACACAATTTTTTAAAAGTTAATCAAGGATTTTGTGTTAAAATGGTCATTCGGTTTTACAGTATTCCTTAATTCTAAACAAAGTTTCAAGGTTTTATTGAGCTTTTGGCCCCTGGGGCCTAGAAAGCGAAGTTACATTCGCACACGACATTCCTGATGAACAAGTAAACTGAGGTATGTAGCCCCGCCCCGTACTGTTTGATCTCGGGCATGACAACTGCGAGCTCACGTGCCCAAGGAACAAGGCCAAAGAGACCCCGGGTAGCCGTCAGTCCAGGTGTGACGTTTGGCGGTGTTCTCTACAGTTCAGTCCCGCTAACCGTGACTGACGGAAGATGATTCTAAACTGAAAACAAAATCAACGGGGTATTTGGAAACGAAATTCCCGATTTTAAGTTTTTGAGTTAATTGACGTTAACTTTTCACTGCCGTGCTTGCCACGCCGGCAAACGACCAATAAAAGTGCCAGTAAGCAAGTAAGTAAATTGGTGTTTTACGCCCAGTCAACCATTGAGGTTATATCAGGGCGATAATAAAAGTGCCAAATTTGAAATCATCAAAGCTTTTTTGTCCCTTTCGTATGAGCACGTCAAAGGATTTCTGTCAAAATGCACAGCTGATGATGATGATGAAGTGATGCTTAATGTCCTCAGATGTCAGTTGACATATTAGGGACAAGCTGTGACCAGTGCCGAAGCTTGGTACAGTATAGCTTTACGTCCACGGAAAGCAGAAGGCTCGTTAGGACGGACAGCCCAGGACGGACACCTCGACTATCACACAGCTCCTGAACTATTAAAATGCACAGCACTGAAAGTAGATTTCTTATAGGACCGTCAGATGTAGTGTTTGGAGGCGTGGATGTGTGCAGTTTTCAGCCCGGAAATTATACCGGCTAGGGCAGTGAGGGGTTAAAGAAAAGGCCGGCCTTCAAGGGCGTGTTGTAAGAAGGATGGTTCCTTTCACCTGCAGTGAGTGTTGCACAGCTGTACCAGGATGTGTTTACCCTCACCCAGTGGCGTAGCTAGTAGCATCAGAAAGGTAGAATTCGGAGCTGTGTTCTCCCGATTAAAAACAAAAACAAAAACAAACAGACAAAAACGCAAAACGGAACAACAAACAACAACAAATAATCTAACCAAATTATTGATATGTTTGGTTAAACTGAAAGATACAGGTTGCGTCACATAAATGGTACGTTCAGTTTAAGTGCATGTATATGTTTAATTAAGAGAAAATTCGTGTTAAGAAGTATAAAATTAAAAGGTGGGAGTTCACCGTGCCAGCTACTTTAAAAAATAAATAAATATTATATATGTGTGCTCTGTCTCCTTCCTGTGCCTGTGGCGTGTCACTGGGTCTGACTGCTAACTCGACGCTTTCTCTAACGGGTGGCTGGGTGTATACTTAGCACCCGGAAGGTCTTTACGTATTATGTGATAGACCTGTCCCTTGCTCGTTTCACAGCACACGACAGCGCAGTGTGCCTCGCGTGTTGGTAGAAGACATTTGTCATTTTTCCCAGTGCTGTTTTGTTCGAAAGGACTCATTCATCTTCTGGGTCATACGGATGTTAGACCTTGTTACCAGGGGAAAGTACCAGTTTGTTAACTGTCAGTTCAGCTTAACTGTCAGTTCAACTTTGCTGTGGCCCAAGGCACAGCACGACTTCTGCCGGTGAGCTAGAGGACGGGTGTTCGATTTCGCTGCGAGGACTGCTTTGAACTGCGCGCATTATTCTTTAATATCCTGTTTGTGTGGGTAAAAAAGGCACAGGTTTAGAACTGTATTGAGCATGAGCGGTGCAGCGAGTCAAACAACAGAGATCAACAACAGTTCCTTCATACACATTGAACGATCTAGTAGTAGTAGTAGTAGTAGTAGTAGTGGTAGTGGTGGTGGTGGTGGGTGCGTGCGTGCGTGCGTGCGTGCGCGCGCGCGTGTACGTGCGCCGCGGAACGTAGCGGCTGCGACAGTAACGTGTGAACACTCGTCCGGTATCATAGTTTAATTACGATCCGTGTCTAATTAGGACCGGTTTGTCCTCTTTTAACAACACGTTGTGTAGCAAAATAGTAACACGACAATCCGTTTACAGCTAGCTTCGTGAACATTTTCTTAGTTCTCATTAAAAAAGGAAAAGAGAGAAAAAACCGGGGGAAAAACCGGAAGTAAAGCAAAGCGATCGTAATTAGGCACAGGCTGTTAGTTAATGTAACTGGATTTTTGTTACCCTATTATCTAGGATCAAGCCAGCATGTTTATGAGATTTCGAACTGTAACTTCGGAGCTAGGATAGTTCTGTTGCCATTTAATTTGTTTGCTTGGTTTCCCACACAGTAGTTTGGATGCTGCTTATGACAGTTCGGATTACCATCAGTGTGATTGATTTATATGTGATAGTACCATATCTTCCCGTGTGTGTCCGCTAAGCTTGTTAGCGGACACACACGGGAAGATAATTATTGTTAACTTCCTTCGCTGATACGGTAAAACGGCTCGTGAGTTGGCTCGTTTGCTTGTTTTCCTACTCAGTATTTTGGATGATGTTTTTATAACCACTGGGATTACCATCAGTCTGATTTCTTTATGTATGATAGTACCCATGCCAACCCTGCTAAACTTGTGAGCGGGCAAACACGCGAACATAATGATTCTTAACTTCCTGCTCTAATACGGTGAGATAAAGATGGCTGCTGACAACAGCAGTAAGTAAACATGGTTCTTAACGTCCACAGAAACTGTAACTCCTATTAAGGACGGGGAGATGGGGGGAAGGGGGTATGGAGGTGGGGGAAGAGGGGCTTTATATACCTATCGCTACACCGTAACCATCAGATTGACTCCAGCATTAAGATGGGCAGATGAGAGCCATTTTAATGGTTCATTAATTCTAAGGGACAGGCTCGCAAGACACTATCCACAGACCACAACTTTTGAAGAGAAAGGAGAGCCGAAGCGGATTCGAACCGAGGTCCCTCTGCTTACCAGCCTAACGCCTTACCGCTAGGCCAAACCAGCTTACTTGACAGCAGCTGTCGTTTGGCGAAATTTACCAAAATTCTTGATTCCTGGTTGGAAGTTTTCAGAATGATTCACTTTTCCAGTGCATCCGTGTTCTGTCAACCACACCACAACTGCATATGCTTTCGCTTTTAGTTCTTATGGGGCATTTAATATTCAGAACATTTCACGTGCACAGCATGCCGTACTTGTGACAGCTCTGTATCCTCAAAACGATTTGATAAAGTAGCTGAGCGTTACACTTACACAGACACAGGCATCTTTTTCTGAGGTTGTTTAAAAAGACGCACAACGTTCTCTAAAGTTCTTCGTTCTTCGTCGTGGTTAAAATTCAGTTATATATCTGCCTGTCGTTCTTGTCTCACAGAGCTCAGGAGCTGGGTGAAAGTCGAGGTGGCCGTCCAGGGCTCCCCGTCCCTAATAAGCCTAATGGTTTATGTGGACGAAAAGCAACATTGAACGATAAAGTACCTGTCTCACTTGAACTGTGAAACCTGCCTCTGGTGTTTGGTTGGTTGAAGTGTTGCTTTTACGTCCGCAGAAACCACAGGCTTATTAGGGACGGGAGCCCAGTAGTACGAGTACATTTTGCTTTACGTCCACAGAAGCGAGATGGCTTATTAGGGACGGGGACAGGGGGGAAAGGGGACGAAAGAGTGAAGGCTCGACCGCCGATACCGCCCGAAAAAGACCGGAGAGACCGTGGACCGCCGCCAGAACAATGGAAGTGTTAAGCTTTTAGGCGGCTAGCCTAGCGACTAGTGCAATGCGCATTTGCTGTTTAACTGCCGTGCTTGGGCAGAGTCACAAGGACAATGTCCGTTGCACTGCTGTTGAGGAACAACACGAAGTGAAAGAAGACCAACTTTCGCAGCCCAGCTCCACCTCCCTACTCATGATCTCTTCTGGGCTAACTTAAAGGTCTAGCTCCACCTCCCTCCTCTAGATCTTTTGATCTCGCCTGGAATCTTGAGGGAGCCCAGGTGGTGAAGTGTTGCTTAATGTCCTCAGATGTCAGTTGACATATTAGGGACAAGTTGTGACCAATGCCGAAGCACGGTTCAATAAATCTTTACGTCCACGGAAACCAGAAGGCTCGTTAGGACGGACAGCCCAGGACGTCCACCTCGACTCTCACACAGCTCCTGAACTATGAGGGAGCCCAGGACGGCCACCTAGACTTTCACGCAGCTCCTGAGCTCTGATCTACTGGTGTTTGGCCCGCACCGTTGACTTTCTAAATGCTATTAGCGTAGGTTTCGAGAAGAAGGGAGGGAAGCCCGTTAGACTGTAGAACCCTACTAAGGATGCCATGCCATGCAGTAGTTTGCATCATACTAGAAGAGGATCTGCTGCAGCTGCTGAGGATAATGCTGGAACGGCGAATAAAAAGAGGAAAGGGGCATAATTTTGATGTACTTGTGGCTCAACGGTTGTGTTATTACTTTACTATTCTTTATTGGCGTGATACGTGTTAAAATTAGTTATTTTACCTTTCATTCGTTTAATTAGTTAGTTCATGTGGGAGGTTATTGCACAGCAAGATCTGTGTGCTTTTATATCGCTAGCCTTTATTGGTGTGATACGTGTTGAAACTAGTTATTTTACCTATCATTCCTTTAACTAATTAGTTAGTTGATGAGGCCAGTTATTGCACGGCAAGAAATGTGTGCTAAGAATCAAGAAAGGGGAAGGAGTGGTACTAATCGTAAGTTCACATGTAGTGTAAATCTTCGGGGACTGGTTAGTGGTTGAATCATAAGGCACGTTATTGTTGTTTGCTTGTTGTTTTGTCGATTGGTTAGCGTTCTTTGGTGACACGTGACTGGTTGACTCGTGAGTCACGTTGAGTTCCATCAACAAACGAGAGGATTTAGTTAACGCTCGGAAGACGTGTGCATGCACTCTTAAACACGGAGACACAGGCCCGAATCGCCTGCTGTACGGTAGCCCTCACCTGGCATGGGAGTAATTAATGCAAGGTGCATGAACTCCACCAAAGGTACACATTAAGGTCCTGGTATACATATATGTTTAACGTCAGCCAAAAGCTCGCCTTGACTTGCAGCCTACTCGCGTTTCCCGGAGTTCTCGCTGTGGATTTGTCACTAGTGTCAGATCCAATTCCTGAGTCGTTTACAACGACGACCCTCTTTTTTCTTTTCTTTTACTTTTCTGTCTTTTTATCTAGTTCCGTTTACAACGACGACCCTCTTTTCGTGGCCATTGTCACTACGGGTTAGTTACACAGCCTTTCTGTACAAATCGTTCTAATGACAGTCCCTGGAAAGGGCTGTACTATTTGACTAGGGTCCGGAAATGGAGAATGTGTTAATTTTCCGCTTTTGACGGTTGTGCCTATTGGTTGGGTTGGGTTTCTGGTGCCGCGGCTGACTGTAATACAGTCGGCAGCCCGGAGGGCGGGTTGACCGTTTAGAGTGTACGTGCAAAACTGTCTGTCCGACGGGGTGTTGTTTGTCGCATTTGTTGTTTGAACAATATCAGTTATCTTGTGAATTGCAAAGAAGTGTTTCAGTCTAATCTTTGTGTGCTCATGCGACGTCATGAGCCGGAGCGTTGTGCGAAACGTTCGTAATTTGAGCGTCTCTGCGTGATGATAAGCTCTGTCTCTCGCTAGCAAGGACTAGTTGTTAGGTTTTGGCTGAACCTAAACTACAATCCTTGTGAAATAAAGTTTTCGAGTTCGATCTCTCTCTCTCTCTCTCTCTCTCTCTCTCTCTCTCTCTCTCTCTCTCTCTCTCTCTCTCTCTCTCTCTACCCCCCGCCCCCACCGTCTCTCTCCTTCCCCTCTCTCCCCTCCCCCCCCCCCCCCCCCATCCCACCCCGCTCCCAGTAAATGTACTTGTGTTTGTATATATTTGGAGTTACACATGACATTCAGTCCGCGTCAATCCTTGATAAACTGCATTCATATTATTATTGCTAAGTCGCCCACAATCCACTCAGTAAGTGTTGTTGTGCGTGGCCGTTGGCGCAAGGTCTAATGCAGCGCCAGCAAAGCGTGACAGGAACGAGGGTTGTGAGTCGATCTGGCTGCCGTTCCCCCAGTAAATTGGCATAACGAAAGTTGCCCGCTGTTCTCATCTGATGCCCCTATCTATTAGCGCGTCAAGCTCAGCCAGCCTAAATCAATAGGGAATCGTGGAGGGGGAGAGAAATGTCGAGAAATTAGCTCTCGCAATTTCTCGGCTGATTGAACCAAAGAGGCTCTGACTGGCAGAGTGCCCTCCCTCTACTCCCACCCGCTTCCTACACGCAAGCACGCACGCACGCACGCACGCACGTACACACACACACACACACACACACACACACACACACACACACACACACACACACACACACACACACACACACACACACACACACACACACACACCAAAAACGCGCCTCAGAATGAACTGTTTCAGATCCGGTCTCCGAGACCGAGAGAGTTTGTGTATGTGTGTGTGTGCGTATGCGTGTGTGTGTGCGTGTGCGTGTGTGTGCGTGTGTGTGTGTGCGTGTGCGTGTGTGTGTGTGTGTGTGTGTGTGTGTGTAGGAGGCGGGTGGGAGTAGGGGGCACTCTATATAACGGTTTGTTCGGCCCTACAGTTCGTGTTTTTTATTCATCGAGTTTTAGTCACCTTGTATTTTAAAACTCGTGTGAACTGACTGTGTTTTTAGAATTTTTACCCACGCTCAATTTTAAGAAGTGAACCCCCGAGGAAGGCAGTTGCCGAAAATTTGGGAATTTTAAGCCAGCTTGTTGATTTTCATAGATTTTTTTCCCGATATATATATATATATATATGCTGTTTGAGCACATTTTCTGTCATGGGTTTGATCCGCTTGCTGTTGTTGTTATGTGTTTTTAGAATTTTTACCCACGCTCAGTTCTAAGAAGTAAACCCCCGAGGAAGGCAGTTGCCGAAAATTTGGGAATTTTAAGCCAACTTGTTGATTTTCTTAGATTTTTTTTTTTTTCTTTTTCTTTTTCTTTTCCGTTATATATATGAGCACATTTTCTGTCATGGGATTGATCCGCTTGCTATTGTTGTTGTGAGTCTAGTGTTGTATGTTGCTTGCATCTGGATGTCCACGCGGGGACGGTCTGCTGATATGCCCTAGGGAGGCCGCAACTGCAGACTGTTGAAGGGGGCGGGCGAGGGGGGGGTTGTAGGGGACAAGGGTGGTGTGGTGGCTGACGGTTGATTTCCTGACAGTTCTGTGGCATGGACTTTCATTTACTTGAAAGCCAGCGTCGGAGAAAGTCCGGGATGGTTGTGTCGTTGGATTAATTTCCCTCGGAAGACCCTCCGGCCCATTAAGGATGGAGGCAGCCGGCACAAGGAGAGTACTCGCCCCTTCCCCGCCCCCTCTCCGCCATTCCCGCTCCCCGATATGGAGGCCAAGGTGCTCGGCGGGGTCGTCGAGAGTAGCATCAATTATCAACGATGTCTCGTTACAACTGAACCGGGCGTCCCGTAGTGTCGTCCCCCAAAGCAATTAAACCCTGCCTCCCAACGGGACGGGACCGGGACGAATATGTCTCTCCCTTCCCCCTCACCCACGCCTCGCCCTCTCTCTCTCTCTCTCTCTCTCTCTCTCTCTCTCTCTCTCTGTCTTAGCCCTGATATAACCCTAAGTGGTTGACTGGACTCAAAGTACCCCCCCTCTCTCTCTCTCTCTCTCTCTCTCTCTCTCTCTGCTAGGAAGAGAGGGAGATGTTTTCGAGTGATCGCAATTGCAGTGACTGGTCTTTTGAGACCTACATTATACAGCTATTGAATTCGGCCCAGTTCTGTGCCAGTGACTTTTTTTCTCTTTTTTTTCTTTTTCAAGGGAGGTAGTCTCGTTTTCATTGCTGAGCGTAAAATAAAAGCTTGAGTGTGATTTAAAAAATATAAACACACACACACACACACACACACACACACACACACACACACACACACACACACACACACACACACACACACACACACACACACACAAGGAGAAATGATACTTGGGGGGTGCAAACGTTGAAAGCAAAATATTTCGTGTGTCTAGTGCCAGTCCCCTTGCTGGTTAAAACCAAACAAAAAGACAAAAAAGGCCATGCTGGATTGATTAATTGTGATTGAGAAACCATAAAATCTTTCTTTCCTTCATTCTTTCTTCTTCTTCTTCTTCTTCTTTGTGTGTGTGTGTGTGTGTGTGTGTGTGTGTGTGTGTGTGTGTGTGTTATTTTCATCTCTTTAGTGATTTTTTATGTTTTTTTTTCATCAGTCAGTGTACATAGCATGACGTGAGAACTTTGGCACTTTCTTCCACACCTTTTCTCTGTATTTGAGCTGACAGATGGCCATTTGTCTAAGTGTGTACTGCATGGTACACATGTACAGACTGTGCGAGTTGTAACATGTGGTTTGATTGCATGGCAGAAGGGGCAAAGTGTAAGTTAAAAATAAAAAAAAAGGTATCTGTGTGTTGCAGGCTAAGAAAAGATGACACTCAGCCACTGCCCTGTCAGAATCCTGGTGTCCAGTGCTGTGGCCTTGACCTTAGGCCTCCTCCTGACCTCATCATGTGTACTGCTGCTGACCCCATTGACCTCTGCCGAGACCCCTGACCCCCACATTTACCATGACTACTGCATTATTGGCGCTGGACCAGCCGGGCTGCAGATGGGATATTTCCTGGGGAAAGGCAACAGAGATTACGCCATCTTTGAACGTTCTAACATGACTGGTGAGTGAGTGAGCGAGCAACTGAGTGGCCCATTTACCTGAACAGTGTATTTTAACCCATGTACACCCAGTTTTTGCTGTAGACACTAAAATACCAAAATGAAGAAAGCTGTCTGGTTGTAGCAAATGGCAGCCTTCTCCAAAAGGCAAGAGAGGGAAACGCTAAACTTCTTCTTCGTCAGGTGGAAGTCCCTCTTGTTGGTTTAATGGGTGGTTCAGGCAAGAGCCAGTTTGGCCTAGCGGTAAGGCGGCAGGCTGGTAAGCAGAAGGACCTCAATTCAATACTGCTTCGGCTCTCCTTTCTCTTCAAAAGTTGTGGTTTGTGGACACGGTCTTGTGACTTTGGCCTTCACAATTAATGAAACAATAAAATGGCTTTCACCACTGCCCATCTTAACGCAGGTCATTCTGGTGGTGAGACTGTAGCGACAGGTATATAATCTCCCTCTTCCCCTACCTCCATACCCCCTTTTCCCCATTCTCCCTGTCCCTAATAAACTTTATGGTTTCTGTGGACATTAAGCACCATGTTTACTTACTTACTTACTTAGTTAAGGCGGGGTTGTTAACTCCTTTGATTTTTTCCCAGTGTCGCTTAAGTCCCTTGGCTGCTTTTACTTCCTGTGCATACTTTCTTCACAATGGAAGGCAGTGACAGTGAATTTGTGAATTTTACACTGCCAACTTTAAAGGCATATTTGGAGGCCCATAGTCAGAATGTGTCTGGCAACAAGCAATAACTTGTTGCTTGTGCTATAGGATGCCCCAAAACGCATTTTTTCCATGAAATTGTGATCTTCTGGTCAGCCAAAAAACGAGGCAAAGACACTTTTTTCTCACCCTCCATCCCCTTTCCCCGGTAATTTTTGCAACTGCAACAGTGGTGGGATTTGTACTGCTTTGCAATTCTAGGTTCAACTTCCATTGTTATACACAGCATGAAGCAACGCCTGCTGAGAAATCATCCCAGAAGTGACGCTGCGACCTCTCGCGACTTCTTGCATGAAAAATTACAAAGGACATTCACTCATGCAAACCAGCTTCACTGAACCACCCAACAGGTTCCTGCCAGCAAAATGCAAAAACTTGCAAGCAGCTGAAAGAGCCCAGCAAACACAGCACATCCAGAATGTGGGACCCGCTTGCTGTTGTTGTTATGCGTTAATCAGACAGCAGGCACATTTATCCCAGTTGCTTCATATCAGTTCAGAACACCTCAGGTCGATACCTGGATTAGCTGAACCGAAAGAAAAGTGAAACAATAATTATTAACGCGGTCAAATGGGTGTTCAGCCATGAAGCTGTTTCTGTTGAAGATTTTTCATGGACTAATTTATGTTGTGGCTTTGTGCTGGCATGTAGTTTCTAGGGCTCATGGATGCTTAGTGAATGGCCAACACCATGCCTCATTCCATGGACAATTGTATTTGACATTTAGCAGTGAACTCTTGTATGGTATTGCGGGGAACCATTGTGTTGCGAAGGAAGACAGTTTTTCATCAGAACACACTCACACACACACACACACACACACACACACACACACACACACACACACACACACACACACACACACACACACACACACACACATGCACACACATACACTCTGGCACATACACACACATACATATACATACACACACACTCTGGCACACACACACACACACACACACACACACACACACACACACACACACACACACCACACACACACACACACACACTACACATGCACACATACACACTGCCATGTACTCACACATGCACACACACGCGCGCGCGCACACACACACACACACACACAAACTACACATGAACACACATGCACACACACACACACACACACACACACACACACACACACACACACACACACACACACACACACACACACACACACACACACACACACAAACAAATGCTGCTTACTGAGGACTCTGAAGTGTTACTGAATGTAACTCTAGTGATCGTAGCAATACAAGCAATTTCCATCGTTTTGTCAATTCAGTATAACTAAGTTTCTGTGCCTCTATGTCCAGGTCACTTTTTCCTAAACTACCCTCGCCACCGGAAGCTTATCAGCATTAACAAGAGATACACAGGCAAAACGAACAAAGAATTCAACCTCCGCCATGACTGGAACTCCCTCCTTTCTGATGATGAGTCCTTGCTCTTCAGGTCAGTGTTGTAAGGGTGTTTAGCTGGCATGTCATTTTGGAGGTCATGTGGCTTAAAAGACCATCAGTTTTAACTCTTTTCCTGCAGTATGTTTCTTGGAGTATTTTTGTTGCCAGCAGTTGATGTGTGTGAGCTTTTTAATGAGTCTGAATTAATGAAGCCGGAAAGGTGGCTGTTTGTGATGTCAGTGTTGAAGGTCGTGGCATCGTGCCATCTGAAGGTATGTAAATGATTAATAGTGTCGTACAGACTTAGAAGGCACACAGTACATTACTGTCTTATTGTTAAGCAGCACAAAGGACTCATTGTGATCTAGTTTTATCTGTGTTAAAGAAGTACTCTGTGTGTGTGTGTGTGTGTGTGTGTGTGTGTGGTGTGTGTGTGGTGTGTGTGTGTGTGTGTGTGTGTGTGTGTGTGTGTGTGTGTGTGTGTGTGTGTGTGTGTGTGTAATGTGTGTGTGTGTGTGTGTGTGTATGTAATGTGTGTGTGTGTGTGTATGTTTTAGCGTAGTTATAATAATTACTTTGTACACTGCTTTATAAGTATGTCCCTGTTTTAAATTATTGTATTGTGTTATGTTTTATAATGGTTATTTCATTTGTTGTTTTTACAAGTACTTGTTTTATATTAGGGTAATTTATTGAGTATGTACGGTCTGTTAGTAACTGTATATGTTATGTGCATGTATGTGAACAAGCGTGATATAACCCTGATATAACCATGCTGGTTGACTGGGTGTAAAACACCAATGCTTACTTACTTACTTATTCACTCAGCAGGGGGGGGAATTATGTATTATTATTATTAATATTATTATTATTGTTGTTATAATAATTTAATTGTTCACCACTGCAGGGAGTACTCCAAAGAAATGTTCCCACATGCAGACCAACTGCTGAACTATCTCCATGACTACCAACAGAAACTGGGCATTAAAGTGCAGTTCAACACAGAAGTGAGGAATGTCCGCAAAAGCAACAATGATTCTGCACCTGATGGGATTCTACACCTTTTAGGATGACCAGAATGGAAACACATATGCTTGCAAGTGTGTACACTGTGGATGTGTGTGTATGTGCTTATATGCATGGTTTGCATGCATAAATGCATCCGTAAGTGAGATTGTGTGTGTGCTTGTGTGTTTGTGTGTGTGTGTGTGTTTGCACTCATGTGTGCGCATGCTTGTGCCTGCATGCATGTGGTGTGTGGTTTGGTGTGGTGTGTATGCGTGTGGTTTGGTGTGGTGTGTATGCGTGTGGTTTGGTGTGATGTGTGTGTGGTTTGGTGGTGGTGGTGTGTGTGTGTGTGTGTGTGTGTGTGTGTGTGTGTGTGTGTGTGACAGCACAGCCACTTCATAATTAATATAATGTCATAATTATGTGTTACATATAAACTGTGGAAAATTCTAGGAGGAAAGCCTGCTGCAAGCAGACCTGTGCTGCCATGCATTATTACTCTGTAATATTCGTCTTGTGTTTCATTGACATTGTTCACTGTCGAGAATCAATATCTGGAGTTCCCAGTGGCTGGATCAGTTTCTTTCTTTTTTCTCTCTCTTTTTGTTTTTGTTGTTGTAACATGGACCCAGCATCCCCACAACAAGCTACATCAAATCTTTTGGAAACTAGATGATTGTATGTCTTGTCCCCATGTCTGGGTGATGACTGGATGTAAATTAAGGACCTTGAGCCTGAGCTCTCTAAATATGGCATGTGGCTGCCCATGTGCTGGGGTAATGAAGGGAGAAAACAAAACACTGTCCCCATATACAATCCTCTCACCCCATGAAATGCATTTGTCAATGTACAGTGGCATGTACCAAATGAACTCCACAGTGTTGAGCTGGGAAATGCTACAGCAGTAACAACTGTAATAATATATAAGTATATATATATATACTAACAACAACCACAACTGTAATAATATATAAGTATATATATATACTAACAACAACCACAACTGTAATAATATATAAGTGTATATATATCCTAACAACAATCACAACTGTAATAATATATTATCATATACTACCTGCCTAAAGTAAAGTTGATCCCTTTATTCATTCATTCTGTCTGTATATCTGTCTGTCTGTGTGTGTGTGTGTGTGTCTGTCTGTCTGTCCTTCAGTCTTCATCTGCCTACTTCCCATCCAAGGTCTTTCAGCCAGTTTGCTCTTTTTGTGCCAAAAATCTGTATCACCCGCCATACATACTTACGTCATGCATGTATGTTGTAGTGTGTACTGTATGTGGTAGTGATGGTAAGTTTTCCTGTTGTGTCTGTTGACAGAGTGCTAGTGGTGGCCACAGGCATGTGGAAACCCAACATCCCAAACATGAAAGGCATAGAGCTGGCTGAGGGCTATGAGACCATTTCCCTCAATCCAGACGACTATGAGGGCAAGACTGTGTTGATACTGGGTAGGGTTTGTGTGTGGATGTGTGTATGAGTGCCTGTTGTGTTGTTTTATGTGCGTTGTGTTGTTTGTGTGCGTGTGTGTGTGTCTGTGAGAGCAACATGCATGCTGTGTGTGTACACATGCTGTTGTGTTGTGGCATGTGTGTGTGTATGTGTGCACACACGCAGGTGTGCATTTGTGCATGCATACATGCTTGTGTATGTGTATGTGTGAGAGAGTGTGTGTGTGTGTGAGTGTGTGTGTGTGTGTGTGTGTGTGTGTGTGTGTGTGTGTGTGTGTGTGTGTGTGTGCACGAGTGTTTTAGGGTTTTATAAAAAAAATGGAAATTCAAATAACTTTGCTCAATAATTAAATAAGAAGTTACATGACTTGATGTTTATTTTTAAGTTGGAGCGGTTTCATTTCTTTAAATTGATTTCACTCTCTTGCGTGTTGCTGAAGATGTCTGCTATGGTGGTAGTGTTAAAAATGTAGGGCATATTATTGATTCTGAATTCTGAGGCTCTCTTTTTTTTCTATC
>OY757541.1:39442568-39445068 GCA_963584105.1 Alviniconcha strummeri
GTTTCATTTCTTTAAATTGATTTCACTCTCTTGCGTGTTGCTGAAGATGTCTGCTATGGTGGTAGTGTTAAAAATGTAGGGCATATTATTGATTCTGAATTCTGAGGCTCTTTTTTTTTTCTATCCTTCCCCCCCCCTTTCAGGTCGTGGAAATACAGCCTTTGAAGTTGCGGATGGAATCTATGGTGTAACTAATTTGATTCACATGGTTTCACGCTCACGTGTTCGGCTTTCTTGGGAAACGCACTACGTTGGGGACTTAAGGTATGTTTAGAAAATGTGATACAGTCATGTTTCTGAATGTAGTGACAGGATTCTCTCTCTCTGTCTCTCTGTCTCTGTCTCTGTCTCTGTCTCTCTCTCTGTGTCTCTCTCTCTCTCTCTCTCTCTCTCTCTCTCTCTCTCTCTCTCTCTCTCTCTCTCTCTCTCTCTCTCTCTCTCCTCCTCCTCCTCCTCCTCCTTTTTCTTCTTCTTCTTCTTCTGCTGCTGCTTTTATCAGACATTGCTTTGTTGTGTTTTGTTTTGTCAGTTGTATTTGTTTGTCCATTGTTTTCCATGTGGAGTTGTAAAAACTGGATGCATCTTATTCACTTTCAAAGTAAGATTTAACAGATCTGCTGCTGGTTCTTTCCTCCTTTCCTTCTTCTAGTTCTATGTAATAGAAGACTGTGAACACAAACAGTGAAGGTGCGTTCAGCTGGCTGACCAACTCCATTGTTTCAGGACTGTAAACACTGCCATGTTCAATGTGTATGTGCCATTTGCTGTCAGGATGACTGTTGGCATGTTTCAGGGTTGTAAGCATTGCTGTATTCAACATGTGCCCATTGCTGTCAGGATGACTGTTGGCATGTTTCAGGGTTGTAGGCATTGCTGTATTTAACGTGTGCCCATTGCAGTCAGGATGGTGGCTGTCATGTTTCAGGGTTGTACACATTGTCTTATGGACCATGTACCAACTAGAGTCTGGGTGGCTAACCAATATTGTCATGTTTCAGGGCTGTACACATTGCCTTATGGACCATGTACCAACCAGAGTGGATGGCTGTCCAGTATTGTTATGTTTCAGGGCTGTAACCATTGCCTTATGGACCATGGACCAACCAGAGTGGATGGCTGTCCAGTATTGTTATGTTTCAGGGCTGTAACCATTGCCTTATGGACCATGTACCAACCAGAGTGGATGGCTATCCAGTATTGTTATGTTTCAGGGCTGTAGCCATTGCCTTGAGAGCTGGAAGAATGTTTGACTGGACACTTACGGTTTGAATGAAACAGATTAAGTCTTTGTGAATGACTTGTTTAGTATACAGAACTGTAAACAATACACATACCACAGCTTAAGTCTTTAAATGTCCTTTTGCCACATGAGCTGTAAACATTGCTTCGCTGGACACATGCCAGCTGATGTCTGTATGGCTTGTTTCCACAGCTTTGTATGGTTTGTTTCCATGTTTCAGGGCTGTAAACAGTGTTTTACTGGACACATGCCAGCTGATGTCTGTATGGCTTGTTTCCACAGCTTTGTATGGTTTGTTTCCATGTTTCAGGGCTGTAAACAGTGTTTTACTGGACACATACCAGCTGATGTCAGTATGGCTTGTTTCCACATTTCAGGGCTGTAAACAAGGCTTTACTGGACACATTCCAGCTGAAGTCTTTGACTGGCTTGTTTCCACATTTGAGGGCTGTCAACAGTGTTTTGCTGGACACATACCACCTAAAGTCCTTGTTGGCTTGTTTCCACATTTTAGGGCTGTAAACAAGGCTTTACTGGACACATTCCAGGTGAAATCCTTGACTGGCTTGTTTCCATGTTTCAGGGCTGTAAACAATGCTTTACTGGACACATACCAGCTGAAGTCTTTGGATGGCTTGCTGGAGGCAGGCTTGTCCGAGGTGGAGCTGGAAAGAACGAAAGATGACAAGCTGTTGATCAAGCCAGAGCTTGGCGGTTCAGAGGAAGAGGCCATCAATTTGGACAACTTTGCAATGCGAGAGCCTTATGACAAAGTCATCCGTTGCCTGGGCTTCACTTTTGATGCTAGCATCTTTCAGTAAGCATCTGGTGTATCTGACCATTATTTGCTTCACGGTTTTGTATTGTGTTTTGTTTCAGACGCAACCAAAATTAGTAATAATAAAAAATAAAGTATTGAAAAAGCACTGTATCTTGTCCATAGAGACTTTCTAAGCATACACACATGCACGCACACATGCACACACACTCACACACAGGCACCTGCACACACAAGCATACTGATTATACAAAGCTTAATTTGAACAACTTAAAACTGGCCAACAACAACAAAAACGTAACAAGCAAACATTATTCATCCATGAGGTTGCGATGCTGCTGCCCATCCATGAGGCTGCCCTCAGCAAAACCATAATGCTGGTGGTTTCTGGACACCCGTTTAAACAAGAGCTTTCAAGCTGCATGTGTTTGAAAGTTTTAAGTTTGATCCACCAAGATACAGCATTACAAACAACTTTAACA
>OY757541.1:39450068-39467568 GCA_963584105.1 Alviniconcha strummeri
TTGTTTTATTTAATGAACATGAATGTAAAGAAAAGTTGGAGGCTACCACCAAAATATGACTCGGAAGCAATTGACCAATCACAACAGATGATAAAAAAACAGTCTGACCAGCTGCTACAGATGACTATAAAAATAAAAAAGGTTGACCAATAGCTACAGATGAGTAGGAAACAGATTGCTACAGATGACTATAAAAAAAAAATAGGTTGACAAATAGCAACAGATGAGTAGGAAACAGTTTGACCAATCACAGTAGATGGCTAAAAAAATGTTTGATCAATTACAACAGATGACTAGGAAACAGTTTGACCAATCACAACACATGGCTCATTCCTCACATATGTGGCTTTAGGGAGGTAAAACATTTTTGCTTTTCACGGTTTAACACTAACATCAAATTACCTTACAGTAAAATGTGTCTGATATTGGAAAAACACAATATCAATGTTGCAAGAGGTTAGGAATGAAGGGTGGAGATTTTGTGGAGCATCTCATAGCTGCACCTAAACTGTGTTTGATGCTGGGAAAACACAATATCAGTTTTGCATTTCCATGTCATCATAACAATAATGAATATAGCTCTTATAGAGTGCAAAAGCCTTTTGCAAAACAAAAGCTCTACACACTAGCACACACACACACACACACACACACACACACACACACACACACACACACACACACACACACACACACACCATTCATGCACACATATAACAGAGGAGTTATATTCACTGCGCTGAAGAGATATGCAAAGACACACACATAATCATGACACTGAACATTCTAAAATATCACCAACAAAAATGTCTTCTTTTTCTTCTCATATGCCAGATTCACTTCTCTAAAACATTATGGCAGGGATTTCTTTACCTTCAAGGCCAGTATTGTTGCCACTTCTTTCAGACATTCTCACAGGGAACTCTTCACCTTGAAGGCCAATATTGTTGCCACTTCATTTAAACATTCTGATGGAACTCTTCACCTTGAAGGACAGTACTGTTGCCTTTCAAACATTCTCACAGGGAACTCATAACCGTGAAGGATGATATTGTTGCCACTTCTTGATATTGTTGCCACTTCTTTCTCACTCTCACTCAGGGAACTCTTCACCTTGAAGGACAGTATTGTTGCCACTTCTTGTAAACATTCTGAGGGAACTCAACCTTGAAGGACAATACTGTTGCCTTTCAAACATTCTCACAGGGAACTCTTCACCTTGAAGGATAATATTGTTGCCACTTCTTTCTCACTTGCACTCAGGGAACTTTTCATCTTGAAGGATAATATTGTTGTCACTTCTTTCTGACTCTCACTCAGGGAATTCTTCACCTTGAAGGACAATATTGTTGCCACTTCTTTCAAACATTCTCATGGGGAACTCTTCACCTTGAAGGACAATACTGTTGCCTTTCAAACATTCTCACAGGGAACTCCACCTTGAAGGATATTATTGTCGCCACTTCTTTCAAACATTCTGAGGGAACTCTTCACCTTGAAGGACAATGCTGTTGCCACTTCTTTCAAACATTCTCACAGGGAACTCTTCAACTTGAAGGACAATATTGTTGCCACTTCTTTCAGACATTCTGACAGGAAACTCTTCACCTTGAAGGACAATATTGTTGCCACTTCTTTTAAACATTCTGAGGGAACTCTTCACCTTGAAGGATAATACTGTTGCCTTTCAAACATTCTCGCAGGGAACTCTTCACCTTGAAGGATAATACGGTTGCCACTTCTTTCAAACATTCTGACAGGAAACTCATCACCTTGAAGGACAATACTGTTACCACTCAGTTTTCTTGTTTGTTTGTTTTTGCCTTGAAGGATAATGTTGCATCTCAGTTCCTGGTCTGAAAGTGGTTTCAGCTGTGGCAGAAGTGCTCTTTCTGACTTGTCCTGCAGGCAAAGACATGAAGTTCCGCACTAAGAAGGAGGTGCTGCCTCGCCCCACAGCCTTGCACCATGTGGTGGAGGACTTCCTCACCCTGTGGGACGGCCCCCGCTCGCACATTTCACCACTGCGCCACTTCCTGGACCACATCACCGGCACCGACCTGCGCTCCCGCTTTGCTCAGCAGTGCCTCCTGGAGGCCATGACCCACAGCCAGCCAGCCATGGCGTGCAGTGACCAGTACCTGCAGGGCCAAGGTTTGACCGCGACGCCGGACATGATGGCCACAGCTCGCCAGTCAGGGCTCTTCTCCCTCTAAAGGGTCTCGTGGAAAGACTGAGGGTGGAAAACACCTTGGGTCAAAACACACAAAAGCTTAAAACACACAAAAACTAAACAAAAACCGCTGATTTTAATTAGGCAAAACAAAACGCAAGCTCACCTTTTTTTGTCAGTTTTTTTAACTCGCTAGAGTTAGGAGGTGTGATAGAAACCCTGATGAAAGACCCTATTCTGAAATTCAGTGAAAAGCAGTCTTAACCCTTTCATTGCCATGATTTCATTTGAAAGCAATGAATAAAAGTGCAAAATTTGAAATCTTTAGGCTCTTTTGCTTTCTTTTTGGCATTAGCATGTGATAGTACCTCTATCAAAATGCACAGCATTGAAAGTAGGTTGTACAGGACCAGAAAATACATTGTACAGGACCAGAAAATACATTGTACAAGACCAGAAAATACATTGTTTGCAGGCTTGTGAGTGCACTTTTCAGCCTAGATTTTCAGGCTCAGGCAGTGAAGGGGTTAAAAGAGGGGTGGTCTTTTGAGAGAGGTTCATTTACATGGCAGGTGTGATGAGCAAGCTTTCTGCTTAGTTGTCTGGGTAAGAGGAGGCTGCTTTCTCATGATTGTGGTCTTTCATCAGCAGTTTCACTGTATTGCAAACATGGTGACAGTTCGGAGTCAGTCACTATTGTAAATAAGATGTTTGTTTGAAAGCTATTGTGGTATGGATTTTTAATTTGAGGTTTGGGTCATGTATGCTGGAGAGGAGCTGATACACAAGCCATTTCAGCTGTGTGGTTTAGGAGAACTGTCCAAACCTGGTCTCAGACAGACAGTGTGTCAGCATAGCCTTGTGGTTGAAATTGTCTCAAACAGACTGTGTGTCAGCATAGCTTTGTGGCTGAAATGGCTCAAGGCATCGATTTCAGCCTGTCCATTCCATACCCAGCATGCCATAAGTTATTATTCTAAACAGGTGGGTTACGTCTGCCAGCCAGTGAGCACCCACCATTTGTAGTGAAGTGAAGGAAAGACCAGAGGACAGTCACAAGGGATGTTAATTCTGAGTAGCAAGAATGAGTACATCAACCTTCCCATTGATTTTGGCTGTATGGTGTTGCCGCCAGCACATTTAAGGCTGACTGATGCAACCACGTGAGATGTGAATGGTCTTCTTCAGCACTATGGCAGAAATGGCTCCTGTGTCAGCACCTTCAGTTTACTGATGGTGAGAATTTAGCCGCTTTATTGCTGAAAACACAGAGAGCTGTACATAGACGTCGCTGTGAAATCATATTTTTCACTGCTTTGGGCTGCAGCAATACAAGAATCAACAACATGGGAGATAAGTAAAGCCCATAGTGCCAATTGCAGCAATAACATTTTGGCTTTTGACCCGTGTGTAACAGAGTACTGCAACACATGAGTGGCTGGACCAATGCAAAATGGTGGCAGATTTTCTTGTGAGATTTTCTTTAAATACAGTGCCTGATTTGGGGGGGTTGTTGGGGTTTGGGTTTTTTGGTTGTTGCTGGGGTTTTACTGTCTTTTTTTAGTTTTAGTTTTTTAGAGGGGGTGGAGGGAGTGCTAGACCGCGTGTGTGTGTTGGGTGGGTGGGGTGGTGGTGGTGGGGGGGGGGGGTAACATTTGTAACCAAGAGCACTGTGGGTAAAATCCAAGGGGGGTAACATTCAGGCTACCCCTCCTCCACCCCGGAATGTGATGTTAATTTTGCGTACAGTGATAACATCACTGGCTGAGCAGAAAGCCATGATACAGACCCACTGTTGTATTGCCGTTGGATGTACACCATAATTCCCATTTTGATGATGGTGTGCACGGTCCTTTGCACTACGTCCACTTTTTGTTGTGTTTGTCGACTGTGTGTTGTGGGCCATTACTGATTAGAGTGTGGCAAGGAGACACTGGGCTTGTTGTGTTTGTCGACTGCGTGTTGTGGGCCATTACTGATTAGAGTGTGGCAAGGAGACACTGGGCTTGTTGTGTTTGTCGACTGCGTGTTGTGGGCCATTACTGATTAGAGTGTGGCAAGGAGACACTGGGCTTGTTGCAGTACTGACGTATGATACATAAATACCTTCAGGAATCATGAACAAAGTATTGGATGCTGTTGGAAATAGTTATAATTATGTGTTTGTAGATTACTGTATGGTACCTATACACCGCTGAACCTCTTTGAAGACAGACAGACTGAAGACAGGCTGTTGAACTTGGCATATTGAAATAACTGCTTCTTAACAGAAGCTTAAGACTGTCACCAGAGAGATCACAGTATAAAAGAACCCCCATTTTAAGACCCACTAAAAATCAAGCAAGAGTGATGAAAAATTAAAAAAAACAGAAGGTGTCCCTTTGTAAGGCTGTTCATGTTCATGTAAGTTTGAAGAAGAAGATTTTAGAAGAAACAAAAATTGGTCTTAAAATGAAGGGGGGTCCTTGGTCAAGAGTTTTTTTGCACGGACATATGAAGGGAAAGATTTCTTCTTCTCTCATGGTGCTTTACGTCCACATAAACAGTAGGGCTTTTTAGGGATGGGCAGGTGGAGGTGGGGGAAGGGGAGATTGTATACCTATCGCTACACCTTCACCACCAGAATCACTCCTGCATTAAGATGGGCAGCGATGACTGCCATTTTAATGTTTGATTAATTGTGAAGGACAAGGTCACGAGACATTGTATACAAACCACAGCCTTTTTGAAGAGAAGGGAGAGCTGAAGTGGAGTTGAGCCGAGGGCCTTCTGTTTACCAGCCAAACCCCTTACCGCCAGGCCAAACTGACTCACTAGGAGAGATTTCAGAAGAAGCAGTCTTTAAATAGGGATGGTTTCTCAGTCATTGCTGTGCTCTTTTATCAGGGGTTCTGCTGGACACAGTCCTGTTTATATGTACGATTTGGGCATATTTTGTATGCCTACATTTTCAGCATACGAAAATACAAAAATTTCAACAACAAAAATATGATCACAAATATTTCTAGACAGGTTTTGCAGTTCATTTGTTTTCCAGTCTAGAATATGCTTAGTTCTGGGTTTTTGGTGGCACCTGTATAAGTCTCTGTACCTCTCACTATCGTGGTGTTGGTTTCTGTATTGCACTTTGTGTCGTCTCAGCACTGAATTCTCGGGCAATTCAAAGCAAGGCTTATATTTCTGCTGTAAAGTATGAACGTTAGCCGTTTTCCTGGAAGCTGTTGAAACATATATTTCAGATTATTTTCACTGAGAACAAGTGAAGAAATGAAAATACACTAACCTTTCTAAAAACAAGAGCCCAAAAAGCAATAATTTTCCTAAAGTGTGCTCCTATCTGTGTTTGAGTGTAGACAGGTCTGTGTACAGGTCAAGTGCATCACATTTATTTTCAAATCTTTTTGTCTCCAGCAAAATGTTGTTCTTGATAGAGTTCTTTTCAAGGGGTTTTGTTGGACACTCTTTAGGTCCGTGTATCACTTGCTTGCATGTACACATGCTTCAGTCAAGGGTTTGGTTTATTTTGAAATATAATTTCTGTCATGGCTGGCATTTCGTCTAGGCTGATGTTACACAATATAATAATATGCACAGCATTGTTTGAAAACCTGAAACTTCATCTTTAAGTAGGATGTTGCATCAGAGTTCACAATGTTGATAATGTTCCTGTTGGAGATTATACTGATTCATATTACACTGCTTCCAGGATCCCCACAGCTGTTGCATCAAGGGGGTTATTAGTGATGTGTTACTGTTCTTTGATCCAATTCACCCTCCCCCCACCCCCCAATCCCCTCAACGACTTTTTGGTCCCTATCAAATTGAAACCCCGCATGAATATGCATGCTAGCATTTTCACTCAGACCAGTCATAGTGAAGGTGGTGCTGGGCAGCTGATGACAGGGTTTCCTGCCACTGTTTCAGCAGCTGATAAAATGATCTGTGTGCATGATGAATCTCGTGTTGAAAACCAAACGCCAGAACTGCAAAGCCAGTCAGCAGCTGTTTGGGGTCTTTAGCCACACCCTCAGGTATTGCTCACAGCAAGTCCGATTGAGCCGTGTGCTAGCTGTGTCAGTAAATAATAATAATGATAACGGACATTCATGATGTGCCTGACCTATCGAGGAACATGACAATACTAGGAGCATGCAACAGCAAAATACTGATCAACAAAATAGAACAGCACACGCACACTGACACCTCCACACACACACACACACACACACACACACACACACACACACAGTCACTCATTCAAAATCACATGCAACAAGAGCACAGTGCACCTCTCAAGAGTGGAGAATAGTGTTATGCAAAAGCAAGCAACACACACACACATGCAATCACAGATATGTGCACATGCACAAAATATTACATACATAAGGATAAAAATGAGCTTGCCAGAAGGATGGGGGCAAAAAATAATAGAAGTTTTTCTCAAAGAAATGAAAACTACATCTGGAACAGCAACAGATGGTGCATAGCACCTCACTGCAACACCAAGCAATACAGATACACCTTCTTTCCAAGAGCTATCATAGCTCGGAACCACTCACTGACTGAGACAATAACACAGTCCACTCAGACAGTACTGAGTGCTTTAAGTCGGCCCTGGCCTTGGCCAAGCACCAGTAGACCACCAGGACTGTTGTACAGACCAGCCCTCCATGCCAACGCCAGATTCCTGGATGCTACAGAAACAGATGGAGTCTTTAGGGCCTGTCTAAGTGATGTTTGAGACTCAGAATGGCAAAGACAGTAAGGAAGATCAATCCACACAGAGTGAACAGCATGTGAGTTAGTTAGTTGGTGCTTAGAGCCCAATCAATCACATAGGGTTATAATTATCAGGGCTAATAATAACTCTCACCATTATGTGCCGGTGGTCACTGATGAGCTACTCAGCAAAACAGGTGTCTGACCTAGGCAACCCACATAGAAATGGTCCCCACGAGGATCAGATTTTTGATAACCACTCTGCTCTCTGTTGGCAGTGTGGGCCAAAATTCGGATTCGGTTGCAGGGGGGGCTGATGCACCATCCTGTCGAATTTACTGTTTAAGGTCTTCTCAATCTAAATATAACTCCTCAACAATTAACTATTTGCTTGTTTTTTTTCTACACTTCAACCTAAAATTAAGGCTAATAACAACTTGTGAGAATGACCTTTGACCTAATATGTTGGAGGTAGAATGGGAAATTTTAAAAATACATGTGTCTGCTAAAGCGAAGGGTGTGCACATCTAAAATATTTATATCCCTCTCAACACACCAAGGGGGTTAAGAGCATCGGACACAACAAGAGACCTCTAGCTCACCTGCACTAACTACCACATGCCATACAAGTGAATACAATCACCGGTTGGTCCGCATCAAGGCTGTTGCATCTAGTCCCAGTGTCATGCATGGCTGCCAAAAGGTCGGGGAGTAGAGCAAGCAGCTCCTGCTGTCTTCATCCCTGAATCCTGTGTGCACAGACTGCAGTGCAGCACCAGAACAGTCTTGATCTTGGTGCACACTTAAGCGTGGTGTGCCGGCGCTCCTTAGGTTTTCTGTTGTCTTGATGCTGTCTCTTGATGTAGATTGTTCCAGTCCGATGGCAGCCCTGGGGGAATACGGTTAATGCTTTGAGGCCAGGTCACTTGTATGCAGGTAGCAGACTAGTACTTGCTTTGGACAGGTGGTTTATTGTGTTGCTTGTACACTCACACACACACACACACACACACACACACCACACCACACCACACCACACCACCACACCACACACACACACACGAAATAACAGCTGGTTATGGGTGCTAAACTAATTCCGCTTTTTTCTTTGTCTTTAAACATTGAGAGTTGTTTCCCTTGCTTCTTGAAATTTCTGATGTTTTTCTGCAGTTCTTGGGGGGGGGGGGGGGGGGGGGGGGGATTAGTGAAAATTGAGCAGTCATTCTGGTTTGTCACAGACAGATGGGAAAATGTGGATTATTTTTGTTGCACCTTTTCATAGTGCTACTATTCTGTAGTATTATGAGGCTAAAAGTTGGTGAGATGTGTGATATTTCTTGGTAGGCATGGGACTTTCTTGCTCTTCATGTTAGATATTCCCAGGTTGAAACGCTCAGGCTGCTGATGTAAAAAAAAATTTTTTTTAAATGGTGGTGCTCACACTCCAAGCATTGACCGTCAACCTAGTCCCCTGTGGCTGTCTCCATGGGGTGTGATAATCTTGCCGTCTCACAGAAAGCTCTGGTGTTTTTTGTTGTTCCCTCTGTCCAAACAGATCAAACATCAAAATTGTCATTGATATGTATTTCCTTCTGTCTAAACTGATCAAACATCAAATGTGTCATTGATATGTTTTCCCTTTGTTCAAACAGATCAAACAACAAGTGTGTCATTGATACATTGACTGATTGTATTTATATAGCACTATTCTCCACTTACAAACAGGCTCACTACTGCTGTGTGTTTTTGGTGCATGGTGGGTTATCTGAATGTTTCCGGGGGGGTTTACTTCCTCTGAGTGGCCGGGTTATTTGAATGTTTCCAGGGGACGTTGACTTCCTCTGAGTGGCCAGGTTATCTGAATGTTTCCGGGGGGGGGGGTTGACTTCCTCTGAGTGTCCGGGTTATCTGAATGTTTCCGGGGGGGGGGGGGGGGTTGACTTCCTCTGAGTGGCCAGGTTATCTGAATGTTTCCAGGGGGGGGGGGGGGGGGGGGGGGGGTTGACTTCCTCTGAGTGTCCGGGTTATCTGAATGTTTCCAGGGGGGTTGACTTCCTCTGAGTGGCCGGGTTATCTGAATGTTTCCAGGGGGGTTGACTTCCTCTGAGTGGCCGGGTTATCTGAATGTTTCCAGGGGATGTTGACTTCCTCTGAGTGGCCGGGTTATTTGAATGTTTCCAGGGGGGGTTGACTTCCTCTGAGTGGCCAATGGGTAACCAGACAACCACACTCACCATGATCCAGATTTTCTTTTTCCAGTTGACTGATTCTTATTGAGATGCATGATTAAATTGATTTGCATTTTGGTGATGAGTTGGAGCTATACTGTATTTTGTAAAGATCTTGGATTTTGGCTTGTGTGTTGGGCACCATATGTATAACAACAGTCCAAGCATGTCCTGGATTGAAAACTTTTACTCCAGATTTTCACCTGTCGTGGGGCTTTTTCAAGGCCTGCCCAGTCAGCGTGACTGATTCGTACCATTTTATATATATATATTTCCAGAACTACTTGCCATGTCAGTTATGCTGTTCCTGCCAAGCTGTTGAACTATATTTAATTGGTACAAGCACTTGTCACCAAGTAATTTTGTTGTTGTTCATTTTCTTGTACACTATTTACAGTGAAACACTTCAAGGCAAAGTGGTTGGAACTGTTAGAATTACTAGTTACTAACATAAATTAGCCTGGGAAGAGCAAAAGTTCAAAGAAAGAAAGCAGCACTACACACTGCACATTTAAATAGTCAGTATGGTTACTGTGCTGTTCTAATAACTGATTTTTTTTTTTTTACTATTTGCTCACGCAGAATATTTCACTGAACCTAGATCCAAACACATAAATGATAAAGGGTTCAAAAGAACATTATTTATTAGGACAAAACACAACATGCAAATTTTGGGGGTAATCCCCTTTATCCAGCTACAAAATGACACTTAAAATTTGCATGTTGTGTTTTGTCCCAATAAATAGCGTTCCTTTTGAACCTTTCGTGTGTTTGGATCTTGTTTTAGAACGCTAGCAGCCATTCTTGTTTCAGATTTATTTCACTGAACCTAGATTTTAAGAAGAGTGTAACTGACCTGGCAGTTTGGATTACATTTCCTGGAATTGCCATTGACTAAATGCATAATTATTTGTATATGTGTATCGTTTACAGTATACTGATCAAAATGTGAAGAACTACCATGCGTGTTGATTTGCTTTGCCCTTTCTGTGTCTAACAGAACGTTAAATTTGGTATGCAAAGTAACAATGCCCTATTTTTGAAGACACCCGCTATAAAAGAGATGTTGCAAGACAAGTAAATTCATGTATATTTCTTTTCTTCTGTCCTGTGGTTATTCTACATGTTCATTTTTTTCCCCTTGAAGAATCGCCCTGATTTAACAGCACTGGTTGACTGGGCATATAACACCAGTTTACTTCCTTCCTTACTCCCCTTGAGGAAAAAGTAATGAGGAAAAGATTTTTGAGGGCGTGGGGGAGTTGCTTCTGAGCAGCATTCATTCTGAACATTTTGTGTTTATATCAGTTTCTTCTTGTATTTTAAGACCTCTGACATTTGAGGTCTCCATTCTGTCTTTAGCAAATACATCTTTAAAAGTCTGAGTTTCTACAGTTTTACTAACTTATGCAACTGGTGGGCTGTGACCATAGAAAGGGAAGAAAAATGAACATTTGGAATGATTGTGGTACTTATCATGAGGTTCTTCAACAGTGTCATGAATTATTGTTCATAATAGAATTCATTCAGGTACATTGTAAATATTGTTTATTTTTGATGACAGTTATATTTTTCTGCCCACACCAGTACTGGTGTATTTTATTCTGGTGTGTGTGTGTGTGTGTGCGCATGTCTTTGAGAGAGAGTGAGGGCAGGGATGTCTTTCTGTAGAAAGTCTTGTCCTATAAGGCTGTTGTTGAATCTGTGCGTGATATATTTGGAACACAGAGATGCCTTGCCTAAGGCTGTTTGTCAAGATCTCAGAAAGACTGCAATTTGATTGAATTCGCTTTTAAAATTCTTCCACTTTCAGGAGAGAAGTGGATTCCGTTTCCCACAAAAAAGTTTGTTAATCAAAGTGTAAACCCAGCCAGAGCAGTCCCTTTACAGAACTACAGATTTACTCCATAACAGTGGTCAAACTAATGATTGTTACTGCATGCCAGATTTTTCCATTAGGCCTTTTGCTTATGAAAGCAGACTGTTTTCCTTTCTCTGAAGTTGATGTCATTGCTGTGTGCATGACAATAAAATAGTCTCCACCAAACATCTGTTTTCAGAGCTCATGTGTAGCTCACTTGCTTACCATGTGCAAACAAGGTGCCACGGCTTACGCCCATTACCACAAACAATTACCGTAATCTGCTTCTGAGTGGTGCCACCCATGCCCTGGCTTTGTTCTTCAATGACGTGTCACGCCAGAGAACTTCTGCATGGGCAGAAGTTTGAATGGCTCAATGTCCTTTTGTTTTTGTTTTCATGATGTTTTTGAATTATAATGATCATTTATGAATAATAATGATGTTTTTGAATAATACTGATCATTTGTCATCTTTCGGAGCATGTACTGCTGACACGCTGACACTAAAGAGAATAACTATATTGCTGACAACGTAAAACTGGAATGAATCTTGATGTGCCACTGGATGTGTCCCGTACAGTGTAGTAATTATTGTTTTACTATTGCGTTTGTTGCTTTCTCAAAGTGTGTCTATAAGTGCAGCAAATGTGTTGTAGAACCTGCTGACAGTGTTATATTTCAGGTTTGTGGGCCAAAACAAAAGGATTGCACAAGTCGATATGGAAGGAAAATATACAGTGGTTCATTTTAACTGGATTTAGCTCGTCTCAAGTCAGATTTTTGCTTGACCTTTAAAACAATCTATTCTTATGTCTACAGGTTTGCCTCAGTTTCATGTTCAAATATCATAATATATATGGACTTGTTTTTCTGATAAAGGTTGTATGTGCAGAACACTGAATAATTATGCTTGTGAATGCACATCGCTAAGGGAAGATAAATTATAGCTAAAAAAAGCACATGACTGTTGTTGTTTTTATGTGCATTACATTATTATTTGTACACAAATTATATAAAATAATATTTTTCATAACTGTGATATTTACACTAATTACAGTCCTTGCAGAAAGACGAGGTCATTCTGTTTGTGTTCTTATTGCTGACAAAAGAATTTCCCCACAGGCACATTATAAAGTTACATTATTGTATTGTATGCTGACAAAAGAATTTCCCCACAGGCACATTATAAAGTTACATTATTGTATTGTATGCTGACAAAAGAATTTCCCCAGGAGCATTATAAAGTTACATTATTGTATTGTATGGTGACATGGTCAAAAATATATTCTGAAGGTGAACTAGGAATATGCTTTGTTGTTGTTGTTTATGGTTGTTGTTGGTGATGTTATGTTGGTTTATTTTTATTTTATTTGGGTGTTTAAAAAAAAGAAAGAATCAGTCAGTACAAAATTTCACCTGAGCCGAGCTAAAACTTGAGGAAATTTGTTGTTGGTTAGCATTCCTTAGTTAAATCTCGAAGTTCCACCCAGACATGGACGAGATTTAAGGTATAGTGCATGCAACCATTTCCCCCACACCTGTACATCCTGTCACACTTACAACATTTCCCCCACACCTGTACATCCTGTCACACTTACAACCATTTCCCCACACCTGTACATCCTGTCACACTTGCAACCGTTTCCCCACACCTATACATCCTGTCACACTTTCAGCGGTTTCCCCACACCTGTACATCCCACCACACTTATCGTTTCCCCACACCTGTACACCCTGTCTCTCTCTCTCACACACACACACACACACACGCGCGCGCGCGCGCACGCACGCACACAAGTGCAGTGTTTTCCCACACATGTACATCTTGTCACACACACGCAAGTGCAGTGTTTCCCCACACCTGTACATCCTGTTTCACACACACACACACACACGCGCGCGCGCGCAGTGTTTCCCATCACTCCAGCAGCTACACTCCGACTACGGGGATTCCAGTGATGGGGTTTGTCCTGTCATGAGGATTACTATAGCTGGAAGTAATCCTGACATGAAACTCTTCACACTGAAGTAATCCTGTCATGAAACTCTTCACACAGAAGTAATCCTGACATGAAACTCTTCACACAGAAATAATCCTGACATGAAACTCTTCACACAGAAGTAATCCTGTCATGAAAACTCTTCACACAGAAGTAATCCTGACATGAAACTCTTCACACAGAAATAATCCTGACATGAAACTCTTCACACAGCAAACATTTTCCATAGCCCCAGGTGGAGACAGTAAGATGTCAGTTACGGCAGTGTCGGTATAACTAAGTGTTTGATGTCAAATTGAAGGGGGCATTTTCGGACAGGAAATTGTCTTCGCTTGTGTGTGTGCTTTTTGCCTGTGGTGACCAAGAAGGCCTTGACATTGAATGGGTACAGAACTGTACGTCATACCATACAGGCCTACAGCAAAACACGGATGATGAAATTCATGTTCTTGTTGTGTGTGTGGTGTGTGTGTGTGTGTGTGTGTGTGTGTGTGTGTGTGTGTGCGTGCGTGCGTGCGTGCGTGCGTACGGGTGTGTGAGAGAGGGAGAGAGCATGTGTTGCGTCTGTGTGTGTGTGTGTGTGTGTGTGTGTGTGTGTGTGTGTGTGTGTGTGATGCAAACAAATCCAGGTGAGGAATTTCATAACTGTGTATATCAAAACAACACACAGATGCCAGGACATTTCATTGTATTGTGTAGGTATATATATATGTATATATATATATATGTATATATATACAACAAAACACAGATGGCCAACTTCATCCTGTTTGTGACCAAGGAAACGGTGGGCTTTCTCAGTACGACGTGCAAGTACCGCAAAGACAAATTATATACAGTAAGTGATACAATCGTTCAGCGTGTGGAGACAGTCGTAGGAACGGGACGGTGAATGGGACAGACAATGGGACGGTGAATGAGGTCCCGTGGTGGTGCTGCATGTGTGCACTGCACGACAGGGGAGAAACAGTATCCTTGTGAAATTATGTGTCACGTTCCATCAGTTTTGGTTAAACTTAGTGTCACGCCCGAGTTGTCTCCGTAGAGGTACTGGCGGGGACCTAAATACCTGGAGGTGGAGGAAGAGGGAGACGATGTCAGAGATGAGAAGATCGACTGACAGAAGATGTCAAAATGTCACATACACACTCGCGATTACGCACGCACACACACACACGCACGCACGTACACGCACATACGCGCACGCACATACACACCACACACACGCACGCACGCAAACAGTGACACACACACGCGCTGACTACATACGCGCGCTTAAAACAACGCATTGATGCATGCCCAAGCGAGCGTAAAAAGTACGCACACAATGCAGTGTCGAGGCACAGAGCGCGAAAATCCTCCACTACATTCACGGAACGTGCTCGCACTCAAACTCACAAGAACAACAAACCAAAAATACTTGTGCGTGGTTAGAAGGACGGAAAATGTCTGCCGCTCGAGACGAAACCGCAGGGAAGTATACGGGACCTAAAAGGTGAGAGCCAGACCCTTTCTGTTCTTTTGTTTTCTGTTTGCCGTTTTGGTTGTATGTTGCTTTAGCAATTTCTTCTGCATTTCTCGCTTTTCTTCTGTTATGTGTGATACCCTGGAAGAAAGATTTTCATCTTTGTTGATACAGTATAGTTTTATTAACCCTTTCACTGCCAGAGAATTTGTGCTGTTGTTGCAGTCTCTTCAAACAAGAGTGTCGCAGAGGGATTCAGCCATCCCCAACCCAAACGTTCATTCTGTTCCGCTTTGGTTCTCATGAGCGTGCGCGAGAAGCCAGAAGTCCAGCAGGTCGTCCTATGCCGTCTTACCGGCAGATACGGAACACGTTATAAAGGACGTCATAATTATGATGTCATAAGGACACCGGAAGGGTTAATATTTTATATTAGCTGGATTTGCGGCGCTGCCGGTAAGCCTGTGCCCGACAGCTTTCGCTGTACAGATGGAGGAGGATGACATCAGTATGTAAAATGAGTTTGTTCCTCTCTCTCTCTCTCTCTCTCTCTCTCTCTCTCTCTCTCTCTCTCTCTCTCTCTCTCTCTCTCTCTCTCCTCTCTCTCTCTCTCTCTCTCTCTCTCTGCGCACACTTTCAAGAGTTTGGGCGTGTGTGTGTGTGTGTGTGTGTGTTATGAGAGGGAGAAAGAGAGAGTGTGTGTATGTGTGTGTATGAGAAAAAGATGTGGAGTGGTGTGTGCGTGTGCGTGTCTGCGTGTCTGTGTCTGTGTGTGTCTGCCTGTCTATCTGTAGAAGATGCATGGACAATGATGCATTCCATGCTTATATCTCAAACATACCAGTCTTCGGAATTCATGAGTGCAAATCCCATTTCTGTGATTAAGCGAGCAGGATTGTTGTTACCTTCTTTTTCAGACAGCACCTCCCTCTAAATGTTGCATACAAACAGGAGGGAACAAAACAGTGATACAATGTGTGATTATCACGCCCAACTCCGAAAAGCAGCAACAAGACGTGCCTTTATCAATGGTGCCAGCACGATCAGCCAACGTTAGATAATTAATCTTGGTTTCTTATATCTTAATAAGCTTTAGTTACAGCTACAATTTCGCACATACTGTTACACGTTCATAATTATTAGAAAACTTCTGATCCTGCGACGCGACATCAAAAAATCCCTTCTTCTTCTTCTTCTTCTTCTTTTTTTTTTTTTTTTTTTTTTTTTTTTGACTGGGGGGAGGAGGAATCATTCGATTTGCATACAATTTTGTTGCAAACCTGTGGCAACTGCTTTGCTACACACAGTATCTGTAAGATACACTGCAACTTTAAACGTCCCCAGTACTGAATCGCTCCGCTCCGCCTGATGATATATTCTGAGATAACTTAGGAAGTAATACAGAAACGCTATCAGAATAAGCTAGCGACTTAATGAACTGAGTATTTTAGGCAGACAGAGAGAGAGATGACAGGATGATTCTCTCTCTCTCTCTCTCTCTCTCTCTCTCTCTCTCTCTCTCTCTCTCTCTCTCTCTCTCTCTCTCTCTCTCTCTCTCTCTCTCTCTCTCTCTCTCTCAAGACCAAAGGACCCAGTCGCTGCCTAGTCGCTGCCTAATCGCTGCCGATTGCTTATCACATCGCTTCCCAGTTGAGCGTTAAATATGGTAGTGATTTGCTCTTTTAAGCGTTCAAATGCTGTTATCCTCAGACACATCGTCGTATTCGGAATTTCGGTCTTTCACAGAAAAAAAGAAAAGATACAAAAGAGGAAAATAACAACGCTTTTGTAACGTCAAGTTTTGACAATTAACCGAGATTTTTTTTTTTTTTTAAGTAGAAAAGAAAGAAAAAAGATCCCCCCAAAAGACTTCATTTTAATTTGTACATCTTAGGCAGTTTTTTTCTCATCAAGTTTTTTTTTTTTTTTCTTTTTTCTTTTTTCTCCGCGAGTTTTGTGTGACGGAGACTGTCGCTGAAGCGCGATGACCCGCACTGCCATCACCGTCAGTACGACGCTCGTAATCTCGCTCCTTGTTGGACTTTTGTACTTGGTCAGACCACAGACCCGCTCCGCTCCCCGTTACCACGACTATTGTGTGATCGGCGCCGGCCCGGCAGGACTTCAGATGGGCTACTTCTTCCACAGAGCCGGGAGAGACTACGTCGTGTTTGAACGTTCCAACACCTCTGGTGAGTGAAGCGCTAGTAGAAGGACGTCGTTTTGTCGTTCCAACACCTCTGGTGAGTGAAGTGCGTGTAGGAGGACGTCGTTTTGTCGTTCCAACACCTCTGGTGAGTGAAGTGCGTGTAGGAGGACGTCGCTTTGTCGTTCCAACACCTCTGGTGAGTGAAGCGCTTGTTGCGGCCCGTCCTTTTGTCGTTTGGCCTATACGTACTGTCAGTCGAGTGACAGAATGTGTCAAATTTGATTATTATTTTTTTTTGATTTTTTTTTTTTGTCAGTCACTTCCGGCACGTTACAGGTGACTCTTCTTGACCTACCCGAAAAGCCAGGGGAGTTGTTGAGCACTTCCTGCTTTTGTGTAGTTAGTACGAACTACAGTCTTTGTTGTCAGTCTGTTGCATGTGACTTTTCCTGACCTACCCGAAAAGCCAGGGGAGTTGCTGAGCACTTCCTGCTTTGTGTAGTTAGTACGAACTACAGTCTTTGTTGTCAGTCTGTTGCATGTGACTTTTCCTGACCTACCCGAAAAGCCAGGGGAGTTGCTGAGCACTTCCTGCTTTGTGTAGTTAGTACGAACTACAGTCTTTGTTATCAATCTGTTGCAAAAGCCTTTTTGTTGACCTACCCGAAATGCCAGGACTTGTTGACTGTTCCCTACCTTGTGTGTCTGATTAGTTCAAACTACAGTCTTTGTTATTTGTTGCAGGTGCCCCTTTTTCTTGACCTACCCGAAAACCAGGGGAGTTGTTGAGCATTGCTGCTTCGTGTAGTTAGTACGACCTACCGTCTTTGTTATTTGTTGCAGGTGACTTTTTCTTGACCTACCCGAGACATCGGAAAATGTTGAGCATCAACAAACGCTACACG
>OY757541.1:39475068-39477568 GCA_963584105.1 Alviniconcha strummeri
GATACCAAAAAATTACCAACAGCAAAAACAGACTAACGTGCCCGCCCAGTCATGCATCCTGAATATGGGACTGTGGCTGTAACTGGGTTAATAATCCTTACCTGACGAGGTCTGTACATAATGATAACGGTGGATATTAATGTCCCTGTCTAAAGCGTTCCAGGCACCCACAAGTAAGTCCTGCTCGTGATATAATTATACGTGGGTAGTCGCTTTTGCCGGGTTGCGACTGATTGAAAAACAAACAAACACACACGTACAAAGGCTTGACCCGTGTCTTGTACTGGGGAGGTTTGTTGTTGTTGTTGTTGTTGTTTGTTTGTTTGTTTGTTTGTTTGTTTGTTTGTTTGTTTTAGTTCAAATTCATCCGAAGAAGCACTATGTATTTGAATAATTGTCACACAACGGGAATGTCTAACGCTGTATAATATCTCCAACAGAACAACGCGGGCAGTTTGTGGAGTCTTCTGGAGAGACAGCATGGTCTGTCCAGTTGTCACACAACAGTAATATCTAAAGGCGCTGATACACCACCCCTTTCGGCTGCGTGTGGCAGCCACTCCGTTTACTTCAGATTCGCCCGACCACAGGAGGCTCGGACGCAAACTCCAAGCACTGGTTTACGACATTCTTCCTTCAACCACTGCCGTATTTAGTTACGCCAAAGGTTCCAGAAAACTGTCAGCTAACGAGCAGTTTTTTGTTGGTGCTCAAAGAGTAGTAGGTTTGTTACAAACAACTCAAATAAAACAAGGCGTGTTATTTATAGCCGCCAACAAAGTTTACACCAGCACAAATAAAACCACAATCATTTGAATCGAGATGGAACTCTTTTCTTTACCCGGGGTGGATGCGTCTCGTGTTTACGTGCGTGCTTTGGCTCTAGGTTGCTTCTACAGTCATATCAGTACCGGAACCTTTCGGAGGACGCTGACCGCGTCCCGGACAGCTGCGCGGAGATAAAGAGTACCCCTTCAGTGGCGTAACTAAATCTGGCAGAGTTTGGAGGAAGGTGCCGGAAAGCGATGCTCGGAGTGTGGCAGGGACGGTCCTCCTCACCCATACGCCTTTACCCTGTATCATCTCTCCACTAGAACGACACGGAAATCTGTGCAATCTTCTGCTTCGGCCGCATGCTTTCAAAATGTCATGTCCGGAAGGCTTCTTTCCAGGAGGGCAGTAACCTCCTGGTTAGAATTAATTATATGATTTGGTATAGGCGAGGAATCGTTATTTTTATACGAAAACGTTATATCCGAGGAATTGTTAACGCGAGAAAGAACAGGTTTGACAGGGCTTTGTTTTTGTAGGTTGTTTGTTTGTTTGTTTGTTCGTTTTTGTTGTTGTTGTTGTTGTTGTTGTTGTTGTTGTTGTTGTTGTTGTTGTTGTTGTTGTTGTTGTTGTTGTGTGTGTGTGTGTGTGTGTGTGTGTGTGTGTGTGTGTGTGTGTGTGTGTGTGTGTGTGTGTGTGTGTGTGTGTGTGTGTGTGTGTGTGTGTGTCGTACGAAACGAATTTCGTTATAAGCGAGTTTGTCATAAATGGGTGCACTGCAACTAATTATGTCACACACGCAACCCCCTCACTCTATAGAATGCAATTGTCAATGCACGACTGAGTGACCACCAGACGAAGCAGAGGGATGGCTAAATACAGAACGTATACACAAACACACACACACACACACACACACACACACACACACACACACACACACACACACACACACACACACACACACACACAGCACACACACACGCGCGCGCGCGCGCACCTGCACACGCACACGCACTCACGCATGCACGCACGCACGCACGCACGCACATTTATGAGCGAGTCCCTCGAAAGTATTCAAGGAACAACCTCAGTGTCAGTTAAGGGGAACAACCAGTCTAACCGACTGGAGCACAGTGTGATCTGTAACGGACTCTCCAACAGCACGGGTGTTGTGGCGGCTGCTGGAGTGGCGGTACGAGGGAGTCCGGTGGCCCTGTCAGCGGATTCGAACCACAGACCTCCTGAATCACCTACTAAAGCGGATCAACGAAGCATCGGGACTGTACCAGATGATGTACGTGCTGGCAGACGTCGTCCTGCTGTCTGAGTGAGTCCAGTCAAAGTATTCTCGGCGAAACTTCAGTGTTAGTTAACCCCTTCACTGTCATAATGTCATTTGAAAACTGCCAGTAAAAGTGCAAAATCTGAAACTCTTCAGCATTTTTGTTTTCTTTTTCGCGCTGACTTTGGACAGGATTTTCATCAAAACGCATCACACTGAAAGGAGATGTTTACAGGACCGGAAAATAGACTGTTTTTGAGGTGCGTCCGTGCATCTTTCAGCCCGGACATTTTTTTCAGGCTGCGGCAGTGAAGGGGTTAAATCAGTGCCCGGTGGGGCAATGCTAGCACTACTGATGGCAGAAAGGGGTTAAATCAGTGCCCGGTGGGGCAATGCTAGCACTACTGATGGCAGAAAGGGGTTAAATTAGTGCCCGGTGGGGCA
>OY757541.1:39479213-39492066 GCA_963584105.1 Alviniconcha strummeri
AGATAACACGCAGGATAAGGCTTTGTCTCTCTGTAGAGGAACATGAAGGCCGAGGCTTTGTCTGTCTGTAGAGCAGCATGCACACTGAAGGTTGAGGCATTGTCTATCTGTAGAAGAACATGCAGGATGAGACCTTGTCCCTCTGTAGAGCAACAAGCATCCTGAAGCTGTGTATCTGTAGAGGAACATGCAGGATGAGACCTTGTCCCTCTGTAGAGCAACAAGCATCCTGAAGCTGTGTATCTGTAGAGGAACATGCAGGATGAGACCTTGTCCCTCTGTAGAGCAACAAGCATTCTGAAGCTGTGTCTCTCTGTAGAAGAACATACAGGCCAGGTCACTGTCTGTCTGCAGAAGAACATAGAGGATGAGGCTTTGTCTCTCTGTAAAGCAACAAGAATCCTGAAGCTGTGTATCTGTAGGAGAACCTGCAGGATGAGACTTTGTCTCTCTGTAGAGCAACAAGCATCCTGAAGCTGTGTCGATCTGTAGAGGAACATACAGGTCGGGGCATTGTCTATCTGTAGAGGAACCTGCAGCATGAGGCTTTGTCCATTTGTAGAGCAATAAGCATCCTAAAGCTGTGTATCTGTAGAGGAACCTGAAGGATGAAGCTTTGTTTCTGTGTAGAGCAACAAGCATCCTGAAACTGTGTCAATCTGTAGCGGAACATGCAGGCCGAGGCTTTGTCTATCTGTAGAGCAACAAGCATCCTGAAGCTGTGTTTATCTGCAGAGGAACATGCAATATCTCTGTAGAGAAACAAATCTCTCTGTAGAGAAGCTGTGTATCCGTAGAGGGACATGCAGGCCGAGGCTTTGTCTATCTGTAGGAGAACATGCAGGCCGAAGCTTTGTCTATCTGTAGGAGAACATGCAGGACGAGGCTTTGTCTATCTGTAGGAGAACATGCAGGCCGAAGCTTTGTCTATCTGTAGGAGAACATGCAGGACGAGGCTTTGTTTATCTGTAGGAGAACATGCAGGACGAGGCTTTGTCTATCTGTAGGAGAACATGCAGGACGAAGCTTTGTCTCTCTGTAGAGCAACAAGCATCCTGAAGCTGTGTCTATCTGTAGAGGAACATACAGGCCGAGCCGTTGTCTATCTGTAGGAGAACATGCAGGCCGAGGCATTGTTTATCTGTAGAGCAACAAGCATGCCGAAGCTGTGTCGATCTGTAGAAGAAGGTGCAGGCCGAGGCTTTGTCTATCTGTAGGACAACATGCAGGACGAGGCGTTATCTCTCTGTAGAGCAACAAGCATCCTGAAGCTGTGTCGATCTGTAGAAGAAGGTGCAGGCCGAGGCTTTGTCTATCTGAAGAGGAAGATGTTGACGCTGTTGGGAGAGAAGTCTGCAGGGTCGAGCCCGGGCAGATAGAAAACCTCGCTGACAGCACCGGAATGCGGGTCAGAGCGAAGTAGCGGAGCTTCCCCACCAGGTTGCAGTCGCTGCATCTGTTGTTATACCACCATCCCCCGCCGTACTCCGCCGCGCAGTTCCTGCTGGCATTGCCGTCGTTGTCGCTGTCGTAGGTGGAGAAGGGTATGTTCTGTTGGTGACAGGCAAATAAACACAGAATCAAACAGAGAGAGGGGTGAAGGGCGGGGGAGAGAAGGAGGAGAGAGAGAGAGAGAGAGAGAGAGAGAGAGAGAGAGAGAGAGAGAGAGAGAGAGAGAGAGAGAGAGAGAGAGAGAGAGAGAGAGAGAGAGAGAGAGAGAGAGAGAGAGAGAGTTGTATGTGTGTGTGTGTGTGTGTGTGTGATATTACGTGCGTGTGTGCGTGCGTGCGTGCATGTGTGTGTGCATGTGTGCGCTCGCGCGCGCGTGTGTGTGCGTGCTTCCGCGCGCGTGCGCCTTTGAATAGGCTCTGCAGGAACTTCTGGCAAGTCAACCCTCGCATTCCTCCGACACTCACCCCGGTAAAACGAGCATCGAAGTGAAACTCTACCACTAAATATGGTACCTTTACGATCATAAATGTCCTTAGTGGCGACTGATTTCTACTGATTTTTGTGTATCAGTATCGATGGTGGCAATTATAAAAGCTATACTGACCACGAAGGCTGGAGCGCCGGTGGGAGCAATTAAAAAGTTATACTGACCATGAGCGGGGTCAGGCAATCCCCATGGGGGTGGCCGGGAGTCCGGGAGTAAAGTGAGAGGTGAAGGTCATGAGTATCCGTCCGCTTCGCCCTTGACCTTGAAGCCCCGGTAGTAGTGCTGATAGAACGGGTCACTGCTGACGTTGCTCACCTGCTCCGAACACACGTAGGTCTTCGTCAGTCACTGCCTTTGTTCGTTCGTTCATCCGTTCGTTCGATTTGGCCTTAATTCCTTCGTTGGCTACAATCATTTTAAAGCTTTTCTAACCACGAAGGGTCATGAAGGTTTGTTTAAACCCAGTATATTTGCCACAAAGTGATGTGAAAGTGACGTTAGCAATGTAATGGACACGACAATGGTGCACCCAAAGAAAACCGTTTCCAAGGCACTCGCAGCCATGAAATCTGGCTTCTGAAACCAAATATTTTTTCTCACCATAACAAAAGTCGATGATTGCGATATTGTTCGTGTAACCCACGTTATTTTCATTGATCTGACTGAAGAAGAACAAGGAGAAGGAAGAGGAGGAGGAGGAGGAGGAAGAAGAAGAAGGAGGGAGGTGGAGGAGGAGGAGGAGGAGGAGGAAGAAGAAGAAGGAGGAGGTGGAGGAGGAAGAGGAGGAGGAGGAAGAAGAAGGAGGAGGTGGAGGAGGAGGAGGAGGAGGAAGAAGAAGAAGGAGGAGGTGGAGGAGGAGGAGGAGGAGGAGGAGGAGAAGAAGAAGAAAAAGGAGGAGGTGGAGGAGGAGGAGGGGGAGGAGGAGGAGGAGGAGAAGAAGAAGAAGAAGAAGAAGAAGAAGAAGAAGAAGAAGAAGAAGAAGAAGAAGAAGAAAAGGAGTTAGTTACTTAGTAAATTAGTTAGTTGATTAGTTAATTAGTTAATTAGTTAGTTGGTTGGTGCTTTGAGCCCAGTCAACCACATAGGGCTGTATTAAGAAGAAGAAGAAGAAGAAGAAGAAGAAGAAGAAGAAGAAGAAGAAGAAGAAGAAGGAGGAGGAGGAGGAGGAGGAGGAGGAGGAGGAGGAGGAGGAGGAGGAGGAGGAGGAGGACTCTCCGATCCACTACACACCTGTACACCCAGGGTGTAGGCATAGGCGTTGCTGGTGATGAGGTGTAGGTTCTCCAGCCCCACCCAGTAGTCCGCCACGGCGTTGCCAAAGCGCTGACGTAGTCCGCCCGGCTTAGGTTGAAGTCCACATCGCCCTTCCAGCGCATGAGGACTATGTGGTCCACGTACTGGTCGCACCGGATCTGGATGGGCACCGAGGCCGCTGCGGGCTGGGCCTGGTACAAGCCGCTCATGGCCGGGTAATGACCGGAACTCTTTCCCTCCGTGCAGTCTAGGGGGGGAAGGTCGGGTCAGTAAACGCCATTGCTGTGTCTCCCATCATCTTTATATTAAAACTATTGTAATAGTACTCTGTGGGGCCTTTCCTAAACCGCCTATAAAAGATCCAGAATGGTTCTGCTCGTGTTGTGACCAGAGCGAATTCCACAGCATAATTATTACCCCAGTCTCTGCACTGGTTCCCCATCTCCGGACGGATTGAATACAAGAGCCTCTCTCTCATATAAGAAAAAAAAAAAAAAAAAAAAAAAAAACTGCACCACAATAGCTACAGGAACCGGTTTCCCCCTACAATCCATCTCGTTCACTGCGCACCTCTTTCCAGTGCAGACTAACCATTTTTGGATTCGGTGAGAACACACACACACACACACACACACACACACACACACACACACACACACACACACACACACACACACACACACACACACACACACACACACACACACACACACACACACACACACACACACACACACACGCGCACACACACACACACACACACACACACACACACACACACACACACACACACACACACACACACACACACACAAACACACACACACACACACACAAAACAACAAAAAACAAAAACAAATAACGCGCTATAAAAAGCTAATCACTCACGTAGAATCACATGCGAGCGCAATGAGTCTGCTCGAGAGCGACAATAGCGCTGTATAAAAGCGATCAACAACAACAACAACAACAATACAGAAAAAGCGCTCAGGCGCATGGTCATTTACATTCTTCCCTCTGGAATACGTTGCCAGACACACTCCAAAATGCTGAAGACATTGCGTTGTTTCGGCGTTACTGAAATCTTATTCATTTTCGAACTTTTAATCACCCACCGGCCCCTTCATCTCCATCACCTGATCTCTTTTCCCTCAGTTCCCCTTTTCTCACAGTTCCTCTGCATCCCTCTTCTCACAGTTCCCGCTGCATCCCTTTTCTCACAGTTCCCCCTGCATCCCTTTTCTCACAATTCCCTCTCCATCCCTTTTCTCACAGTCCTCCCCCCATCTCTTTTCCTATAGTTCTCCCTGCATCCTTTTTCTCACATTTCCTCCTGTATCCTTTTTCTCACAGTTCCCCCCCGCATCCCTTTTCTCATAGCCCCCCCCATCCCTTTTCTCATAGTCCCCCCTGCATCCCTTGTCTCATAGTCCTCCCTGCATCCCTTTTCTCATAGTTCCCCCCCCCGCATCCCTTTTCTCATAGTCCCCCCCCCCCGCATCCCTTTTCTCATAGTCCCCCCCTGCATCCCTTTTCTCATATCCCCCCCCATCCCTTTTCTCATAGTCCCCCCCCGCATCCCTTTTCTCATAGTCCCCCCCCGCATCCCTTTTCTCATAGTCCCCCCCTGCATCCCTTTTCTCATAGTCCCCCCCGCATCCCTTTTCTCATAGTCCCCCCCCGCATCCCTTTTCTCATAGTCCCCCCCGCATCCCTTTTCTCATAGTCCCCCCCTGCATCCCTTTTCTCATAGTCCCCCCCCCCCGCATCCCTTTTCTCATACCCCCCCCCCCCGCGTCCCTTTTCCCACAGTTCCCCCTGCGTCCCTTTTCTCAAAGCTCCCTTACCTCACAGCCCCCTACCCCTCCCCTTTCTCCATCATCTTCGCTGAGTGCAACGAGCATGTGGCTGTCTACATGGAGTGAAACTGCTCTGCGCTAGTGGACACTGCCTCCACATTGACAGTAAGCAAAAATGACGAAACCCTCAGCTAACCGAATCCACAGATGATCAGTGTTTTGGGTCATTTTACTGGACATTCTTCTTCGTGTTATTATTATTGATTACTTTTTATCTAGCGTTTTACTCCGCTCTCAAGCACTGTGCTTCTTTTTTTCTTTTTTCTTTTTTCTTTTTTTTAGTGCGTACTCGGTTAATTTGAGTGTTCATAATCCACTGAACTCTGACATGGACTACTGGATCTTTAACGTGCGTAGGTGATCTTTTTGCATACACGTGTATACACACAGTTGACCTCAGTTTAGAGTTTTATCTGGACTTTTGCAGAGTCTGCACACATTATTAAAGGGGAGCCGATCAGAAAAGGTCTCGCGGGCCCTGTCAGTAGGAACAGAATTGAACAACAACAACGTCATCACCAAGGCCGGCATGTGTGACCATGACTGTATGGCCAAAGTATCAATACGTCACTATCCAACCTTCGGGTAGTCGTTTGTACATTTTAAATGTAAACAACGTAAGTAACAGAGTTATCGTTTGTACATTGTAAATGTAAAGCATAGGAGAGTCTTTTGCACCTTATAAACATAAATAGTAGGGTTATCGTTTGCACATTGTAACTGTAAACAATGGGATAGTCGTTTGGGCATTATAAAAGTAAATAATAGGGTTATCGTTTTTGTACATTGTAAATGTTAACAGTGGGATAGTCGTTTGAGCGTAGTCAATGTAACTAATGTTCTTCTTAGAGGATGCACTTCTGGTGGAGTTATGTGCCTGGTATTCGCTCTCACGTCAGTTGAGAGTTGCCATAGGCAACGCAGGCCTTTGTTGTCGTGTTTTTCGTGACGTGTTTCGTAACTCCCGTCTTTGTTAAGAATGAGGTTGTCGTTCGCCAATGGCAAATGTAAACAACGGGGTAGTTGCTTGTGAAACACACACAGACACAGACACACACACACAGACACACACACACAGACACACAGACACACACACACACACACACACACACACACACACACACACACATACACACACAGACACAGACACACACAGACACAGACACACACACACACATGCACACACACACGCACGCACGCACGCACGCACACACACACACACACACACACGCACGCACGCACGCATGCACGCACGCACGCACGCACGCACGCACGCACTCACACATACATACATACATAGAGGCAGACAGACCCCCCCCACACACACACATGCACACGCACGCACACACACGCACACACACACACACACACACACACACACACACACACACACACACACACACACACACACACACACACACACACACACACACATACACTCTCACACACACACAGAAGGAAAAAAAGAAAAAGTGAAAGAAAGGTAGCCAAAAAATCAGCACCAACAGCAACAACAGCAATGGAGAAATCAAACACACACTAACGAATCAACCAACTAACCAGAGAGAAAAAAAAAAAAAAAAAAAAAAATTGCACACTGTACAATCTTGAGCAGGCCTAGATCTGTCCACTTTTTTGTCATATCCATTTAGGTCATGAAACCACAGATTCCATCAATCTTTCACGAAAAATTCGCAAAAAAGGGACGGTCCCCAGTATCCGTCAACATGTCCAAACACCGTAAACACGGCGGTCAATGCTGACACCCCTGCCAGGCCAAAGTGATTGACGTGTGGATTGCGTGCCAATAATGGATGTAGGGAATATTCATGAGCACCGACTTAACGTGTAGCTAGTGACAATCAAATGCAATTTGCAGGAGAAGAGAGCACATAATATCTGCAGTCTCACCAGGCTCCATCTCTACACCGAGTAGAGCGAGCCAGTTAGCGCTCAATCTGTCTGCGGCTGCGATTGGTTGAACATGCAGTCATCAATGCTTTGGTTGGCCCAGACTCAGAGCGGCCTTTGACCGCTTGACTTCCTTCTCACATAATCAGCTTAACAACAAAAATGCACGCACGCACGCACGCACGCACTCACTCACTCACGCACGCACGCACGCACGCACGCACACACACATACACACCAGTGTCTCAGCAGACTCAAAGCAACGGATAGAAACTCGCCATGATACTCGAACCATTGTCCCTAATACGTCAGCCCGACAGCTGAGGACATTAAGCCCCACATCACCATCATCATCATCATCATCATCATCATCATCATCATCATCATCATCATCATCATCATCATCATCATCACACGAACAATAATTACACCGCATCGGATATACTGTGCACTTGTGACGGGTACACAATGCTTCATTTCTTGACAGAAGTCGTCCTGACACGACATAAGCGGTGGAATGGGCGTTAAAACTAATTAGTTTATTTGTTTTAATCTTGAACCGGTTTGGCCTGGTGGGAAGGCGTTAGGCTGGTAAGCAGAAGGGCCTCGGCTGGATTCCGCTTCGGCTCTCCCTTCTCTTCAAAAAGGTTGTGGTTTGTGGACACTGTCTTGATTGTGACTTTGTCCCTCACAATTAATGAAACAGTGAAATGTCTCTCATCGATGCCCACCGTAATGCAGGAGTCATCCTGGTGGTGACAGTGTAGCGATAGGTATATATCCATAATCTCCCTCCTTCCCTCCACCCAGTAGCCATAGTTGCCAAAACCGAGGACACATTTTAACCGGCCTAGCACGGGACATTTACTAACCTATCATTAGCCGCTCACAGTGGTCGCCGACGTATCCGCCCTGGCACTGACAAGCCGTGTTGCTGCTGATGGGGGTACCGCCATTCTGACACACGCTGGTGGGAGTCGTTATCAGCTGGAAAAAGGAGTGACACGTGTCGATGAGGTAACACACAATAGTCTTACTGGTTTAAACAACATTTATTTCATATATAACAATACGTTAACAACAGAACAGTTGGGCAGTGCAATATTGTTGAGAAAACAGTAAGTAAACATGGTACTTAACGTCCACAGAAGCCATAAGGCTTATTGGGAACGGGGAGAAGGGGTATGGGCGGGGGAGGGAAGAGGGAGATTATATACAGATCGCTACGCTGTCACCCTGTGTTATGATTGGCCGCAGTGAGAGCCATTTTAATGTTTCATACAGGCATAAAATATGCTATTGATAAGTTAACACAGCCATAAAATTAGAAAAGCACTGCTTCATGACTTTGAGTGGCTTTTCAAATAGCAAATTAGTTATATTTATTTGTTATATTAGTTATATTGGTTATATTATATATTAGTTATATGAAGTTAATTATATTTATTGTTATTATTATTACGTCCAGTAAATTTAAACCGCACAAGGTCACCTCAAGGAGACCAAACAGCAAGTGAAACGTCCATAAATGAACAACGGCGGAAACGAAATGAGGCAATAAATTAGGACACCAAAAGAAGAAATGACCTAACTCTTTCTTTACCTTCTGGAAGTGTGCAGCTGACGTAACAGCCGCAGGGCACGTGCTGGAGGTCAGGTCACCGTAGTGCAGGTTGCACGTGCCGTTAGGAAGATAGCTGCACGCCGTGCACGTGCTTCGGACCGAACAGAGGGCAGCACAGGTCAGCTTGCTCCGAGCAGGAACACTCTCCGTGTTTGGAATAGTATCGGAACACAGATGGAACTTTTTGAACCAATTTTCTCGAATCTCGCCAGAAACTTGGGCCTCGAGACACAGCATCACCAGCACTAAACCCGGAAAGCTGTTGCGTAGCAAGTGTACCATTGCGGTCTGATACATTGTTCGTAGATCCTTAGAGGAGTGTGTTGCAAGTCTGCGGTTGTCGTGCAATATTTTGTTTGTATATATCTTAACTCAAAACTGTTCCTTGTTTTGATTTCCTGGAGGCCCAGTAGCAACGTCTGAAGTACAGAGGCTTAGAACTTATTGCGATCTGCAGTCTATAAGCAGTTTTTAATCAAAATAAAATTTGATTGACTAATATACAAAATAACCATTTAGGAGAATCAAAACACCGATTATCCTCAAACTAGCGTCCAGTTAGAAAGTACCATTATACTGCCTTAATTTTTTTTATCCTTTGGTTTGTAGTAGAAGAAAATCTTTGAACTGTGACCAGACAAACACCTGAAAGAAACTAACCAAAATCAACGTCGACTTCACAAGATCCTCTTTGCAACTTTTCCTCCACGCAGTGTCATGATCTGTGGCATGTCGCCGTCTGATTTCTCGATATTTAACGTCCAAAGATTTTATCTAAAGACGTGTCAGAACAAATTCGCAAGTCCCATTACTTCGCTGATTATATCGGGCTGCCAGAAATCCCGTGACCGAGTCACACGGAGAGGTGGACCAATTAGAGCTAGAGATCATACAGCCAGTCGGCTTCAAAGATATGGAAATGAGTCAGACACAGAGGCACGCAAACGTGGTGCCAGACCATGGGCGGTGCAAAAAGATATGGGCACCGTTTTATACACATGCAAGTCATCTACAACCTTTCTGTTTCTTTAAGTATATGAACTTTGAGTGAGTGAGTGAAAAAGCCAGTGAAATTATGCGCCGTGTTTCACAGGACACTTTGTTGAATATTTCGTCAAAGAAGCTGCAAATAAAACACTAGCACTTTCACCTAAAGAACAAACACAAACCAAAACCACTTTTGTTTATCTAACTCACAGTCCAACTTAAAAACAACACTCACGCACACACACACACACACACACACACACACACACACACACACACACACACACACACACACACACACACACACACACACACACACACACACACACACACACACACACACACACACACACACACACACACACACACACACACACACACACACACACCACCACCACCACCACCACCACCACCACCAACAACAACAAAACCTACTCGTTTTGTGTTCTGCTATCACATCATCCGACTACTGACCAGTTGTTCCCATGCGAGCATAATTATATACATCTCTCGCCCCCCCCCCCCCCCCCCCGCCCACAGCCACAGCTACAGCTATAGCCATAGCCCAGTCTGCATCACGGCCCTGTCACCAGAGGATCACAGGTGTAAATAACTTGCTGTTTTACGCCCAGTCAACCGGTGAGGTCCACAAGAAGAGACGTCAGATCGTTGGTTAATTAGAAAGAAACCGGGTTTTAACGTCCTGTCAACCGCACCAGATCGTTGGTTAGTTAGACAGTTACCGGATTTTAACGTCCTGTCAATCGCACCAGATCGTTGGTTAGTTAGACAGTTACCGGATTTTAATGTCCTGTTAACCGCACCAGATCATTGGTTAGTTAGTTAGTTAGTTACCGGATTTTAACGTCCTGTAAACCGCACCAGATCGTTGGTTAGTTAGAAATTTACCGGATTTTAACGTCCTGTAAACCACACCAAATCGTTGGTTAGTTAGAAATTTACCGGATTTTAACGTCCTGTAAACCACACCAGATCGTTGGTTAGTTAGAAATTTACCGGATTTTAACGTCCTGTAAACCACACCAGATCGTTGGTTAGTTAGAAATTTACCGGATTTTAACGTCCTGTAAACCACACCAGATCGTTGGTAAGCTACGTTCCGAAGGATACACCGCACTGCCGCCGAGTCGCTTTCAGAGTGTTCAGTTGTTGTTTTTATGCCTGCTCCAATACAGCACACGCAGGGCACCAGTTACGCAATGCTCCTTATGACGACAAGGTTAGCAGAGTCAGACTGAGTGAGCGTCCCTTCCAGACAGCAGGCCGCCACGACATCCCTCCATCAGTCTCGACCCTACGCAAACTCCAAGCGCTGGTTTACGACATCCTTCCTTCAACCACTGCCGTATTTATAGTTACACCATAGGTCCCAGAAAACTGTCAGCAGTTTGATTTTGTTTTTGTCTTGTTGGTGCTCAAACAGCAGTACGTTTGTTACAAACGACTCAAATTATATCAGACGTTTGGTTCATAACTGACCATGTTGCTTACGCCAGCTCAAATAAAACCAAAATCGTTTGAATCGAGACGGAACTCTCTTTTTTTTTTTTTTTATATACCCAGGGTGGATGCGCCTCATGTTTACGAGCGTGCTTGGACGCTAGGTTGCTTTTACAGTATTATCAGTACCCGAACCTTTCGGAGGGCGCTGACCGCGTCGCTGGACAGCTGCGCGCAGATTAAGAGCGCCCCTTCAGTGGCGTAACTAAATCTGGCAGAATTTGGAGGAAGGTGCCGGAAAGCGATGCTCGGAGTGTGGATCCTACGTAGACTCTCTGGTGTTGGAAGCTATGGCCAGAACCGCCCCAGGCAAGAAAGGAGGTAGGCTGAGTTCCTCACGAGCATGAAGGCCGGACACGGAAGCTGAGACATAAATACTGCTGGTGGTGCTGGCGGTGCTGTGGTGCTGCTACTGTTCCCCACAAGAACATGGCATGAGGGGACATAAAGGCTTGAGACATAAATACTACTGCTACTGCTGCTGTGTTTGCTGCTGCTGCTGCTGCTACTACTGCTGCTGCTACTACTACTGCTGCTGCTGCTGCTGCTGCTGCTACTACTACTACTGCTGCTGCTGCTGCTACTACTACTACTACTGCTGCTGCTGCTGCTGCTACTACTACTACTACTACTGCTGCTGCTGCTGCTGCTGCTGCTACTACTACTACTACTGCTGCTGCTGCTGCTGCTGCTGCTACTACTACTACTACTACTGCTACTACTGCTGCTGCTGCTGCTGCTGCTGCTGCTGCTACTACTACTACTGCTACTACTGCTGCTGCTGTTGCTGCTGCTGCTACTACTACTGCTACTACAACAACAACTACAGCTGCTGCTGTTGCTGCTACTACTACATAAATGAGAGGAGTTATGGTGTGTGTGTGTGTGTGTGTGTGTGTGTGTGTGTGTGTGTGTGTGTGTGTGTGTGTGTGTGTGTGTGTGTGTGTGTGTGTGTGTGTGTGTGTGTGTGTGTGTGCGTGCGTGTGTGTGCGTGTGTGTGCGGATGATGCATGGACAGTGATGCATTCCATGCTGATATCTCACACGTGCCAGTCTTTCGACTGCATGGGTCTGTATTACAGGTCCCAGGTCCAGGCAGGATCCAAAGCTGCCAAAGGTTGAAAACTCCATTGTCCTGTTTTGTGTCCCGTGCTTTACAGACACCTTTGCTCGAATCTGATGCGAGCACAGTTGGTCCGTAAATGAAAATCTAAAAAAAACGTCTTTGTGCAATCTGTTAGCTGAATAGAGTAACGCTGTCGTCTGTCTGTTGCACCAAAATGATCTACTTAAAATTAATTAAATAATCGCGAAAATGATGTTCTTCTAATTACCGAGATTAGTTTTTTTTTTTAAGTTTTGAAAGTTGATCCAAACACATGAAACGTTCAAAAGAATGCTGTTTATTAGGACAAAACACAGCATGCGAATTTTCAGGTAAATCCCCTTGATCAAACTACAAAACGACACTTAAACAACAGTTAAACTATTTGTCCTAAGAAATAACGTTCTTTTGAAACTTTAGATGTGTTTGGATCTTGTTTCAGAACGCTAGCAGTCATTCTTGTTTCAGATTATGTATTTTTTTAACTTTGAAAGTGGAAAAAATGAAACCAACTAACTAAAAACAACACACAACGTCAAACAACTTCCAGTGAAGAACAAAAACAACAACACAACGTCAAACAACTTCCAGTGAAGAACAAAAACAACAACACAACGTCAAACAACTTCCAGTGAAGAACAAAAACAACAACA
>OY757541.1:39492266-39502266 GCA_963584105.1 Alviniconcha strummeri
TATCGGTTGGTTGTTGCCGCACACAATTCAAGTGTTTTTTTGTGGGGGGGGGGGGGGTGGGTCACGGGAGTGTAATAATAATAATAACAACAATAATACATAACACTTATATAGCGCCTAATCCAACTAGAATGGCTCAAAGTACTTCGCAATTCAAAACAGAATGAATACAGAATCAATACATGAAACATGCATACACAAGACGATCCAACGTCAACAGCAAAGCGTGTCAAACATATACATGTTAGTATCGATTTGTTTCCGTCACATTTTCAGTTTTAAAAAAATGCCTTTCTCGGTATTGTCTTGGTTGTTACTGTCGCAGTTCCATTTTGTTGTTTGTCCACGGCAGTGTCTTTGGTTGTTGACTCCACAATTCCAGTTACATTTTTTTCTTTCACGGGACTCTCCTTGGTTGCTGCTGTCACAGTTGCAGTTAATTCTTTTCAAGGCTGTGCCAGCTGAGCGGTTTCCTGCTCTTTAGATGCTGACACCAAAACAGTTGTAATGGTTGGTTTCTCTCCTCCTGTCTCTGTCTCTGTCTCTGTCTCTGTCTGTCTCTCTCTCTCATCTCTCTCACACACACACACACACACACACACACACACACACACACACACACACACACACACACACACACACACACACACACACACACACACACACACAGAGGGTCAGTAGAATAGCTTGAAGAGGTGAGATATCAAAAATGATTTGAAAGGTGTGAGCCTGTTTGATGATCCAACTTTGCAAGGGAGGACTGTTCCACACAGACGATTGCAGCACGAGAGAAGCTGTCTGACCAAGCAAGCTGTACAGCGCCTTGGCCGTTTCGGCCCCTCAGAGAGAAAGCTGTCTGACCAAGCAAGCTGTACAGCGCCCTGGCCGTTTCGGCCCCTCAGAGAGAAAGCTGTCTGACCAAGCAAGCTGTACAGCGCCATGGCCGTTTCGGCCCCTCAGAGAGAAAGCTGTCTGACCAAGCAAGCTGTAACAGCGCCCTGGCCGTTTCGGCCCCTCAGAGAGAAAGCTGTCTGACCAAGCAAGCTGTACAGCGCCCTGGCCGTTTCGGCCCCTCAGAGAGAAAGCTGTCTGACCAAGCAAGCTGTACAGCGCCCTGGCCGTTTCGGCCCCTCAGAGAGAAAGCTGTCTGACCAAGCAAGCTGTACAGCGCCCTGGCCGTTTCGGCCCCTCAGTCTGCTTTTGCGGCACCCGGGTGAGACTGAGACCCTCCAAGAACATCACTGACAGCAGCACGAGTCGGTACCTGTATGGGATGCCTCTGTCACCGGCAGCGGCAGCACGTTAGGCCAGCAAGACCGTAGCAAAGACTGATCAGCGACTGCACATCGATCACTGGCAGCGTCGAGGCGAATCTGTGACACGAGCAACAACAAAAAGAAAAGAAAAGAAAAAAAATAAAGAAAGAAAAAAAAAAAAAGAAAAAAAAAAAGAACTGAGACCCGGCAAAACAGCAGAATGCGTCAACAGGAATGCCGGCACTGACTGACTTTGACTGAGTGACACTGGCTGTTATTCAAGCAACACGATTGTCGCCATTCCCCCCCACCCTCCCCTCCTGCTCCCAGCTGTGTCCGCGGTACACATGACGCAGTATGTGCACGACACCTGTTTTGTGAAAGGGCTCCGAGACACAGCTAGAGCAAAAACCGCGAAACCTCTTCATGCTTACTCAAAAAATAAAATAAAGATAAAAATAGGAAACAACAACAAAAATACTCGCTGCGGTTTTTGGATGCGTGATTATAATTTATTTGCTCCGGGGTAGGCCGCTGCGACTGACTCAGTCGGCGGGTAAACACAGCAGCATGCAGTGGCACAAAATCACCAGCCGCTGTCTTCTTTGACGCTGGAAAACAGCTAGCATCGCGGTCAGTGTTTCACCTAGACTGAGGAAACAGGTAGGCTGTACTCTGGCTGTACCGGCTCAGTCTATCATCGGTTGGAGCTGCCACAACTTTCATTTTTGTCGCGACAAAGGTTTTGTTGCGACAAACACGCTAATGATACAGTCCCTGTGCTGAAATTAGGCCAAGCTGGAAATAGCGGCAGTGCGCACGTCGGCGGTGCTGTACAACACATGTAGGTGGGTGGGGTCTATGCTTGCGACTGCTGGGTACTTGCCGCGCCCCGCCTAGTTGCTTGCTGTCAGTGTCGGGTACACGACTAATAAAGGATTTCTCGCGACTGTTGGCGTTCCACGGCACGGATCAGGTAAGTGTGTGTGTGTGTGTGTGTGTGTGTGTGTGTGTGTGTGTGTGTGTGTGTGTGTGTGTGTGTGTGTGTGTGTGTGTGCATGTGAGTGTGTGTGTGTGTGTGTGTGTGTGTGTGTGTGTGTGTGTGTGTGTGTGTGTGTGTGAGAGAGAGAGAGAGAGAGAGAGAGGAGAGAGAGAGAGAGAGAGAGAGAGAGAGAGAGAGAGAGAGAGAGTTTTCTTTGAAATTCGGGACTTAAAATGTTTGAATTTTCAATTCTTAGGTTGAGGTGTTGTTGGTGGTGGTGGGACAGGTGATGTAGTTACAGGTGATTATGGCGGAGACAGACAGCCGCCGGATATGGTCTCAACTGACAGCTGTGAGAGATTTCACTCCCGCTGCTGAGCGGAATCATCGCTGTTGTGATGCTTAATGTTCTCGGTTGGCACATCAGGGACAAGAGTGAGCATGGTTCAATATTGCTTTGCGTCCATTATGCGCATATTATGGCGGACACCCAAATCCCACGACCGAGGCAAGGGAGAGAATTAAGGCCACACAGACCCTCGTCGCTGACGCTACACGATACACTGTCACGGCCATAATGAGTCTGCACTAGACTTAGATATGCATGGGATAGTATCTATCTATCTATCTATCTATCTATCTATCTATCTATCTATCTATCTATCTATCTATCTCTCTATTTATCTATCTATCCATAATGAGTCTGCACTAGACTTAGATATGCATGGGACAGTATATATCAATCAATCTATCTATCTATATATATGTATGGAGAGAGAGAGAGAGAGAGAGAGAGAGAGAGAGAGAGAGAGAGAGAGAGAGAGAGAGAGAGAGAGAGAGAGAGAGAGAGAGAGAGAGAGAGAGAGAGAGATTATTTGTTTGATTGATTGATTGATTGATTGATTGATTGATTGAACTTTATTTCTCAACGGTGTAGATATTAGCACAAAGGCCGACTCACATATCTGCCGTTGCTACAGTACTACTAATAAACCAAGACATTCACAGCCACGCACCAAGAGTCAGAGAAAGACAGACAGGCGGAGACAGAAAGACGTTTATTTCAAACCAGTTTGCAAGCGAACCCCGGTGCGGGTTTACTTGCACCCCAAGGTCGCCGCAACACCCGCCCACCTCCAGTCTACCCGTCCAGACGTTCCAGTCGGTTGGTGTCATATCAGTGGTGTTTGCATGGCCACGTCTTGATTTGATTTAAACAAAATTTTATTCAAGACAAAATAATGGCCACGTCTTCAGCACAGGGGCTGCATGGCTACGTACTGACGACGTGCGCTCCATCGGCACTGTGCTCCACGATGGTCCTGTTTGTCTGACTGTTTACACTGTGAGATTGATTGATTAATCGATTGATTGATTGATATAACTTTATTACACAATGATAAAGGTTTTAGGGACGAATGCCTGTTGTTCAACCTGTCCTTAGAACAATTACAAACACTTATATATACATATAGAATATATGATCATAGTGGGAAAATCAATGCCAATCGATAATTATGAACAATACAAAAGAGTAAATAAATCAAATCACTGGGAGACTATACATATATTAGAAACCAAGAAATTGTTTGATTTTTTTAGTTGCATTTTTTAATTTAAATTAGAGAGAGAGAGAGAGAGAGAGAGAGAGAGAGAGAGAGAGAGAGAGAGAGAGAGAGAGAGAGAGAGAGAGAGAGAGAGAGAGAGAGAGAGAGAGCAAAGTCAGTCAAGTTTTTATTCGTCTACAGACCTGTGGCCCGTTACAAAAGGACTGTGAGTTCGTGTTCAATATTAGTAAACCAAGAAAATTTTATTAGCAGCATGCGCTAATGACAACAATAAGCATAATTTCGTGGATCCATACGCACACAGAACAGACTGTACATCTTTATTAGGCTCCCCCTCAGCTTAAGTGAAAAGAAGATGAATCGTGACATGTTAAGCACTGTTTTATTGTCCGAATCACTGCATAGTCTGCATTAACGTTCTTTCTCAGGTAAGCCTCTGTATAAAGGCAAGGGGAACTTGTCTCTTAACTGACTGTACACTGGGCATACAAAAAGCACGTGACATTCGTCTTCAGTCGTATCTACACAGAAAGGGCAGAGTCGTTTGTTCTCTGCTACTGAGAAGCGAAGTCTGTGGCCGTTTACACGCGAAACGCCCATACGAAAGCGAGCTAGTGCAGTTTTGTACACCCTGCTTTGTATAACTTCCAGGTATCTTTCACACTCAAAGATAATTATTCTTAAAGCTGCTGTACAGGTCAAACCGTTCACTTTTGGCCAAATGAGAGAATCACTTCTGGCAACAACTGTCTCTTAATCGGTTCTTAAATTTTGTTATGAACATCTATTCGTTTCCCACACAACCATACACACAGACATAACCAAAACCATTGTAGCACAAGAGAAACTTGATCTGCGCCACCCAGTTCCTGCTCGCACAGTCTCTCTCCTGCATACCATACAACATTTCATACGCTTTTCTCGAGTACCTGTTCAGTGGTTGCTTCAGAAGTCGAAACCAGTACTGGACACACCTAGCGGCACTGTTTACAAATAGCATTTGCATTGGCCCAGGATGTGTGTCTTCAAGATATCGACAATTTTTTGTATTTGTTTTTATTGTTGTACTCGGGTGACACAATAATTGTACTAGCCGAATGTCCTGAAGATTTGCAGAGAGCGTTAGATATACTCAAAATATACTTTGAATTATGGGGTCTCGATATTAATGTTAGGAAAACCAAAGTCATGATATTTTCAAGGGGGAAGATCAGAAAAATGCCGAAATTCAATTTTAATGAGGAAACTGTTGACGTTGTTTGGGATTATAAATATTTGGGAGTAAAATTTAACTATAATAACAAGTTTAAAAAGGCACAACAGTTACAATTTTTACTTGCAAACAGGGCTATGTTTTTACTATTAAGGAAATGTCGGCAGCTAAATTTGCCACTTGATATACAATTAGAACTTTTTGAAAAATGTGTGCACCCAATCCATCTGTATGGTTGTGAAATATGGGCGTGCGAGAAGATGGATGTAATCTCAAAACTACAGCTTCGATTTTTAAAACTGATCTTAGGTGTCAAAGTTACAACCCCAACATGCGTGGTGCTTGGGGAAGTGGGAAGATATCCGATAGTAATTGAAGCAAAATGCAAGATGTTAGGATTTGGGTATGGTTTGTGCAGTACCTCTCACTCTGAATCGCCTAAGATTTCTAACCTAATGTTTCAGCTATGTTCTAAGTTGTATTATGCAAGCGATTATAAACTCCCATGGCTTATGAAAGTGCATTCGTTATTAGATAGTTTAGGATTATCTTATATTTGGTCTAACCATATCCATACCATCGAAAGCTTTAAACGTATAGTGAAGCAAAGGCTAATGGATCAATTTATACAAGAATGGCAAAGCAGAGTAGCAGAAAATAGTGTTTGTAGTAATTATCGTTTATTTAAAAAGAAATTTTGCTTTGAGAAATATCTAACCTATATTATAGTAATTATCGTTTATTTAAAAAGAAATTTTGCTTTGAGAAATATCTAACCTATCTCCCATCTATCCTAAGACAAAGAGTATTGAAATTTAGACTTAGTAATCACAGGCTGCCAATCCAGCAAAGACGATCGTTAGGTATTCCAAGGGATGAAAGAATATGTACTGTTTGTGACAGTGGTGAGGTAGGAGATGAATTTCACTATTTGCTTAACTGTTCCAACGAAAATGTCAAGAAAAACCGTACTAAGTATGTTGATAAATATTATACACATCATCCCAACGTGCCCAAATTTTGTAGTCTCATGAATATGACGTCAAAATCTAAGAATATCAAGCTTGCTAAATTTATTAGTTGTATTCTTGAGTTATTTTGATTAAGCCAGTAACGAAACACAACAGAAAAAAAGAAAACAGAAAAAAAAAGAAAAAGAAAAAAAAGAAGTTAACTTTTACGCCTTAGCCATACATATTTATAACAACTTTGATTTGTGTTTGAGCATTTATTTATTTTTATATATAAAATGTGGTAGTTATTTATTAGTAGAACGCATGTACTTGTTCATAAGGAATGTCGTGTGCGAATGTAACTTCGCTTTCTAGCCCCCAGGGGCCAAAAGCTCAATAAAACCTTGAAACCTCGATACCATACAACATTTCATACGCTTTTCTCGAGTACCTGTTCAGTGGTTGCTTCAGAAGTCGAAACCAGTACTGGACACACCTAGCGGCACTGTTTACGGCGCAAAGTCCCAAAGCTCAGAGCCATGCAACAGAGAAGGAAATATGTGCGTGTCGAGAGAGAGAGAGAGAGAGAGAGAGAGAGAGAGAGAGAGAGAGAGAGAGAGAGGGGGGGGAGGGAGGGAGGGGGAAAGAGATAGATAGAGAGAGGGAGGGAGGGAGGGGGAAAGAGAGAGAGAGAGAGAGAGAGAGAGAGAGAGAGAGAGAGAGAGAGAGAGAGAGAGAGAGAGAGAGAGAGAGAGAGAGAGAGAGAGAGAGAGAGAGGACATATTGATGTGCAAACAAACTGGACCTCATGGTACTGCGAAGGTTACCTTAAAGTTTGTGGGTGCATCAGGAAAGTGTCAGTCACATTCCAACAAGGCGGAATGTATTTTATTCTCAGTACTGTCAGCAGATGTTGGTATGAGGAATAATGGCAATCTCTTGTGAAATATTGTGCAACAAAGTTTCTCTGGGGCACTGCGTGCGTGATTCTGTACCTGATGTAGTCATGTATATTGAGCTTTTTGTCATTCAGTAAGGGTGTGACGACAGCCACCAGAAATAAACCAAGAATATCGTGTGTGTGTGTGTGTGTGTGTGTGTGTGTGTGTGTGTGTGTGTGTGTGTGTGTGTGTGTGTGTGTGTGTGTGTGTGTTTTAAACACATGTAACCGAGTGTATTGTATACATGTTCCGCGCCATGACCCTATAACCTTTTCTTTCCGGTCCTTTTCCTTTTTGATTGGGTGGGGTTTTTTTATGGCCCAATTATCTAAGGTGTTAAAAGTTGTGTGCTGGGTCGGCAGCGTCCCTTTTCCCCCAGTGTCCCTGCAGAGGCAGGTTGTTTGTTTACTGTTGCGAATGTTCATGTGTTCATCAGGGTAGAGCCTACACTGTTTCCTGGCTGGTTGGTATACAAATAAAAGTTATGTTATAGTAACCTCTGACTTGTGACTCTTCATCCATGCTTCCAACCTGTTTACCCATCCCCACTCCCCTACAAAAGCTGGCGCTTGCGAGCAGGATTGGAAGCAGAAGAGTCATGACCGACCAGGAGACAGTGTAGCGGAGCTGTCTGGAGGCACCGGCAGACAGTGTAGAGGAGCTGTCGGGGGGCACTGGGCAGTGTAGCGGAGCTGTCCGGCACGGAGGCAGTTCGAGGGGACCTGACCACCGAACTTCATCTACACTGATGGCTGATTTACAACTACAGGAACAGGATCCGGTGCTTGCAGCCTCGACAGCCAAGCCCTCCAACATGAAGGAACGCTCCATGCGGGCGTTGGTGCAGCAGTACCCTCGACGGTTCCTGAAGAATGGGATCCTCCGTCCTGGGCAGGCTGACCAACGTCGCGTTACCCGTCAATAGCTGATTCGGCCCAGCTCACTTCGGCCTGATGTCCCAAGAAAGGTCAGGGACTACATCAGCATCTGCGAGAGATGCACTGTGGTGCCATGCTTTAGGAAAAAGGAAGGGGATATGATGCTTGGTATGGTCGTTCGGTAATGCCTTGTGTTTGTATGTTAATGAGTTGCCTTAAGGGTCCTTAACTTGTTCAAACTTAGTGGAATCGGTTTAGATTTAGCATATAACTTAACTGTCTTGCTATTTCTAGCGTATACCTTGCATGGCAGTAGCCATTATGATTTAGCTTGTTTCCTTTTGCATGGACCTGTAGTGTGTTAATTGTTGATGCCGTTTTGTTGAGTTGAGGTAAATATACGTAGGTTGCATAGCTGCTTTTGATTATGTGGATTGGATGTGGCATCTATTAAGTATGGATTGTTCTGGTAGACATGCTCAAGAGACGTTGAAGTATCAATTATACGTTGATTAACCTCGGGAAAGTTGCTTGATATGTACAAGTAAAAGGGCGAATCAGGATTGATTGTGTCTGTGTTGCATTTTGTATATGTTGATTTGTATGCAAATGGTTATAAATACCCGCCTTATACAATCGATTAGGGTTCTCAGTGAGTATGACTACATCTCTGTCAGTTGATTGTTACTCCGTATATGCCACAACTTCCATTTTTCATTTTCCTGATCGGTGTGGTTACCCTAGTGTATATTTATTTCATCATGATCGAACTTTGATGGCTTGACAGCTAATCTGGTATTACTTGATAGCATTATATCTATGTTCATTTGAGTAGTAACGGGACAGGGTCCACATCAGGTCACTGAGTGTTGTGGTGTCTGTGAGTGAGAGTTATGTTTATTAGGAGTATACGCGTTAACCTTTATATAAGGCCCTGTATTCTCGTGTGTGCATTTCTCTAACGAAACGTTTTATCGTACCGCGGGGCCTTCACATAAGGCTTGGTATTGAAATCATGGTTTGAGATGGCAGACATCACTTGTGTGCCGTTCGTGTTGTAAATGACATACAATGTGTAGTATTCGATTGTTGCAATGTGCGCTGTGTTGTTTTATTTTTTCGAATATGTTGTTTTGGGGTCTTGTACAGCCAATTGTGGAACGCCCTCCATTTTTTATGTCCCAGATGGCAGTAGGGTTTTTGAAATGCAATAAGAACAGATGTTTCTTTGGGAGTTTTCATCATTAACGCAAAAGAATCCTCTTTTTCATCCTTTTGTCCTGTTTCAAGCAATGCGTTCTGGGTCTGTCTGGTTTACTTGGCTTAAATGCAGTAATCATTTTGACCTTTAACTGAAATGAAAATCAGTCTGGTCTTTGGAGATGTTTGTAGTTAGCCAGGCATTTATTAGTATGCTGGCAAAAAGGGGTACAGTTTTGTGCGTGGATGTATTGGGTACCACTTTGATGGTGTTAAGTCAACTCTTAGTTGCCCTACACCCTTTAGTTTTGTTTATTGCTGTGTGATTAGCCAGCGAGGACGCTGGTTATGATTGAGTAGGGGGATGTAACCGAGTGTATTGTATACATGTTCCGGGCCATGACCCTATAACCTTTTCTTTGCGGTCCTTTTCCTTTTTGATTGGGTGGGGTGGGGGGGGGGGGGGTGGGGGGGGGTTATGGCCCAATTATCTAAGGTGTTAAAAGTTGTGTCCCATAGTTCAGGAGCTGTGTGAGAGTCGAGGTGGACGTCCTGGGCTGTCCGTCCTAACGAGCCTTCTGGTTTCCGTGGACGTAAAGAATTATTGAACCGTGCTTCGGCATTGGTCACAACTTTGTCCCTAATATGTCAACTGACATCTGAGGACATTAAGCATCAACTCATCATCATCATCGGCAGCGTCCCTTTTCCCCCAGTGTCCCTGCAGAGGCAGGTTGTTTGTTTACTGTTGCGGCAGGTGTTCATGTGTTTTCATCAGGGGAGGGCCTGTAAGTAGTTATTTTTCTATGGCTTGTTGTTCTGTTGTTTCTTATTGATGTAAATAATGTATGTTCTGTTGTTTCTTATTGGTGTAAATAATGAATGTTTATAATGATATCATGTTCACAACGTGCCTTGATTTAGGTTCTTGAATACGTGGGTAATTTCGGCGTCAGATTGCCGCCTGGTTGCAGCCGCCATGGCGTCAGTGTACATTGTTCATATCTTA
>OY757541.1:39507266-39512266 GCA_963584105.1 Alviniconcha strummeri
TGAGCACCAACAAAACAACTGCTCGTTAGCTGACAGTTTTTCTGGACCTTATGGCGTAACTAAATACGGCAGTGGTTGAAGGAAGGATGTCGTAAACCAGTGCTTGGAGTTTGGGTGGAGCTGTGCTACAGGCTGAGCTGTGCGTGTTCCAGTAGACCCCCCCCCCCCCCCCCCCCCTTTACGTCTCTCAGAAGTTTCCTCAGCGGTGCCTTTTCGAAACAGTTCCAATTTTCGTCTGATTGACGATGGCCCTCTCTCAGTCGTCCTTTGAAGGAAGATCAGTTAGTAAGTAAACATGGTGCTTAACGTCCACAGAAACCATAAGGCTTATTAGGGCGGGAGAGAAGATCACTTGTTGAGCGCTTCCTCTTTATACGCCTCTCTCTTTCAGCCGATCGATGGTGTGACTATGTCCTTGTATTTTTGCGCCCGCAGGCAATATCTCAAGCTCCCCAACATTAACATTTCATATCTTCGTTGACGCAAGCCTCTTGTAGTGGATGCTTTTCCTGACAGTTTATCTGCTCGGCCGTTATTTGTCTTCACTCCGGCATATCATCAGAGCAGCACGGTACATCCACAGAAGTCTTCGCATGTAGATATCGATATCGTGCCAGTGTGGGCTTACCGCTCCGGTGTTCAAAATCAAGTGGCACAAAAAAAGCGGACTGTTTACACCAATCACGGTAACCCTCCTGTGTTTTCTGTTTCAGCACTGTTCGGTCTTATTGGGATCATCATCTTCGGAGCTAAGGTCGAAAGGCGAGTTGAAGTTAGTGGCGTCAGGAATGACGGCGACTACAGATACTACTATTCGTACTACAGGTCCATCGAATGGGGCTACGCACTGGCAGCAGCAGGCTCGATTCTGGTCTTACTCTGCTCCGGTCTCGTCGCCTACAGCCGCGTGAAGCACGCAGCTCAGACCAAGCTGGCCCTGGAGGCTGCAAGGGTACATGAGACTGGCCCCACACAGCCCGCGGCTGCTTCGGCGCCTTTCACCATGCCCATGCAACCCATGATGCCGGGTCAACCCATGCAGATGCCGCCAAACGCTTCTCCGGGCACCCCTGCCGGTTACTACCCCTACCCCTCCCAGTGCCCCTACCCGCCCCCGGCCGTGACGCCTCTGACGGCTCCTCCCGTGGCTCTTGCTCCGGAGGCGACACCTGCCTCGACTCCCAGTGTCGTCACTGGTGCTGCCACCCAAGGACTGCCGACGTCACAGGTTCCTGCCTTCTACGTCTTTACTCAGGGTCAGCTGGTGCCTGTGTACAGAGAGATGCCAACCACGACAGCAGCATCTCCATTAACAACGGCTACCGCAACGGAACAAACCGTCGTCTCTAATACGCCTGAAGTGGACGGACAGCCCAGCTACAGACTGTGAACTGGGTCCTTGAACGAGGTCGACACTGTTAATTGTCAGTGATGAATCAGTTGTGCATTGTGGCTGTTTGATCCGCCTCGTGCACACACCCCACCCCCACCCCCATTATTATTATATAAAGTGTAGTCCTGGCAGAGAGAGAGAGAGAGAGAGAGAGAGAGAGAGAGAGAGAGAGAGAGAGAGAGAGAGAGAGAGAGAGAGAGAGAGAGAGAGAGAGAGAGAGAGAGAGACTCCAGAATTAAATAAACAAGGATTCAGATTGGCAGTTGCCCATTCTTACAATCTGTTCTCGCTGTGCCATATGCCAAGACGGGCTATACTCAAAATAACAGTAACATCATGATAATGATGACGAACCCGATGATGCTGGCTTTAAATCGGAGCCCAAAACATGGCGTCACCTTGTTTAAGAGGAGTATTCCACGAGAGGAATATTTCGCACTTTCGCCCATTTGTGTAGACTTACGTGTGAAATATACTTAAGACATACTTCTTTATTCCTTTACTGAATTGTATTTGTAATTTGAAATTAGTTCATATTCAGTTATTTTACTCACTCTGTTGCTATGCCGTTACTCTAGTGTATAGGCTAATCATTATTACTCTCACGTTTTCGTTACTGTGTAACGTTTGTAACTGAATCAAAAGCAGGTTGTTCAACAGGCATTCGTACCTAATCCTTTATCATTCTTCAGCAATACACTCCAGTACTAACTGAAACCAGATAAATAGACATTTTCGTTTGTGATCGCTTTTAAGTGTAGGCTATTATGTGTCAGTTGCTTGATAAGGCGGTTTCCTATTAAACCAGATAAATAGACATTTTCTTTTGTGATCGCTTTTTAGTGTAGGCTATTATGTGTCTGTTGCTTGATAAGGCGGTTTCCTATTGAAATCGGCGTTGTTTTCGTTGTTGTTGTTTTATTGCTTGTCTTTTAATCTTTATCCTTTCGTAATCAAGTTCCGCCAGTCAGTCTCTCTCAGCAGCCTACTGTATTGGATTTTGTGCTAGGAAAACAGTTTAATATAGTACTTAAGACATTGCACTTTAACGATATTATCAATAAGGCCTTGTGGTAATGATATTATCAATAAAGCCCTGTGATGATATTATCATTAAATTGCAGTTACTCCCCCTTATCGCTTGTGTCAGGGTGCTTGGCTTTTGTCAGTCAGACTGAGTGTGTGTGTGCGTGTGTGTGTGTGTGTGTGTGCGCGCGCGTGCGTGCGTGCGTGCGCGCGCGCGCGTGTGTGTGTGTGTGCGTGCGTGCGTGCGTGTGTGTGTGTATGTGTGTGTGTGTGTGTGTGTGATGTGTGCGAGTTGTTATTGTTATTTTCTTTTTTACACGCGTCATGAGTACGTTTTGTGAACGCAGACTATTCTGAGGCATTCCGCAAATTACCATTCAGTCATTCACACAGAGAAACGGGATTCTTGGCTGTTCTTGAGTGGGTATATTCTTTGGGGAGGGGAATACCTATTTAAAGGGAAATTACTCGTCCAATTGCAGACTCTTTCCTTTAGTCGTCGTCTCCCTTCGTGAAGAAAACTTGCCAGTGAATCGATTCACAGCTGGACACTGCTTGCAGCCACCATCATTTCTGGCGGACAGTACACACAATGTACAGCTTTTATCTGACTAAAGCCACTGTGTTCTGATCAAGCAACCTTGTCAATGAAGCGATTCATGGCTGGGCACACCTATGCTTGCACCCTAGCAGATTCGAGGATGCCTTAACCCCTTCACTGCCCCCAGCCTGATACGACGATGCCTTAACCCCTTCACTGCCCCCAGCCTGATACGACGATGTCTTAACCCCTTCACTGCCCCCAGCCTGATACAACGATGCCTTAACCCCTTCACTGCCCCCAGCCTGATACAACGATGCCTTAACCCCTTCACTGCCTCCAGCCTGATACGACGATGCCTTAACCCCTTCACTGCCCCCAGCCTGATACGACGATGCCTTAACCCCTTCACTGCCCCCAGCCTGATACGAAAACATGGCACATCGTCAATGTTATCCAGGGAAACACACATCAGATTCGCCAGCTGCAGGCGTCAGATTGTATGGGTGGTAGATGACGCGTTGTGGTGGGGGTGGGCGGGAGAGAAAAGAAAAGCTTGACGAATATCTGCTGAGCTAACAGGGACCAAGTCTTCTTCTGATATCGAGAAGAAGAAGAAGAAGAAAAAAAAAAAAAGAAAAAAAAAGAAAAAGAGGCCCTGTGAATCTTTAAACATAAATCTGGAGCGGACATGCTATTTCCACGTCACGGCGCAGTGCGCGACAAAGTAAGTAAACATGGTGCTTAACGTCCACAGAAACCATAAGGCTTATTAGGGACGGGGAGAAGGGGGGGATGGGAAGGGGGTATGGCGGTGGGGGAAGAGGGAGATTATATACCTATCGCTACACTGTCACCACCAGAATGATTTCTGCATTAAGATGGGCAGCGATGAGAGCCATTGTAATGTTTCAGTAGGAAGTGATGGACAAAGTCACAGAACAGTGTCCACAAAGCACAACCTTTCTGAAGAGAAAGGAGAGCCGAAGCGGTATCGAACCGATGTCCTTCCGCTTACCAACCTAACGCCTTGCCGGCTCACACGCGACAACCGCACAGAATCCGTTTTATAGCCTTCAGTTTAGAGGATATTTACATTTAGACTGATGGTACATCTGATTAGCGATACCGATTTTCAGACTGGTCATACAAGGATACAAGAACATTTTACTTGCCAGTGCACAAGAATTGGTTTTAGTGACGTTTCATTTGTACAGCGCATTAACAAAACAGACCACAACAATGCAGGCCATGAATAAATAGTTAAATAAAATAGCTTTTATAACCAAATCAAAGATCTGACAGCGGTTAAGGCCTACTTCGGTGTCTCTCTGTCTCTGTCCCTACCTCCTCTGGCAAAAGTTTACTCATGTGGGCTTTTGAAGAGTTCAACATTATCGTCCATACCAATGACATTGCCTGCGAGGGATAAAAGTACGTCTGTAAATGCAGGAGAAAAGTATAAAGCCCAGTGTCATTTACATAATGGGTTACCTACTGGGTGACCCCAGGGATGTTGATGTGGAGAACGCCACAACACCTATATGTTAAATAGCATTTTACTATAGTTGGCGGCATGGCAGCAGGCTTCAAAAGCTTCCTTCCCCGCGACACGTAGGTCTCAATCCGATAATTGCGAGGTCTTTGATGTCATACTGTAGTTGTGGTTTGTTATTAGGTCTTGGATGTCATACTGTAGTTGTGGTTTGTTATTAGGTCTTGGGTGTCATACTGTAGTTGTGGTTTGTTATTAGGTCTTGGATGTCATACTGTAGCTGTGGTTTGTTATTAGGTCTTGGATGTCATATTGTAGTTGTGGTTTGTTATTAGGTCTTGGATGTCATACTACATGTGGTTTGTTATTAGGTCTTGGATGTCATACTGTAGCTGTGGTTTGTTATTAGGTCTTGGATGTCATACTGTAGTTGTGGTTTGCTATTAGGTCTTGGATGTCATACTGTAGCTGTAGTTTGCTATTAGGTCTTGGATGTCATACTACATGAGGTTTGTTATTAGGTCTTGGATGTCATACTGTAGTTG
>OY757541.1:39517266-39518582 GCA_963584105.1 Alviniconcha strummeri
CGCCTTCTAAAAGAAACGTCTGGTATAATTTGATTTGTTATAGTTCAGGAGCTGTGTGAGAGTCGAGGTGGCCGTCCTGGGCTGTCCGTCTAACGAGCCTTCTGGTTTCCGTGGACGTAAAGCTATATTGAACCATGCTTCGGCATTGGTCACGATTTGTCCCTAATATGTCAACTGACATCTGAGGACATTAAACATCACTTCATCAATTTGATTTGTCTGTTACAAACTCACCATCTTTTGAGCACCAATAAAAAACTGTCCGTTAGCTGACAGTTTTCCGAGACCAATGGCATAATCAACTATAGCAGTGGATGGAGGAAGATGTCGTAAACCAGTGCGAGGAGTTGGCTCTGTCCCATATTATGCATGTGACGCTGGGAGGAATGTACTGGGCCCTGGAGAGACGGCAGTATTCCAGAAGCTCTTCGACGGTCTGGAGGACCCTCCACAGCCGACAACAGCAGTCATCGAGGGGTCCAGAGTGTCCACTCAATGAACGTTGGAGGGGGAAGAAGAGTTTATTTACAATCAGGGCTTATACGTTTTGTCCACAGAAGCTAATCATTGTTCAGATGTAAACAAACAGAAGCATAACCACCCAACCAAAATGAAAACATTTTAATATATAAAAACTTAGGAAATATTGAAGCATTAGAAAAGGGAGAAGGTTTTTTTTTTTTTTTTTTTTTTTTTTAATCTAGCTAAACTGATGATAAACGTAGGCAGAACATACACGCAAGCGTTTTGCTTTAGCATTCAGAGAGCAGGAACTTAAGGACTACCTGAACTCCTCCAAGAGCTGGCTAAAGGCCTCCTTGCTAAGCGTGGCGACGTGGGTGTTGCGGTGCACGATGGCGAGGCTTCGTGCCAACTTCCTGGCTAAACCCTCGTCCGCGTTGCCAGCCAGCAGCCACTTTCTGTACATCTCGTACTCCTTTAAGTCTTCCATGCACACTGCCACCATCAAAACACAGTAAGTAAACATGGTGCTTAACGTCCACAGAAACCATAAGGACGGGAAGAACGGGAGGGGGAAGGGGTATGAAGGTGGGGAAGAGGAAGATTATATATATCTACCAGTCGCTACACTGTCACCACCAGAATGACTCCTGCATTAAGATGGACGGCGATGAGAGCCATTTCAGTGTAGAGGCGCTTTCTGCCGGGTGTCGGAAGGGAGTCAGCCCTCCTTAGGGGTTGCATCGAATAATGCGGAAGACGTTAAGTTGCTGTAAGCCAAGGCAGTTAGGAGACGGAGAAATCTGATTTCAAATTCTGGTAAGCTGAGCTCGTTAGGTATGACAACGAGAAGG
>OY757541.1:39518782-39526282 GCA_963584105.1 Alviniconcha strummeri
AAACAGCAGTTAGCGAAGCACGCAAATTGCTTCTCACTGGCGGGGTCCCAATCTCCTTAACATCGTTGTTCTGGTGGTCATCGGTCCTCACGGGTCGGAGCGCGCGGATGAGTTATTCATGTCTTCCCCTTTCTCCCTTCTTCCGTCCCTAATAAGCCTTATGGTTTCTGTTGACGTTAAGCACCATGTTTACTTACTTCTCTCAGTAGATCTTTTGGCATGGCGGCCATGGCAAGAAGCTACTGTCCCCATGTCTCTGTTGATTTAACAAACCCTGTTCTTCAGCTTATCGAAATATTTGCCATGTTCGCTAATGCAAACCCTGTTCTTCAGCTTATCGAAATATTTGCCATGTTCGCTAATGCAAACCCTGTTGTTCAACTTATCGAAATATTTGCCATGTTCGCTAATGCAAACCCTGTTGTTCAACTTATCGTAATATTTGCCATGTTCGCTAATGCAAACCTTGTTCTTCAGCTTATCGAAAATATTTGCCATGTTCGCTAATGCAAACCTTGTTCTTGAGCTTATCGAAACATTTGCCTTGTTCGCTAATGCAAACCTTGTTCTTGAGCTTATCGAAACATTTGCCTTGTTCGCTAATGCAAACCTTGTTCTTGAGCTTATCGAAACATTTGCCTTGTTCGCTAATGCAAACCTTGTTCTTGAGCTTATCGAAACATTTGCCATGTTCGCTAATGCAAACCTTGTTCTTGAGCTTATCGAAACATTTGCCATGTTCGCTAATGCAAACCTTGTTCTTGAGCTTATCGAAACATTTGCCTTGTTCGCTAATGCATTAATTGCTTTCATGTCTTCTTCTCGATCACTAGCAGACCAGCTGGCTGATGCTGCTGGACTGGACTGTCCTACTGCAGTCCATCCAAGCATCTGTACAGCTTCTGCCGGAGGGTTAGCCTCGCTCAGCTGGTCTGCTAGTGTAACTGGCTGATCGAGAAGAAGACATGAAAGCAACGCATTAGCGAACATGGCAAAGATTTCAGTAAGCTGAAGAACAGGGTTTGCTAAACTCAACAGAGACATGGGGACAGTTTCGGAACAAGAACACTTCCTTTTGAGCAACTGCAAATTACGTAAAAATCCGAATAGTACAGAGAAGGGATTCCAGAAATGAGATTTCACAAATAAACAGAAAAAGGATCCCGATGTTGCAGAGAAAGCGGGGGAGGGGGGGGGGGGGAGGGGGGGGGAAGAGAGAGAGAGGGATGAACATTAGTTTCTTTTCAATATATAAAGCAGTCGCCTTTTAAACTGACAAAATGTTGCTTCCCTCTTCCTACCAACATTCCAACAGCAAAACCACAGAAATGCGGATTGATATGATTTTATTTTTTTTACTGGGATTTATGCTGTTTCTGCTTTTTCACTTTGCATACAATATTGTCCAAAAACGGTTGCTATTTTATCTCTCTGTAAAAACTCACTTTGGTTTCTTTGAGAAAAGCCACGTCAAAGTAATCCCTAACGTGGAATTGCTACAGAATTTTCCACACGGTTCCTGGTCTACAGCGGGCTGTTTAACGTGCGCTGGCCACGCCTTGTTGGGCTTCGGCTTGACGTCTCGTCTCGAAGGGCTTGACACTGAGCCCACCTCTCTCAGGCAAAACAAACTGAACAGAAAACTACTTCTACACAGGGATTCGAACCTGCAAACCTCTTGATCACTGTCAATCCTTTGCTTTTTCCGCACAGCTCCACCCCATAGCTTCCATATTTTTGGATATATATATTTATTTTTACATAGACACATTCACACACGCACGCGCGCACACACGCACGCACGCACGCACGCACGCACGCACGCACACACACACACACACACACACGAAAGAGAGAGAGAGAGAGGGAGAGAGAGGGGGAAGGAGAGAGAGGAGAGAGAGAGAGAGAGAGAGAGAGAGAGAGAGAGAGAGAGAGAGAGAGAGAGGAGAGAGAGAGAGAGAGAGAGAGAGAGAGAGAGATCATTCAAAGTAATAGCTGGCCCTCTAGTGCAGAAAGGTCTACATTATGCAAAACAACACCCTCGCAGCTGATGGGATTGAGATAACGGAGAGAAATGGACTAATGAATGGACAACCCAAAAAACCTTTCCGCAGGAGGAAGAAGAAAAAAAGAAAAAAAAAAGAAAAAAGAAAAAAAGAAGAAGAGAAAAGAAAAAGCTCGGTGTTGCATCATTGATTGATTACGGAGGATCGATTCGTAATGATACACTTTGTTGTTACTCTCTTTAACTCTCTTGATCAGCCGCTGTATGCCTGCCGTTGCTGGGTTTCAGTCTGGCTTGATGGTGTGAAACCTATTTCGGACCTCTCAGAGAGGGAGAGAGAGAGAGAGAGAGAGAGAGAGAGAGAGAGAGAGAGAGAGAGAGAGAGAGAGAGAGAGAGAGAGAGAGAGAGAGTGACAGAGAGAGACAGAGAGACAGAGAGAGAGAGAGACAGAGAGAGACAGAGAGAGACAGAGACAGACAGAAAGAGACAGAGACAGACAGACAGACAGAGACAGAGACAGACAGACAGAACAACAAAAGAAAGATGCAGGCACGGGCGGACGGGCAGGGGGGAGAGAGAGAGAGAGAGAGAGAGAGAGAGAGAGAGAGAGAGAGAGAGAGAGAGAGAGAGAGAGAGACAGAGACAGAGACAGAGACAGAGACAGAGAGACACAGAGAGAGACAGAGACAGAGAGACACAGAGACACAGAGACACAGAGAGAGAGAGAGAGAGAGAGAGAGAGAGAGAGAGAGAGAGAGAGAGAGAGAGAGAGAGAGAGAGAGAGAGACAGACAGAGAGACAGACAGAAGACAGACAGACAGACAGACAGACAGACAGACAGAACAACAAAAGAGAGATGCAGCCACGGACAGACGGTCAGACAGGCACGCTAGACTGATAGGCATAAAGACAGACGAGGACGGAGGGCAGGCGTGGTAGACAGTTACGTGGGATGAGATCGAGTGAGCGAACGACGAGAAAGAGAGAGAGAGAAAATATAAAAAGTGGGGAAGACAGGGGAAGCAAAATTCACATTGACAATGGCAAGGATTGCTTTTGAAAAAAATACTAGTATTTTACACAGAAGCAAAGGCGGATAACATATAATGCTGGGCATTTGACAGAACGTAAAATAAAACAAGAACAAAGGAACGACAAGATTGCCTCGGAAACCCTGGAAGTGGGTGGAAAGAGGGTGAGGAACGGATACAGACAGACGGACACAGGAAGACAGACAGATTGTCAGACAGACATACAGACAGACAGACACAGGCAGCCAGACAGCACATTGAACGAGACGGAGAGAGGCGTTGGGGGCCGAGGCGGGAAGTTTCGATGCACGGATAGAGTGAGATAGGAATGGAGGTGGGTGCGAAAAGAGAGTGCAGCTATCGACGATTGTTCCTCATGGTGTGGCGAGTGTGAGGAGGCGGAGTGGAGGAAAGTGGGGAGGGGGAGGCACAGCCAAGTGGTTCTGGGAGGACAGCAGACCATATGGACGGAACCCGAACGTCGTAGACTGAATCCATAGGAAGAGAAGGGTTGAGCTGATATAAATGACTGAAGGTTCGATCTTTCTGTGACCGCCTGTCGGGTCGGTGTGATGCACGCTGCCGGACGGAAACGAACAAGACCTTAGCAAGCTGCGACAGGGAGACAAGGCCTGACAGAAAGAGGCTGGCGACTTGCTGGCTCAAACCGTACTCCCACCGCCACTCTTTAGTTTAGTTATTTTCTCCTTCATTTGCTTTCTTTGCTTTCGTCGTGTGTTCATTGCCTTGGCGTGTCGTTTACCCAAACCCTCGCTTCTCTTTGCGCATGGAACAAAAATTAAGACCACAGCCCAGATCGCAGCTGCTGTTGTTTTTGGATCACTGTTCAAGATTTTGTGCTTAAATAATCGTTCGTTTATTTTTCTTTTATCTCTTTTTTTTCTTTTTCTTCTTTTTTTCTTTTATCTGTTGTCGTGGCCAGGCGTGCACACTGGGTGAAGTGCGGCGCAAGGGAACCTTTGGGAAAACTACATTAACAAGACAAGAAACGCCATTGTTTACAAGTCGCTGAGCAGTCAGTCTTGTCAAGCAGATTTGGCAATTCCCTGATTACGAGTCAAAGGCGAAACCGCTCAAGAGGCGATAATTGTGTTTCTGTGACGGTGTGATTGCGCTTCTGAGGCAAGTCAGATTTGACCGCAACGCGGCCGCTGCCGGGCTCTCTGCTTTGGAGATTATGAGGAAGACGACTGCAAGCGTACCGTAATGACGGCTGAAAGCGCTGGAGTTACTAAGGAGGGATGTGGTTACTTGTGTTACAGAGATTTGCTGCATAGCAGTGAGCATTCTGTGTGGTAAAGCATCGATCATCGAAAATCGTGCTCATTTGTGCTTGAGGTGGACTAAAGAAGGGGAAGCTTTGCTGTTCCCAGTGTGACATTTGCGTGCTCCTTACGGCGAAAGTTTAAGTGTGAAACGACCGCAAGTAAAGTGCAGCTGAAAGCTGAAAGTTAAATCAGTGTTCCCTCATGTCTTGAGGTAAAAGAAAAAAAGAAAAAGAAAAAAAGTTGAACGGCTTAATGTTTCCAGCGCGAAATGTACATATTCCTTATAGGATTTTTTTTTCTCTCTCGGTAAAATGACTGCTTGTTGATTAAGTGTGTGGTTCTCTTCTGAGGAGGCTAGTCTAAAAGTGAAATCGGTGTTCCATGACAAGTTACAACGCGAACAGGAATCTGAGATGATCGCCCACCTGACAGACTGGAGGAAGTTAACCCGCATAGACAGACTTTTTGTCATTACAGCAGAACTCAAGGAAACCATATCCATCCATGTAGCAAATGCCTAAAAGGGTCTCAGGTCCCGAAAGTCTTGCACATCCCAGGCTCTGTAGTACCCTACAGCACTATTCATGCTAAAACGTTCCGACCACGCCAAACAAACACGTACCTCTAAGCTGCAGAATATCCTTATTCTTCTAAATCCACCAGGCCAAAGTCACCTTTGATGTCACCTTTACTTACCGACTCTTCCAATCAGTAGTGCCTGTTTCAAGTTTTTCCAAAGGCGGAGCCTGATTTGCCAAAAGGTTGCATTGTTAACAGAATAATTTGACGTTGTGTCCCTTTTGGAGTAATGTTTTAGAACGTTCACATCAATGTCTTGGGAAAATTGGCCTGAATATACGGACAGCTTTTGACTACCAAAAGCTGTATAAGAAAGAGAATATTTAGTTGTGCCCTTTAGGGGAATACCTAATCCTAGCATACTCACGCCAGTCTTCAAATAACTGCTTCATCTTACCAGTGCTTTATCGTTCAATGGTTTTGGTGCAGAAACCTTCATCATGTTACAACAATAATTCGCCCTATCAGAAGACACTGCTTGTCGTCAAAGAAGTTTGGTAAAGAGCTTTCACGGCCATAAAAAAAAGCAAAAAAAAACAAACAAAACAAACAAAAACAAAAACAAAAAAGCAGCAGCAACAGCAGCAAAAGTGAGTTCAAATATTTCACGGTGAAAAATAAGTCGGTTGAGAATCAAAAATGTTTTGAAAGCTGTATGAGTACACGACGAGGACTACAAAAAGGAATCTACAATAATTTAATCACAGCATGATGTACTACGTAGATTAAAAATGGACCACACTCGAAGGCACAAGGAACATTGCATATTGTAATATGACGCACATCTACAAGCCCAGGAAATACTGACACAGCTGCGGTTTATATTGTGTTAACCAGATGTTGATTTCAAGAAACTCTGCATTAAGATGTCTTGTTACTCGACAGTGAAAGACAGTGTACGCAGCTGTTGGTATGCCATACAGGATTTCATCATCTGGATCCTACGCATCAACCAGGTAAGTCCCGTGTTTGTTCGCCTCTCTAACCTGTGTCATCTTAGTTCAGTACCACTGTCAAGCTTTCACCTCTCTGAGGAGTGCTTGCACTAACCTCTCTCATCGATGCTCAGTATGACTGGCAAGCGGGTCTGGATATGACCTAGAAGGGTGACTGGGCGTTAAAAACCAATTATTTAATTATTTACATGACTGGCAAGCCGTGGAAAACCCCAAACCGGAAACAATTTCAAACTTGTGGACATCTCAATAGTTCTGAGTAAAACGTCACCGTAAGCTTGTGACGGCGTTCTGTTCTTTATTGTCATCGACTGGACGGAGGAGTCATCGGTCCTGTATAAACACTGAAGAACCCTGTCCTAACCCAAATGCCCGATGGTCGATTCAGTTACCGTAGTGTTCTAATACATCCCTCCAACGTTGCTCCCACAAATGAGATTTCTAGTTCAACCTCAAGTGAGGCAAAATGCAGGACATTATATTCATCAGACGAAGTTACTGCAAGCATCCGATAACGTAATAACTGTTGTTATGTTGTGGATATTTTGTCTTTATTAAACATTGCTGGCCATCTTGATCTCACGCATCAAAGAGGTAAGTCCCGTCTGTGTAAATCCTTCTTTGGTGTAATAGCAACTGTCATTTCAGGAGACTTTCTTTGGCTCTTCAAATTATGTTGCTCTGCATTAACAGGTACGAGTCATCACCTTCGCGTGTTTGGTTGGTTCTCCCGTTTTACACTTCTGTCAGTCAAAGCTACAGAGATGAATATTATTTATGGCTGGGGACAGTAACAAAGATCTTACGAAATCTGTGGTCTCTTGCATTAAGAGTGACACAGTAGCCTATAAGCTCCTTCGTATGGGCTGAAATGCCTATGACAGTAGCCTATAAGCTCCTTCGTATGGGCTGAAATGCCTATTGTTACTTTGTTAAGATGCCTGTCTATTTGTTTGTTTGTTTCTGGTTTGGTTCGATCGTTAAGATGCCTGTCTATTTGTTGTTGTTTTGGGGGTTCCTGGTCTGGTTCGGTAACAATTCAGGCACGGATCCAAGGCGTTTCGAATGGGCGGTTTGGTAGTGTGCGGTTTGACTGGACAGCAAGTGACGTAGCTCCAGACACGGGTTATTGAAAGTCTGCCTGAATGCATTAGAGGCTCTCTGCTTGGCATGGCTAGTTCTTGGATTTGTGCGTCATGCCAACTGCATATGCAGTCACCCCAGGACGACGTGCTTGGGACGGCGCATGGCTAACACGTGGCGTATACCTGCGTGTGATGTTTCCTCTGGAGTCACGAATAAGGCTGATGTTGCACAGCTTTCATCGCCTCCATTTACTCAGCAGTACACGAGTCTAGTCTAATCTAATAGTATAAAACGCCATGTCGACCAACCCGGTATGCTTGGAATGCAGACATTCGGGTAAGCGTGTGTGGAATGCAAGTGTCGGGAGCATGAAATGCGTCCTTGGTAAGGGATGTCATCCACAGTCTAAAACAACTGGGCTTAAAAGAGGGCTACCAGTCGGTCCGAAGTTCCTTTACACGGAAATACGAAGAGAACAGTTTCAGAAGAAAAAGTCTTAAAAGTCTGATGGCCTCACACCATGATGGCATTTGATTAGGCTTTCCACTGTAAT
>OY757541.1:39531282-39533224 GCA_963584105.1 Alviniconcha strummeri
GTGACTGGTGAGCCAGAAGAAGAAGTGTGTGTGTGTGTGTGTTTGTGTGTGTGTGTGTGTGTGCGCGCGCGCGCGTTCGCGCGTGCGTATGTGTTTTGATGTTTAAGGAATGTTTGTTTTATTGTAATATTTATCAAATGTTTTAAGTGACTGGTGAGCCAGAAGAAGTGTGTGTGTGTGTGTGTGTGTGTGTGTGTGTGTGTGTGTGTGTGTGTGTGTGTGTGTGTGTGTGTGTATGTGTGTGTGTGTGTGTGTGTGTGTGTGTGTGTGTGTGTGTGTTTGTGTGTATGTGCGCGTATGTGTTTTGATGTTTAAGGAATGTTTGTTTTATTGTAATATTATCAAATGTTTTAAGTGATTGGTGAGCCAGAAGAAGAATGTGTGTGTGTGTGTGTGTGTGTGTGTGTGTGTGTGTGTGTGTGTGTGTGTGTGTGTGTGTGTGTGTGTGTGTGTGTGTGTGTGTGTACGCACATTGTTATTGTTAAGTATTTTGCTTTTGTATCCGAGCGCTTTTTAGCTCCGTGTTTTATTGAATTGTTGATGTGTTTTTTTGCAAAATGCATTGAATGTTTTATGTAAATAACAAGCCAGAAGGCAAAGTTCTCTACACAGAGACAATAAAGTTGTATCGCATTGTATTTTTGGTTGTGACAGTGTAGCGTTCCTTTACTCCCCCTCCCCTCCCCTCCCACCCCCGCCTCGTGGGATCTCGGGGACCTCGGGGGGCGGGGATAGCTCAGTGGTTAGAGCGCCTGACTCGTGATTGAAAGATCGCAGGTTCGAATCCCTGCTGGAACGGCGGGAGAATTTTCTTCTCCAGGGTCGACTTTCTGTGCTGACTCTTATTTCGGTATCCGTTCCACCCCCGTGTTACCGCAGTAGCACGTAAAAGATCCCGGTCATTCTGCCAAAAGTGCAGGTGGCAGGTTACAGCTAAACACGCATACACCTTACGTATATGGCTTTGTATAAAGTGACATGGTGCATGGTTGTATGATGTACACAGGACTTGCGCCGAGACGGCTGCAGTTTCATGTGACACCAGCCATGCCAGCGCTGTAAGTACACCACTTCGGTGGATATTCAAAACAAAAAACGCGCTATAAAGCTAGTCACTCATGCAGAACCAAATGCGAGCGCAGTGAGTCTGCTCAAGAGAGCGGAGAATAGCGCTATATAAGTGATCATCAATCAATCAGTCAATCTCGGCTCCAGCCAACACCTCTTCGTTGACAACCTGCGGTTGAAGAAGTCAACCGAACGAATAAGTCCTTTACGACTGACAAACAGCCACCCGAACGACTTATCGCCACCCACTTACCCACCCATTTACTTACTCAAGTCCTCTCTCACTAACTAATGCACTCAATCACCCATTGATTCGCCCTCCCCCGCCCGCCTCGCCTCCCATACCTCCCCCCTCACCCCCCCTCCATGTTCCCCATCTACTCATTCGCCTTTTACAATCACTGAGTAATGTATTAACTCGCCTATTGCTGCCGTCGACACCCTCGCCCATTTGCTCATTCAGCCACTCACTCACTATCATTAAACCTTTAACACCCCCAATGATTTGGTTTAAACAAAGTTTATTCCACATGTAACAATACATTAACAACAGAACAGCTCAGTAATAATGCACCCACCCACGTCCGTTTACTCACTCAATGATCCACTAAGTCACCTCCTTACTCACCCATTGGTTAACTAAAACTCTGCTCATCCATCCACCCACCGCCATCCATTCTCTTTGCTCTCACTTATACATACATGTGCACTCCGTTATTAACTCTACCGCTCATCCACTCATTCAGCTATTCACTCACTCACTCACTACTTCATTCTCTCGATCACTCTGCAATTACCCAAACTGTTCGGAAGCAGATTAGCTGTTTGCTCATTCACTCACTCACTTATAAATATGTGCATGTGCACTCCGCTA
>OY757541.1:39533424-39538424 GCA_963584105.1 Alviniconcha strummeri
ATAACCATGACGACGGTGATGATGCTGGCGATTAAGCAGCACTTGTTCTTCTACGCAAATGTAAAAAAAAAAAAAAAAAAACGCTTGCTGCTGACTGCTAGACTGAAGATGCTGGCGCTTCACCGGAAGAAATCAGCCCCACCAAACTGCAGCTGTCATTGGACTCCTAAACGAGACCTTCCGGCATGCATCCTGTGGCATCGTCTTCCTCCGCTTCCGTATTTTCCAGTCCAGGACAGAATCAATCTTCCCGAGCGCACTGCAGACACACAATTACCGTCAACTAACCTCGCCCTCTAATCTTCCGGTCAGGCGGGGCGAAAAAAAAAAAAAAAAAAAAAAAAGGCAATGTCTGTGGTTGTTAGGCTTCAGCTATATCAGACAGAGGGATGAGATGCGTCATTGGTCACATATAAGTCGATATATGGCCAAGCACTCTGCTTTGGCTTTCAGACTATTAGAGATGGTGGGGAACGTACAGGCGATTGGTGATTGTTGTTGTTGTTGTTGTTGCAGCTTTCACCAGCTGAAAATTGTGGGGGTCACCCGGTTAACATATACGCTAACTTGCACATTGACAAGTACATTTCACAGATGAGGTGATTGCATGTGTGACTAGTTGTGTGCGTGCGTGCGTGCGTGCGTGCGTGCGTGCGTGCGTGCGTGCGTGCGTGCGTGTGTGTGTGTGTGTGTGTGTGTGTGTGTGTTCTCCATTATCCAACCACATGGGCAGCCACAAGTACACCATCTTCCGAGGATTTATCTCCATTTCTGGAGGAAGGATGTTGTTGTGCCAGGAGCTTAGCAAGGCTGTAGATAATCTCCACATAACTATGCAGCGCATAACAATATTTTAATGTAGCCTTGGTGTTCTTGATGGTGTCAGTGTGTTGTGACACGGCCCAAGCCTTGGTGTTCTTGATGGTGTCAGTGTGTTGTGACACGGCCCAAGCCTTGGTGTTCTTGATGGTGTCAGTGTGTTGTGACACGGCCCAAGCCTTGGTGTTCTTGCTGGTGTCGTTGCGTTATGACAGCCCAAGCCTTGGTGCTCTTGCTGGTGTCATTGCGTTGTAACACAGTCCAAGCCTTGGTGTTCTTGTTGGTGTCAATGCGTTGTGACACATCCCAAGCCTTGGTGTTCTTGCTGGTGTCAATGTGTTGTGACACATCCCAAGCCTTGGTGTTCTTGCTGGTGTCAATGCGTTGTGACACATCCCAAGCCTTGGTGTTCTTGCTGGTGTTAGTGTGTTGTGACACAGCCCAAGCCTTGGTGTTCTTGCTGGTGTCACTGTGTTGTGACACAGCCCAAGCCTTGCTGTTTTCACTGGTGTCAGTGCATTGTGACACAGCCCAAGTCTTGATGTTCTTGCTGGTGTCACTGTGTGTTGTGACACAGCCCAGGCGACGGCGGAGGTTGACTGGTTCTTGATACTTAACCAACACTGTGAATATGGATTTGTAGTCGGCTTCATACCACTGTTGATAAATGGTACCCCCTTTTGCTCCTTTTCTTGGTGCCCACTGAGGGCAGAATGCTCTTTTCTGTCTTGGCCAAAAGTGTCGGTTTCGTGGATGTGAGCTGGCACAGGATGAGGCAACGATACGACAACTGATAAAGAGGATTTGTACAGAGTTTAATTTCCCGCAGGAAATAATGGGAGCGCAGGTCGCTTTAACACACACACACACACACACACACACACACACACACACACACACACACACACACACACACACCCACACCCACACCCACACACACACACACACACACACACACGGTGGAGGTCTTACCAGAGCGAACTACAGTTGCTGAAATCACGAGTGAAGGTCTGGCTAGCATATCTGTCTCTGAAGAAGATTTGGATGAAATGAAGCGGAATGACCCAGACAGGAAGAAATAAACAAGACAGAATTCCTGGAAGAAGAAGACCTAGAAGGCTACACGAGAGTTTCCTTGCTTTTTATTACTTCTCCCCATCTTTTTCTCTCTATATAAAACCATGGATTTTTTTAACGTTATTCTTGCTTTCTATCATTTTGTTTGCCGCCACTCTCTCTCTCTCTCTCTCTCTCTCTCTCTCTCTCTCTCTCTCTCTCTCTCTCTCTCTCTCTCTCTCTCTCTCTCGAGGGGGTTGGGGGGAGGGAGAGAGGGGACTGGAACGTTCAACTCCCTTTTTTCGGTCGCCGGTCACACTCACGCAAAAGTAACGACAAGAGACAGGCAATTGAACATTCCACGACCCACGAAACCATTTCCCCTCTACGATCCATACAGGGCCTGTGCCGCTTAGGAAGAATTGGTATCAAGGATAACAGCATATTTTCACTTTGAAGTTTCACTTGATTTCTGCACAGCATTTCTCCGAACGGTTACCTCACAACCAACAGGACGGAGTCTCCTTGAGCACTGAGAGAGCATGAGTTGGAGCTTAACTATCGTCGTAAAATGTACATACAGTTAGTCTGTGCTTCATGTCTGGCCAAGGCAGGTCGTTGATTTATTCACATGGGTTGACTGATTGACTGATTCATCCATTCAGCCTCTTATTAATATATATTCATTCATTTGTCGGCTGACTACAGGTACAACTCTGGTCTACCTGAGTTCACTGCTGCGGGCTTGTGATGTAAGCGCAACGGCCACATGTTCTAATCATTAAACGAGGTCACCAAACGTGAAAGATAGAAAGCACGCCTCCCGTGTCATAGAAGGTGTTTCACCAGTTAGTGTTGGTTGCGTCTGGAATGTACCAGTTGTAAGATGCAGCTGAAACAGTCGGTGAAGCGTATCTCTGTGTGTCAACAGGGCCGATATCAACTAGAACATGTTCGCAGAGGCAAAGAAACTAAACAGAACTACAGACACCTGTGCGCGCGCGCGGGGGGGGGGGGGGGGGTAGAGAGACGCACGCACTCTCCGTCTGTCTGTCTGTCTGTCTGTCTCTTTCACTCTGTCTGTCTGTCTGTCTCTGTCTCTCTCTCTTTCACTCTGTCTGTCTGTCTGTCCGTATCTCTGTCTCTCTCTCTCTGTCTCTCTCTCACACACCCACCCATGCACAGACGCATGCACGCATGCACGCACGCCCGCACGCACGCACGCACGAACACACACACACACACACACACACACACACACACACACACACACACACACACACACACACACACATTCTCTCTCTCTCTCTCTCTCTCTCTCTCTCTCTCTCTCTCTCTCTCTCTCTCTCTCTCTCTCTCTCTCTCTCTCTCTTTCTCTCTCTACCACTGATGGATGTGTTCGACGACAGCTGTATCACCTATGCCCTTTCTTATTATGCAGCATAACACTCTTGTTTGTGACAAATGTGAGCGATACGCTGTCTGGACAAAATACACCACACAACGCACAAAGCCGATGTACGAGATGGTACGCCGATCGCGCCCCCTGGTGTCCCAGCGTTTCCCACGCGTGCCAGCTCAGCGGAATGACGATACTTTAAAGATGAAGTCACGCCTCCCTTTTCTCCACAAAAGGGCCTGTGGCGATCTCCCGACAACGCTAACATTTGTGGGATCTAGAATGCCATGTTTCTGAGGCAAAAACCTGCGACACACGTGACTATAGCTGCGCCAGTGTTCTCAGCGTAAAGTGCACGTGTGTCATAGCAGCAGACCTGTTTTGGTCCTGCACGTACGTCGACCATTCCGCTAAGAACACTCAGAGATATGCTTTATTTTTCTCTACTCACTGTAACTCAGTAGAACATGTGTCAAAACAGCAAACCTGTTTTGGTCCTTTGCGTCAACCATTCCGTTGAGAACAGCCGTTAGAGACATGCTTTTCCCCTCCTTTGGAGTCATTGCAACTCAGCAGAACAGATTCGTCCTGAAGTGCGGTTGACGGGAGGTAAAAAAATATTTTTAACACTAACATCTCTGTTCTCGTGAGTTATTGGACTCAGAAGATGTAAATGTTTTACTTCTAGAAACGCTGTAATTCAGAAGAAGTGTGATTTTTTTCTTTTTCTTGTTTCTTTGTGGTCACTGCAACTCCACAGACATGTTTTCCTCTTAAAATTGAGCCTAGCAGAAATCAGTTTCTTCCTTTGGGACCACTGGAACTTAGCAGATGTGTCTCCCTCTAGAGTCACTAAGCTCAGCAGAAGTCCTTTTCTCCTTCCGTAGCCACTGCAGCTCAGCAGCGGTACAAGTCTACTTCTGGAACCACCACAACCCGTAAGTGTTTCTTGCGATACAAGTCTACTTCTGGAACCACCACAACCCGTAAGTGTTTCTTGCGATACAAGTCTACTTCTGGAACCACCACAACCCGTAAGTGTTTCTTGCGGTACAAGTTTGCTTCTGGAACCACCGCAACCCGTAAGTGTTTCTTACGGTACAAGTCTACTTCTGGAACCACCGCAACCCGTAAAGTAAGTAAACATGGTGCTTAACGTCCACAGAAACCATAAGGCTTATTAGGGACGGGGAAAAGGGGGGAAGAGGGTATGGAGGTGGGGGAAGAGGGAGATTAGATATCTAACGCTATACTGTCACCACCAGAATGATTCCTGCATTAAGATGGGCAGCAATGAGAACCATTTTAATGTTTCAGTAGGAAGTGATGGACAAAGTCACAAGACAGTATCCACAAACCACAACCTTTTTGAAGAGAAAGGAGAACCGAAGCGGTATCGAACCGAGGTCCTTCCGTTTACCAACCTAACGCCGTACCGCTAGGCCAAACCGGCTCACCAAACCGCAACCCGTAAGTGTGTTATTGTTTTTCTAACGAACCCGGATCCAGATCATGAAAGCAGAAGGGAGGGAGAGGATCTGGAGCCTAGCTGCGACCGCAACTTTAAAACGAGCGGGGATCGATAACTGCCGGAATATCGCAGATTACACATTTATGACGCCAAGCGGCAGGGAGGCTGTTGCTCTCTTGGACTGCCGCGAAAAGTCTGCACTTAGGACGTTGAAACGTCCGGACAAATTGCCTCTGAGGGATGTCTGGGACGGAA
>OY757541.1:39543424-39558424 GCA_963584105.1 Alviniconcha strummeri
ACCTTTTGAAGATTTTTTTCTCTCCACCGTTTCTAATAGACTCTAGCATCGTTTGTTGTTGTTGTTGTTGCTGTTATTGTTACTTATTTATTAATTTTGTGTCCTCTTTGTGTGAAGTCGCATAATAACGGTTGAGGTCAAAACATTTTGCCAATGTTGCCTGCCCCCTGTCAGCTTTGTCGGCCGGACCCGTTTCCACCCGAGATCCTCCACCTTCCGCTACTCCAGTCTACTCCGTGTCGACTTGTGGTTTGTGTGGTCGCTAGGGCCTTAACTATGAATCGGGACTACGGTAGGCCTGTCCTAAACCAAAGTCCCTGACTTTAGAGTCCGAGACTTTGAGTTAGGCAAAGTTCGTATACATGGACGCGGACAATGGTCGAGACAACAGAGTCTCTGACTTCGCGCTGATAAGAAAGTCGTCATCACACGCGTCATCGCTTGTGCTAACTTTAGACGGGGCAATCCCATCTGGGCATGCGCACTGACACGCTTCGGTCACTTCCCTGCGACGTATTTCGCACGCGCAAACATCGGTAAACGTAAACATTAGGTGAAGGCATGCCTAGCAGGCCCCGATTCTGCATGTGATTCGCCATGTTTTACTTCTGCAACACCCAAGCGATCTCGACGAGGTCATTATTCGTAAAAACGCTAATGTATCGACATCTTCGATGGAGTATTCTTCTTCTCATTTACTGAATCGAGTAACCGTAGCATCGTCTGCTACGTCGGCCATTTTGAACTGGTCAGAAAGGCGAGTGGACGCTGTGAAATCAGGTAGCCTACGCTGTGCAGATGAATTTAAATAACATGAAAATAAATCAAGTGATAATGTAAGACGTCAAGCAAACTTGCTGTCATAGTAATTTGCGAACATTAAATCGTACGATCACATTAATCAGTCATTATGCCGGCGTCGCTCGGCGAGTGCGACCTTTCTTCCCTCCAAAATGAAAGAGCTTTGGCCGACGAACATCTAGTACTCATTTGACGAAGTAAACGAAAGAAAATAAAAATATTTAAAATGAGAGAGAATATGCTGGATTCAGACGTAAAGACGCAACAACAGCAAAAAACAAACAAAAACAAAAAGAAAAACCAACTTTCCAAGCATAACAAGGCCAAAAGCAGTCATAGTCCCGGGCCTACGGCCTTTAGTCCAGCGAAATCGCTAGCCTAAATATCGGCTGTTTAGGCCCGAGGTTCGGCCCGGACTTTGGTGTAGTCCCGGTCCATGATTACCATTTTGGAGCCATTGTCAATAGCCTTGAGATTTAGGCCGGCCTACCGCTTTAGGCCCGATTCATAATTAAGGCCCCTGGTCTCTACATCTCCTTGGATCTCCCCCTTTTTTCCGTGCTGTTAGGGGTCCGCCCATCTCCTTCCTGCCTTCCTGCCCCCTTCCCCTTCCCCGCACTCTCCAATAAAAATCACAACAACGCGACAACAGCAACCACCCCCCCCCCCCCCCACACACACACACACACACACGCACGCACGCACGCACGCACGCACGCACGCACGCACACACACACACACACACACACACACACACACACACACACACACACACACACACACACACATGAACACAAACCCACAGAGACAAACCTAGTATGTACGCACTCTTACATCAGATGTTTACGAAAGTTCATAAAAACTGTTGCCGCTGGAATCAACCTGAATCATTTAATCTGTTGTCATCAGACGAAGTTTTCGATTCACCCAGAACGTAATGAGATATGACGCCGACCCACCGACAAGCCACAAAAACCTGACCCCACCAGTCGACAGTCTGGGGTCACAAAGACCGAATGTACACGCTATTAGATCAAACGTTTGGGCCATATACACAATGTAAAGTTCTTCCATGGATTTTATAACTGGTCTCAAAGGCCATGGAGATCAGCCTGTAATTATGTTTGTCACGTTCTGAGACAAAGATGAAGAACAAATCAATGCAAATTTGGGTTACCAAAACAACCACCATTCGTGAAAATGATGAAGCGTCCAAAGCTGCCTGGATCCCTACCATAAAACAAGACGGATAACATTAATACGCGAGATATTTGACGCTTTCTGGGCTGCAAAAACCAACCGATGAAAGTTCCTGATCCACAAACATCAGCAGATGAAGCGATTATATCACCAACAGAAACATATCGTAACCTGTTGCACGAGCCCGCTTTCACAGCTGTGTGTGTATATATACAGAGGCACGCAAGAGTCAAGAAACGGATTCAGCGATTCTCCAACATGTAACCGCGTCTTCAGCATTGCTGCAAAGGGAAGCGTCGGAATTAATTGAATCAATAAGTGGAGGCATCCCCATGAGACCGTCGACCGGACCGAGGGAAACATCAAACTGCAGCTGAACGGTGCTGGAATCGAAAGCAGGACTCGAAAATGGGCTTAGGATAGAGAGAAGACGAAGAGAAAAAGTGGTAAAGCGTGTTTTAACTGACTTTCGGCAGGAGTCATTTTGGTCACGTCATTTCTTGGGTCGCAATTCAGGTGCTGGAATCAAAAGCAGGACTTGAAAATGGGCTTAGGATAGAGAGAAGACGAAGAGAAAAGTGATAAAGCATGTTTTAACTGACTTTCGGCAGGATTAATTTTGGCCACGTCGTTTCGCTTTCTTTCGCTCGGAATTTTCGTCTTGTGTCTTGGGTCGTAGTGCAGGTGCTGGAATCGAGAGCAGGACTTGAAAATGGGCTTAGGATGGAGAGAAGACGAAGAGGTGAAATGGTAATTAAAGCATGTTTTAAATGACTTTCGGCAGGAGACATTTTGGTCTCGTCGTTTCGCTTTCTCTCGCTCGGAATTTTCGTCTTGGGTCTTGGGTCGTAATGCAGGTGGTTATCCTAGTATGTTTACTGCGTGTTTCAGTTTGATTCGGCTGTCCACCAGTGCAACTGTTTTGTTTGTTCTTTTTTTCAAGCGTCTTGGATTTACCTGAGATGGGCGCAATTTATTCCTCAGTAGTAGTAGAGCAGCAGTAGAGCAGCAATAGCAGTAGCAATAGTAGTAATAGTAGCAGCAGTAGTAAGAGGAGTAGCAGCAGTAATAGTAGCAGCAGCAGTAGGAGGAGGTGTGGCAGCAGAAGTAGCAGTAGTAGTAGCAGAAGTAGCAACCGTAGTAGCAGCAGCAGCAGCAGCAGCAACAGTAGTAGCAGTAGCAGAAGGGGGTAGTAGTAGTAGTAGCAGCAGCAGCAACAGTACAACCAACGATAGTAATTGTAGTAGACGCAAGTACCAGTAGTAGTAGGACGGTTCTTGTAGCATTATGAAATCAGTACCTATGCGTAGAAAGTAGTAGTTGTAACAGTAGCAGCAGTAGCAGATGTAGTAGTAGTAGTAGTAGTAGTATATTCTTAATGACAACACACATAGTACAGACACTAATCAAAGAATAGGGAAGATCCGGTGGCTGACTATCAATTTGATGGATGTTCACTTTCCAGACTGTTTCAATTCTTCGTTCTCAGTACTGATCCGGGCTTCAACTTTGAGACTTTACTACTCTGCTCTTAACTACACTTTTTGGCTCTTTATAGTCTCTAGGAATTATCGAACGACGCATATATATATATATGGCCTACCCACTGGACTGCGGCTTTCCAGCGTCACTGTCTGTCACGAGGAGAAAGCAGAGGGTTAGGTTAGCTGTAAAGAATAAGATATGACGAGGCAGTGTTAAAGGGTACGTGTGTGTAAGAGGGAAGGGGGTAGCTGACACTCGGGCGGTACCAGGCGACCAAAACGTGTGCGCTGTTCAAAGAGACAGCAAGCGGACTGCCTAAGCTGCACTGGGAGTGGGAGTGTGAAGATCGAGCGATGGCTTGACGGATTTGCCAATACGTTGCTGTGCTGAGTGAGCGCCAGCGATTGTCTCGAGCGGTTGGCTGTCTCCGTCTTGACATGCGGGCTGTTTAAATAAGTCGATCGCCTCTTCTACCGCACACTGAAGTTAGCCTGTCGGCTTTGGACGTCTACTGTGCTCAGGAAGTTTTGACGGTGCTATCTGAGGTAATCAGTGACTCATTTCACAGTACGGTTAAATGCCTTGATGCTAGAACTCAGTAAGTTTTGACAATGCAGTTTGAGGTAATCAGAGATTCGTTTCATTTTACGGTGAAATGCCTTTATGGTAGAACTCGGTAAGTTTTGACGATGCAATCTGAGGTAGCTAATGACTGATTTGACTTTCCGGTCAACTGTCTTGCCGGTAGAACTCTGTAAGTTTCGATGATGCAGTTGGAGGTAATCACTGGTTAGACTTTCTGATCAGCTGCATTGCTGGTAAATCCCAGCTTAAAATACAACTCCACTGATGTAGCTCCACGACTTTTGTTTCGACATAAAAGACGCATCAACACATCTCGGTAGTCCATCGTTGACAATGATGACGACTGACTGCACTTTTCATCGGTGAGCTCCTTTGTGGCTGCGTAGACCAAAGCACCTGTAGTCCATGGTGGTGATGGTGGTAGAAGCAGCCGTTAGACAACGCGGTCACGTGCTGCCTGAAGGCGCTGCATTCCGTCGTCCTCGAAGCTGGAAGCTGCCTCCCGGGTCAGAGTTCACCATCTTGATCTTTCCTGTGCTGCGTCCTCATGTTCTTTCGGCTTGATGTCAGCCCACCGGAGATGGTTCTTCAGGTTGTCGTTGTGGCGCTTTCGAGGTCTGCCCTGGTACCTCTTCCCCTTGCACCGTTCTCCGTACATGGTCAGTTTTTGAGAGACGATGAACTGCCATACGGATGACATGACCAACCCAGCGCCGGTGACTCTTCAGCACAATGCTTCAGTGCTTCTTGTAGCAGCTGTCTCCGGGACCTCAGTGTTTGTAACTCACTCTTGCCAACCGATTCTCGTGCTGGACCGAAGCCTGTGTTGGTAGAGTTCTTCCAGTTTCTTGGCGTGTCTTTTGTACAGTGTCTGGGTTTTGGATCCGTACAGCAAGGGGGTCAGAACCACACTGCCGCAGATCTTCAGTTTCTTGTAACAATTCTAAAAGGTTCACAGCAAGGCCTACATCCCATTGATACTAATATTTGATGTTCAGTACCCAGTCACTGGCAACTTTAGATATGATTAAATCTCAAGGCGAGAAATACAGCTCTTCAAGCATGACTATTATATTTGCATGAAACACGGGATAAATATGGCCCAGAGAGGACGGTGGATGGAGTTCACGACTCAGTCAGTTTCAAAGGCATGGCGAGGGCAAAGCTAGGCTCCCTAACGCTGTGAGCCCAGAAGACACGAGGAACAACGAAGAACACAAACAGCGAGTGTGACTAACGAGGGCTTTCCAGACCAGCGTGTTGCTGCGGACAGCAGCAGTATCGAATAGTCGGGGCTACAAGCCACTGACGGCACGCCCAGCAGCAAGACGTGTTATGACAGCAACTTGGTGTGACTGACTGGCCCAAAGTAACTCGTTTTTGAGAAGAAGAAGAAGAAGAAGAAGAAGAAGAAGAAGAAGAAGAAGAAGAAGAAGAGGAAGAAGAAGAAGAAGAAGAGGAGGAGGAGGAGGAGAAGGAGGAGGAGGAAGAGGAGGAAGAGGAGAAACTCAAACTCTAACCCGAAAATTAAATATTCAAGGATAGTAGCGTTAGGTCCACTTGGACCTGTCTAACAGCCTGTCCTTGCTATACTACAAACACAGAAAAATACGAGAAAAAACAACAACCACAAACAGATATTCTAGGAGAGAGAGGGAGAGAGCACGGGAAAAATGAAGAATAAAAAAGAATAAAAGGGAAGGATAGAAAGAAGCAAGGAAACAAAAGAAAATCTGAAAGAAAGAAAGAAGGAATGATTGGGGGGGGGGGGGGGGGGGGGAGGCAGAAAATATGCCCCTGAAAATTGAGATAGCTTTCGTTAATAATAATTTGCCAACAGAGAACAGACGTATCGTCTTGACCTTGCTTGCTAGTCGGGCAGCGTGAAACTCGGACGGCGACAAGTTTGGCACACTCTGCAACTTGTAGCCCGCTCCTCCGCCCTCCGACTCCGATCGATCCCCCGGACCCTTTCCCGCCAACTCAGCGGCCCGTCAGGGGGTGATCTGACATCACGTGACCTACAGCCCGGGGGGGTGCTGCCGTCGCGGGTGGGACCGTGGCCGAGAAATGCTGAAGTGATTTTTCACAGTTGAGTCTACGTCGATATACGGCTATTGGTGCCTTGTGTGTGAGCAGTGTACACCCTAAGACACTCCGAGCATCGCTTTCCGGCACCTTCCTCCAAAGGAAGGATGTCGTAAACCAGTGTTTGGAGTTTGCTTTGTACACACACACACAGACCTGAAACATCTCCTGATTCTGAGGACTCTTGGCTGTGCGGTGTGACCGCATGGAAGGTGAAGTGTTCGTGTAGTGTAGTCTTCTCAGTGGGCTGCGAAGATGCTTGTTGATAAGTGCTTTAGCTCTGCCTTCCTTCCCTAGTTCAGCAAAGGCGTGTACCGATCAGCTCCAATGCTCTTACGTTGTCTGTTTTTTATTTGTTTTCGCCGGGTTGAAATTGTTTGCGCGCGCGCGCGCGCGCGCGTGTGCGTGTGTGTGTGTGTGTGTGTGTGTGTGTGTGTGTGTGTGTGTGTGTGTGTGTGTGTGTGTGTGTTGTTTTGTTTGTTTCTTTGTATGTTCGTTCGTTTTTGCCGGGTTGAACATGAACCGATGCATGTTTTTTCTCGCCCATGGAGACTTCATTAGGAAATGGTTCGTGTGGAGATTTCTGGACTTCAGCCTGCTGATCAACATTAATGCGCTGACATTGTGCGCGGCCTCTTTCTCTCAATGAACACGAATCGATGTGTCATATTTCTCGGCCCAAGAAGACCAGACACAAATAACTGGAGTTGAGATTTGTGAAGTTCAGTATGTGCTGCGAGGTTCTATCAGTGTTGTATGTACTCTCACGCTGAATGGCGAAAGTGATTCACTGGACACTACGAAGTGACTGTAGCGTTGTTCTGTATTGCTTCTCGAACAGCCTTCGATGTTCTGCCGCCTGATAAAGACCAACGTCTCCAGGACTGTCTTGGCCGATGAACAGAAGTGGACTAGCGAGTTCCCCGGAGAGGCACTGTCTTCTAAGATAAGGAGCATTAGAGTTTGTTCATTTAACAAGCTGAACAAAATCAAAACATTGAAGATTGTGGTATTTTATTATTGTATTAGAAAAATTCTCAGATAAACATTAAATGGTGAAGTGGATTCGTGTTGGGAGCTGAAAAGATGATCAAAACAAAACTTTAACTGGTTTTACTCGCAGCCGATACATCTACTAAACCGACTGTTTCACTGACCAAGGTTGACAGTATGTTTTATTCACGATGAAAGATACAGCAACAGCAGTTTGGTTGAGTTGTTGGCGAATTTGCTTAACTTTAGTAACACATAACGCTAGATATGCCCGAACCACCGAATCCGCATTCTAGTCCGATACGTACATTCACAGAAAGGCAATATATAGCGAGTGATGGAGTGTGCTGGCCCCTTCCTGTTTTCAGCAACTGAGAATACCAATTGTTCATGTCAGCCACTATTGGACTGGGAAGTGAGGGGGAGCTAATTGAATCAGCTCAGCCACGTACAAATAGATGATTTGTGATTGCTCTTTCCGCTCCACCGCCAACGCCGCTTAAAGGGGCATTACCGCCTCAGTTTGCCAGCACTTTCCTTGCCTTGTCTCGTATCCCAGAGTCTGCGCTGACATTACGCATCTCTTGTAAAGGAGCATCCCATGCCTTTTATTTCTTTTATTTTGGCCAAGCACATCGTCGTAGGCACACCACAGATTTTATTTTTCTGTTCCAAAATAAACGTGTAAATGTCAACAGCTTTCTTAATGCTGCTAACGAAGGATAACGGTACTTCTGACCAGTAACTGCAAATAGCAGGGCATTAATATTCCCCGCAGAGTAGCGTCCATTGGCTGCCGGTTTCAAAGCTTTCCAGTCCTTGCGGGCTCTGATTTTTTTTTTCCTGGACAAAACCGTATTTTTTTTTTATGTCAATCTAACTGTGATCAGTTGACGTCCTGGTGTGACCTTATGCGGTTGACGGGACGTTTAAATTCTGAGAATTAATTTTGTTATCGTTTGATTTATGCTCGCAGAAAACATGCTGACATGGTCTCTGGCGAAAGCCATGTATAAAAGCCATGCATGGAAAGCCTGAGCAGGTTGTGTGAACTGGGTGAATTTCGGCAAGAAAGGCACAGTCGTGCAGAAGTGATCAAGTGGCCTACTTCACAACAGATTTGTTTTTAGGAGCGGTGCAGAATGTTAAAGCCTCGTCCGTCTTTTTCACGCAGCATTTTGAATTTCCATCCACGAAATCTTCAGTCAGACCCAAAAACAAAAAGAGAGGAGAAGAAGAAAAACAAATAGCAATGTTATAGAAAGCAAGAATGGTTGCAGATTTAAGCAGTGATGTAGCTCATGTAGCTCAGCTGAACGATAATTCTGTGGAATTGTGTTTTTCGCATAATGTGAATTGGGAGTCTGGCTGTAAAGGGCTGCGCTTGTCTAGAGTGTATGACTCTGCGACAAAAGACACCATAGATTATAACAAGAGCGATCATCGATTATAAACAAGAGCGATCAATCAACGTGGCTTTCAGTGGAGGCTTGAGGCCTTGCAGCCAAGTCGCATGACGACCTACGATGATTTCAGGCATGATGTAACGGTGTATGCTACCTATTCCACACGTTTCGTTTGCCTTAAAAAATAAGAAGAATTGTATAGTTATAGTGATAAATAATTATATAACCTTCTCGGTGACCCATTGTCAGAACTCAGTAAGTTGTGTTTAACAGTGATATGTATACAGCTATACTTCTGTTTTCACGTCACTTTTAGATACGAGACGTTTATCCGTCTGTGCCATAGATACACGGATACAAAAAACTAGTTTTTCATCTGCATTGTATAAAACAATTTAAACGACTATATGGATGGGCCATAGTAGCCTATAAGTCAATAAGCCCAACAAGTAGGCAAATTTTTCCTAGTAAAAATTCTCGTTCGGACTTTTCAGTAAAGCTAGCAGTCATTCTTGTTTCAGATTATTTTAAAGTGACAAAAAACAAACACACAAACCGAATACGAAATACTATCGTTTATTCGTGCAAGTCACAGCACTGACGATTTTTATTTTATTTTTTCGCACCATCGTGCAAGTCAGATGGCTGCAGAAAATGTGTTTACTTTCTCGCACTGTCGTGCAAGTGCAGAAAATTTCTAAAAAATTTCGCACCGTCGTGCAAGTCATAGCACTGAAGAAATTTTTTATTCTTTCTCGCACCATCGTGCAAATGACAGCGCTACAAAACTGTACATTGTTTGTCCCATCAATCGTAGTCAGCACGGTGGATAAACGCTTGCGTAAGAGAGATGGATGAAAGCCGTTGCTACTTACACTGGGCTATTGATCGCAGTGGTCACCGGCCTCTGTGGCCTGCAGGGGAACAGTGAGTGGTCAAGTGGTCCTCCATTACCGCTTGCTGGCTGCCATCGAACCGGCCCCTCCGGCCCAGTGGTCTGTGAAACTGCATGTACCGTGGTCAAGGCAGCAGTGGATTTTTTTTCTCTCTTTTTCTTGCACGGTGGATAACTGTAAATGTTTGCCATTGATCGCTGCGCGCGTGCTGACAATAACGGTCAAAAAGATATTAAGCGAAGAGAGCCAAAAGGATATCAAGCGAAGAGGGTCCAGAAATTCGTTGATAGTAACAATATTCTGTGCGCGGCGATTTTGACGGGCGGTTAATTTGAGAGCAAAGTGCAATCATAAAATGATATCCCTTCTACTTTAATTTTGAAGAAGAAGAAGAAGAAGAAGAAGAAGAAGAAGAAGAAGAAGAAGAAGAAGAAGAAGCAGAAGAAGAGACAAGAAAAAGAAGAAGAGAGAGAAGAAGAAAAAAAAAAGGCAAACTAAGATGTTCGTTGGAATAGTGTTTTGTAATCGACAGTATTTTGGGGTGGGAGTGGGTTTACAATCTGATTAACAGATCATGATAATAATTGCTTTTGTCAAACAATGTCAAACAAGGCGCAGGGCAAAGTTTCTCCGTATTTATGGATTTAGAAATGGGCGCAAGCGAAATTCCATATCCGTGATGCAGTGTAAAGACACAATGCTTTAAATCGACTTTTTAACAGAGGTTTTAGGCCTGTGAAAGAAAAAGAAAAAATAGGAGGGTAGACTCTGCGCCCTTCAACGGTTGAAACAGCAAACTGGAAAATATCACTGCTGCGCGAATAGCTAGTGTTCTGGTGGTAGTCAGCGGGTACGCTAAGCGAATTGCTCTGTATAGGTACCCGCCTACCCCTTACTAATTAATTAACTGTTGTCTCTGTAAGAGCTCAGGAGCTGCGAGAAAGTCGAGGTGGCCGTCCTGGGGTCCCCGTCCCTAACAAGCCTTATATGAAAAAAGAACGAAAAGAAAAGAAGCTGTCTCTGTCTTGGTTCTTTTTGTGCTACACTGTGAATGAGTAAAACCCGGAGAGGGGAGGGGGGTGGAGTACAAGTTTATAGTCCAACAATTCTGTTGCTGACTTTTTGCGCCGACATCCACAAGGAACACAAAGCTAGACTAAGCTGTCATCGGCTTTCAGGTCGAGCTGTCTCACTTTTCTCTCATAGCCTTTGCGATGTCATAATCAGAGAGCTACATAAATGCCGCAGGATGGGATCCCCCTCCCCCCTTCCCCCCCCCCCCCCGCCTCCCTTCTCCTCATCCCCGATACGTATCAACTGTTTGATTTGTCATGACACTTTTTGTGACCACCCCCGCGCACGGTCAGCGAAGAGACTAGAAGAGACGAGCCAGACGAAAAGCCAGGGAGTGCATGCACCGTTGTTGTCGGAGAGCGGGCGTGGACGTTGATGGTTTGGTGGTCGGCTCTCACAATCGGGACCGGAGGGGGCAACATTATGCCGGCCAGGACCGCCTGGATGCGGGCTCCGGCGGGCGAATGGCACCAATGTGGCAGGCAAGGGGGACGGAGCTGATGTATTTCCTGCCGCTGTTTGGACAGAGATCAAAACGCGGACCTCCCCGTGGACTCGCCGCAGCGGATGAATTTTGCTGAACGCCCGTTGTCCGGATTCTAGCGAGTTCCGCTGCAAAGTGCCGGGGTCGGCGTGTGAGAAGAGGCCGATACAATTGCTGTTCAGGTTGGGGTTATCCTTGGGACTCCCGTCTTACGTTTGGTTAGGTTAGATTTTATTTGAACAACTTTTGCCAGAGGACTGAAATGAACGCCTTTTGGGCTGTGTTGCTGGTCGAAGTTTCTGTCGGTTTGCTTGTACAGCTATTGATTTAGACGCTACGTGTAACACCCGCAGGAGAAGAAAACGGAAGTATCTTGCTCAGTTGCTCTGGACGGTAGCAGACTAGTCGCAGAAACCCTGCAATTAACATAACTCTGCAGGGTGGTTCCGGTAAATAATACTTAAAACTCCTTAGTTACGTTCTAGTGAGATTTGATTGTGCCTTGTTTGATAGTTAGGAACATTTATTTTTATTCAGATTCCGGAAGAGAGGAGACGATTTATGGAGCCCGCGGGAACTCCTCGTGTTTACCATGCCTTAACCCTCTGTGGGGACATTTCGCACCTGTTATGTGTGCGGTCACACACTCAACAGAATTGTTTGCTGCGACTTGTATATGAGACAGAACAAAAATGTGCTCTTGAGACCGTGTGAACGGTTAATTTTGGGCATTATATAGCCAGACAGTATTCCAGAATAGAAAAATAAAAGATACAGAAACACTGAGGTAATCAATGGTTGCTAAAATTTGAGAGGATGTTCGAAGCAAGGTTTCACCTTTCAGCCATTCCTGTAATGGCTCACAGAAGCGAAGACAACGTTGGGGGGTGAGTCACTACTCACCTTCAAGCTTTCCAACGACTCACCGAAAACATCTATATGCTCTTTCCACGAAGGTCTTCAGCCACCCGGCCCTCGGTGACTGTGTAGGCCAGTAAAGGGCTCAGAGAGAAAGACGTCGCCAGTACGCGCAAGACCAGTGACACGCGCAAGACCAGTGACACGTACAAGACCAGTGACACGTGCAAGACCAGTGACACGTGCAAGACCAGTGACACGCGCAAGACCAGTGACACGCGCAAGACCAGTGACACGTGCAAGACCAGTGATAAGTGCAAGACCGGTGATAAGTGCAAGACCAGCGATAAGTGCAAGACCGGTGATACGTGCAAGACCGGTGATAATGCAAGACCAGGGGTAAGTGCAAGACCAGTGATAAGTGCAAGACCGGTGATAAGTGCAAGACCAGTGATAAGTGCAAGACCAGGGATAAGTGCAAGACCAGTGACAAGTGCAAGATCAGTGACACGTGCAAGACCAGTGGTACGCCCAAAACATATGGTATGTGCAAGACCAGTGATACGCGCAAGACCAGTGACACATGAAAAACAGTAACACGCGCAAGACCAGTGATACGTGCAAGACCAGTGGTACGCCCAAAACATGTGGTATGTGCAAGACCAATGGTACGTGCAAGACCAGTGAAACGTGAAACACCAGTGACACGCGAAAGACCAGTGATACGTACAAAAACCAGTGATACTCACAAAAACCAATAATACGTGCAAAACCAGTGGTGCGTGCAAGACCAGCGGTACGCGCAAGACCAGTGAAACGCGCAAGACCAGCGGTACGCGCAAGACCAGTGAGTGATCCGTTATGGCGCAGAGCGGGGTGAACGCCAACGTGTCAGCTTACACCCTGAAAGGCTTCAGCCACCCGCTGCAAGACTCGGAGGAGTCGGTCAACTCGGACTCCGGCCCAATATACGCACGCATCAGGCCTAGAGGTCCCCGCCGGGTGTCCACCTCCAACCTGTCCCCGGTTCAACTCCCTCCCCCTGAACCGCCCTGCCCCAAGTCGTCGTCGGAGGGGAACGTGTCGCTGGTTGACCGTTTCCAAGACATTCCTTGGCCGCAGGTGGATGTGGCGCCTTTCGTGGCGCGCGCTTGCGTGACGGCCAAGGTGGGGGCCGAGGAGGTAGAGAAGGCTGCTGACGCGCGTGAAAGACCAGACGAGCGTGGACAGAAATTCGAGAAAATTGGTGGCGTGGAAATTGAAACGTTTGTGGTGGAGAGCGACCGAAGTCGTCGCAGCGGCGGGGAAGCTGAGGATACTGTTGGGACTGAAAGACAGACCCCTAGGCAGAGTGATAGGAGTGACGCGAATGTCGGTGAAAACAGAGCGAGCTCAAGAAAGGTCGATCACAAAGTGTGCCGACAGAATGCACTGCTGGAGTCCAAAGACTCCTTGGATCGGGACCAAGATGTCCCCAACGGGCCGGAGCAAGCTCAGGAGATGAAGAGGCAAAGCTCCTCCCTGTCCCAGGGCATCTGCAGTGCGACCATGCAGGTCCGAAGCGACTTCAGCAGGCAGGACTCCATCCAAAGCAGCATCCTGGCACAGGCCGGATCTCCGCCTATGACGTCGCAAGATCACCTGCTGATGGATGAAGTGGCTGCGTCGCTCGCGGAGCTGGATGGTATGTCAGAAATGAGTCGTTCCTTTCTCGAGACCGAACCCGGTGGTCCAGAGTCGCCGCCTGTCGTTGGCTCGGTGGAAGCAAGCAAACTTCGGTCCGCGTCGCATGGTCCCGAGCTGGGAGACCCAGAACTGTTGCCGTACTCAACGTCCTCTTCAGCGGTGTACACCGAGGTCGACTTCGACGTCTGTGGAGGAATCAACCCGATGACAAGCACTCCCGTGACTGCCGTTTCCATTCCCGAGGGCCACGCGGCCTCCGATCCCCGCTATGGAAGCCCGAAGGCATCTGCGAGTACAGACAGTGTGATGACCGGGTCTGCCGAATACGCTGTGATAGGTCCAGGGCGGGTTTGTTCCGTCTACGAGACCACGTTGTTCGTGATGAAGGACGCCGAGGAAACGCCCTCGGTAGCCAGCGCGGAAGAGACGAGTTCTGCGCCGGTTGAAGAAGCCGCGGCTGTTCTGACGGTTTCTGTAGAGTACGCCACTGTTGGCCCCGTAAAAGTGGCGGCAAGTCACGATTCCGTACAGCCTCCCGCCGATCGCGATGAAGGCGCATCAACTTCCTCGGGGTACTCTGAACTCCAGCCGGGTCCTGCACAGTCTTCAGGGACGGAGCCGCGACCTCCTCTTCCTCCAGTCACGTCACAACCCGCCGTGACGTCGCAACCTGCGTCCATAACGTCACAGCCAACCACAGTGACGTCAGAAACTCCGGATGTTTCGCAGTCACCACCAACATCCTCCCAACTCTCCTCCTTGTCTCCTAACCCGTCGCCGATTCTCTGCCAGCCTAAACGCGGAGGAGCCGCCGGAGGTCCGAGCTCTTCGCCGCGAAGCGTGTCATGGTGTCTGGACGAGTCCGGAAAGAAAACGAAGTCGAAATCACCCACACGGCGGCGGCCTGGCAGCTCCGGGCCGGACGACGACTCGCCTTCCTGTCTGCCCAACGGGTCCACGGCGACGCCTGCCTCGCTGACGGAAGGCCAGAAGCGTCTGGGCAAAGTGCTGCAGGACCTGAAGCGAGCTGAGGAAGGCAGCAACGGATACAGCCTCAGGGACATGGCGGCCACAGGCTTGTCGGCTCTCAGCGGCGGGGTCAAGGACGTGGCCAGGGTGTTCTCCACTCCCTTCCAGTGCTGCAAGCGACAGGTGAGTGGAACTGTCGTAATAATAATTATAATAATAAAAATGAGGGTCATTTGGAAAAGCGCAAATCCTTAAACATCCCTGGGCGCTTTACGAAGAACATGATGGGAGGCGATGGAGGAAGTGGGTTAATGTACATGTGCAAGAAAAAACAAAGCAAAAATCGAACATATTATACACTGAATCACACACACACACACACACACACACACACACACACACACACACACACACACACACACACACACACACACACACACACACACACGCACGCACGCACGCACGCACGCAGGCA
>OY757541.1:39560161-39583774 GCA_963584105.1 Alviniconcha strummeri
CATTACTCCTTTGCCAGCGAAGAGTGGATAACGCTTAAGAGTCGTCAGCTGGGAGTACGGTAGAACATCCGATGAAAGGGACCCCACGATGAGAGGTGAAGCACAGCTCTTTAAAGACCAATTTCATTTATTGGAATCTTTCCCTTCATATCACGGGCGGTAGGGGGGCTTCGGCGCAAGAACAGCAACCCCTGACCAATGAACATCTCTCTTTTAAGACCGCATTTGCTCGGTGTTTTTTTAATGTTTATTTTTAACGGTGGTTTGAGGGTTTCCGTTATCATTATCTTGTTCCTGCTGTTGCCAAGGCCTGATTTTCCTTCAGTGAGATTATGATGGTTTGAAACACTTTTTCTCCGTGATAATTTGGGCAATGTGAGTGCGGCTTCCCGTCTCATAGGTGAGAATGTGTGCCTTAAATATTTCAGGCCCATAATTTTTCATGATGAGCAAATAACCCTCTTTAATCGCATTTATCGTCTAAACGGTGACGACAATGAAAAAAAAAAAAAAAAAAAAATGGAAAAAAAGAGAAAAAAAGAAGAAAAAAATCGGCATGCGTGGAGCGCAAATAGGGCTGCCCGCCTGCCCTAAACGAGTTCAAAGTTATAAATTCATTTTCCACGTTTAAGCAGCCTCCCCCCACCCCCCCCCCCCCCCCCCACCCCCCCCACAAAAAAAAAAAAAAAAAAAAGAAGAAAAAAAAAGAGTGAGAGAGAAACAAAAGAGAGAAAAAAAAAAGAGAGCGCCCGCTCTGGTGCTGTCTTTATCAGAGGCTGCAGCTGAGCAGATAACAAACACTAGTACGGACCGACGTCATCCCACACCATTGAGGACTACAAATTATTCTAGAAATTTTGGATTCACGCATCAACACACGTCATAATCAACACACGGCGAAGAGGAGACAGGAAAATCTCGAATAGAAGGGTGATTGGGTCACTGACGTCTGCTACATCGGAGTGAACTTACAGTGGAATTTTGAACTTAAAACTGACATGGCTGTTGTCATACGATGTCCCCAACAGTTTTGAGTTTTCGACGTCACGCGCGTTACTTTCCGATCTAAATAATAAACACAAGCCAATGGCTATTTTTGAGGTTATTTGACGACTCGCGCAGGTGGAAGTAGAGCGGGACTTATGGACTCTTTAGCCAATCAGGATTATGTACTATCCGCCTTTGACTTCATTTGCTCGTCACACATATGGGCCCTGGTGAAAAATCGTCTTTACCATGGTGATCTTACTGAACAGTGCGTACATATATCTGAAACAGAACGAGGCCCAGAGCGCTCGTGTAGAATCAGCTCTCAAGGGAGTTAATTAGCTCTCGAAATACATAACGCAAACACAACAACAAAGACCTGAGTCGCCTACGATAACTCTCACCTGGCATGCGAGTAAATACAAGGTACATAAACTCCACCAGAGGTACATCCTCAAAAGATGTCATTTGTGTGTGTGTGTGGGGGGGGGGGGGGGGGGTGCGGGGGGTGGGGGGGGGGAGGAGTTTATGTACCTCGTATTTACACGCATACCAGGTGAGAGTTACCTTAGGCGACTCAGTTCTTTGTTCTTGTGTTTGTGTTACGCATTTCGAGCGCTAATTAACTTCCTTGTGTGTTGGTTTGTCTCTCAGATGTGGATTCTTTTGTATAAAGTTAGTTCTTGGATTTTAACGTGCGGTCTGTAAAGATTAGAAACACACACACACACACACACACACACACACACACACACACACACACACACACACACACACACACACACACACACACACACACACACACGCACACACACACACACACAGCCTTGTCAAAATATGCTGGGCGTATTGTATTCACACACGCACGTACACATAAGCGTGCATGCCTTACATACATTGAGCTCTTCGTATGCAGTACAAAATATGATACATGAATGGTTGTTATCTTCTGTTCCAGTGTGTCGCTACATCTGCCACAGGAGATGCGAAATGCAGGTGAGTCAGCATGCATGCTTCTCCTTACTTTTAACCTTTGTCAAGTCCTTTCTCTTTGCTTCTTGCCTTGCTTGCTTGTTTTCTTGTTCGTGAGATCGGTGGTCACACAGTCTGGATCCCCACGGACACAGAGGAATTTAGGTCTCCTCTGCTGAGACCATGGAGCTATCAAAGGTTCCCTCAGAATACAGCTTCCCGTGCTTCGTCTGCTACCGGAAATTGTTGTCTGCTTATTTTTCCCCCCCTTCGCTTAGGTTTACGAAGCTGGGTTATGTCTTAGAGAGATGTGAATGTATTTATAGCTATGTACCTCAGTACCTGTAGTTTTTTTGTTTTGTTTTTTAACATGCATCGCACTGCCTTGATATAACAGAAACTCTAGCTGTGTGGTTTGTGCAGTTCGGTGCGCACGAAGAATTTTACTTTCTTTGTGCGAGATCATGAGAGGAGACACTGTATATATATTCGCAGTCACCCTGTAATAATAGCGGCTATACTTGCGTATGAGTTGCAACAGCGACACCATTTTATCTTCTTGCTGTCACGTTTCGTGTAACCTCCAAGGTGAACTGAGCCTTCAAACATGCTATATGTGTGCGTATCGGTTCCACGCCAGACGATCGACATGTTTTTAAACATGCTGAGTACACTAAAGAAGAAGAAGAAGAAGAAGAAGAGGCCGGGTGTGCTTTTAACAAGGAAAACAGCTCGGGTGTTGACTGAAAAATGCAGAAATGAGAGGATGTGTTTTGTTTTGCTTGTTGTTGAACACTTATCTTGCTCCTCATCTCGGAAGAGCTCTAAGCGCTTCATAGTGGCAACTATATAGCGCTGTCCTCTGCTTCCCACAACGTTCTAGTCAAGCCGCTAGACTATCTATCTATCTATCTATTTATCTATCTATCTATCTATCTATCTATCTATCTATCTATCTATCTATCTATCTATCTATCTATCTATCTATCTATCTATCTATCTATCTATCTATATATATATATGCGAACAGAAACCACAGACCGGGTTTTACAACCGAGCAATCTAACCGCTTTCATGGCTCATATACCGACTGTCTGTTCCCGGACGTGAAATGTAAAACTTGAAATGACCTGTCTAATCGCAGTGTCAACTGATGCTGCAGCTCTGGTGGTTAACTGCATGTCCATGGTTCTAGTTGTATGTGACTCTCAGTGAGTGGCTGCAGCTTTACACAGCGCGTAATGAAGCTGCACGGTAGTGGAGTGCTTACAGTGCGGTTTGGTTGTCACATGACAGGGCTGGTGCCACGTGAAACACCTGAGCAACATTTGATATCCATCTCTCTTCAGACTATACTTGTATCCACAGATGATTGTCAGTCATTGTGGCGTCGTTTCCTCCAAACTGAACTTCACTCTGCCTGCCTGCCGGTCTATTTCCATCTGTTCCTCTGTCTGTCAGTCGGTCAGTCTGTCTGTCTGTCTGTCTGTCTGTCTGTCTGTCTGTCTGTCTGTCTGTGTCTCTCTGTCTCTGTCTGTATTGTCTGTCTGCCTGTTTCTCCTGAACTTTTGTGCCCTTTCTGCAGAGTTCTTTGCGCTTATGTAGTCTTCTGTGTTGATCATTAAGTACAATGCAGCTGTACTTGAAAATTCAGATCTGTGGGACTCTCTGTTTGTGCTTCTCTTTGGCTGTTTGTTTCTTTATAATTCGCCCTGATATAACTGTACTGTCTGACTGGATGTATAAAACAAACGAAAACAAACAAACAACGAAGTTACTTGTTTGTTTATTTGTCTGCTTTTTTCGTTGACCTAGACGTCAGTTTGCGGCCTTGTGTGTGTGTGTGTGTGTGTGTGTGTGTGTGTGTGTGTGTGTGTGTGTGTGTGTGTGTGTGTGTGTGTGTGTGTGTGTGTGTGTGTGTGTGTGTTTCACGGTATGCATAGTACACATTTAGGGTCTGTTTAAATGTTCTGAACTCTCTCGGAAAGCATCAATGCTTTTGTCTGTTTTTGTTTTTAGTCAGTTGTGCCTGCGTGCTTGCGTGCGTGTGCGTGTGCATGCGTGTGCGTGCGTGTGCGTGCGTGCGTGCGTGCGTGCGTGCGTGTGTGTGTGTGTGTGTGTGTGTGTGTGTGTGTGTGTGTGTGTGTGTGTGTGTGTGTGTGTGTGTGTGTGTGTGTGTGTAATGAAATGCGCGTGTCTGTAGGCGTTTGAAAGTGCCCCCGGCTCTTACGAGACGGGGCGCCATAAATAATTTATGATTCTTGTTATAAGTTAATAATCAGTTGGGTGTTGTTGTTTTTTATACCAACGAAGCAGCCGTAAACATCTCACCGCTCGTGTGGGAAAGTTGGTGATGGGTGGGGACGGGTAGACTGGGGGGTGGAGGCGCCCTGGGGCAGGAGTGGTCGAGAGGGGGAGGTTGGGGGTGTGTGGGCGTAGGGGAGTATAATGGAGAGGGAAGGGTGTGCGTAGGGGAGTATAATGGAGGGGGGGGGGGACGTAGGGGAGTAAAGGGATGGGTGTGAGTAGGGGAGTAAAGGGAGAGGGGGGCGTAGAGGAGTATAAGGGAGGGGTGTGCTTAGCGGAGTATAAGGGAGAGGGGGGCGTAGAGGAGTATAAGGGAGGGGTGTGCGTAGGGGAGTATAAGGGAGAGGGGGGGCGTAGGGGAGTATAAGGGAGGGGTGTGCTTAGCGGAGTATAAGGGAGAGGGGGGCGTAGAGGAGTATAAGGGAGGGGTGTGCATAGGGGAGTATAAGGGAGGGGGGGGGGCGTAGGGGAGTATAAGGGAGAGGGAGTATAAGGGAGAGGGGGGCGTAGGGGAGTATAAGGGAGAGGGAGGGGTGTGCGTTGGGGAGTATAATGGGAGAAGGGGGGGGGGCGTAGGGGAGTATAAGGGAGAGGGAGTGGGGTGTAGGGGAGTATAAGGGAGAGGGAGTGGGGCGTAGGGGAGTATAAGAGATAGGGAGGGTAGAAAGGGAGAACAGAATAAAGAAAACGGGGTCGGAAGACTTACAACTTTCAGCGAACAGAAACCACAGACCGGGTTTTACAACCGAGCAATCTAACCGCTTTCATGGCTCATATACCGACTGTCTGTTCCCTGACGTGAAATGTAAAACTTGAAATTACCGGTCTAATCGCAGTGTCAACTGATACTGCAGCTCGGGTGGTTAACTGCCGCTAACAAGCGGGCTATGCAACGTTTAAAGGCGGCTTTGAAGTCTACACCTGCCGCGGTCGCCGCGTGTCTTTGACGCCTTGACTTTTGCTTTGGCCTCTGCTCTGACTGTGGCCGCGTTGATTGGAGTATATAGCCTGTATTTTGTGCACTAATGTCGGTGTGAGCTGGTTTGGCCTAGCGGTAAAGCGTTAGGCTGGTAAGCGGAAGGACCTCGGTTCGATACCGCTTCGGCTCTCCTTTCTCTTCAGAAAGGTTGTGGTTTGTGGACACTGTCTCTGTGACTTTGTCTATCACTTCCTACTGAAACATTAAAATGGCTCTCATCGCTGCCCATCTTAATGCAGGAATCATTCTGATGGCGACATGATGATGATGAGTTGATGCTTAATGTCCTCAGATGTCATTTGACATATTAGGGACAAGTTGTGACCAATGCCGAAGCACGGTTCAATAAAAGCCACATACGTAAGGTGTATGCGTGTTTAGCTGTAACCTGCCACCTGCACTTTTTGGCAGAATGACCGGGATTTTTTTACGTGCTACTGTGGTAACACGGGGGTGGAACGGATACCGAAATAAGAGTCAGCACAGAAAGTCGACCCTGGAGAAGAAAATTCTCCCGCCGTTCCAGCAGGGATTCGAACCCGCGACCTTTCAATCACGAGTCCGGTGCTCTAACCACTGAGCTATCCCCGCCACCCCTGATGGCGACAGTGTAGCGATAGGTATATAATCTCCCTCTCTTCCCACCTCCATACCCCCTCCCTCCCCCCTTCTCCCCGTCCCTAATAAGCCGTACGGTTTCTGTGGACGTTAAGCTCCATGTTTACTTACCTTACTAATGTCGGCATGTACAGTCGATGCTGCTGTCCGGGGGCACAGTAAGCCCTTGTTTGCTTTCGCTTTAAGGGAATGTTTGGGGTATTTTCAGTCATAATCGGAGCGTGGAGCCGATCGGTCGATCGTGGTGTTACCTGAACGGTGGCTAAAGAGAATATTTTTGGTTAGAGCGGAGCTAAACTTGTTACGGAACACTGGGTGCAATTCAGTTTGGCCATGCTGTTAAAAGTGATAAAAATCCGGACTAGTTGTGAGAGTATAAACTATCACGCTGGTCGCGCGCGCGTGTGTGTATATATGTGTGTGTGTGTGTGTGTGTGTGTGTGTGTGTGTGTGTGTGTGTGTGTGTGTGTGTGTGTGTGTGTGTGTGTGTGTGTAGAGAGAGAGAGAGAGAGAGAGAGAGAGAGAGAGAGAGAGAGAGAGAGAGAGAGAGAGAGAGAGAGAGAGAGAGAGAGTTTATACATTCTGATTGATATTAAACCTAATACAAGTATAACGGTGGGTGGGAAGAAGAGAGAGAACACAGAGGAAATAAAACGCATAAGCAGTTAGCTGTTTTTGTTTTTATTGGAAAGTATCCCGTATTCTAAGACTGTAATAGTGTCAAACTTCTTTTTTTTTTTTTTTTTTTTTTTTTTTAATGTCGGAGAATGCATACTCTCCATCAAAATAATACAAATAAATTCTTAGTTCCATACCTGCTTCCTTCGACAACCTTGAGAACAAAAATTTATACTTAATAAAATAACGATAATAATTTCTTAGGTTCACGCGTGCTCCCTTCGACAACATTGACAATTAACCCTTTCACTGCCCCCTGCTTGCCACACCATCACTGAAAAACGACTAATAGAAGAAATTGTTAAGGCTTTTTCCCATCTTCGCATGAACACGTGAAAGGACTTCTACCAAAATGCACAGTATTGAAAGTAGAGTTGTTATAGGACCATCAAATATGCTGTTTGCAGGCGTGAATGTGAGCACTTTTCAGCCCGGAAAATGTACGTACTGGGGTTAATGTTACAGTTGCATAGACTACCTGCGCACACCGATGCACGGTAATCTGGTGCAAGCCTGCATGACACGCAGCCTTGGCACGTTGTCCTCCTGGTTCGCGTCTAGCGCTGCAGCCAAAAAAACACCGTGGCCGTGCCGCTATCGCGCTTGGCCCGAAACTCGGGTTCTGTTTTCTAGCGCTTGTCCTGATACTGTGATAGCTCCAACGGCCTGGATCTGCATGCACGCTACCTGCGACCTGATTGCTCGAGGGGTCTTATCTTTCTCTTCTCTCCCGTCCCCACCCACCCCCCCTTTCCCCCGCCCCTCCCCCGTTCCCTCTCCCTTCAGTTTGTGTCGTTTACCCCCACACCCCTCTCCACCTCCCGCCTCCACCGCCCTTCCCCAGTCCTGAGGTCAAGGCCTTCCTGCTTACGTGTGAAGGTAGTGATGTTCCAAATCGCTGTCAGACTAGATCATCATGGTTACAACAAAAAATGTGTGTGTGTCGAAAGACGTAAATCAGTTGAATAAAACAAAAGCGAATTTGTGCCAACAGATTTAAGGCACCTTTGAACGGAACAAGGGATGTGTCTGTATAAACTCTAAAACATTCGATGGATAAACACGAATAAACTCGCTGGATGAACACCACAGACACACACGTACGCATGCATGCATGCACACACACATACACACACGCGCGCGCACATGCACGCACGCACGCAAACACACACACACATACGCAAACACACACACACATACACACACACACACATACACACACATACAATGCACGCACGCACATGCACGCACGCACGCACGCGCGCACACACACACACACGCACATACACACGCACGCACGCAAACAACCACACAAACAACCACACACGCACGCATGCACGCACGCACGCACGCACGCACACACACACACACACACACACACACACACACACACACACACACGCCGACACAAAGTGATTATACATCTTGCCGTACAGCACCCGACACACACACACACACACACACACACACACACACACACACACACACACACACACACACACACACACACACACACACAACACACACACACACACACACGCACACACACACGCGCGCATACACACACACACACACACACACATGCCGACACAAAGTGATTATACATCTTGCCGTACAGCACCCGACACACACACACACACACACACACACGCACGCACGCACGCACGCACGCACGCACGCACGCACGCACGCACGCACGCACGCACGCACGCACGCACGCACGCACGCACGCACGCACGCACGCACGCACGCACGCACGCACGCACGCACAGAGGGAAAAAAAGGTGTACGATTCGTGTAAATGGTGTCGACGATGATCGGTCTTGTCGAACGTGATATATCAGGCAGGTTTCGATTGTCGAGAAACCAAATTGCCAGTATCACGCGTCCAGTATGCGTGCTTCTCAGTCGTTGAAAACGGCGTTTTGCTGCCACAGTCGATTGTGGCAAACGAACTGTAGACGAAGTGTGCCGAATGTTTACATATATCGTCTCACAGCAGTCAACATACAAAGAGAAACTGTTTACTAACTACTGTAGATTTGAAAATGTCTGTTCATAACGACGTATCACAGCAAATCGCTGCCACTTTGTCTGTGTCCAGCGGGAAAGTATGTTTATTCTTTATCGATCAGAAATGCGTGTATTGGCGTCTGTATCGACCAGGAGCAACACGTACTCGATTTCAAATCAATCAGTCACCCGGTGTAGGTCCATTCGGGTATCGATTATCGATTAATAGGCTACATTCCTTGTGCTGATAGGTAGGCTTCCTAGCAAGACTTTCGGGTTGTGACCACTTTATCCGAGATCGTGAACGCCGGAGAGATTAGACAGTGTGTGTGTGTGTGTGTGTGTGTGTGTGTGTGTGTGTGTGTGTGTGTGTGTGTGTGTGTGTGTGTGTGTGTGTGTGCAGGTGCAGAGCAGGCGTGTGTACGCGCGCGTGTGCATTTGTACGCGTGTGGCGCGTATATGTGTATGTTTTTATGCGCGTATGTCAAGCTCAATTTTCTTTTGATCCGTGTGTATCTTTCAGCATATGCATGTGTCCGTTCGCGTACGTGCGGGTGTGCATGTCTGTGTCAGGTAATCTGTTTAGTCAGGACCATCGACATTTTGCACACGTCAGAGGAAATTAGAAAAGCTAAGGTTCACTGATATGACACCGCTGCCTACTTTGCCAACTCGTCTCTTCACGCAGCTGTCACTCTTACATATTTTTGTTAGTGTTAATGCGTCATCCGATGGCTTTTTTTTTTTAAATCGAGCGCTTCTTGCTGACTAGGTTTATGAGCATTTGGCGAAAAGATCAATATGCATGTATCAGCTGGCTCTTTTTCTTATCATATCTTCATAAATAAATAAAATTCAAAACCGGTCCATATAAACAAACAGTCTAGTCAGTTTGTACTAAGAGTAATAACAATGATGCATCTGTGATAATCCATCGACAAACCTTCATGGGAAAAGGGGGTGGCGGGGGGCGCGAACTCGAACAAAACGTAACTTTCCCCTTCAAGGACAATGTTCGTGCCAACTGATGCGATTTTCTCGACATTGTGAGGATAATAACTGACTTGCCTGGCTTCGAGAGAGGCAGCATGCAAGTAGGTCTCTGGTTAATCCACCAAACCTTCACGGAGGGGAGAAAAAGAAGCAACAGTGTGCGGTTTAACCGATTTAAGGCTGGTTTTCCCTGCAAGGACAGTGTTCGTGCCATTACGCTTATCTATTCGACATCGTGCGGGTAGTAATTATTTGCCTGGCTTCGAGAGAGGCAGCAAGCAGCTTATAGGCAGATAGGTCTCTGATTAATCCACCAAACCTTCATGGGGAGGGAGAAGAAAAAGTGTACGATTTAACCGATTTAAAGTTGATTTTCCCTTGCAAGGACAGTGTTCGTGCCATTACGATTATCTCGTCCACATCGTGCGGATAGTAATTACTTGCCTGGCTTCGAGAGAGGCAGCTAGCAGCTTATAGGCAGTGTAACTGCGCGCGACCCTCTGTGTGTGTGTGTGTGATACGAACCCAACCTGTTGAACAACACACCGCCTCCAGTGCTTTGGGGACAGACACCCCCTGCTCTACCCCACATTACCCTACCCTGCCGACCTGCCTGCCTGCCTGTACCTGTCAGCTCACCTGGCCTCCCGTCTGTCCTGCTCAGGCTACAACTCTACGATTCACCTGCCACTTGGACATCCGACTGCCGCTCTCTCGTGTGACTCCCAAAATTTGTGCGGCACGAAATCCAGCTGTGTGACAGCAAAGCTACTTTTGGACTTTTTTTTCTCTTTTTTTCCGTTTTTTAACACGGGCTTGTTTCGTTTTTGTGCCAAGGACAGTTTTGTCAGGACACCGAAACGACATCATGTAGGCGTTAGGCTATGTATATTGTGCACCAAGCCCGGAAGAGTTGAACGTGTGTGCCATACCTGCCTCCTGCCGTGACATTTTTCGTGTCTTTCGAAGAAGAGAGAGAGAGAGAGAGAGAGAGAGAAAAACAACAACAACAACAACTAAATATTCCCCCCCCAAAAAACAAGCCTAGGGATTTGGGGTTTTGTATGCAGAAAGATCATCGAAGTGTCGTGCGCCTTCGTCGAGTGTTTGGAGTTTATGCACTTGTGGAGTAGACGGAGCTGTATCGGTGTCAGGTGAATGAAACCGCAGCGAAGCATTGCCACGGCTAAGGTCATAGTGGGCCCTCGTGTATTATTATTATTCAGTCTGTATTCTGTGCCGCTGAGCCTTGCCCGTGGTGGGTAGCCTGCCTCGTCAACAGAACTACGTGTGTGTGCGTGTATGTGTGTGACAGCGTGTCAGCTGACGAGCCGAGAGCACGTTTCATGGACAGATCGCGAGTCCCCGTCTCCATGCTGTGCTGGGACGACTCCGTCGTCAGTGCCTGTGTTTGTGTTGTTTCCGTTTCTTCAATACACACGTGTGTGGAGTTCGCCTGTTACAGCACACCTTGAAGTTTATATAACTACACCTGCTGGCTGCAAAGTGACGATCGACAGCGGGCTTCTTGACTGTGATATTTTTCTTTTCCTGGACCTGTGCGCGAAGTACGTGAAAACCTGTTGCTGCTTCTATTTCCACTGCGTGAATTTGCCTTCTGTTTCGGAATTTGAACTAACTTCCCCTTCCAGCAGTAAGTAACCAAAGGCCGGGGTTTTCTCAACGGCTTGGGGCTTTATGTGTTTGAGTTGTTCCCTGTGTACACACACCTGTACGGCTCGTGGCCACTGCCGGGCACTGTTCAGTTTTAACCTGGGCCTCATCTCGACTGCATGCATGCGCCGCTCTTCCTTGATTTCGACCTGCGCGCCTGCAATATACTACACCACGGGTTTTTATCACGAAGCAGCTTCAAGCTGAGGCTGTGCGTGTATACATATATATGTGTGTGTCTGTGTGTTTTATGACCATCTGGAGTTTCTTTCGCACCCGCAACAAAGCTCGAGCTTTTTCCTCGATTGATTCAATCTTTGCCTGAACTGGTTGTGAAGGCGACAGACAGCGACATAGCCACTGCCGACCAGGGATCGACATCACCGCTGCAGCTGGATAGATAAACAGTCAGCAGCATTGTAAACAGCGAACGAGGGAAGAGTGCACACACTGCAGAAAACGGATGTATACCCAGCATCAGTTTTGAAGGGCGGACGCGATCCACAGGTAGGCCTGTAACACTTATTCTGTTTCATTTGGTTAATGGGTTTAGCGAGCGTGTATAACTATAATCATCTTAACCTGACTGACTGCATTGCGTGGTTGATTACTTTCCCGGAATGTGGACAGTAGGGCGGGCGTACACGGTGTGCACAAACTGGTGTGTATACTGACGTGTACACCGCGGCAAAGACAGGTGCGACAAAGTGGTGCGTACACGTACATCGTGGCAAAGACGGGTGTGACAAAATGGTGCGTGCATGTACATCGTGGCAAAGACGGGTGTGACAAAATGGTGCATGCATGTACATCATGGCAAAGACGGGTATGAAAAATGGTGCATGCATATACATCATGGCAAAGACGGGTGTGACAAAATTGTGCATGCATGTACATCATGGCAAAGACGGGTATGAAAAATGGTGCATGCATGCACATTATGGCAAAGACGGGTGTGACAAAATGGTGCATGCATGTACCTCGTGGCAAAGACGGGTGTGACAAAATGGTGCATGCAGGTACATCATGGCAAAGACGGGTGTGCCTGCCCTCCGTTGGGTTCGGTTTTTGTCGTCGCTGGAATCAGCATCAATCTCAGTCGCATCAGCCTGTCTGTCTGCCTGTCTGGCCGTCTGTCTGTCTGTCTGTCTGGCCGTCTGTCTGTCTGTTTGTCTCTTTCAGTGTTCGCATGCCTGCTGGTCCGTCTTTGCCCCTGGTTCGTTTTTGACTCTGACTCACGAGCCTATGTAATGATGTTGTCTGGCCGGCTGTGCGGCCGTTGGTTTTTGTTTATGAATTTATTTTGGTCAGGTTTTGACTTCCGATGTCTTGCTTTCTAGTTCTGCCTCACAGTTTGTGTGTGTGTGTGTGTGTGTGTGTGTGTGTGTGTGTGTGTGTGTGTGTGTGTGTGTGTGTGTGAATAATAAGATTAGGGTCAGCGTCCGAGGTAATAATAGCTTCATATCCGTTTATCATTATCTCGACCTGGTTTATGTTTGGCGTGCTCACGACGAGCATTCCATGCAGATCTCCTGATACCTTTTCCTCCCGTTTTCTAAATACGTCATGTTGCTGTAAAAGGACTTTGTAGTCTCTCTATCACTGAAGGAGACGCGAAAACCATACGCCATGTAACCGGAGATAATTATAGTACACTCGAGGTTGATAGCCAGCCCAGATGAACACCATAACAGCGATATGTGGATATAATTAATAGGTCCAGTGTTGTTGGCCCAAAAGAGCTTATTATAGCAGGAGATCGGGACTGATTTCACAACACCGGGATCTCTTCGTTTTGGTTGTCGAGAGAGAGAGAGAGAGAGAGAGAGAGAGAGAGAGAGAGAGAGAGAGAGAGAGAGAGAGAGAGAGAGAGAGAGATTTCATCTTAGTTTACTTGACAAGGAAATACGGCAGTTAAATTTTTATGACACTGACTTTGTGCATGAACGCTCTAAAAAATATTTCAAGTAGAAAGTGCACGGTTACGGAATGACCACAATGTCGACTCCACACGTTTGCAGGCGCACTGTTCTACTGCCTCTTTGAGCTTCAAATAATGCGAAATATAATGAGATTTGTGGTGGCTTGTTCAGTTTTCTTCACGTATGGGACCTTTTTAAATTTTAATGTTGCATTACTCATTATGTTATATTCATAGAATCTTTGATTCTACGGGCGTGGGGGGAAAAGGAGACGACCCAAAACACCTAGAGCATTCAGCCAATCGCCTCCACGGACGAATGGACACGAATGGTCTCTGTGCACAGTTTATACTTGGATTTTAACGTCCTGTCAACCTCACAGAGCTTAGGAGCTGTGTGAAAGTCGAAGTGGCCGTCCTGGGCTCCCGTCCCTAATAAGCCTACGGTTTCTGTGGACGTAAAGCAACACTTCAACCATGTCAACCCGACTGGGTCACGCCAAGACGATCTACACAGGGTAGAGAATCGGATGAACGTATCAGGCAGCTGCGTGGTTAAGGGTACTGCCTGTGGATGGAAGTCACTACCGATGGATTGCTTTGGGCCGCTGACGATGTGTAGTTTAGGCAACGTGAGTCGGATTTGGCTTACCTGCATGCATCCACGTGAGGCAAGTACCGTGATGCCCCACCGTCATAATGTACGGAGGACTTGGAGGCTAAGTGTGAGTCGGCTTGGCCTAGCGGTAAGGCGTTAGGCTGGTAAGCAGAGGGACCTCAGTTCGAATCCGCTTCGGCTCTCCTCTCTCTTCAAAAGTTGTGCTCTGTAGACACTGTCTTGTGACTTTGTCCCTCACAATTGTGAAACATTAAAATGGCTCTCGTCACTGCCCACCTGAATGCAGAAGTAATTCTGGTGGTGACAGTATAGCTATAGGTGCATAATCTCCCTCTCCTCCACCTCCATACCCCCTTCTCCCCATTTTCCCCGTCCCTAATAAGCCTTATGGTTTCTGCGGACGTTAAGCACCATGTTTACTTACTTAACTGAAGCTAAGTTAGGTGGTAATTGCGATAACAACACACAAGGGAGTTAATTAGAAAGACGTCACACCAACACAACAACAGACACCCGAGTCGTCTACGTTAACTCTCACCCAGCCTGCGAATAAATGCAGGGTACATAAAATCCGCCAGAGTACATTCGGTATTCAGTTAGTTCTCGGATCTTATAGCATATATGGCATCCCGTCAAGCGTACAGGGTCACAGCAGGACGAAGGACGCAGTGGGACATGACTGGAAATATATCTAGTGCATTAAGCTCAGCCTGAATGCGGTTACTGTCAACCGTGTTATGCACAAAAGAAACCCACCCTCCGTTCCCCTGAGAATAAAACCCAGCGCTGCTCATTCCGCCAATCCATTTGCATACAAAGGGATGATTATCTAAAATAAAACCCAGACCGTCTGGTATTATACATAACCATTGGTACAAGACAGTTTTGATAGAAATAGCATTTCCCGCTCTGCCGGCTAGGTGTCAAATCAGTTCTGCTTTTTATCTGCATTTGCTGGTAGTGCTAAGGCATTTCACTATCCAGTACAGCAGTACCTGGCCTTCCTTCTTCTTCTTTTTTCCTTCTTCTTCTTCTTCTTGCTCACCTTTCTTGTTGTCTCAGTGGAGACCCCAAGTCCCTGACCTTGGAGTGCATGTTGTTTTTGGAGCCGGAAGTCAACAGAGAAGCGCGACCTTCACACAATGGAGCTATTGGGGAGAGGGTCATCTGGTCAGCTTCTGCTCATAGTCCACTTGTGTGCCGTGGCGCTGTAGTCCATAGTAACTGTAGGGAGGAGGAGGAGGGAGGTGACCTCTTGTGGAAACAAGCGGTTGGCCGGTGGGTTTCAAGCGAAGTTCTTCAGACGTTGGGGACTGATTTATGTTATACTATGCTATATTATACTATACCTTTCTCTTCTTGCGTGGTTTGCGGGCGTATAGCCCGAAACCTTATTTTAAATTTTCTTTTATATCTTGTCCATTGTATGTGTTTATACATTTTTCTGCAGCTTTTTGTACGGCGTATTGTGCCCTAGATCTTGCTAAGGAACATGCGCCATAGAAATGTCCATTATTATTATAGCAAGACAGTGTCCATGAACCACAGTTGTGATTTCAATTGTCAACGTCTACCTGGCTCTGGCTTGCTTTACGATCACCGTCCTCGTTCAAGAACGTGATCAGCACGTAACGTCATCATTACACTCACTTGCTCGTCCTCATTCGTTAATAAACCTGGCTCTGGCTTGCTTTACAATCACCGTCCTCGTTCAAGAACGTGATCAGCACGTAACATCATCATTACACTCACTTGCTCGTCCTCATTCGTTAATTAATCTAGCACTAGCTCTTACTTTGATAGTTCAGGAGCTGTGTGAGAGTCCAGGTGGCCGTCCTGGGCTGTCCGTCCTAACGAGCCTTCTGGTTTCCGTGGACGTAAAGCTATACTGAACCATGCTTCGGCATTGGTCTCAGCTTGTCCCTTATATGTCATCCGACATCCGAGGACATTAAGCAACACTACCTACCTCTTACTTTCATACATATCTGGGTATTTGTGTTCTTCTGTTCCTTTCTCTTCGGTTAACTTTTGAACCCTGTCAATGATTATTAGAGGAGGGGGTGGCGGGGGGAGGGGGGTGGCAGTTCGTGGTTTTGTCCACTGTTCAGATGCATGTGGGACTCAGGCCCGCTGGAAGAGGCGTTGAGTTTTGTTTGTCTGTATCAAGTGGCTATTGTCGTGTCGGCCCGGGTGGAGTTGCCGTCATAAAACGTGGCGGTCGCGATCTTTCCGTCCGCCGTTGGCTTAACATCGGGCCTAGGGAGCAGCTGGTCCTGGACTTCACCGTTTTAGTCTGAGGTTTTGTCTAGGACGTGATTCTGGTTTGCTCAGATTATGAGGAGGGAAAGGGGGGGGGGGGGGGGAGGCCGGAGAGAGAGAGAGAGAGAGAGAGAGAGAGAGAGAGAGAGAGAGAGAGAGAGAGAGAGATTCGTTTTTAATGTGTCAGAGTCAACCGGATAGATTGTGGAGAGAGAGACAGTCAGACAGACAGACATACAGACAGAGACACAGACAGACAGACGCAGACACAGAGACAGACAAACAGACTTAGACGGCTCTTGGATTATAACGTCCCGCCAAGATCACAGGCCGATTAGAGAGTGGGAACAAAATACTTGCACTTTATTCTGTAACTGTACTGTCTGTAAGTAGACGTAGGCTGGGGTCTCGTCTCTGCGACTTTGCCTTATTCATGGGTCACCTGCCATAGTCCTGCCAGAGAAAATCAGTCTCGTCACGAGGCAGCCAGCTAATTGTGGAGACTAAAAACAAAACAAACAAAAAACTGCCCTCACCCCACCGACCTTTCAGGCGTGGAGGAAATGGCACCCTGACTGAATCAGTTCCAGAACGGCCCAGTCTCAGACCGGAGCCACTGTCCGGCACCCCGCTGTGTGCATGTCGAGGCCACTAATCACTGGCACGTGTATCACGTGTGATAGATGACACGGGCCATGTGGCCTCATTACTGCCATGCGCCAGTTCGCTGCCGAGGTGGTTATGGGAATTAATGAACGAGGTGTCTCCATGCATAGATCATGTGTCAGACTGCAGGCTTCAGGTATTCTTTGAACCTCTCTGCCTTTCATATTCAGGCTCTCTGATGCTGTGAAAGATTGTGGAGGTCGTCCGCAGTTTGCTGTTGTAGTCTGGATGTATTGTGTTCTGACACTGTTTCGACCACACACACAAACACCAACACACACACACACACACACACACACACACACACACACACACACACACACACACACACACACACACACACACACACTCTGACAGAGAGAGAGAGAGAGAGAGAGAGAGAGAGAGAGAGAGAGAGAGAGAGAGAGAGAGAGAGAGAGAATTACCTATCTGTGTATATGATCTAAAACCATCATGATTGACTGGGCGTGAAAAGAATGTTGGTCTATCTTGTAGTCTGTAGCTATGTCCTGCAGAACATGATTTTCATTGCTATCTGTACCTCCTTGCAGATGACCTGTTAGTGACCCGTTCCTCTAAAGCTGTACTTTCTTCTTTTGCTCTTCTTTCTGTCTTCACTGTGGTCTTCCTGCCCTCGTCCGTGACCTTCGGCTGTTCGAATTGCTATCGTCACTTTAGTCCTCCGCTCCTTGGCTGTCTATCAGCTTGTTACTGTTAGTGTTTTCCTGGAAGATGAGGCCACCCAGGCTGTCCCGTCCCAGTGACTGACGCATTCTCACAGCATCGTTTTCCGGCATCTTCCTCCGAACTCTGCCAGAACTGGTTACACCTCTGATGGGGCACTTATCTTTATCTCTGCGCAGCTGTCCACCGATGTGGTCAGCGTTCTGCGAAAGGTTTTGGTACGAATAAGACTGTGGAAGCAACCTAGCGCCGAAGCACGCACGTAAATATGAGATGCGTCCACCCCGGGTAAAAAAGAAAAAGTTCCGTCTCGATTCAAACGATTTTGGTTTTATTTGTGGTGGGGTAAGCAACGTGGTCAGTTATAAAAGAAACGTCTCATATAATTGGAGCATCATAGTTCAGGAGCTGTGTGAGAGTCGAGGTGGACGTCCTGGGCTGTCCGTCCTAACGAACCTTCTGGTTTCCGTGGACGTAAAGATTTATTGAACCGTGCTTCGGCATTGGTCACAACTTGTCCCTAATATGTCAACTGACATCTGAGGACATTAAGCAACACTTCACCACCAAATTGGAGCAGTCTGTTCCAGAACTACTGCCATTTGACCATCATGGAAAAACTGTTCGTTAGCTCATAGCTGATAGTTGTTCGAGACCTGTGGCCAAATCAGTTACGGCAATGGTTGGAAGAAGGATGTCGTAAACCAGTGCTTGGACTTTGTGACTGACGTTGCCGACTGGCCGGCCAGTTGTCGGCGCCTTTGGGAGCGCAATGACAAGCGCGGGAGCGGTAGTCGGGACAACGATCGAGCGGACAGTACTGCCCTATGGGACAACGGAGGGGCGGCAGCATGGCGAGATAACTATCACTGGCTCTAGCTGGCGTGGTGCTCGGCTTGTAGCTGCAAATAGTATTTCTGTCTATGCGCAAAATGCGCGGGCCGTTTGCGCCTGCAAATGTGTGCTTTTTGTAGGAGACAACTTTTCTTTTGCATTTTCAGAAACCGAACGCAGTTTTGGGCGGGATTAAAATCAGCTTGACAGTTGACAAAGCTTCCTCCAGGTTTTGCTGCGACAAAATCTTTCTGTAGGTGCGAAAGAGCCGACCTGAAGTTTTCAGCTGACCACCGATCGCCTTTCGTTTCTTTTCCTTCTTCTTCTTCTTCTGTTATTGATTTTTTTTATTTATTCCCAGCTGCTAATTTGCTTCAAGTTTTGCATGTCTTCGAAAATGAGAGGTAGTTATGTCACTGCTAATTTGACTTGGTCGCTGCGAACTGCCATCCTCGGTGTTTCGCCCACGTCGGTGCAAAACCTGATATCTGCCTGTAAAAGCCATGTCAAATACGATATCTTGCATAAACAATGATGAATTTGTGTAGCTCATGGATGCTTTTTTGCAGCTCTACAAACGTGCGCTGTGCAACGAGAATGATTCTTTGTTCTTCTCCTCCTCAGTTCTTCTGTCTCTGTCTCTTTCTCTGTCTCTGTCTCTCTGTCTGTCTCTCTCTCTCTTCCCCTCTCTCGCTCCTCTGTGTCCCCCTCCACCTCTCTCTCTCCCCCGCCCCCTTCCTCTCTCTCTCCCCTCTCTCGATCTCTCTCTGTTCCCCCCCCCCCCCTCTCCTTACCTGTCTATGTCTGTCTGTCTGTCTGTCTGTCTGTCTCTCTCCCTCCTCCCTCTCTCTCTCCCTCCCCTCTCTCGATCTCTCTCTGCGAGAGGGGGCCCCTCCCTTCCTCTGTCTCTGTCTCTCTCCCCCTCCCTCCTCTCTCTCTCTCTCTCTCTCTCTCTCTCTCTCTCTCTCTCTCTCTCTCTCTCTCTCTCTCTCTCTCTCTCTCTCTCTCTCTCACACACACACACACAAGCGCAGTGTCGACTAGTTGTCAGTCAGTGACCACCAGTAAACGCGCACTGGCCATGCCGGCACAATGGCGGACAGCGGAATGACAGAGAGGAGGACCGGTAGCGGGGACAACCGAGCGGTGTTTAGCAAGATAACAGCCCCGCAGTTAATGGTGGACACGTCACATCTCGCCATGGATACCGCGACTGAAGAGACGACGCGGGATTTTCTCTGTCCAAATCTCGGTATCGGACAGAGAGAGCCGTCGGAGACTTGGAGATAGCAGCATTACGTCTCCTAGCTGGCTCAGTGACTGAAATGTGGGCTGAAACTCAATGGCGGGATTTCAGTACGTGGCGCGAATCAACTCACAGCCGTAGAGCGGGTTGCACATGCAGTACTTCAGTTCAGCACTGTACTGGCGCACAGTCACATCAGCAAATGTCTGTCTTTTGTATATTGTAAATAGAAACAGTTGTTCTTAAATGATAATGATGATGTTGGTGGTGATGGTGGTGGTGGTGACGACGACGACGATGGTGATGATGATGGTGATGGTGATGATGATGATGGTGGTGGTGATGACGATGATAATGTTGATAATGGTGAGACTAAGAGCAAATGATCCTACGGGACGGCCGTCAGTGTCACACCAATTTAGAATGATTCTGCATCAACGGATTGGCAGCGATGTGAGCCGTCTCAGATTTTCATTAATTACAGGGAAGACGGGTGGGGCGTGGCGTTGGGGTGGGGATGTGTGGGGTGGTGGTGGTGGTGGTGGTGGTGAGTAAAACAGAGAGTCCAGAAACCACACGTTGTGCGAAGGAAAGTGTTGGCCTGTTTTTCAGGTGCTGCGAACAGAGTCACAGAAGAGAGAGAGAGAGAGAGAGAGAGAGAGAGAGAGAGAGAGAGAGAGAGAGAGAGAGAGAGAGAGAGAAGATAAGATAAGATAATACTTTATTACACAGGGATAAAGATTTAAGCACGTGTCGGCTTTTTTTCAAATCTGTCCCTGATGACAAACACAGCAACACTCAATACATCAAACAAAAATTCACTTAAATACGCTAGAGAGAGAGAGAGAGAGAGAGAGAGAGAGAGAGAGAGAGAGAGAGAGAGAGAGAGAGAGAGAGAGACGGGGAGGGGGGTGATGGGAGCGTGCTCTTACGTGCAACCAACACAGACTGTCTCGACTGGAAACGGCGGGAGAATGTTGGGAGCAAATATCTATGTCTGGGTATGAGCTCAGTGGGTGAATCCTGCACAATGACAGGGGCAGCGGGCGAGGGGTTTGAAGCAGGAACAGGGAGGGAAGGGGGGGGGGGGGGGTCGGGGGGGGAGTGGGAAGGGGGGAACAAGAGCACCCCAGTCTTCACAGATCTGATCGAGGACGTAGGCCAGAGGGAGTCGTGACTATTAATTACAAATGTGTCACTCACTTGCTAGGTCTGCTACACCCCAGCGATCTGCAATTACCACCCACCCGCTGCAAGCCTGATCATGTGATCTGTGTGTCGTGGGTAATCTGATTTTCTCACATGTGATGAAGACCACGTCCAGTCATTTTTGGGGTTAGTTTTCGTTTTCCAATTGAGTACAACTTGTCAAACTGATACTGTATCGCTGTGGAGTTAGTCATATTATTTGTGGCTATATTTTGTGTTTTGAAAAGGATGTTGTTTAGCCTGTCTGTACAAACACACACACACACACACACACGCACGCACGCACGCACGCACGCACGCACGCACGCACGCACGCACGCACGCACGCACGCACACACACTACACTACACTATTATTACAATGTGTTTCTGAATGTTTTGCCCATTGCAAATCATCCATTGATGTTCTGTTTTGTTGTGTGTTTTTTTAGGTGCTTTTGAGGACATTCTGCTGTGTCTAGTAACGTATTTCACTACACAGGGATTGCTTTCCGATTCAGTACTGATTTTGCGTTCCGGTTAGGTGATTGGGCTTGCCCCTAGATGATTTGGCTTGTGCCTAGTTGCTTAGGCTTGCTGCTAGATGCTTAGGCTTGTTCCTAGATGCTTAGGCTTGTTCCTAGATTGTACCTAGATGATTTAGCTTGCACCTAGATGGTTGGTTGAGTGTTGCTTTACGTCCACAGAAACCGTAGGCTTATTAGGGAAAGGAGCCCAGGACGGCCACTTCGACTTTCACACAGCTCCTGAGCTCGGTCCTAGATAATTAGGCTTGTTCCTAGATGATTACGCTTGTTCCTAGATGATTAGGCTTGTTCCTAGATGATTAGGCTTGTTCCTAGATGATTAAGCTTGTTCCTAGATGATTAGGCCACTTGTTCCTACGTGATTATGTTTGTCCCTTGAGGACTAGGCGTTCCTTTCTCGCTGGTTGTGATTATTGGCCTTGTCTACAGATGATTCTGTTGATCTGTTGGCCCGTTCACCTCGTGGCCAATTGTCGAAGTGTATTCACCGCGACGAGACTAATAAGGACGCTATTGTCCGGACACGAAAGCGGGATGGTGGCACACCACTGGGTGGGCTTCACTCAAATACACAACGGACTTCCTCTGTTAGGCGGACAGTGCCGAGCGGCAAAGATCGCCATGTTTGTGTGTGTGTGTGTGTGTGTGTGTGTGTGTGTGTGTGTGTGTGTGTGTGTGTGTGTGTGTGTGTGTGTGTGTGGAGGGGGGACGGAGGGGAGGCGGATACTGGTTGGGCATGTACAATATAGTTGCTCCGGAATTGTTAACAATCCCCCCCCCCCCACCCCCTTTGTTTTTCTTCTTTCTTTTTGCTTGTTGTTCAGGGTTTTGTTGCCGTTGTTTTTTGTTTTTGTTGAACGCGTTAAAAAAGAAAGAAACAAAGAGACAGGTTCCCTTTGTTAGACAAAACAAACACAACAACAATAACAACAACAGCAACACAACTTGTTCGGTCTCCTTCCTGCGCCAGGCAGTATTATTGTCGCACTCCATTCACTGAATGTGAATCTGGTCCTTCTGCAGGCTTGTCTACTTTGCAAGACGCTCTGGGGGGCCAGATTTGAATTTAAGTAGCATGGAAGCAAGCCATTACTGTTTATTTAGTAAGAGTGCTCCCCTGGGTCTCTCCCCCTCCTCTCCCCTTCCTCCCCCTCCCCCACCCCCACCCCCCTTGCCCCTCGTCTAATATCACTAGACAGTTGCAGGGAATCGAGGGCATAAACTGTGCTCGTTAAAACAGCGAGAGGAGGGTTAATGTTATGGCACCATCTGCGGGACAGAGCCGTGAATGGGGACAGGAGAGTCGCCAGCGACTGTCGGGTAATGGGGCGAGTCAAGGGCTGGCCTTGAACCAGGAACACACCGAGTGCTCTCCGAGAAGAGAAAAGAAGGGGGGGATGGAGGTTTCTGTACTGTTCTCAGTCGCTCTGGCAAGAGGGGGTAACTCCCGACACGTCACTTCCGAGATTTAGTTTTATATTTTTAAAAATATTATTTTATGTCATTTCTTTTATCTTTTTTATGCAACGTTAGGGGTGGGAGAAGAACATCCATGCTAAAACTGATAAGATTTTGTCGAAGTAGACGAGCACATTCATTTTTTTTTTCTTTTTTTACGATCTGGGCAGGAAACGGACAAGGGCAGTCTGAATGAACGCGTTGTTCAGTGCAAGAAGTTGAAGTTGATACACTGACGTGCTGCTTTATTTTGTTACTTTATTTTTTATTTTTCTCAGAACTGCTCAACGCTTTACAGTCAACGACGGAACTCACAGAGACAATCTTCATCTATTTTTTATAGTTAGGTCATCCGGCTTCTTTGTGGCAACCGGCATCACCGTCAGTTGATTTCCACAGACAAAAAATCAATGTGAAACGTTTAGGACTGCGGGACGAGGTCACGTGGATATTTGTGTGGGAGTGTGCGAGGGTGTGTGTGAATGAGGGGAGGGGGAGAGAGTGATGAATGAGGATCAGATGAAATGAGGATTCAGCTTTAGTACTTTAGATTGTTGGGGGTGGGGTGGGGGAGGGGTCGGAGTGGAAACTCTCAGGAGCCGGGGTTGGGGTTCAGGGTAAGGTTTGGGCGGGGGGGGGGGGGGGGGGGGGGGATGAATCGATCGATATGAATTTGAAGGATCAAGGAGGGGAAGAAGGGGTTCAAAGAAACGGGGGTGGGAGGGTGGGGGGGGGGGGGGGTTGTGCAAGCAGCAGCAATTGTGAACGTTTTACTACCAGTAGTCACTGACATTGGGGCGATGGCGGCCTTGGGCTGGTGTCTGACTGCTTGATTAGTCATTTGATTTGCCGGAACACGTCTCTGGCGTTGGCCGTTTTGGACTGGATACGCTGTCAGCGTGTCGTCAATGAAAACACTAAGCGACCCAGTGACTGCAACAGCTCTCTGTGTGTCTCTGTCTGTGTG